>OZ017738.1:314074864-314219864 GCA_963969285.1 Odontomyia ornata | reverse complement strand
ATCCACGCTTAACCTATATGAAAAGGTTTCTTTCCATTCACCCCTCAGATAACAATCCAAGCTAATCGAAGAAAAAAATTAAAAGTTTAAATCATTTTTTAAAAATAGCCAAAAAGAACGTAAAAAATTCTTACTTCTTAAAAATAACAATCAACAACCAGCCATTATTTGCTAGGACTGTTCAGGTCGTATTTTATATAAAACTAAAAGTTGTGCTCTCTCAAAATTTGTAGTGCAAAAATTATTTTCAGGTGTTTAAAGGGTGTCTCTATATAAAGGGGCAATCCTTGGAAAACTGTTTACCAAAGGTAGCCCATATGAATATCAAATGAAAGGTCTGAGTTAGAGCTTTTCAAAACAGGTCTCAAACTAGAAGCTATTGTACGACGGGGTGCAAGGTGAAGGGAAATTTACGAAATATTTGTGTCTCCCCCGCGATTGGACACCTTTGGGACAAAAAGTCTGAAAAAAATCTTTATGAGTACAAGGTCAAAAAAATTCCTCAGAAGTCAAAACTTCCTCAAACTTGTTAATAGTAGTACATCTTATGGATCCAATGGTTTTATTTATAGAATCAAAAGATGACCCTTAAATTTTCCAAAAATTTGTATCTAAATTTTTTTACGTGAAACGTATGTCTTTTTTAAACTTTTAATTGATCAATCGAGCTTTCTTATATCAAATTAATGTAAATCCATACGGCAATTTGTTCTAAAGTGAGTTTTTTTATTCGTGCGGGCATTGATCTCCTTTTTTAGATAGCTCCGATAGCTTCAAATTACTTATGAAAGTTTTTGTGTGCAGCTACATAATTGAGTCATATTAATAGCCTATATATGTTTGCGAAGAACTTCCACTGACTCCATCAACTATGGATGAAATCTGTTCCCTCATCAAAGCCCAAAAATATAATGACGCGCCGGGCATCGATGAGATTCCTGTGGAGCTCGTCAAATATGGTGCCAGCAGGGTCCATCAAACTATTCACAAAGTCATCCAGTACATTTGGCATCAAGAACATATGCCGAAAGAGTGAAGCCAATCAATTATATTCCCTATCTACAAAAAAGGTGACAAGTTACAGTGCGAAAATTATAGAGGCATATCACCAGTTTATACGGCGTACAAAATTTTTTCAAAGATCTTAGAAAATAGAATCGGCTCATACGCTAACGGTTATATTGAGGCGTATCAAGGTGGTTTTGGAGCAGGTAGAAAGACAATAAACCAATTGTTCGCAATCAAGCAGGTACTTGAAAAATGCTGGGAGTTCAACAAAAACTTTAAGCAAGCATACGATAATATTGATCGTAACGTGCTGTACTAAATAGTGCCTTGTTTTGTCATCCCAGCCAAATAAGTCCGTCTTACCTAGACCGTCGGCAACCTCCGAAGTCCACATCAATAACCAACTCGCCGATGCATTTGACACAAATATCGGACTAAAGCAGGGAGATGGGCTGGCCCCATTGCTATTCAATTTGGCTCTGGAGTACGTCATAAGGAAGCTACTTGTCGATACACGAGGTACATTACTATACAAGTCAAGCCAAATAGTAACCTAAGCAGACAACATCAACATCTTGTCACGGTCATTAACAGTTGCCAAAGAACTCTTCCTGAAACTCGACAGCAAAGCGAAACTAGTAAAGAGTGATTCAGACCAAGTGTACACATTTTTGTCGAAAAAAAACATAGTTTTTGTGAAGATTGAGCTGTAATGCTTATTTATTATGAAAATTTGGTCCCTTATATGAAACATTCCTTTGGGCATATGTGCACCTCGTGCTGCTTTACAGACTATCAAACGATGATTGTAATTTTCGATGATGATTTCAACAAATCAATAGAAATAAAACAAAGCTCATGACGCAGTTGAGGAAAAATACCTTGCATACACAAAATATCACCATTGGCGAATACAGTATCGAAAATGTCAGCGAATTTGTGTAGTTATGTGCCAAAATAACGAAAACGGGTAATGAAAGAGAAGAAAAACGCCGAAAAATACAGCTCGCAAATAAAATATTTTATTCAGTTTGGGTGATCTTGAAGACCAGCTACATACACAGGAAAACAAAGCTCCAAGTATACAAATCTATGATAAGACCTGTGTTATACTATGGTTGTGAAGCATGAACCCTAACCCAAGCATCTGCAAATGCATTGAACGCCTTTAAGTGACAGGTCCTGAAGTGAATAATCGGAGCGAAGCTAGATGGGGACCAATGAAATTTTTGATAAGCTGGAGGTCTCAACGCTTGCTAGACTGTGGAAGCTGCAATGGGCTGGACACATGAATCGTATGGACGAGCTGCGGATATCCAAAAAGGTATTGGTTAGGAGTACTGAAGCCCGGAGACCAGTTGGGAAACTGATTCGGTCGACCAAGACAGTTCATCGCTGCTCGGGTTTCGAAATTGGAGGACGCATTCAATGGACTGAGACAATTCGAAGCGCTATTTGCAGACGAAGGCCCAAGAGGGGCTGTAGTGCTGCAAAGAAGAAGAAAAATAATGCTTCTGAAAACTTATAACAGAATAAAAAAAGCATGTTTTATAAATGTTTCGTTAAAATCGAGCCATGAAGAGCTAAGCTATAAACAATTGAAAATTTATCAATTACTCGTACAACACGTGATTCTGTTTTAGAACACGATCCAAAAACTACAGATGTTAAAATTTTTGTTGAAAACTATAGAAATATTTTGTAGCATTGTTATGTTATCACGGCTACCCAAATATTGTTCAAAATACGTAATGACCATAGTCGTATATAAGTTTTCCAGGCTCAATTTGTGGAATATATTTGAGGGATGGTTCAACTATAATGCACGATGTGAGTCAAACCTTAACGTCAAGTTTTTTGCCCAACTTAATTTGGCATTTCGTTGTTTCAATATTTGACAAATCCAACCATGGAGAGGTACACAATGAGCAGCGCGTTAAGGTTGTTGAAGCCTTTTACGAAAATGAGCGGTCAAACCAAAATGTATTTTGGGCATTTTGTGATTTTTTTTGGTTAGCATAATCGACTAAATGTGTCCACAATCGGGAGAATAGTGAGCAAATTTCAGCAAACCGGGTCTGTAGGAAATATGAAATTACCTGTGTATGCCCACTCAGCTCGTTCTGTGGAAAGTATTGCTGTTGTTCACGATAGTGTGACAGAAGAGCCGTCAACCTCGATTCGTTGTCGTGCCCAACAATTGAAAATCTCACGAATATCACTAATGCGAATTTTGAATGGATTTGAATTTACACGCTTACATGGTTCAATTCGCCGAATGGTTGGTTGAGCAGACAGAAGGGAATGGTTGCTTTACAAAGAAAATCACCTTAAGTGTCGAGGCACACTTTCACCTCAGTGGGTTCGTTAACAAGCAGAGTTGTTGCATTTGGCCAAATGAGAATCCACGAGTGAGTATTGAAAAGCCGATGCATCCACAAAGAGTGACTGTTTTTTGCGGTATCATCGGGCCGGACTTCCTTGAAAATGAGGGCGGCCAAGCGGTTTCTGTGACAGGTGTTCGCTTTTGCGAGATGATAACGGACTTCTTGTGGCCACGTTATGGACCTGAAAATGGTTCCAACAGGATGGTGCCACTTGCCAAACAACCAACAAAACAATGGCTCTTTTGCGCAAGGAATTCAATGACTGTGTTATCTCACGTTTTAGTGATGTTAATTGGCCGCACGACCATGTGATTTGACGCCGTTGGACTTCTTTCTCTGAGGATATTTAGAAGAAAAATTCTACGTCAATAAACCAAGATCAATTCAAGAGCTAAAGGATGAGATAATTCAGCACATTAACGACATTGAACTTCAATCTTGTCGCAGAGTCGTTGAAAATATAGACCATCGGATAGAATTATGCCGCCGTAGCCATGGCAAGCATTTGGGCAATATTTTGTTTTACACATAATTGTCATAGGTCTTTCTATTATAATAAAAAATATTAACATAGTTCTCTGAAAGCTTTTTGTTTTATTTACAATTAACATCGTGCGTTTTGGTTGGACCAGCCTTTATATGAGCCAAGTTTGATATTGAGAATACGTTTTGAATTATTTTACAACACAGTTAATTTGAAAACTATTGCATTGACATTTCGAAGGTTAAGTTAATATAAAATTGAGCTTGCCTTGTTACCGTATTATAACAGTAATTTTTAATGGAAGGTCTACTATACTTACGCTAAAAATATGTTCCTTATATGCTCTCCAAAAAATTAAGTGCATTTTCGCGCATTTATGAAATTAACTAGGATACATTTTACATATTTCCGGAAATCAAATTTGGTAGCATGTTCAACAAAATGTTTTCGAATGTCCTTATCATCTTGATCTCATATTAATTAACGTACAAACTAAATTTCTGATGGCATGAAAAATGGAAGGGAGATTATCATCAAGCCATTGCGTGATATTGTAATTGATGTACATTCGTTATTATTATTGAATGAAATGAAGGTAAATTTTACAAGAAACCACAAGTGGTTCCTTGCTTTTATCAAATATTGCAAAGAATTTATTTCTAGCTTGAAGCCGAATTAATTACTCCCCACAAGCAATGGCATGAGCAGCGCAAATAACACGTAAGGTGTTGAAAAGAATGACAATTTCTTTTCTTGTAAATTGATTTGGGGTGGAAGTTTATTCCCTCGTTATTTACGAAATACCACTTCGAACGCCTTTGGCATCGAACTCACCTTGATTGTGCCTGTACGAGTATACATATACTCGTACGTTCTTGCCAACCACAAACCGTTCTTTGCCGTAAGTGACGAAGCTCTATGCTAATGAGTATTCCACGACTAAACCATAGAAATGAAAACCTTATTTCAATTTTGCTGTTTGCTGAGCACACCGCAACGAATGGATCAATCGATAAGGGTTCTCAAATTAATAGATTTCATTGAATTTGATGAAAAATGCAGTGGATAAATTATTTATAGCTGCTCTTAATATCACGAGGTGTGACAGGATCCTAGACTTGGTGGTATCGGGAGCTATGGAGTTTGAGTTTGCAAATCGTAAATGGAAACTAGGCTATGATAGAGTAAAAAGCAAAGTCAGCAAATGATATTGGAATATTTTGAGGCGTCAGTGAATTTAATTGAAATTCCTGTTCTTCGAGTTGATGACTAAAGGTTGGGTTTATTCTGTGGTTTGGAATTGTTCCATATATTATCAAGGAGTAATAAATTGAGATACGTAAGAGGCAAGCATGTCACGAATTCAGGATTCAGTAAGAACAGTGCAAATATTATTTCGCTGAACATCGGGGCACTACTTCTTCATTGTCAGTTCATTTAATCGTAATAAGAATAAACATGCTCAAATCAGAAGGATGTTGTACTCAACCTACGATATAAAGACACCAATAATGAATAAACTCAATAAAAATCTAAAACATTTAAAATAAATACACACTTATTTTAAAAGAAAATCCATTGTTTCTCCATTTTAACCTGCCGCCATTTCGCTACAATATTACTGAAAATCGTTACTTAAATGAAACCTTAAAGATATTTTTGTTATTAACTTGATCTGAAAATTTGGAGAAGAGAGAGAAGAAGATTTGGGAGAAAATTCAAATAGCTATATTCATGACATACCTATGCATAGGATTTTCCATTAAGGGCATCACGATAAACAAATAAATTTCAAAAATCGATTGTGAGGCATGCTGTGTAACTAGTGGCACCGTCTTGTTGAAATTACATATTGTTGATGTCCAGTTCATCCGATTCTGGTCACAAATAATCTTCCAACATAACACGATAGCGCTCTCTATTGACGGTAAAATGACGGTCGTTTTCATCAACGAAAAAATACGGTCCAATCACACCTTCGGCATGAAAAACGCACCAACTAGTAATTTTTTGCAGATGCAACGGTGTCTTAAGAAGCACATGTGGGTTTGTTGCTAACCAATAATGCATATTTTCTTTATTAACAAAGTCATAGAGCCGAAAATGACCTTCATCGCTCAAGATGATTTCTAAACGGTGCTGGGTCGTGAACTTTACCATGATGAAAATGTTGACTTTAACTAACGTTTGAACATTAACAGTTTATCAAAAAAGTTTGAGGGTACATTCATATAAAGATACAAAATTGTTATGTCCCAAAAGCAAAACCCTATGTATCCTCCTTGAGATTTTCATGCAAATCGGAATAAACCAGTAATGCCTGAGTCGATTGTAAGCGCATATGTTTCATAGTCATGTATTGTTGTTGTTACAATGCAGGAAAATTTAAACTAAGCGATTCTTCTGAAATCTTCACAGTTGATAAGTCTCACCAGTAGCCATCTGAACATACGAGTATATATATATATATATATATATATATATATATATATATATATATATATATATATATATATATATATACATATATAGATGAATATATATATATATATATATATATATATATATATAGATATATATATATATATATATATATATATATATATATATATATATATATATATATATATATATATATATATATATCTATATATATATATATATATATATATATATATATATATATATATATATATATATATGTATATATTTATATATATACATGTATATAGAAATAATTAAATATATATGTATATATATATATATATATATATATATATATATATATATATATATATATATATATCTATATATGCAGACAAGTACTTACAGGAGAAAATCGAGACCTATGCCCACGTGAAAAGAGTTGAATGATCAATAAAAAAGCTTAGCACAGACTATATTATTAATTTTCATGAAATCCGAGTAAATAAGAGTTACTAGGTTGATTTGGAATATGTATCAACCATCAACACGTATTATTGTAGTTGTAATTGCATGCAATTGAAGTGGCTTTCACTCACTTGATTATGGCCTCATCTCCATAAAAAATTGTAAGCATGTTGCCCTTATATTAATCCACATAACTGTAAAATTTTAAATCAAACTATCATTAATAAAGCTGAGTGAATATTGAATTCAGAGGTTTTTGTTGCGCTTATTCTAAAAGATAACTATCTCTGAGTTTTTTTTTTTGATTTTTCGGCTTATATGTATACAATTATGAGGAAAGGGGAAGGGGGGACAACACACGTTTTCCGTACATTTTACCTCAAACTGGGCCCCCTGATTTATAAAATGATCCCACTACCCCAAACAACTACAAATGATAAAAAAATTGAAGGACAAGCTTTGTCATAAAAAAACTTTTAGAAAAAAAAAGAAAACCGACTTTGGAATGCCCTAACAAGGATGAAATAAATTTTTTGGAAGCGGTGCCATATTATATTTTCCCCCATTCTTTCGTGATGGTGCAGATGTTGGAAGTTTCTATGTTGAAATGGGGAAATTGATTTGGCATCGCTTCCATAAAATTTATTTCATCATTTTTAGGGCGTTCCGAAGTCGGTTTTCTTTTTTTTCTAAAAGTTTTTTATTTCACCCATTTTAGTGGCAAATTTTTTCATTTCAAACCATTTAAAACTCTGTTTCTTGAATACACTGTATCATGTTCTCGTATATTAAAATATAATATTTTACTGCAATGAAAAAATCACTACGGCTAAAATCTGCAGCGTTTATAGGAATCGAATTTAACTCTGGGACATTTAATCCATGATCTCATCAAAGTCTACCTAGAATTATATTTCATAATAATCCAATATGAATTGAAGCTTTGAGAAATTTTCGAATTTTGAACATTGCATAGCCCGCCATTTTTATATTCTGACCTGACCCTGAAGTGCTTTTTTATCGTTCAACTTTTCTCGACCTTTCAGTGACCGCCATTTCGTTTCAAATTGTTCAAGTTTGGATTTTTTATTGTGAGCTTTATCACACAATTGAATAATTCGTTGTAGTAGTTTTGGTACAAACTGGAGCTATATTTTGGCCAGAACAGAAATATTGCTGAAAATTTGGTGAAAATCGAAGCAAAAGCACACACATACACACACATAGCCATATATATAGATATCATATATATATATATATATATATATATATATATATATATATATATATATATATATATATATATACATATATATATATATATATATATATATATATATATATATGTATATATGTGTATTATATATATATATATATATATATATATATAGATATAGATATATATATATATATATATATATATATATATATATATGTATATATATATATTTATATATATATATATATATATATATATATATATATATATATATATATATATATATGTATATATATATATATATATATATATATATATATATATATATATATATATATATATATATATATGTGTGTTTGTGTGTGTGTGTGTGTGTGTAGACATGTGTATTTATATACTCCGCAATCAATCTCATGAAATTTACTTAAAAATATCCTTCTTAACCGCAACATTCGTTCACGTTTATTCGATACTCATCGCCTTCGTTTTCAGTTAACTATGGCACCTAATTTTCATGAAAGTTTCAAAAAAAATATACCATACAGTTCAATGAAAACTCGGCTATGCATTTTCATCTTCATCTGTACAGTTATGATCAATTATAGCCAGAAATGTATCCCTTTTTATGTTGCGATTAGCACCGGTTTTTAGCATGAAAATCACTAATTTTAGATTTCTGGGCATATGTTTCAATGTAGATATAATATTAACTGGAACGTAACAATGCAACTCTATAATTTTCAATCACTCACTCCTTATTATTTTTTCGGGGAATTTTATAATCCTATATGTAACGTTTACGTCTAAGGATGTGAAAAGGATCCTAAACCAAGCTCATTGGTAAGCAAAGAATGAATGCGGAAGAGAAAAGCATCCTGAATGTTCCCTTTAACTGTTGTATTTATGCCGCACCTAGAATTAATTTATTGGTTATTTCCGGTAGAAATGATGGACTAAAATGTACTGTTTATGCTAAAAATTAAGGATACTGGAAATTTTTAACATCCGTCACCAAAGGATTCGGTATCTCCAACAAATCCTTGCAGAGTGCCAACTAATTGGCACTTTTTGTACGAAATATCATTTAAATTTAATTTCTTGACATCAGTGTACCATATTTAACTGTTAATATCTACAGAGTCCTTGGAAGGATTTTAATTCTGTTCCGATACATTTTAAATCAATATGTTGTCTTTCATTTGAAACCTCTACAATCAAAATCCTTACACGCGTCGATCAGTTATGCTGAAAGATCGGGGTGAAAGCCGGAATTTTTTTAGTTTTAACGGTAAAAGTTCTTAGCCGTTATTTGAATTTCTTATCCTTTAAACGGGACCTAACTGGAAGAAAGACGTATCATTTGCCAAAAATAGGACTCTTCTATCTATCTCCGTTTAAAAGTTATGCGTGAACATACATAAAACAAGTTAGGTAAACAGACCTACGCTCACGTCAGAAGGGTTTTGTATTCAATTTACAAAATGCAGTCACCAGATCAGATACATTAAGAAACATGTCAAAGACGATTTTATTGGAGAAAATATGAAATACGAAGATCATACTATTATTAACAAAGTTGAACGAATTTCAACTTCTGAGGTTTTTGGTATTGGTATACTCATAAATATCTCCCTTGATAATTATTTCACATGTCCAGCCGCGACGGAGGAAACACATTTTTCATGTATTTACCCCCTGTGCCCCACTGAAGCAAAAACTGGCATATTTCATACTCATATCGGCTACGTTTGATGAATTTTTTTTTCAGGGGCCACTCTCCTGTACTGTTATCATCGATTAATGGCCAATTTTTTCGAATCCTAGAATGGTTACAAAGCCCTTTTGCTAGGATTGCCTTAATAATTTATAATTTCAATTTTCATATGAATCTGTTGAGAAAATTGGCTGCTAAAGGGCTACAGAAATAAATAAAAACATTTCAGCCATCCCCTATATGGGGAGACCCCCTTAAATACCTTAAAATATTTTCTTGCACTGCAAATTTTGAGAGGCACCACTTTTGACCTACGTAGAAAATTTCCTCATTCTAGCTCATGCGGTCTGCGAGAAAACTTGTTGTGACGTACGAATGAACGGACAGGCGGACAGACAGACAAGTTGAAATTTAATAATCTTTAAGGGTATTGTAAAAGTATTTTAACAATATCCTTAAAAATGGTCTGCTTTATAAATAATTCCAAGTTAAGTCAATTGGATTTTTTATTGTGGGATCCATCACACACATTAGTGAACCTTTGTACCAAATTTCATCCGAATCGGACCAAACTTTAGTCGGAACAGAAATCTCGGTTTTTCGTCTAAAATGGCCGCCATTTATTTACGTAATACACCTTTCCTAAAAATTTGGTGAATATTGCAACCTCTAGCGAGATCACAAATTTCGTTACATCCCATACATATATATATATATATATATATATATATATATATATATATATATATATATATATATATATATATATATATATATATATTTACATATATATATATATATATATATATATATATATATATATATATATATATATATGCATTTATAAATATATATATATATATATATATATATATATATATATATATATCTATATATATATATATATATATATATATATATATATATATATATATATATAGGGTAAGATGGGGTAAAACCGCCGGTGGGTAAAACCGCCATTTGGATTTTAAATTCAAATGAATCGCCGAAACGAGTAACCGTTTATAATGTACATTCTGATCGATAATGCGTGGTTTTTGCAGTCGGTCGGGATACTGCTGCTTTGTTGTGACAATTTCTATTGCGTCTTTTTTGTTTCACTCGACGGTGGCAATAAATTTTTGTTATTAACATTGCTCAATCAAGTGTACATAAACGGCTTGAAAAAAAAGAGGTAAGTGTCCGCTTATAGTACGAACCTTGATACTGATGTACATGTATCAAGTTAGCCAATATTTCCAAAATTGTACAAACTAAGTAACCTCGACAAAAAATTGGCGCGTGGGGTAAAAACGCCGTGAAAAGGTGGGGTAAAAACGCCACACAACTTGATAACGGAAAAACTCGTTTTAATCGAGAATGAATGTTTTTCAGCATCATGCCTCGCAATTACGCAAGAAAAAAACCAAAAATTGATGAAAATATATTTCAACGGGCAATCGAGGAAGTTCAGGAGGGCAGCAAGGTTGCAGTTGTTGCCGAAAAATATGGGATTCCCCGAGAGACTTTGCGAGACCGAGTTAACAAAGCGCACAACGCTTATTTTGGCCATCATCACCAGGTAAAGTGTCAAATATTCACAATTTTGGTCAATTGAAACAATATGTAAAGTCATGATTTTGACAAATCCAATATTATAACATTTCTTCTCAGTTTAAAACTATTTTAACCATGTAATTCTTATTTTGCAGATTTTTACTGACGACCAAGAGGCATCGCTTGAGAAATATCTCATAACAGCAGCAGCTATGTTTCATGGTTTCTCTCGGACAGCAGTTCGACGACTTGCTTATGACTTCGCTTCGACACTGAAAGACAGAAATCAAATGCGAAGGAAAATTCCGCAAAACTGGCATGGATCGAAGCCTGGAGATGCAGGTATAGCTTCAAAAGACTGGCTTTATGGCTTCATGACTCGTCATTCCGGGATATCTTTGCGCAAACCGCAAGCAACAAGCCTCGGTCGAACCACTGCTTTCAACGAACACAACGTTAACATGTTCTTTTCCAATTTGAAAAGCGTGATTGAACGCTTCAAAATCCGACCCGAAAACATATGGAACATGGACGAAAGTGCTTTGACGACTGTGCAAAAACCTTTATCAGTTGTTGCACAACGTGGTGTGAGGAATTTAGGTTCAATCACATCTGCTGAACGTGGTGTTTTAGTTACGCTTGCTCTCGCCATTTCTGCCGGAGGGGTCTGCATGCCACCTTTCTACGTATTTCCACGAAAGAAATTTAAGAATGACTTCCTTGCTGCTGCTGGCATCGGAGCTGACGGAGCAGCTAACCCATCAGGTTGGATGAAAGGGGAGGAATTTTTGAAATACCTGGCACATTTCAAAAGATACGCTCGCCCAACGCTAGACTCACCAGCTCTTTTGATTTTGGACAACCACGAATCACACATGACCATCGCAGGCTTGGATTTTTGTAAGGAGAACGGAATTATTGTTCTGTCTTTCCCACCGCATACGAGCCACAAATTACAACCACTTGACAGAACTGTTTTTGGGCCTATAAAGAAATTTTTCAATGCAGCATGTGACAACTGGATGCGATCACCAGAAAATGCTGCAAGAACTATTACAATGCACGATATCCCTGGCATCGCTCGTGAACCAATTCAGAAGGGCGCTTCGATTTCGAACATCCAATCTGGCTTTAGAGTCACCGGAATTTGTCCACTGAACCAAAACGTTTTCACCGAAATCGATTTTTTGCCGTCTCAAATCACTGATCGCTTAGAAAATGAGCCTCAACGCCCGAGGACCCCAAACGAGTCAGTCGAAGAGCCGGAAGAGGACGACAGAGAAATCAATTTTGACGCAGTTTTGGAAAAACTGCGTCCCTTCCAAAAGGCCGCACCTCGGAAGTCCACGAACCGCGGCCGAAAGCGCCGAAAAACAGCGATTTTGACCGATGAAAATGAAATGGAAACACTGCGAACGGAACAAGAAGCGAATGCGAGAAAAAAGAAAGAACAAATGACGGCTGCACGAGCAGAAAAGAAAATTTCAAAACGGGTTTCAAAAGAGGCAGACGAGAACAAAATGACACAAAATTCTTGCCAACGTCCCAAGCGTGGTCGACCAAAAAAAAATCGACTACGTAGAAGACAGCGATGACACAGAGGATTAATTGTGCCTTGCTATTTTTTTAAATTTCAATTTCTTATTTTTACTTTTATATATTCGTTGTAACATGTAATATCCATTTGAATTGAATAAAAAATTTTCTCAGAAGTTTTTGACATTATTTGGGTACTTAACTACACTGAAACCAGAATGGCGTTTTTACCCCACTGGGTGGGGTAAAACCGCCGTTTTAAACTTTTCTTCTGAACGATCACAACTGTTTTAAAATAAAAGCTACATAAAAACTTTCTGAATGAATTATGCAGCCAAGGGATTAAACTTTCAGAAATATGGTTTGGTTCATTGATCATTTTATAAATGATAGTTTGACATCGTCAAATAAATATTACTGGCGGTTTTACCCCATCTTACCCTATATATATATATATATATATATATATATATATATATATATATATATATATATATATATATATATATATATACATATACATATATACATATACATATAATTATATATATATATATATATATATATATATATATATATATATATATATATATATATATATATATATATATATATATATATATATTGTCGCGTGTTTTGGTTCGCGGGCAGTAATTTTAATGTTCCGGGAAAGTGAAAACGCAATGTCTTTTAATTTAAGTTAAAAGAGTTTATTTAATTACAAAAGTGCACAATGGTCAATTTAACAATTTAACACTCTCACTCATTTTAATTTTCACTATGAAAAAAATCTAACACTTGTCCATAAATTTCTTATCGCAATTGTCTTCTAAATCACTTCACTATTGCGAAACACACTTTCCTACTACTCGAATAATATCGCTTCCCACATACTATCGCAGTTCTTATCGCGGTCGAATTAATGAATCCCCCCATTCATTCAGCTCGCCTTTGTATAGGGTCTCTACCTATTCACCCATTTCTCGTACATTGGCGAATGTTCTACCGAGAGGTACCTGGTAGATTCGAGAAAATTAATGAATGGGGTGACGTCACTTGCAGATGTTGATCATGCTTGTTGGGTTCTCGTGGGTTCGAGTAAATTCATTCGTTGACGTTCTTAATAATTATGAAAACAGTAGCTCGCAGAATTATTTGTACATGTAATTATTTGTACATGTAACAATATATAAATTTGAATATATATATATCTTCTTAGCAGTAGTGCCTCTCTCGGGCCTTCGCTTCCTGTTAATAGTGAAATAGTGCATCCAACTGTCTCGGTCCAGTGACCGCGTCCTCCAATTACGAAATTCAAACAGCGATGAGCTGTCTTCGTCGCCTGAGTCAGACCAGCGTTTCCTCGGTTTTCCCACTGGTCCCCGACCTTCAGTTCTCCCAACGAAAACCTTTTTGGGTCTGCGTTGATCGTCCATACGATTCATGTGGCTAGCCCCTTGCAGCTTCCGCAGCCTTATAATCGTTGAGACCTCCGGCTCGTCAAAAATTTCATACAGCTCATGGTTGTATTGAATTCGCCATTGGTCCCCGTTTAGCTTTGCTCAGATTATTCACTTTAGAACCCATCGCTCAAAGGCGTTCAATATATTTATATACATATATATATATATATATATATATATATATATATATATATATATATATATATTTGTTTATTTATTTATTTATGTGTACATCTATATGTATATATATATATAGTTAGACCGAAAGGTCTCCGTATAATGCTGTTTTTTCTTAATTTATCGAATATCTCTCATATGTTTCAATAATTCTTGTTTTGAAAATTTTTATACATTTGCAAGCTTTTTCTAGTACGTATTAAAGAAAAAGAAACAAGAAGAAGAAAAGAAGGATTAAAGCGTCTAGATTTTCCGGGCTTATCCTTAGACATGTACACTACATAAATTCAATAGCATCTCTTCTTCTGTCCGCCTACTTGTTTGTCTAGTTCGCCCTTTCCTAGAATACTGTTCTGTTATCTGGTCCCCCCGATATTCTTATCTCGTGTCTTCTCTAGAAACTGTCCAAAGAAAGTTCACGCGTTTTCATTTCCTTAAGTTTAATTTGTCGTATCAGCCTTATGAAAGTCGTTTATCTTTCCTATCTGTTCCATCCCTAATATCCCGATGAACTTATATAGACTAATGTTTTTTGTACAAACTCTGCTACCATCAAGTCCCGTTAAATATTTCCTCTGAGCTGCGTTTCCGACAAACATCTCGTTCATCTCGGATGAATTCTTATTTCGTTATCCTACATGCTAGAACTGATTTATATTTCCATTCACCAATCTTAAGAATCGTACGAAATCATAATAATCTCGAGCTTGGTCCTTTCCCCTCTTCTTACATAGCACTTAAGAAAAAACTAAGAGACTTCCTACTGGTTTAACTTTCAATTATCGACATTTTATTATTCTCTTTCATTTAAATATTGCCGTAATTGTTCTTTGGGTTCCATTTTGTTATTGGATTGTTTAGTCGGTAAGATGGAATAAATAAATAAATAAATTTATAAATTTGTTAGGATATAGTAATTCAATTTAGTAAATTTTTTAAATTTTACATCAAAACTGTCATACTAAATATATAAGCAGATTATTTTGCATTTTAATAGATGTGATATGCTGTAAATTATATTCTAAATTGACATAATAAAATGTAAAAACAGTTACTATACATACGTCCAGTAATTCAAACATGACGTTAACAATTAAAATGTTTCTAATTCTTGGCTAAACTTTTTTAAAATTGATCATCATACTCTTTTTGCATGAATTCAAAGCAAATCTGTAAAATAATTTGCTCTACAGTGAGCTCTTATGGTTTTCACGGGCATCGATCTTGTTTTCGAATAGCTGCGGTGGTTTCAACCTACGATATGCAGTCACCAATCATGAATAAACTCAAAAAAACCTTTAACGGCACCTATAACAATACATTTTCGCTTTTAATGGAAAACGAGTGCTACTCCCCTGCAAACCGAAAAGTAGGGGATGCACTCATGAATGCACTACTTAGATTCATTAGGAAATTCATATAAAACCTAATAGAGCTTTGGGGAAAAATTCATCTATCTACTTCTCTTCAGATAGAATGCGTGTGAGCTCCCCCTTTTGAAAACTTTTCACATGGCCTGGTCCTCACCTTCTTATCTGGATAGCCGAACGAATGTGTTTATAGATTTTTCTTTAGTGCTTGATATTTCTTATTGCCAATTGATTCAATTGATTAGCAACAGATTTAATACCTAATACTTACCTAATATATTGCCTCAAATGTAGATCATAGTTGATTTTCAAAGTTGTAGAATTTATTTCCAACAACTTTGAGCATACATTCTGAACGTACTGCCTTTTGCAGCGTCGTTTATTGAAGGAAAAGAAAAGTCTCCTTTGCGTAGAGTAACAGATAGAGAATTGAAAATAAATAAGATCAGTTACCGTGCTTTGACAGCGGGGTGAATAAATTTTTGATTACATAGAAAAGGTTTGAAAGCTTTGTTGCATAGGGTAGAAAAATTAACCAAACCATATGAAAATATTGTGCAAGTCTTTGCAAACTGATGAGCGATACTCACTGGGTCTACTTTAATCTGCTATCAATTTTTTGCACTATCACTAGCAACCATTGGCTGAATGAAATCTGTCAGATGTTATCTAGAGATTAGAAGATCCCATTAAAGGTGTAGTGTCTTGATCCATAAAACCGTACATTGTTTTTGTTGTACTCAGAGAACTTTCAAATGGTTATTTCTTCCGTAAATGTGATTCAACTTTACTGACACTTGCAGGCTATAATGTGATTTAACTTTATTGAATTTTCCAGACTGTAAGGACCTTCCCTTGGACTACTTAAATTTAAAAGTATCCTTATGAATTTACTGGAAAAAGAGTTATATTTACATATGCCACTATAATTAACAAAGTTTAATGATTTCAACTTCTAAATTTGTTCGTATTCTTTCGCTTATTCTGCCCACTCCCGCATTGATATTGCAATTTTAATAACGATTATTAAAAGATCTCATCAAGAACTTTTATTTGATATCCTATTCGAGTATCTTTGGCGAAAAAAAATTGGTTAAGGGTTCACATCCTTGTATGGAAGTTGCCCTTAAAAGCCTTTCACATTTTTTTGACAACGGAACATTCATTAATCAAAAACTTCTGAGCTGTTCACAAAATTTGATGACTGTAGCTTCTGTACTTCTGTATTTCCTTTTCAAATACGCTCATCAGGGTCTAAGTTTCACTTCCATATAACAGCACAGGTTTGACTAGTGATTTGTAAATACGGAACTTGTTTTGCCTGTGCACAACTTTGGTCCTTACAATAGAAAGTGCGAAGTAATAGGTTTACTTGTATTTGCGGCGTTCAATCTGGTCCTCCTCAGTGCCTCTTCTTTTCAGATTCGCTCGAAGATAAACAAAATTATCAACACTTTCAAAGTTGTAGTCGTCTTTTGTCAGGTTTTGGCAAACTGGAGTTCTTTTTCCTCGTTTAAGTCATGAGTTTAGTTTTCGTTTCATTAATTCACGGGCCGATTTAGTTTGCTTGAGATTCTAGGCTTAGAAACGCTTCTTTGGCATCTAGAATTGACGTCATCAGCATATGTTATATTGCGTGGACTTGAACATTAGTGTACCCGAGGTTTCAACTGATATCTTCCTGATGATGCGTTCCATTGCAATATTCAAAGCATTGGGGCAAGTCCATCCCCTTGTTTTAAGCCTGACTGCATTATAAAGCTATCCGTTTGTTCATCACTATCCTTACATGCTTATAAAATGAACTTTGCATATTTTGAATAAATCCAAACAATTTCTTACACCGGTATTGGACGAATAATTCAAGTCATCGATTCACGCCATCAGAAAATTTGAGTTGAACCATATATTGGTTACAAAGCCCTTAGGACTTACTTTTTGTTAGGTCTAACTTACAGGATATGCGAATCAATTAACGGTAAAGAACATATACCGTTAGAACAAGATAATCTCTGACTTTAATCCCGATTTTTCGGCCAAACTAAACGACACGTATGAGAATTTTCATCAATAAAGATTCAAACGATAGACAATATATAGAACTACATAAAATAAATCGGCACAGAATTGTAACTCTTTTAAGGACTCTGCAGATATTAACAGTTAAATATGGTTTATGACCATCGAAAAGTTGCATTTTAATTAAATTTTGTACAAGTTATACCCATTATTTCCAGGGATTTGGTGAACGACACAGAATTTCTGAGTTATGAATGATGGAAAGGATCAGTATCCTAATTATGCTCAATAAATGGTACATTTTAGCTAATCTTTTTTATCGGAGTAATCAATAAGCTTAGTCTAAATGCTCTAGCTTATAATCATTTAGAGCAATATCTTTTGACAAAATTTCATGATTACTTTCTTCCCAAAGCTTATAAGATTCTTTTAATGTCTTCGATGAAGATTTGCAAAACTCTCCCAAGTAATAATAATGACTTGATTCGTTACGTTCCAGATAATTTTGTACATACATAGTTTATCCAGGAAGTTAAAATTACTGATTCCTATCCCATACCAAAGGCTTACGGAAACCGTAACCCTAAATAAAATATGATACTTCTCTTTGTATCATAGCTTTGAAAATAAATAGGAAAATAAGTACATATTTGAATTTTTACTCAACTATGGCCCATCGTTTTCATAAAAGCTTTTAAGAACGCAATAGGTATCAAATAAACGTAAACAAGCGTTACGATTAAGAAGGACATTTTTGTTACTTGGCGATGTCTTTGCATAACAACAACGCGGATTTAAATTATTGAAGGTACATATGAGAACTCCCACACTGAATTGATATATGTATGTAAGAAGAGAATAGTTATGAAACGATACCTTAGCCGAAAAACTGAGCGTTAAGGTATTATAAATTTTTTGACCTTTTTAAGTTAATATAAGGTTTTTTTTTCCAAAATTTTCCCTTAAATAAATATATTAAATATACAAAAAAATCATTAATTGAGTTATGCTAAATTGATTTTACGTTGGCAGAAATGAACGAAGGCTCAGATCTCCTACTAAATTATTCTCTACAATTGTAATACTCGGTCGAGGAAGACAGTTCATCGTTGCTCGGATTTCTGAATTGGTAGGACATGGTCAGTGGACCGAGACAGTTGGAGGCGCTATTTGCAGGAAGCGAGGACCCGAGAGGGGCTATAGTCCTAAGAAGAAGAAGAATTGTAATACAAAATATTGAATGAAGATTATTATTATCGTTAATATCCATTCTGATGGTGAGAGAGTGGATTCATGATTTTGAAGCTTACATGGATGAATTTCAAAATGATGAAAATAATTTTTAAAGGAATGCGATGCATCTTTATTTTTATCCATCTCTTTCCTGGATAAATAACGACGATTAGGGCTAGCAAACATTTTTACAGGTATAAAATTAATCTCTAAAAAGTGTAAATTAGATGGCCTGTATAGGGTAAAATAAATTTCATGGAATCGGTGGCAAATGAAAATCAACAAAATGAATAAACGCGGGAAAACTGATTCGACACCGATTCCATGAAATTTATTTAATCATTTTTAGGGCATTCTGAATCAGTTTTTTTATTCTACAGACCTTTACGACCTATAAACTAACTAATAAACAGACCATTACGACCAAAACATCCAAATAATGCACTAGTAGACAAACCTGCCCCAATTAATATTTCAGCTTGATTAAATTTTGGGTCATTATTAGGGCTATGCTTTTTTTTTATTTATTGGATATTCTAATAAGTATTGAGCCTTTTTTGTCATTTTTCGATTGAATTTAAATTTTATTTAAGTACATATTGTCCATTATTATCTATGACCTTTTGCCACTTTTTCAGTAGAGCCATTATTCCATCTGTGTAGAACTTCTGTGGTTCATCGGCGAAAAACTTGGCCAAGCGAGTTTATCCAGGATGTTCACAGTACCTTTTTGAAGTGAATTTCTTTTCATTGAGGAAGTTTGGCAGAGACCGAAACAAATGGTAGCCTAATGGTGTGAGGTCTGGACTATACGGTGGTTGCATCAAAACTTCCCAGACAAGCTCCGTCAATTTTTGCCGGGTCATCAAACATGTGTGGTGTCTGGCATTGTCATGATGGAAGACAACGCCTTTTCTATTGATCAATTCTGGCTGGTTTTTTGAATTGCTTGTTGCAATCTGGTTGATTGCTGACAGTACAGAGCCAAATTGAGTGTTTGGCCAGGTTTCAGCACCTCATGATAAAGAATTCCCTTCTAATCCCACCATACACACAGCATAGCCTTATTTGGTGTCAATCCTGGCTTTGAAGTCGTTTGTGATAGTTCACCTTTTCTTCACCATGATCTTTATCGAACGGAATTCTCGTATCTTACCAATTTTTCATCGCCCGTCATGGCTCGATTTCCTTGCGTTTTATTAGCATTTTGCAAATTGAAAGTCGGTCGATTGAATTTTTTTGTGTTAATACATGCGGCATCCAAACGTTGAGCTTTTTTATGTATCCAGCCTTACGCAAATGGTTCAAAACTGTTTGCTGATGGATATTCAGTTCCTTAGCAATCTCATGGCTGCTTATGTGTCGGTCTTCTTAAATTTTTTGTAAGATTTCATCGACTTTTTCAGTGGTTGGTCGATCTGAGCGAGGTGCATCTTTGACATCAAAATTTCCAGAACGAAAGCGTGCGAACCATATCTTGGCTGTGGCTTTTGATAAAGTATCTTCACTGTAGACACCACAAACTTTTTCACGAGACTGCAATGCATTCTCACGTTGATCGTAGTGATATTGTTAAACATAACGAATTTTTTTCAGAAATTCCCCTCATTTTTAAATAAATACAACTTTTGACACGAATGACGAAATACAAAAATGTAAAAAATTGCATCGAAAATTTAAAAGGAAATATATATATATTCAGCATCAACTCAGGTCATTATTATGGTTTAGGGTCCATTCTATACTAAGAATCATGATATAAAAAAAATTGAAGAAAAAGAAAAGCGGCTTGAAAACACCCTGAAAAGGGTTAAATAAAATTTATGAAATCGGAGTCAAATCAATTTCCTCGTTTTGGAAAGTTAACAGCTTTAACTTATTAATTAATTGTAACTAAAATGGAGAAAAACTGATTTGGCTATGGTTCTATAAATTTTAGTTTACCTCTTTTAGTGCATTTCAAAGTCAGTTTTCTTTACTTTTCAAAATGTTTTTTAATTTTTCTTAAAAGTTTGTTAGCTAAATGATAAAAGTTAAAATTAGGCATATGAGTGATGTACTAGAATTTTAATGGGGTAGCTAGTATGTTTCAAATTATAAACCAATCGTTTTTATTAAAAAAGCTGCAAAATGAAATTGTTTTCTATGAGAAAGCTTATGGAAAATTAATTTCTAATTTTTTATAATTTCTAATTTGAAGGGTATAATTTATAATTTTTGGTTTGAAGTGTATGAACTGAATTGTTTGTAGTCTAGAAAATTTCTGGAGTCAAAATATTGAACCTAAGTTGGATCTGTTTCTCTCGCATAGTTGAAAAGTTAAAAGTATTAAAGGTCTTATGCCAATATAAAGTAAGACCCTATTTAGTGACTAAAAGTGGATGAAATTTCATATTTGGTACGTCGTTTTGTACCTACCTTGAGGACAGAGGAAAGTAGAGTGAGCACCTTCCTCCCAGGTCTTTGTACTTATTCTAGGGTTCGAAACAAGTTTTTCAATAGAGTGAATCGATGACTTGAATTATCCATCCAATAATTAGATAAGAAATCATTCAAATTTATGCAAAATATGCAGATTTTATTTCAAAAGTATATTACAGCTGCTACTTTGCTACAGCAATTGAACTTATTGAAATTAAACTCTATTACTTAAATGTTCATTAAAATTGGAAGAAAACAAAAGTGCCTAGGCCGATTTGAAGTATGTATCAACCATCAGCACCTATTGTTGTTTTTTTAATTGTATACAATTGAAAGGGCTGCAATTCGATTGATTGTGATCCAATTTCCATAACATTTTGTATGTATTAAAATCTCTCATTAAACTCAATCATTAGTAACACACTAATAATAACCACTAACAAAACAAAACGCCAAATTATATCTTTAGCATTCATTTGCAATTACAATATTTTAAAAGAAATGCAAAGTATGTAACAATAGATATAAAAAATAATTTTGAGATAAGTAATGTTAAAAATAAAATGTTTTAAAAATTAATGTTGTTTCCCCAACCCATTGCTTCCATGATTCCTCATCCCAAACCCCCCAATTAAATGGTAGTAAATGCTCTCGGGGTGTACATTGTGTTTACTGGTTCCCCAATAATGTAACATTAAATGTCGAGAAATGCTAATAACTGTAAATAAATCTACAGCTCTGCTACTAAGTCCTACTTACACCCCCTTTGAGAGGACGTAAGAGGGTGAAGGCGAAAATTCCGCGCGTGATAACGGAATCGACGTAATAACCATGCCAACGGAATGGAGGTTGGGCGACGGGCTAACTCCCAGTTCCTAGAAAACCTTTAATTGTTTCAAAATCTGCAGATATGCCTCGGAATGGATTGGACTGACGGTAACGACCTCGCAAACGAAAAAAAGACTATGGCATTGGATCCTGGAATGTCAGATCACTCAGGCCTTTTACAACAGGCCAGTCAATATCAATTAAAAATACTGGCAGTCCAGGAAACGAATTGGACTGGAAACGACATTCAAGACATGAGATCGCACACAATATTTAAAAGTGGGAAGCCTACTGGAAAATGAGAATTCGGAGTGGCCTTCATTGTAGATAGGGAGTTCAAATCGCACGTTATTGATTTTAAGGCACTCAATGAACGGTTTTGTGCGATCCGTATAAAAGCGAAAGTCTTCAAAATCTGACTGATTATTGTTCACGCCCCGAACAAAGAAAAGGACGAAGAAACGAAACAACTGTTTTACAATCACCTGGAAGGACTGGTTGACTGATTATTCTTGGAGATTTCAACGCTAAGGTTGGCAATGAGCTTTTTCATCGCGGAACGACTGGGGGATATAGCCTCCACGATGAAACACATGACAACGGCCAGCGCTTGATTGACTTTGCATGTAGCAGAAATCTAGTCATATGTTCGACTTGCTTCCTTCATCGACACATTCATAAAATGACCGGTTCACCGGTTGGAATCACACAATACCAGATCGACCATGTTCTGATCCGTACAAACCGACGAGCCAATTGTAACTCAGATCATCACTTGGTCAAATTAACCTATCGATGTTGTATGTCAAAAGCATATTCAGCGAAGACCAGCCCACCACAAAAATTTGACATCAAAAGGCTCCAAACGGCGTCTGTGGCCGAAAGTTTCACAGAGAGCCTCGACAACCAGCTGGCCCCCATCTAATCAGACGTATCGTTAAAGACGAGCACAGAGCTCTGGATGGAATTGAAATTGGCTATCAGGACCATGGCGGAACAGATGATCGGACATCAAGCCCGGCGCAAGATGAATGATTGGTTCAATGATGAGTGCCAGAATGCGTTAGATAAAAAGAATCAGGCGTACAAAGAATACGTAGGTAGGAAAACCAGGACGAAGAGAGAACACTATGAAAATCTCAGAAGAGTAGCGAATAATCTTATTTGCTTCTCTTCTGAGAATCAAGAAAAGAAAATACTGTGACGACCAATTGAGAAGTATAGATGTAAGTTTAGCGAGCAATAACACAAGACAAGCAAACAAAGTAGTGAAAAGCCTGAAACGTCGTTATCAGCCCAAAATCACCCTTTGTCGTGATGACAGCGGCAACATTATCGCTGACGAAAGCAAGATTAAGGAAAGATGGGCATCATATTTCTAGAACCTCCTTAATCCTCCGCACAGCTTCATAACATCGGAGCCTATAGATGTCTGTGGAGAACTTCCATTGGCCCCACCAACTCTGGATGAAGTTTGTTCCATCATCAAAGCCCAAGAGAATAATAAAGCGCCGGGCAGCTATTCACAAAGTCATCCAGTATATTTGGCAACAAGAACACATGGCGAAAGAGTGGGGCCAATCAATTATATTCCCTATCCACAAAAAAGGTAACAAGCTACAGTGCGAAAATTATAGAGGCATATCACTACTTTGTACGGCATATAAAATATTTTCTAAAATCTTAGAAAATAAAATCGTATCGTACGCCAACAGTATTATTGGGGAGTATCAAGGTGGTTTTAGGGCAGGTAGATCAACAGCAGTCCAATTGTTCACTATCAAGGAGGTACTTGAAAAATGCTGGGAGTTCAATAAAGACGTACACCAAATTTTCGTTCACTTCAAGCAAGCATACGCAATATTGATCGTAACGTACTGTACCAACTAATGCTTTGCTTTGGCATCCCAGCCAAATCAGTCCATCTTACCAAAATGACAACAACCTCCCAAGTTCGCATCAAAAACCAACTCACCGATGCCTTTGACACAAATATCGGACTAAAGCAGGGAGCTAGGCTGGCCCCATTGCTATTCAATTAGGCTCTGGGGTACGTCATACGGAAGCTACCTGTCGATAGACGAGGTACATTACTATACAAGTCAAACCAAGTAGTGGCCTATGCGGATGACATCAATATTCTGTCACAGTCATTAACAACTGCCAAAAAATTCTTCCTAAAACTCGACAGCGAAGCAAAACTAGTAGGGCTATAAATCAATGAAAATAAAACAAATACATGACGCAGTTCAGGAAAGCTACCTCGAATATACAAAATATCACACTTGGCGAACGCAGTATCGAGAATGTTAGCAAATTTGTGTATTTAGGCGCCAAAATAATTAGAACGGGCAATGAAAAAGACGAAAAACGCCAAAAATACAGCTCGCAAATAAAATATTTTATTCAGTTTTGACGATCTTGAAGACCAGCTGCATACACAGAAAAACAAAGCTCCAAGTATATAAATCTGTGATAAGACCTGTGTTATGCTATAGGTGTGAAACATGGACCCCAACCCAAGCATCCGCAAATATATTGAACGCCTTTGAGCGATGGGTCATGAGGCAAATAATCGGGGCGAGGCTAGACGGGGACCAATGGCGAATTTGATGCAACCATGAGCTGTATGAAATTTTTGACGAATCGGAGGTCTCAAGGATTGTAAGAATGCGGTAGCTGCAATGGGCTGGACACATGAATCGTATGGACGTACAACAGATACCCAAAAAGGTATTCGTTGAGAGAGCTTAAGGCCGGCGGCCAGTGGGAAACCGAGGAAACGCTGGTCTGGCTCGGTCGACGAAGACAGTTCATCGGTGCTCGGATTTTGGAATCGGAAGACGTGGTCAACGGACCAAGACAGTTGGAGGCGCTGTTTGCAGGAAGTGAAGAACCAAAAGGGGCTGTAGTGCTGAGAAGAAGAAGAGGAAGAATGTTAAAAATAATAAGCAAGCCATTAACGTATACATCGCCATTGAATATGGATGTTAAGAGAAAGTGTACTGTATAACTTAAAAGAGCCGATTATACACAAATTCCAAAGAAAGAAATTGAATTCCGGTATCCTCCAAATGTAAAATAATAGCTTTAATCTAAAGAAAACGAGATAGGACTGGAAAATATGTTCAGTATATTCTTCAACATTAAAGCAAAACGAATCATTAATTTATAATCCTGTAATTTACGATTGAATCAAACATAATATTATTCCGTTATTGTATAGAATCTAATGAAACATCAACATCTTAATTCATGATTGTATCAAACGAAACACAGATTATTAAGTGTACAGAACCAAACCATGCATCAACTTGCTGACTGAAACAATAGTGAACAGTTATACTGGTTAATGATTGAAGCAAGCAAAATATTAATCCACGATTAAATAGAACCAAACGAGATCTTCGCTCATTGCATCAAAATAAATACTAAAGTTTCATTAAAGTAACTTACGGTTGAATCAAACAAAACATCAATTCATAATTGCAAAGAATCAAACCAGGTATTAACTTAATAAGATAAAACTTTTATCAAGCAAAAAACATTGATGGCTATCTATAGTAATTAATGATAGAGGCAAATAAATCATGAATCCATAATTGCATAGAATCAAACCAAATATTAGCTTATTCATTTATAAATATAGAAATTCACAATTACAATGTTGACTTGTAATAACATACATTGTGTCAACGAAGTACCCAAAAATTGCAAATAAACTGCAAAATATTTAATTATTCATCAATATTCACTTTTTCATCTTCAAAGTAATCCCCCTCAGATGCACTACACTTACGCCAACGGTTTTTCCAGTCCTCGAAGCGCTTTTCATACGTACAGATCATAGAGCACAGATTGCTCTCATATTTGGCACAGTAATTAAGGACAGCCCTACCAACTTTAAAAATTCATGTTTTTGAATTATCATTTATTCGGGGAAATTAAATTACAATTTTCGAGTACTTATTTGTAACATTGTATCAGTTAAAAGTTATAAAAACACGTACACGAAATTAAGCGATAGAATAACGTTAGCATCTAGTAAAATACACGCAAACTAGCAGCAGAACAACTATCAACAATAAGCACCGAAAAGTACAATGGACGACATCAATGGTCGTAAAAGCGCGAAAATGAAGTACAAATGATTTGCGCAAAAGAGAATGTAGTGAGTATCAACTAAGAACTAAATGTGTAGCCAACCAGAAGCGAAAATAATCTATTGGAGATACATTAGGTAATCCGGATCATTGGAGTAGAGTAACGATTTATTGTACTCTCCAAGTACACTCGATTAGACTAGACTGCCAAAAGAAATGTTGCCAGCAAACAAATACCGTCTATATACTAATGCTTCGTCACTGAAGTTTGAAGTTTACCGCTTTGCCAATGAAATTAGGCAAGCAAGCACATACGCCCATTGTCATCGAAGCAAGTACTTGTCGTTTAACGAGCAAGCGAAAAAGTATATACGAGTAAACCAAGATCAACCCGCAATGCGCTTCACACGAGCTGTTACATCGTTGACGATAAGCCTTGGGCGTGCTTTCAGCAGAGTAAAGCTGAAGGGAAAGCTAAATGTTCAGGCAAAAACGCTCTCTCGCTCATCGATCCCAGTTTCGCAAATTTGCCCCAAAAAGATCGTGAGAACGCCGAAAGCTTAAGCAAAAAGCACTCCTTTGTTCAATTTTCCCAGTTTCGCATATTCTTCTACTGATTTTCACAATCAGAGCAAGTGAGACAAAGCGGGGAGGAAAAGCTTTCGTGAAACAAGTGCGCACGTGTTTGGCTATATTACTTGGCAGTTTTCAAGAGAATTGAGGCTAAAAGCTTACAAAAGAACGATATTTGAAGTTCTTGGGCGAAATGTGGAAGGCATTCGGTGCTCGAGTCTTGTAAGGATTAATTTCACCGTTCGAGCAGTGACGTGGTATCTGCAGTTTAAGTTTAAGACGGAAGTTTTGTTGGGTAATTAATAGATGGTAAGGGGTGAGGTGTTGGCTTGAGCCGCAAACCTCAAACGGCCTTTTGGCGTTTCACGTCGTGTGGCCACCTCAATCCATTAACTCGTCTAGTTGATTCCCTCTTTAGACTGGCACTCACCCGTGAAGCGCCAAAAGTCAAGGTGAAAGTGAAAAGCGCTTCACCCAATACTGGTAGTTAGAAGTTTCCAATAATATAACACGTGAAGATGTAATTAATCGATTTGGTCATGATATAAATGTTTTAAAAAACGAACAGTAAAATAAAATAATCAAGCAAATTAACTCTTGTCTTTGTTGGTCTAGTTTGGATTGGTACAGTCGCAGGTCAATCTTATGCAGAAAGATCTCTCTCTCTCTCTCTCTCTCTCTTTTAACGGGAGCCTTGATGAAGTATACAGGATACACATCAGAGCGAGGTATGCTAGGTATGTACCAAAACAATTAATAAATCAAACAATATGTTTTGCATATCAAAACTTGACTTATATACAGATTCCATATATTCAGTTCGAATAATTTCATCCTGGTTATTATGCATTTAAATTCGCCGCCATTTTTTTATCAAGTGTTTTTACCCCGTTTTTAGGGTTTTGTAAAATAATTTTACAAAACCCTACTAGTTTCGCGACCAGTCTGTCCGTCTGTCCGTCCGTCCGTCCGTCCGTGTGTCACAGCAGTTTTTCTCGGAAACTGCTTAAGCTAGAAACATCAAACTTTGTGTGTAGGTGCAAAGTGGTGATCTCTTCAAAGTTCAACTACGAAAAATTTTTATAAGGTATTTAAGGAGGGTCTCCCCATATAGGGGAGTGACCCCCGGAACAAAAATTTCATTGAAGGTAGCCGATATGGGTATCAAATGAAAGGTCTTGATGAGAACTTTTCAAAACAGGTCTTAGTTTGGCAAAATTTGCTTCGAGGGGCACACAGGGAGGGGAAATACACGAAAAATGTGTGTCCCTCCCCCTCGCGATTGGACACCTGTGATGTCACAATTCACACAACTTTGTTAGTAACAGTATGATTTATCGATTTTATGTTTTCTTAAATAAAATCTTGACGGTACCCTTAAATTCTATAAAATTCAGTACGTGGATGTCTATTTATAAGATTGATATATCCTGAAAGTTTCATAAAGATTGAATCATATTTAGCAATGTTATAGCGGTTTGAATTTTCCTGTATTACTTTGGAACAATACGAGTATGCGCTGCATTTATTACTATGGCAACATATGGCTATGGAACAACATGCGCTTTTTACCGACTCAGATACTACAGTTTTGCTAGGATTTGCATGAAAATTTCAGGAATGATAGGTGTCATGTATATCTTTGAGAATCAGTTCAGCTAGTGGTATCATTAATCGCAAAACAAAATAGTGCCTGTTTTAAATGCGAAGATTGAATAATTTTGAGTTATTTTTTCCCAACTTCAACGTTTAAGATGCATGCTTTGAACACTTGATTCAATTTAATGAATGACTGAAGATGAGTACCTACAATTAATGCTCATAAGTGATACAAGTCAAGGAGGTGGGAGAAAGCTCCTAGCAAAAGGGTTTTGTAACCATTCTAGGATTCGAAAAAATTGGCCATGACTCGATGATTTCTGTACAGGAGAGTGGCCCCTGAAAAAAAAATTCACTAAACGTAGCCGATATGAGTATGAAATGAAAGTTTTCATGGGAGCTTTTCAAAACAGTTGTTAAACTGTCAGTTTTTGCTTCAGTGGGGGCACAGGGGTGGAAATACATGAAAAACGTGTTTCCTCCGTCGCGGATGGACATCTGAAATAATTATCAAGGGAGATATTTATGAGTATAACAATACTAAAAACCTCAGAAGTCGAAATTCGTTCAACTTTGTTAATAATAGTATGATCTTCGAATTTCATATTTTCTCCAATAAAATCGTCTTTGACATGTTTCTTGATTTGATTCGACCTGGTGACTGCATTTTGTAAATTGAATACAAAACCCTTCTGACATGAGCGTAGGTCTGTTTACCCAACTTGTTTGATTAATCATAATGACATCTATACAACAAACTCTTTCTAAAATTTTTATCGAATTCCCACATCGTTTTAGTGGCTAGGTCCGTCGCAAACGTGTATCTCCCTATTATCACGTGTTAATGTTGTTGTAAATAATAAATATTCAATCGGCTGTAACTTAGCTGTTTTTTGTTTGGTTATTATGAAATTCGCAGGGCACATAGGATTGTTATTAAAAAACTTAAAAGATTAAAGGGTTCCATTTTGATTTTATAGGCAAAAATTCAAAATATATCAAATATACTGGCATTACCAAAGTTGATGGAATTTAGACTTCTGAGCTATTTGTTGTCCTTGTGCTCTATGACTTTTTTCAGATTTTTTGGATCAAAAGTGTCCAATCGTGAGGAGGGGACAAAACATTTTCGTGCATTTTCCGTTCCCCTGCACCCCTCAAAGCAAAGCTTGTCATTTTAGGACCTATTTCGAAAATTTCTCATTAAGAACTTTCATTTGATACTATACTGCTTACATTTGATGAATTTTGTTCAAGGGCCACTCTCCTATATGGAGACTTCCCCCTTAAACACCATATAAATTTTTTTCGTGGTGAAACTTTACATTAACTTATAAAATCTTATGTTTTTAGCTTATGTAGTTTGCGAGAAAAAGTGTTGCGACACACGGACGGACGAATAGACAGAATATGATTTTAGTAGGGTTTTGTAAAATGATTTTACAAAGCCCTAATAATAAAAAGCTGTAGTATTGTAGGCTTATAAAGTAAATACAATGAAAAAACGTTACTTATTTGGAGTTGGTATACTAAATGATTTTTGCTCTACTTGGTACTGAAACTGAAGTTTCTAAGCCCAATCGAGTCTTGAACGCCCAACCATAAATTTCTTTACATTTAAAATCAAAAGCAACCTTTTCACCCGATCAATAAAGTCTATTTCAAACATTATTCTAACTTCATATAGTCATGTGTCAATAAGTTTTCACGCAATATATCTTACATTTGTAACATGTTATGATGATCATATAATAGATAGTTGCACACAAAATGAGCATGAGGTCCCGAGTTGAAATATTGATCTTAATTTGGATGTTTTTCTACCTTATAGGTGAGTAGTCAAAAGTATTCAAGTAAGTCTAATGCCAGTGTAAAATAAGACCCCATTTAGTGACGAAAAGTGGCACAAATTTCCCCTCATTCCATGTTTAGGCTCTAAATAGGACGTCAATTCTGATCTTCGTTGAGGATTTATATCTAATTTAATCTTCCTACAAATTTTTTTATAAAGACCCACTAGTTTCACATCATGTGTGTCCGTCTGTCCATCCGTCCATCTGTCCGTGAGTCCCAGCAAGTTTCCCCAGAAACTATAGAAGCTAGAAAGTTCAAACTTCATAACAAGGTCAGAAGTAGTGGTTTCTCAAAAATTAAAGCCTTATAAAACATTTCAAAATTTTCTAAGGGATGTCTCCTGTAATAACGAAGTAGCCGTTGTGAACATCTTTTTTTATCAAAGGTAGTGGGATATTAAATGAAAAGTGCAACAGTGGATCCAAAGGGAGGCAAACCAAAACATTTTCTTCTCCTCCTCCCTTGGGATTCAACACATTTGAGCCCAAAAATCTGAAAATTATTATGGAGTTTGGTCTTTATACGTACAAAGGTAACAAATACCTTAGAAATCGATACTCGCTCAACTTTTTTAATAATAGTATGATTAGTAAATTTTACAATTTTGCCCATAAAATCAAAATGGTACCTTTAAATTTCCAGAAATTCTATAAATTAAAAAAAAAATAAATGATGACACACACGCACAGCAAAAAAATGGTGCAATCGCCAGAATGTCCTTAAAAAGATGGGCGGGAAACTGCAGCACGCACTAGATGTTCGAACGTTGAGAGAAAATATGGAGAATATAGAATATTTGATGGTTATTGCTACGGTTACTAATGAAGCGACTAGAGCAAGAGTTGTAGATCCCGAAATAATAACGAACCATTCTAAAGTCCACAAAATGCTCAAGGTAGAAAAGGAAAGGTGTGACTAGACAAATAAAGCGCCGTTGTGTCATTTCATCGCCACCGTCATGAAAGGTAGCTGAAGTAATGTACTTGGAAATGGAAGCCGATAAAAAGTAAGCTCCTTGAACTAGAGGAGCTCTTAGACTGCTTAGGATATTACCGGAGGAGCTGGTTGAATGTCGAAGAGGACCATAAAGCCAAAGAAGAGCAAAAGGCTAAAGAAGCACTGAGGGCTATGCCTTAGAGTGGCGCGAAGGTAGTTCCAGCATCAAACATCAATAAAAGCATGGTGTCTAGCTCAATCAAAGGAGATCAGGATAAAAGAAGGAAGGAAGAGGCACTTGATGGGCAACGAATGACAGATCAGTTTGCAACAATTGTAACCAGACAGCAGCATATAAGTTGGTCTAGAAATGCCACCACAAATCGATTAAAAATAGTGGAGTTCACTGTTGATAAGATCTACTAGATAATGTGAAAAAAGGTCCTCAGAGCCTTGGCTACAAGCTAGTTATGCGTATTTGGTGCTCTATGGACGCCTTGCATAAATGATGCAGAAAAGATGGACGAGAAAGTACAGGCACTCTTCCACGCCCATCCCGTCCATGTTGATGCTATCCACGGTGCAACAGCATTCAAGTGTCCCTCTTCACACAGCTGAAACTAGAAGAGGCTGTTCTTTCATTGAAAGCGAGGAAAACTCCAAGGCCAGATGGTATTCCAGTTGAGGTGTTGCAACTTATCTATCAAAATTTTCCTGACTTGTTGCTCAGGAAATTCAATGGTAGCCTACGGGACAGGGTTTTCTTGGTAAAATGGAAGGTGGCGAGGCTCGTGCTGACCAGCAAGGAAATCCTCGGTCGCCATCAGCATACCGACCATTATACAGGTTAGACACTAATGGGGATGGAAACTCATCAAGGGAAGGCTCACTAACGTGACTCATGCTACTGAGGATCTATCTCTTCAATAGTACGGCTTTTGGGCAGGAGGTTCCACCATCGCTGTGATTATAGAGGTAGTGGGCACGGTCCATTAGGCAGAGGCATGTGGCCGCACCAAGCAACGAATCATTCTCTCGGTGGCACTGGACATTAGGAACGTCTTCAACTTCAATAGATGGGTGGATATTCTGGATAGACTTTGCAACTCTTTTCAAGTTCCAAAATATGTGATGTGGCTTCTGGGGGGCTTTTTGAAGGACCAAAGTCTGCTTTATGATATGATACAGAGCTAACGAAGGATGAAAGTTACATCTGACCTGTGGAACGTGTCGTACGATAGGCTACTGAGACTGGAGATACAAAATGAGTTACGCTTGATAAACTATGTGGATGATGTTGTGGCTCTAGTCATTGGACGCACCGTAAATTAAGCGCAGTTTAGGCTATGTAGGCTAATGCGCCGAGTGAGAGACTGGATGACTGTTCATGGGTTTCGTTTAGCACTGGAGAAAATAGAAGTCGTCATCTTGACAAAAACAGGAGTTGCTAGAGCAAGTATGATTAATATTGGAGACACGCTAATCGAATCGAGGCCAGCGATGAAGTACCTCAGGCTGCTTGTCGACTCGAAGATGAGTTTCTCTGACGGCTGAGAAGGCTGCCTCGGAAATATCGGCTCTGAGTCGACTTATGGCCAAGGCAGGGGGACCCCACCCATCAAGAAGACGCCTCTTAATGAGTCCTGTAGGGTCAGTGCTACTGTACAGAGCAGAAATGTGGGGTGACGCTCTCAGTAAAGAGGTATACCCTAAACGCTTGGCACAAAAACAGAAAAGAAGACCACTGAGGATTGAATTTTCATCTGTGACAGTTTCTGACACAGCAGTGAGATTTATTGCAGACGTGATACCTGTAACCATCCTTGCTAGAGAGCACAGTGTTAATTAACTTGCGTGATGGTGAATGACCGCGTGGAGAGACAACGGTTACTCAACGATTGGTGGCAGTCTTGGGTGAATCATACATAGGAAAGGTGGACTGCGTGCCTCATCTCGGATGTGAGACCATGGCTGAATCAAAGGCGTGGTGAGATTGACTTCTATCTGAACCAGCTTTTGAGTAAGAATGGGTGTTTTTAGTCTCACCAGTACAAAATTGGTAAGTTAGGGTCTCCCGATTTCTGGTTTTACCCTGCCCAATATTTTTTGCGTTCAAAAATTAAGACAAGCTGCGACAATCCCTCTACAGGAAGAGAGAGAGCCCATGCCAGGTAGTGTAGTTGCAGTGGTGCTTGGATCAGTTGATGAATGGAACCAGGTGGAAGTCCAAAAAGATTAAAGGAATTCGCAACACTTGGGGACCTCAGGTCACCTGGAGATTCATCTTACCCTCTCTCTTTGCACTAGAAGTGTGATCGGCCAGCTTTAAAGCCCCTCATGGCATAACAAAACGAGGCCTGACCCAAAGTAATGTATCTAACAGTTCCAGGTTGGGTTTTTGGGTTGACAGGTGAGTCGTTTCGTACTAAGTGTAGTTTTTTGAGCAAAGGAGTCTCAAACTCAGTTGGTGAATGACATTAACCTTCCAACCATAAAAATCCCAAGATGAAATTGCCTTCTTGCCTCAATTTATTTGAGTTATTTATTATTTGTTATGTATTTAGTCCCATGAATATAACTACTCATCTTCATCCTTAGCTCATGGCTTCTTGTAGGCAGAACTTCCATAAGTTTTAGATCATCCACAGTGTCCACTAATTTACAAACTTGAGTAACGACGCGTTGTCTTGGTGCACAGAGTCGGACATTTCCTTTCTTGGCTTTCCAGCTGGCTTCTATTTCTCAGTTTTTCCAACGACTCTTTTGAAGGCTTCATTAGAAAAACTTTACGAAAAACCAATTAGTGTCGCATCCTATATGCCCGCCTGTCTGTGCAAAACAGCAGTTTCCTCAGAAACTACAGAGCTTGAAAGCTCAAATTTTTTCAAAAGGTCAAAAGTGGTTGTCTCTTATAAACTTTATAAACTTAGGTCTTATCAAATATTTTAAGGGGTTTAACTTTTTTTCATCGAATATTGTCGAGTAGGATATCAAATGGAGGAGCATGCTCAAGTTTTTTAACATTCGTTATTAAAATTGCGATATCCATAAGAGGTAATCGGGGGCAACGGCAGAACATGAACAAATTGCGTCTCCCCGCTCCACCCCCTCACACTTGCGATCGGACACCTGAGGACTGAAAAGTTTGAAAAAACTCTATGAGTACAACAACGACAAATAGCTAGTCGAAATTCACAACATTTTGTTCATAAATAGAATCATTAATCGATTTTACTCTTTCTTGAATAAAATTGTGCGGATACCGTTAAATTCATTGAAATTCAACGTTCAGATGGCTACTTATAAAACTAATAAACAATTGAATTTTATTTAAAGAAATTATGGTGTTGTATTTAACAAAGTTGTAGTGGCTTGAATTGTTTTGTATTACAACAATAACAATACAAGGCTCTGGGACAATATGTGCTCCAACCAACTCAGACACCACGAGTTTGTTGGGATTTACACTAAAACTTCAGGAAAGAATATTTGAAAACTCGTTCGATGAGGGAAATCAGTAATCGTAAAACAAATTGGCGGCCATTTCAAATGAGAATATTCAGTGAATTTGAGTAATTTTCCCACATTTTCTACATTCTAAGTACATACAGCTATTGATACTTGATAAAAGCGTAGATTTTATCGGTAACAAAGTCAGTTTACAATGACACACGCATAAATAGAGTGTATGATTCAGTCAAAATAATCAACCCTCCCTGGGTGCACGTAAAATATCAAATATCTGGGACAGAAGCAATGAACCAAAATTATAAAACATGTAATGAAAGAGCAATATTCAGCTCAGGTTTTATTTTGATAGCTGAGTTGGAGATGTTTATTTCAAGAAGTTTTCGAAGCAGATGAAAGATATGCTTGACAATTAGTTGAATTTCATTGTGGAACTCAAACGAAAGTCTCTTTATATCTAAATGAGCGAGTTCATACGTGGAAATTTGTTACTGTCCTCAAGAAGGTAAATCTAGTTTTCATATACGAAAAGGACACGACGTTGAGAGAAAAAGATCTCGGCATTGCGTCCTTTCCATCTAAGAAAACTAGGTTTACCTATTTGAGGAGGGTAGTAAACTGGCGGGTATGAACTTGCCCAAGCACGATCAATGCCTATTTTACTAGAAAAGTTGTACATCCTTGATTTTTTTTTCCAAATTTTTTAACCAAAAGTACCCAACCGCCAAAGGATGTACTCAAATTTTAGAAGTATCCTTTGATGCATATTATGTACTTTAAAAAGCTCACTTTAAGACTTTCTCATAACACCCAACGACATATCTTGACTAAGCTTGACTTCTTTTTTTAAATTTCTTATATGCATGAGTAACTGTCTAAGACAACAAACTTAGAACAAAGCCACAAATCTTTTAAATGAAGGATAAATTTTTTATTACTGAACGAGTAAATTTACGATATTTTGTGACTCCAAAAGTCTTGCAATGTGATGATAATTTCTTTTACCCTGGGATACCCTAAGATTCAGATAGATTCTACTCATATCTGTATTGCTTCTCAAAAATAGGAGTAATCTATGTGGTGACATAAAATTTAACATCCACACCCTATGTGGATCGCAGTATCCTTATCCAGCACTGGATTTTCACCACAGAAGAAGGAGCATTTCCACTGGAAAAGAATTTAAAGCGCATGTCTCCGGAGTAGATTCTCCAATTGAATTCGAATAGGGGCAGATCGAACGAATCAGTACTGACCTTGTGACAAAACAGCTGAATATGAAAGTCCGGAAAGCAACACGTTGAGCATGTTAAATCCGCAACGTCGATGGATATGTGAAAGAGAAACGAAAGTTTTCTTGGGCAAGGGTAATTCTACCTTGGTAACATCTGCGTTACATTCGAACCCAATTAACTTCTCAGATAGCAACGTATTCCCTATGCAATAGAAACTCTGAACTTTTCATCACCTCACGTTGTTCATGTAAAGTTTTTGACACTTAAGGGAAACTATTCTTCCTGTATACTAAGAAGAAAATGATGGAAAATACAACTGAGTATCTCATTATTATGGCCTTATTAGCAAAACAAATACATTAAAATTTAAACCGACTGTTGTTGTTTGCCTGCATGCTTTAAAATGTTGAATGCTTTAAAATGTTAATTTTTTGGAAAAATTAATGGAGAATAAAGAATTATTCTGATTCCAACACATTTTGATAGGGGTAGGACTACTTTTGAAAAATGAGTTCACTCAAAATTGAAAAAATTATGTGTTGTCAACTCAATTTATTAATTAAAAAATTCAAACACCTTCATCGTAATATAGCAGCAACATAAGCATAAACAGTTCAAACATATGTAATATTGTAACATGGTGCTAGCCTAATTTAAGGAGAATTCAGCTACTCACTCAATAGTCGTAAGGGAAATATTTTGAAGCAAAGCAAGTAAGTAATGAAAAGTAAGATGAATAAGGCTGATTTTCTTTGGAAAATTAAAGTGATGAGGATTGTCGGCAATTGGAACTTTCGCGAATTATATCCGTCAACATGTAAGCCATTTTCTAGCATGGGCGATGTGAAGTCTTGTGAATAAAAATCTAGACACACGGCAGTATTTTGCCAAGTTTGGGGACATACCAGTGTGTGTATTTACATGCAACATTTTTAGCTACTTTCAACCACCTTACTATTCGTAAATTATTCAACCTACAGACTTGAAAAGTAACTAGTGCAGTGGAAACATTAAAAGTAAATTGAAAGCCATATACGAGTATATGTTCAGACATGTTCCTATTAAAGTGACTTTCTAAAGCCGTAGGCACTAATTCGACATTTCAAAAGTTCACGAAATCCCAACATAAATATATTTATGTAACACAGCATCCAAGTTTGGTAGAAAGGACTCTTGAAGTAGTGTCAATGCTCCTGGAAAAAGAATTGATTGACGCATACCAAGTTCAATAGCAGTTCCTTTAAATAAAATACAACAGTCTTTAATTTATTTATTTTGTTTTTCATTGTAACACCAATGTTGGGTATCTAATTTGGCGCGTTTCGATTGTCATTCGATCACGTCTTAAAAATTTGATGTCCACAATTGAAATTTTTGATCAGTCAGTAAAATTATACGGCAAAATGTAACATGTTATTCTAGTTAGACGAGTCAAATTTGCGGAAAATAATCTATTAACAACTAAAACGTGCCAAGTTAGAAATCAGATATTGGTATGAGTTACATGTTTTTTGAATAAACTGAAGAATTTTCTACATTCCTTGTATTATGCTTATAAGAACTACTACGGAACTTAGTACACGTTATATCTCAATTTTTTCAGTAAAACTGACTAAAAATCCTTTCAACCGAACTTGGCACAACAAAAACATAAACTTTCACGTTTATGTTTTTGTTGTGATATGTTCTTTCACCAACTAAAGATAACACTATCGAAAATTAGCAACAAGTGAAGGTATGTAGATTGACATTTTGTAGCAAACTACGAGTTTTCCAAATAATACCCTGTTGAAAGGTGACCCGTCTCGCAATCCACCTGTCTATGCACGTATCTGCCGCAGAATTTTTCTCCTGAGCTATTTGAGCTACAAGCCTTCAACATGATCGGTGTATCAGAAGTAGTGGGTTCTTGACGGTCCTAGTATTTTTTAATGGATTCTCCGCATTTGGAGAGAAGGCCTCTTAAATTCTCGATCTTGATGTATAACAACCCTTCATAATCATCAAAGGAGTGTAGAAAAGGGAAAATACATAAAACTTTTAAGTCTTCGCCTCGCGATAAGACACCGATGACCCAATAAATTTGAAAAAAAAACCATCATGATGGATTTCCTTTTTTTTACCAAAGCTGGAAATAGCTTGAAACTCAAACCTCACTTTAGGTTTTCGGGTTGTGTAAAATTTTTTTAGCTGTCCGTCTGTCAGTGCGTCACAGTAGGGTTTCTTAGAAATTAAAGAAGCTAGAAGCATCAAATTTTGTGAGCAGTTCAGAAATTTTTGGTTAATGGAAGTTTCATAGTGAAAATAAATTTCAAAGGCTTTTAAGGGGGATCCCCCCATATAAGGATGCGACCCTTAATATTTTTTTTCACCGAACCTAGTCAAGTAAGGTATCAAATGGAAGGTCTTGATAAGATCTTTTGGCTGCATTACTGACAACGCAATAGGCAGGGAAAATGGAATATACGAAAAAATTGCCTCCCCTTCTCACCATTGGACACCTGAGGACTGAAAATCTGAAGAAAATCGTGGAAATAATTCTTTTTGATAACAATAACGGCAAACATCTTAGAAGTTGAAATTCACAAAATTTTATTAGTAATAGTATGACTTATCAATTTAATATTTCCTTTCATAAAATAGCGAAAATAGTCTTGAATGCGACAAAACTGTGTGTAAAGATGGCTATTTATAAGTCTGATGAGCCAAAAAGATTTCAAAAGGATCAAGTTGTACTTAACAAAGCTATGATGGTTTGGGTTTTCCTGTATCACAACGACAACAACAATAAATGGCTATGGACCAAAATGCGCTTTCAATGGAGTCAAACACTACGGGCTTGTTAAGATTTGTATGGAAACTTCAAGAAGGGTACATAATGTGAATATCTTTGAAAATTTTTTATAAGTAATCGCGAAATAAAATGGCGGCCATTTGAAATGAGAATATTCAGTAAATTTGTCTTATTTTGCTCCAACAAGATGATAAAACTATGGTAGTACGTTTTTATGAGTATAGTAATGACAAATGCCTTGGAATTGAAAATTTACTTAACTTTGTTGATAATGCTAGTAAGATTTGTAACTTTGTTACCATTTTTCCCAGTAAATAAATATGGGCAAACTAAAATGCAAAATATTTTTCACACTCCATTTAGTCAATGGTATTAGTAATATTGCAACAAAATTATGGCAGGTTAAAATGGAGCAACAATGGTTTTTTTTAAGTGAGTACGTATTTGTTGTTGTTGTTGTTAAAGTTTTAATAGAGTTTATTCATCATTGGTGTCTGAATATCTTAGGGTAAGTATAAAACCGTTCTGATAGAAGCACAGTTCTGCCTGCCTAACTTGCTTTTTGGTAATGTCCAATAAAACCATAGTTCCTTGACTCATCGTCAAAGATAATCAACTTAGCCTAAATATGCTGATGTGTCGGGTAAGAGACTGGATGACTAATCGCGGGTTCAACTTTGCGCTAAAGAATATTTAAATGGTCATCCTGATAAAGGAGAGAGTCTCCAGAGTAAGGATGATCAGTATTCGGGGAGTACTGGTAGAACCCGTCATTGAATATCTGGGGTTACTGATTGACTCGAACATGAGTTTCTCAGAGCAAATTGGGTCGATGACTGATTAAGATGGTTCAGGCTTAGCAGCTCTGAGTTGACTTACGGCCAGCATAAGGGAGCCCTAAGCATCCAAAAGATGACTTTTGATGCGGTCCGTAGAGTTGGCGCTACTGTATTGAGCAGAAATGTGGGGAGTGCTCTCTAAAAGAAGCCGTACTGAAAACGCTTAGCACAGGCACAGAGAAGAAAAGCACTGAACATTGAACGTTCATTTTTTACTGTCTCTGATTCAGTGGTGTTGATCATTGCAGGCCTGACACCCATCAATTTCCTTGCTAGTGTACGCTTTACTATTTATATGCGTCATAAAGAAAACGGGAGGCAACGCTCACTCAATCATTGGTAGCGATCCTAGGTGAACGCATATAAAAAAAAATGGAATGCGTACCTCATCCCTGATTGACTGAGCCACAAACTGACTTCTATTTGATTTAGCTCTTCAGTGGGCATGGGTGTTTTCAGTCTGATTTGCATAAGATTGGTATTCGAGGCCCCCCTGACCATTGATTTTACGCAAGAGAAGAATATGATACCTGCCACACATTCTTGATATGCAAAAGATAGCAAAAGATAGATAGATAGGCTATGTTGAAATCTCTACAAAGAAACGAGAGAGTTCTATCAAAAAAGTTTAATTGAGAAGATGTTTAAACCAGTTGAGAAATGGAACCATGCGGCACATTATGTCCGAACCATTCTAAATGATACAAATCGCTCTCTGCAGCCCCAAACGTATGAGTTGAGGGTCACATATTTAGCAATCGCCCTTCCTCCCTTCCCTTGTGCTAGCGTAGGGATGCCAGAACTTAAAAGTGCCTCACGGCATAGCCAAAATTTTACTTACACCACCTTTGTGGTGGCGTATGAGGGTGAAGGCGAGTCTTCCGCGCACGATAAGGGAATCGAAGTAATAACCATGCCGTCAAAATGTAGGTTGGGCGACGGGCTATGCTCCCTTCCCTGGAACACCCTATAATGTATGAATTGGACTCACGGCAACGACCTTGCAAGCGGAAATAGACTATGACCTTGGATCCTGGAATGTCAGATCAGTCAATTACCCTTGCGCTGTTAAGGACCTTTAACAAATTAACAATCAGTATCAGTTAAAAATACGCAATCCAGGAAACGAACTGGACTGGAAATGATATTAAAAACATGAGATTGTAGACAATATTCAAGAGTGGGAAGCCTACTGTTAAACGAGAAAATTGCATGTTATTAATTTCAAGGCATTTAATGAACAGCTGTGTGCGATCCATATAAAAGCTAATTTATTCAAAATCTGTCTGATCAATCTATACGTGCCAATCAATGAAAAGGAAGAAAAATGAAGGAAACGTTCCACAATCACCTTGAAAGACTAGTCGACTCATTGCCTGCAAATAACTCAGAAATAATTCTGGATGATTTCAATGCTAAGGCTGGCAATGAACTATCTCATTGAGGAACGACTGGAGGATATAGCCTCCACGATGAAACAAATGACATGTAGCAGGAATCTAGTCATGCGTTCGACTTGCCTTCAATATTGACGCATTCATAAAATGACCTGGGCGTCACCAGATGATAACACACAATACCAGATTGACCATGCTCTGATCCAACAACGTTGGGCCTCGAGCCTGGTTGACGCCCTTACATACGGAGTAGATGATTGTTACTTAAATCATTACTTGATCAGACTAACCTATTGATATTGTATGTCAAATGCATATCCGGCGAAGACCAACCCGCTATAAAAATTTGACATCGAAAGGCTCCAAACGGCGCCTGTGGTAGAAGATTTAACAGAAACCAGCTGGCTGGCTTCAGTTGGCTCCCATCTTATCAGACAAATCGCTGTAAACAAACAACGAGCTCTGGATTGAAGTTAATGTTGCTATTAAGACCATGGTTGAGCACACAATTGGACATCAAGCCTGGTGCAAAAGAAATGATTGGTTTGATGATGAATTCTATAATGCGTTAGACAAAAAGAATCAGGCGTACAAAGATAACGTCTTTCGGGAAACTAGAATGAAGAGAGGACACTATAAAAATCTCAGGCAAGTAGCGATTAAGATAATCAAAATTAAGAAAAGAAAATACTATGATGACCAATTAAGAACCAGCATTGTAAGTTTAGGGAGCAACAATAGAAGACAAGCAGACTAAGTAGTGAAAAGCTTGAATTGAGGCTATTAGCATTCGTGATGATATTGGCAATATCATCGCTGACCAAACAAAATTAACGTAATAAAGAAATAATATTTCAAGAACCTCCCTAATCCCTCACACGGCCCCATAACATTGGAGCATATAGATGCTTTCAAAGAGCTTGCATTGACTCCACCAACTCTGGACGAAGTTTGTTTCACCATTGAAGCTCAAAAGAATAATGAAGTGCCGGTCATCAATGAGATTCTAGTGGAGCTCATCAAATATGGTGGCAGCAGTGTTAATAAAGCTATTTACAAAGTCATTCAACACATTTGGCTGGCCCCATTGCTATTCAATTTGGCTTCAAAGCGCGTCAAAAGAATGCTATCTGTCGTTACACAAGGTACATTACTATACAAGTCGAGCCAAGTAGTAGCCTATGCGGCCGACAACAACATTTTTCGCGGTCATTAACAACTTCCAAAGAACTCTTCCTGAAGTTTGATAGTGAAGCAAAACTATTAGGGCTATAAATGCATGAGAATAATACAAATCTCATAACGCAGTCGAAAAAAATGCCTCAAGAAAACAAAATATCACACTTCACGAATACAGTATAGAAAATGTGTGTATATTTGTGTATTAAGTGCCAAAAAAACGAAAACTGTTAATGAAAGGGACGAAATACGCCAAAGCTCAAAAATGACATATTTTATTCAGTTTTGACCATCTTGAAAACCAGCTGGATGTACAGGAAAACAAAGTTCCGAGTATATAAATTTGTGATAAGGCCTGCGTTATGCTACGGGTGTGAAAAATGGACCCTAACCCAAGCATCCGCAAATATATTGAACACCTTTGAGTTACGGGCGGATTCGAAAGAACCATGGGCTGTATGATTTTTGACAAGCTAGGGGTCTTACCGATGGAAAGACTGCGGAAGATGCAGTGGGCTGGCTACATGAATTATATGGACGAACAATGGATACCCAAAAAGGTATTCGTTGGGAGAACTGAAGGGTGTAGACCAGTGAGTAAAACGAGGAAATGCTGGTCTGACTCGTTTGACGAAGACAGTTCATCACTGCTCGGACTCTGAAATTGGAAGATGCAGTCAACGGACCGAGATAGTTGGAGGCGCTTGTTGCAGGAAGGTTCAAGAGGGGCTGTAGTGCTACGAAGAAGAAAGAAATATTATCGGGCGTTCGGGTACTTTTACAATTTTGTTCCGAGCGAACAAATACTACTTGTATATACTTACGCTTCATCACCGAAGTAATTGCGAGAGAGCAAACACTGCCTATATACTCACGCTTAACCTATGAAATTATGCAAGTAAGCACATACGCCCATTGTTATCGAACTTTGTCGTCCAATGATCAAGCGTAAAAGTAAATAAGCAAGCGGAAAAGTAAAGAAAAAAGATTAACCCGCAATGCGCTTCACACGAATTATCAAATCGTGAACGACAAGCTTTAGGTGTGCTTCCAAGAGAGTTAAGCTGAAGGGAAAGCTGAATGTTCAGACAAAAACGCTCTCTCGTTCAATGTCCCCAGTTTCACTACTTTGCCCCAAAAAATCATGAGAAAGCCAAAAGCTTTAGCAAAAGGTACTCTTTCGCTCAATTTCTCTCGTTTCGTATATTTGTCATCCGAGCAAGCGAGACGCAAAGGGGAGGTAAAGCTTTCGTGGAACGAGAACGCACGTATTCGGCTATTCGGCACTTTTCAATAGAATTGAGGTTGAAAGCTCACAAAAGAACGATATTTAAAGTTCTGGGCAAGCTATGGCGAGCAGTCTTGTTCAAGTCCAGTAGGGAGCATGCTGCTACTCATTCATCAGTTTTAACGTACGAGTAATTACGCGATTGAAATTTTAAACGAAAGTGTTATTTAGTGCTCAACAAAATGATGAGGGGTGAGGTGTTGACTTGAGCTGCGATCCTCAATCGGCCTTTTGGTGTTCCACGCCGTGTGGCCACCCCAATCTATTAGTTCGTCTACTTCATTCCCTCTACAGACTGGCGCTCACCTGTAAAGCGCGACAAGTTAAGGTGAAAGTGAAAAGCGCTTTACGTAATATTGATAGTTAATTAATCAATTTGGTGTTGATATAAATGTTTTAAAAAATGAACAATAAAATAAAAATAATTCTTTAAAGTTAACTCTCGCCTTCGTTGATCTAGTTTAAATGGTTATAGTAGCAGGTAAGTGTCATACAGGGAGATCTCTAACCGGGAGCCTCGATGGTGTATATGGGATACACATCAGATCGAGCTGCCAACATAGGGTATAGTGGTTATGTAACAATTTGATACAAATAAATATGGAGGTTATACATGATACTATTGCCAACAAAGTTTACAAAATTTCGGCTTCTAAGATATTTGCTATTGTTTTACTCATAGAGAGCGATCTTTGTTATTTTTTTCAAATCTTCTGATCGATACCAGTGTAATTGGAAGGGAGGGGGGTTTTCTGTTCCTCCACTTCCTTAGCGTACTCCATCATCAATATTGGAACTTCAATATTTGACATTGAAGGATCTTATCAAGACTTTTCATTCGATACACTTTTTAAGTATCTTCGATGAAAAATTGTTTAAGGGATCACATCCTTATATGGGAGTGGCTCCCTTAAAATCCAAATGTTTTTTTTTGTTTTGACTATCAAACTTTCATTAAGGTGAAACTTCTGTACTGTTACAAAATTTGATGATTCTAGCTCCTCTAGTGATCTTCTAAGCAACCATTTATCGAAAGATTTCAACTTTCAAGGACTTTGTATTACTTTAAAACCCTATTAAAATCACGAAAAGTGTCCGTCTGTTTGTCTGCCCGCTCGTTTGTTTATCTGTAAGGTACAGCAATTTTTTCCGGAAATCGATGGCTAAGCCATGCAACTTTCTGGAAAACCGGATGACGTCCTGAAGGTTTTGAGGTGAAATAAAATAATTTGTTTGAACTTTTCTTTCGATGTGCATCTATTCTATGGCTAAGATTAAGTAATTTATTTAATGTGTTTAGCAATACTCTGTGTGTTGCCCTTACAGAGTATTGCTAAAATTATGACCAATCAATTTAACGATCAGTCTATTTATTTATCAGTGCATTACAATGTTTTTCCGGCAACTACATAATCGACAATTATGGAATTTAATAGAAAGACAAAATATAATCAACCACCAATTTTTTTACCAAAAATGGGCTTGAGAGAAGCCTGCCAATATATTTGCTGGTTTTTTTTATGAATTTCTAGATCCAATGTTGACAAGTCGAATATAACAAGTCGAATATAACTTCCCTGAAAGCAGATCAATTCTAATAAAATTTTCATGTTACAACATTTTTTCAAACTACGTAGATAAAAATTATTAGATGTCCTGTCCAATATTGTTGAGGAGAATGAGGAGTTTTTAATATGCTGCTTTTATTAACAAAGATGAGCAAATTTTCATTTCTGAGGTTTTTTGTTGTATTTATGGAGAACTACTTCCATGATTTTCTCTAGCTTTTTGAAATCACAGAACATATAAACAACTTTAGTAAAAAAACATTTTAAAGTATGAGGAGACCTCCTTTAAAATTTCAGTACGGCGCCCACTGAACATGGTACAACACCAACAGCTGCTATCTATAGGGTGTTTTTTTATGAGTTATAGACCTTTGAAATGAAATAAAATAGGGATAAATTATTTTGGTTGCAATTTAATTGGTTTTATTGGAAAGATAACTCTTTCTCACTTCTTCTTAAATATGATTTCAAGCATGAGAGTCTCAAGCATGAAGTCCAAACGAGAGTACCAGTCCAACTTTGAGCACCACAATAGCTTGTGCCTACCCTTTCATGACCCTCCAGTTTCACAAAAGTAGCTATGGGACAGATGAGATGACCACAAATGTAAGTGAGTCAATCACCAGAGATCCTTAAAAATAACAACAAAAACTACATCAACGTTAACAACATAAACTACAATGACAATAACGAACACAACATCAACGACCAAGACAGTGAGTTCAGAAGATGGACTGATGAAAGAATGGAGAAAATTGAGAGCTGGTATCAATCAGCGATGGTTATGGCTTTGAGATGTTGCACAAAAACAGTTAGCGTGTAGGAGTATCTTCCTGCCCTTGTGACCGTTAAAGTACCTGAGGTGATATATATAAATGCCAAGAATATTCCATCTGAGTGTAGCCGTGAATATCCAGCTAAATAGCGCGCCTAGACTGTTTTTGATATTTCAAAAGTGATTCGCTGAAATCTGCTCAGATATCAACTACCAGGATCAGGAAAGTAGATAGAAAGAAAGCTAGATAGAAAGACGATATCTTCAACAAAAGTTAAAACATGACTGCTAATGCAAATAGACCAGGCCCGAGGGGTTTTCGAAAAAGAGAATCGGCCTACAAATACCAAGCCAACAAAATAATTGACAGTGAATAATAATTTAATTAGGCACTGCTTTAGAAATCAAACACTGTTTAAGGAAAACTGTCTAAATATTTCCAATTTAAGCCATTTCAAATGTTTCCAGGGAAAATGTTCAACATTTCAATTGCTTCTAAAAGAGCGTTTTGCAATTTCTTTCCAAACTTTTCGGGTCACAATTTAAAATTAATTTATTAAATTTTAGGTTATTTTAAAGTATATCTGGCTTAAAGTCTCCTCAACCAATATGCCAAAATAAAAAAATTGGAGTTTTACTCTAGACAAGCAAACATAATCAATTTTTATTGAAAATCGCACCTAAATATATTTAGTTTAAAGTTTTTGACTTTTTAGTTCTGTTTACTAAAATACAAAACCCTATTGCAATCACAACCTGTGTCCGTCCGTTCGTTTGTATGTCACAGCACTTTTTCTCCGAAACTATAGAAGCTACAGCCATGAAACTTTGTAGAAAGATCAAAAGTGGAGACTTCTTGACAGTTTCGGGGTGGAAAAAATTTTTCAAAGGGGTTCAAGGGAGTCTCTCTATATAGGGAGGTGACTCTTTAAAAAAAAATGTCCATATTGGTAATCGAGTGGTGCCATTGGCAAGTTCTTGATGAGATATTTCCAAACAGGTCTTAAAATTGCCTTATCGGTACCGAGGGGGCAGGGGAAGGGGAAATGTACGAACTTTTCGCGTATCCCCCTCGCAACTGGACACCTTTCATCCGAAAAATCTGAAAAAAATCATGAATGTAGGCCTTAATGAGTACAACAACAACAAATACGTGAAATACGTGAGAAGTCGAGATTCACTTAACTTTGTTAAAGATAGTATCATTTATCGATCTTACGTTTTCTTGAATAAAATTTTAACGGTACCTCCATAAACTCTGCAGATGGCTATTTATAAGATTGATCTGTCCTGTAAGTTTCATGAAGATCAAATGGTATTTAACGAAGCCATAGTGATTTGAATTTTCCTGTATTACTATGGAACAATACGCGCGGTATTACTTCTACTATGGAAACATATGGCTATGGAACAATATGCGCTTTTTACCGACTCAGACACTACAGCTTTACGAGGATTTGCATGAAAGTTTCAGAAATGATAAGTACCATGAATATCTTCGAAAGTCGGTTCAGCTAGTGGTATCAGTAATCGCAAAACAAAATGGTGACTATTTTATACGCGAAGATTGAATAATTTTGAGTTATTTTTCCCCAACTTTAACGTTTACGAGTAAGGTGCATGCTTTTAACACTTGATTCAATTTCATGAATGACCGAAGATGAGTACTTACAATTAATACGCATCGGTGAAACAAGTCAAGGAGGTAGGAGGGAGCTCCTAACAAAAGGGCTTTGTAACCTTTCTAGGATTCGAAAAAAATAGGCCATGAATCGATGATTACAGCACAGGGGAGTGGCTTATGAAAAAAAAATTTCATCAAAGGTCGCCGATATGATTATTAAATGAAAGTTCTTTATGTGAGCTTTCCAAAACAAATTTAAAACTGACCGTTTTTGCTTCAGTGGGGGCACAGGAGGGGGGGCGAATACACGAAAAATAGTTTCCTCCCTCGCGATTGGACACATTTGAGCTTAAAAATCTGAAAAATTATCAAGGTAGATATTTATGAGTATAATAATAACAAATGCCTCAGAAGTCAAAATTCGTTCAAATTTGTTATTAACAGTATCATCCTCGAATTTCACATTTTCTCCAATTTTTAAACCCAATAAAACTCGGTATTTAAGTAGCCTTACACAAGATCCCAACACTCTATAAGTTTGATGAAACTCGTATCATACTCATGGAAGTTATATCCATTTGAAATTTCCCCAATTACAACAACAATAACTCATGATTTTGGTATTTTGGGGATTTTCCATCGAATCAGATACCGCAGTTGTGATTGCATCTTCTTAAAATTTGCAGATAAGCTCGGTGACATGATTGAGATTTCATGATTTGAGTAATTTTTGTTAGTAAAAAATGTAGAAACAATGGATTTTTTTCTAAACGAGCAAATCTTTTTGACATGTTTCTTGATTTTTGTCGCTGCTGGTGACTTCATTTTGCAAGTTGAGTACAAAATCCTTCCCCGAAGGTCTGTCTACCCAACTTGATTATATCATGCTACTTCAATATTGAGTTTTATGCATATCGAATCAAAATTGTGGCTTCTAGAAACGTTTGAAATTTTCAATTTCAACTAGCTGCTATTTAGTTTTTTGAGGACTAACTGCTAATTTACCTTAATTATTCTTTCGACTCTTAAAGTTTATACCAAATCGCAGAACATCATAAATATCGGTTAATAAGTTGGGTCACCACTACAATAACAAATTTTTGCGCACGAAGTGACCTTCAAGCGGCCACCATTTTAGTTCAGATTGTTGATCGTTTGATTTTTTGTTGTGAGCTTCATCACTATGTTTAATGAACGTCTGTACCAAAATTCGTCTAAATCGAAGTATTGCTTTGGTCAGAACAAAAATCCCCATTTTTCGTCTCAAATAGCCGCCATTTGCGTTTGGCCCCTTTGGTTGGTTAGCAAACTTGATTAAGGTATTTGTATGACACAACTTTCCTGAAGTCATGAAAATTTAAGCAAAACCGCAACCACTAGCGTGGTCATATATATATATATATATATATATATATATATATATATATATATATATATATATATATATATATACATGTATATATATATATATATAAATGTATATATAAGTATTAAACATGTATACATTTATATATATATATATATATATATATATATATATATATATATATATATGCATATATATATATATATATATATATATATATATATATATATATATATACAGGTATATATGTATATTTGTATATAAGTTACTCACTGCTATATGTAAATTTCTCTCCAGAAAGTTTTTTGCTTCTTGCTTTAGCGCTACAGCCACTTTCGGGCCTTTGCTTAGAGATAGTTAGTTAGAGTATCTCATTATCTTGCTCAAATATGTTTCACCACTCGGGAAGATGATATGATCAGTACTAGGGTTTGCCCGTGAATGCATTTACCTAGCTGCGATACGTTATGATTTTTAACTAGTAGTTCTCAGAACTGAACGGGCTTAAAGTCCGTCCAAAGAATCACTCAAAACAAACCTCGTTGCCACCAACGAGATTCGAGCCAGGGAGCTTCGGCATACGAAGCGAGAACTCTTATCATTATACTACGCAGAATACTCCAGAAATTTACTTAACAGAAAATTTCGATTAATTTTATATGTGATCATTTAGCTACCAATATCAAAATTACCGAGACTCCGCTTCATTTACTCCAAAAAACCATGTAGCGGTGTAACTGTATCGCAAATGTTAAAAACTTGCATTCAAATTTGGAGGATGTTCTATCTGCTTGTCAGTGGGCCAGCCATAAAGATACGAGTAATATATATTCAACACACCGTCCAAATCAAGAACATGAGGATTCTTATCTTAAATACACATACGCAGAGGAATAAACTCGGTTGTAAGACATGTTTCAATATACCCTTCAGTAATGCGAGTAGGCTGCGAGATCTACGTCATTTCGCACATAGTTCCCGAACTCGCAAAGTGGTTTGAAATAAGCGTTAATATGAATGTATTGACTTTTGCTACATTTGCGGTTTGATAAACTCTTCGGTTGGATATGTACTGTTTTCGATCTGTTCGAAGCTCTTTATATAAACCTCTTCATATGTCGAGATATTTCATTTAAAAATCCTCAGTATTTCCATGATATTGGCGCTTAAATTAAACCAGACCTGATATCCGCATGTCGAAATTGAAATAAACAATGTCTTGCAGATTATTTATCAAAAATAAGTTGAGTAAGCAGGAGAGTTCTACGGCCAGGAGGAGTACAAAAATTTTCGTACATTAGACTTTCAAATTTTAGATTCTAAGAGTTCTGATCAAAAGCATTCATTTGATGTTCAACTCGATCACCTTCGATAAAAAAAATGTTTAACGGCGTCTTCGTTATTAATGGGGACCCCCTTAAACATATTTGAAATGTCTGATAAGACTAAAATTATTGAGAGACCACTACCCCCGACATTTCACGAGGTTTGGGCTTTCTAGCTGCTTTTCTGAGCAAAATCGCTGTAAAACATTGAGAGATGGACAAACGGTCAGACAGATAATATGCAAAACTAGTAGATCTTTGCAGAATATTTTTTATGAAACCCTAAAAACGTATAAGAAACTTATCAACACAAGGTAAAAATGGCTACCTTTTCAGCTTAGGCCATTTTATCTTTCATAAATTTTTAGAAAACCGTTTTTATATGTTTTTGGGTTTGTTCAGGATTTTCTTTTGGATAAAATGAAAATAAAAACTTTATCCTTATGCTGGTTATCTTTATTTTTGCCCATACAATTATTTCAACATCTATCTGATACCTTCATCAGTGGTACTACTGCTTTTTACGGTTTCGTAAAATAATTTTACAAACCCCTACTAAGAGCGCGTCCTGCCTGTCCATCCATCCATGTGTCACACAAATTCTTCTCTCAAACTACTTAACCTAGAAACATCAAATTTTGTACGTAGGTGTAAAGTGGTGCCCGCTTCAAAGTTCAACTACAAAAAAATTGTATAAGGTATTCAAGGGGGTTTCCGCATATAGTAGAGTTGCTCCCCAAAAAAAAAGTTTCATCAAGGATAGCCGATATGGGTATCAGATGAAAGGTCTTGATGTGATCTTTCCCGAAATGGTCTTTTACCGGAATTTCTTGCTTCAGGGCGCACAGGAAGGGAAAATACACCCCCCTTGCGATTCAACACCTGTGATCCAAAAATCTGAAAAAAATTATGGAGTTAGGTGTTTATGAGTACAACAACAACAAATACCTTACAAGTGGAAATTTGCTCAACTATGTTAATAATAGTACAATGTACGCATTTCACATTTTCCCTAATGAAATCGTATGGATACCCTTAAACTTAATGAAACCCAATATTTGAGTATAAATTATATTCACGGAAGTTATAGCAATTTAAAATTTTTCCAAATAGAACAAGAATAACACACGATTTTGGTATTTTGTGGACTTTTCTTCGAATCAAACACTGCAGTTTTGATTCGGTTTTCTTGAAATTTTCAAATAAGATCAATAATATAAATATTTTTGAGAATTCATGATTTGAGTGATATTTTTTTTGGTTTGCAACAAAATGTCAACCATTGAAAATGGAGGAACAGTGAATTTTTTTTAAACGTGCACATCTGTTTGTCGACTTTATTCATTGCTGGTGACTGAATTTCATAAGTTGAGTGCATAACCCTTCTGCCATGAGCGTTGGTTTGTCTATCCAACTTGTTTTAGTCTATTTATATAAGTTCATTGCTTTTTAGTATTTTCCATTTTCCAGGAGTTTTTTATTGTTCTTAATTCTAGTTTATCATTTTATGATTAGGTATATTTTTTCAATTGTTGTTTCCTTTGTATTAATTTGAATTGCTTTTTTAAAATTACCTTCAACAATCTCGAATACCCGTTCCTTGACCATTGGTTTATTCTCTTTTCCTCAGGTACTCTCGCTATGAAGAGGCTTTTGTATGTGTCAACTTTATTTCACTTTTTTACCTACTTAACGCATTTTGCATCTTTTTTTTTATATCCTGTATCTCTCGTTGACGATGTGTTTCGCTACCGATGATTTCATATCCTTCCGATATTCACTTAAATGTTCCTTGTTTCTCAGTGTTTTCCCGATATCGTCAATACCATCGAGCAATCTGTGCATTTTATTTCATATGACCCGCTTTTTTCCTCGTCCAGTTTCGAGTCTTTTTGTGACTCAAGCACTGTTTTCATTTTCAGCCTTTGACTGCCGCTCTGACTGCGAAATTTTCAAGTAGTTTTTGGTTTTTTGCTGATTTTTAAGAAGGTGATAGTCACATATCATATTGGCTTCATGCAATCTTTGCTCACTTTTAGTATTGTCATGCTTTTTGTTTTTATTTTTCCTTCTAGTCTCGCCATTCTTCTCGTGATCATTTCTTTGCTAAGCCCGTTGACTCTCGCCGTCCACAGAATATGTATATTTCCTTTCGTTCGTTTGCTTGTCAATGCTATTGATAGCATCTATTCCTTATTACTCTCTCCATGAATCTCTCTGGGTCACACAACGCTTATGTGACCTGCACCTCATTTTTGACCCGTTTCCTGAGGTGTGGCATCCAGGCAATGTTTCGAACGTCGGTATAAGGGGGCACATAAAATTTCAGTGTCTTGTTATTTTTTTTTCTAGCAGTGAAACTATAGCTTTCATACATGTTATGATGATGTTATCGGCGTAAATGGCCTATTTAATATAAAATACAACATGCGAGAGCTCACCCTTGCTTTTAGTTGAACTAGCAAATTATACTCTCACCAAAAATTTAATTCGTGGCAAATGGCTGAGACATGAAACGTCAACTTTCTTTATGAAAAACACTCCATATTCTCATACATAAATTCAGGCACTTTCATATGTATCAGTCTTATCCTTATGGAAACCTCCGCATCACTTATTGGGTACACTTAAACATCTCAGTACTGTGATGTAAACCATGTACAACTGAGACTTTTTGGTGTTCTCTAATTTTCAATCCATTTTAGCAGTTGCGTGGGAAATCATTTAATAAGGCTGAAAAGTGTAAAAACTATCTTTTCTAATATGTATGAAAAAAATTTTGACACGTAAAAACAACAAAAACATTAATTTTTCATTAGATATGCCATGTCAACATAAGCACTCGGCCTTAAAACGCAACAAAGCATAAATATGCCCTAACATTTGTACTTGCCCCAGCTGACGGGAGTTATATAACCAATGCTAATATTCAACATGTGTAGAAAAACTTATGCAAAAGTCAACGAGCATATCCCTTTGAAAGTCCTTTGGTTAATGTATTTTAACCCAAATATCATCCTAGTTCGACTTTATGCTCTCATTTTAAATACAAACGCAGCCATTCTTCGGAATACTTTTACGCTCTGTTTTGCACCACGAGCAACTTACAAAACCGAAGACGCGTTTTTTGTCAAAAACCTAGAAGTTCACTTGAGCAAAAACATAAGCAATGCTTTTTGGTTGAGGAAGTTTCCGACTGAGTTATAATTAAGCAGGAAAACTTCCACTGATGTGAACAATTACCTTCATGATGGCACAAAATGCTAGGAATTTATTTATTTCTTACTTGCCTTTACCTTTTGGGTTTTCTGTATTAATTTTACGCATGAGACTGAAAGTATAAGACCTTTTCCGTTTATGAAGGATGTTATTTTTTTGTGCTTTATCGTTTTTTCTTAATGTAAACATACGTAATAGACTGAACAACACTGATAGTACTAATGAAGTATTATTTATTTCGTTTGATGCTCATATAATAATTCCGGCACTGAACTAATTTTATGGTGACAGCTTTAAAATACAAGATATAGATATAATGCGCTAAATAAGACGGCAGGCGCGATATCTGCATCAATTAAAAACATCCATTGCTTGAGATTACAAGTGTGTCTGGTTATAAGTTGTTAACAAGTTGGGTAAACAGACCTACGCTCATGTCAGAAGGGTTTTGTATTCAATTTACAAAATGCAGTCACCAGATCGAATCAAATCAAGAAACATGTCAAAGACGATTTGATTGGAGAAAATATGAAATGCGAAGATCATACTATTTTTAACAAAGTTCAATGAATTTCGACTTTTGAGGATTTGGTATTGTTATACTCATAAATATCTCCCTTGATAATTATTTCAGATGTCCATCCGCGACGGAGGAGACACATTTTTCATGTATTTCCCCCCTGTGCCCCCACTGAAGCAAAAACTGACAGTTTAACAACTGTTTTGAAAAGCTCCCATGAAAACTTTCATTTCATACTCATATCGGCTACGTTTGGTGAATTTTTTTTTCAGGGGCCACTCTCCTGTGCTGAAATCATCGATTCATGGCCAATTTTTTCGAATCCTAGAATGGTTACAAAACCCTTTTGCTAGGAGCTCTCTCCCACCTCCTTGACTTATTTCACTTATGAGCATTAATTGTAGGTACTCATCTTCAGTCATTCATTAAATTGAATCAAGTGTTCAAAGCATGCACCTTAAACGTTGAAGTTGGGAAAAAATAGCTCCAAATTATTCAATCTTCGCATTTAAAACAGCCATTATCTTGTTGACGATTACTGATACTACTAGCTGAACCGATTCTCAAAGATATACATGACACCTATCATTCCTGAAATTTTCATGCAAATCCTAGCAAAACTGTAGTGTCTGAGTCGGTAAAAAGCGCATGTTGTTCCATAGCCATATGTTGCCATAGTAATAAATGCAGCGCATATTGTTCCATAGTAATACAGGAAAATTCAAACCGCTATAACTTCGCTAAATATGATTCAATTTTTATGAAACTTACAGGATAGATCAATCTTATAGATAGTCATCCGTGTACTGAATATCATAGAATTTGAGGGTACCGTTAAGACTTTATTCAAGAAAACATAAAATCGATAAATCATACTATTACAAACAAAGTTGAGTGAATTGCGACTTCTCACGTATTTGTTCTTGTTGAACTCGCCAAGGCCTACAATCTTGATTTTTTTCAGATTTTTCGGATCACAGGTGTCCAATCGCGAGGGGGGGGGGACACAAATTTTTCGTGTATTTCCCCTCCCTGTGCACCCCTCAAAGCAAATTTTGGCAAACTAAGACCTGTTTTGAAAAGCTATCATCAAGACCTTTCATTTGATACCCATATCGGCTACCTTCAATGAAATTTTTTTTCGGGGGTTACACTCTCCTATATGGGGAGACCCCCCTTAAATACCTTATAAAATTTTTTTTGTAGCTGAACTTAAAAGAGATCACCACTTCACACCGACACACAAAATTTGATGTTCCTAGCTTAAGTAGTTTCCGAGAAAAACTGCTGTGACACACGGACGGACGGACGGACGGACGGACGGACAGACGGACAGCTGGTCGCGAAACTAGTAGGGTTTTGTAAAATTATTTTACAAAACCCTAAAAAAAGTGTTTTTATTTGTATACAATTATGAATTTATAATTAATCAAAACTGAATACAAACTAAATTTTCAGAAATATGAAATATTCGTGGAGGAAGAAGATAATTTAATGCTGATTTATGTAAAAAAGCCGAAGTTTATGAAACTCTGACAGAAAATGTTCAGGTGATGCAAAATATTGGGAATCCATCCCATGTTTTGTAGCAGAGAAAAATATAAAAATCTACGTAAACCCCTTTCCAAGCATTCAAGACCACCTGAGAATCAAATATGTGAAAACATCATTGAAACAGGCTTGGAGTTTTGATTCTTATGTGCATCAGATTGTTATTGAAGTGAAAAGCAACCATAATTTAAGCGTTTTTAAATTTTTTAAAATCTTTGCTGCAGCAACAATAGTAGAGCGATTCCATTAATCATGACAATAATCTTTTGCAGAAGATGAAGATTGTTTACGCCCGGATTACCGGAGCTTCATCAATGATGGGCATGTAAACTACCTACTAAATACCTCCTTACACATCTGGAAATCTAGCTTAGAACTGTTTAATAATTAACTTTGGGTTGGACCTCTTTTCAAAAAGACTAGAGATACTGTCGGCTTAAAAAAAAAAAAACCTTTCTCCAACAGAAAAGCGATCAAAAATATCCATTTCTAATTTCACGACTTTTTGATCAGTATGAAGATCTATTTGCTGTTTTAACATGAGGTCTCTATATTGTTTAGTCTAAAAAGCTTCTCTTTCCTTCACCCTTTATTCATTTTATTTATCCTAAACTGCAGCCAGTGAGTGCGTCTTATATCTCCTCTTTAGCGATAACAATCACGTAACTCTAATTTCGGCGGAAGTAGATATTTCAAATGTCTCTCGTAAAGAGCCGACACAAAGCTGTTTAGTACGTGGATGCAATTTACGGTGCTCTTTGCTTCTGTACGTTTGCTCGGCATTCTCGATGTAGTACCTTGTTGGCAGCAACTTTCTATAACACTGTTTGTTTGCCCATCGTCTACCTGAAATTAAACCAGAGTCAATATACCTGAGTCAAAGTCAAAGGCGTTTTACTCAATACTAATCATTATAAATTTTTAAAGAATATAAAATTAATTCCAAACAATAAAAATACTAAAACTTAATGGCCCAAATGTCTCTCTAAGTTTATACATTATCAAATTAAAAACATTCCATCAAAAAACAATATCAATTCAATTTCAATTATTACATAGCTTATGATTCAAATGGAAAAAGAAGAAAAAAACTAACCAACGCTGTTCAAAAATTAATTAGAATACTAACACAACAGTGAACTTTTATCCTACACCTATTATTCTTCTTCTTCTTAGCACAACAGCCCCTCTCGGGCCTTCGCTTCCTGCAAACATCGCCTCCAACTATCGCGGTCCATTGACCGCGTCCTCCAATTTCGAAATTCGAGCAGTCAGTCGACCAAGTCAGATTAGCGTTTCCTCGGTTTTTCCGCTGGTCTCCGGCCTTCAGTTCTCCCAACGAATACCTTTTTTGGGTATTCGTTGTTCGTCAATACGATTTATGTGTCCAGCCCATTTCAGTTTGCGTAGTTTTATGCCGGAGACACACCATTGTGTTGTGTCGTGGCATTAGATGGAGTGTGCACACTAATCTGTCATATTGTGGCGCTGCATTGAAAGTTGTGAGTTTGAGTTCAGTGTGTGAGTTTTTATTCCTCAGGGATTTTTTCAATATTGAATCCCAGTCTTCTTTTTAGTTTTTATTTAACTTTTAGCAGTTTTAATCTGCCTTTACAGTATTTATAAAGACATTATGTTTCCGTTGGACTCAGATAGTAATTTTGATGAAGATCTTCAATTTCTCTTACAAATGACACTTCTAGAGAAAAAAAAAAAAAAGATACTGCATTCACCCTATAAATAGACGGAGACAGCAAAAGTGTGAATTTTATTGTCTAGTCAAAGAACTAGAAAGTCACGAAGGGAAACTCCATGAATAATTCAGAATGAACAAAACTCAATTTGAGGAAATTCATTCACTGATTGAAGGAGACATAAAAAATAGATACAAAGTTTCTCAAATCAATAGAAACTAGAAAAAGACTTGCGTTATGTTTAAGGTAAGTTTGATTTATTTAAAAATTAAATTGAAACATTCAAATCAAGTATTATTTCACATTATGTTTTGAATGTGATTGAGAAAGAAACTAACAATTTTCAAAAATTATAAGAATAATTAATTTTAGTTATGTCTACTTTTGAAAATCGATTTTTTTATGTTTGAGTTTGATGCTGTTAACGGAACGTCTGTAGGGAATTGAGTATGTGGAGTTGACTGGCTGTTTGTTGGTGGCGGAAAGTCTGCTGGAGCTTCGATGTTTATGGAGAGCGGATCCTGTGGAGCTGACTGGATTATTTGTTCCGACAAAATTTTAATTGGCAGTCGTATAATGTTTTCCTTGTCTTCCAATTGCTGTATTTTGGCTTGGGAGATAGCGGTGTGCAGATTTAATTTAATTTTAGTTTGTTCCAGTTTTGGCAGCTTTTTAACTGCTTTACTCATACTCAGGAAGAATAAGTCAGTTTTATTCATATCTTGTTTTACGTTAAGTTTTTGACGTCTTAATTCATGGGAGAATTTAATTAAATCGAAGAGATCTTCTTATTTCGTTTTTTAAATTGGTTCTTCACTAGCCAAACTGGATCGTGTTCGAAAAGATTAATAACTACAAGTAGAAATTGCACTTGTTGTACCACTTTCAAAAGGGTCATCTACAGAAGCAGGTGGTGATTCGGGTGGGGTCATAATATTTGTTTTTGTCAACCGGAATTCCATATAAGGAAGAAGAAAACGCATACTCTCTTCATGCTTCCATGGCATGAAGCCTGCCGCAGCTTGTCCACTTTTTTGTTTCTACGTCATTTCAACGCACTGGCGAAAGCGTTTCTGAGCTTTGCCCGCTCATCCTTGCATTTATTTAAAATAATTATGATTTCTTTACTGCTACTACTGGAATCAGATGGAATAATTATGATTTCTTGACTGTCAGATTCTTAGATACTGGAAACAGATAAAATAATTATGATTTCTTTACTTCCAGGTTTTTAGCTACTGGAAACACTTTTCGGTCACTAGCGTTCAGCTATCGTATGGGGTTTTCTACTGTGAGAGTTATAGTACGAGAAGTTTGTGAAGCTATTTGAAAGAATACGTCTCCTATTGTAATGCCAAACCTTCAGAAGAAATGTGGAAAAATATTTCAAAAGACTAAAAAAATTTTCGGCACTTTACAAACTGTATTGGAGCATTAGATGGAAAACACGTGAGCATCATTTGTCCAATCAACGCTGGTTCTACTTTTTATAGTTATAAACAACAACATTCCATTGTACTACTAGCGCTTGTAGATGCTCAATACAAATTTATCATGATTGACGTGGGCGCTTATGGACGAAACAGCGATGGCGGCATATACGAAAAATCATTGATGGGAAAATTATTTGAGCAGAATGCGTTGAATATTCCACAGGATGAACCATTGACTCAAAATATGCAACATCTGCCACACACAATTGTCTCTGATGCAACATTTCCGTTAAAAATATTTTTGTTGAAAACATACCACAAAGACAGACTCATTAACAAGGATGCAGATAATATATTTAATTATCGCTTATCACGTGCACGCCAATGTATAGAAAATGCTTTTGGCATTTTACGGACTCGATTTAGAGTCTTTCATGGACCAATGCAAGTACAGCCGGACATGGTAGATAGAATTGTGTAAGCCGCCTTCTGCCTTCATAATTTTTTTAAAATCCAAAAAGCGCAAGACACACTTGAATCCGAAGAATTTTTAATTGATTTTACTGCAGATAACAGCAACAAATCTTTTCTACTTGCTATTGAATCTTTGTTAAGGAATCCATCTCAAGACGCTATTTATGTCAGAGATAAATATAAGGAATATTTCATCAGCCAAAAAGGGCAAGTACCGTGGCAAATAAATATGATTAACAGGAGTACACTGGATAATTCAACAGTAGAATAAGCAATCAAGCATCAATGTCTATAGAGCATATGAATTCGCCCGAATAAAATTTTTTAATGCCTCAATTGATTGCATTTTGTGAAAGTTGTTTGCGAAAATTACAAAATTCAAACAAAATAGTATGTTTTTGTTAAAAAATGTAATAAATCACTGAATCTACTTAATGTACCGAGTTGTTTTAAGCTAGTTTAATATATGTAAGTTATTTACATTGAATTAACTCATCAAAAATTTAAAGAAAAAATTTCTAGAACAAAATATGCATGCCTGATATATGTTCAGTGTGCGCAAATTACACATTTTGTGTTAGAACGTTTTTTGTAATCTTTTTTTTAAATTTTTGATGACTTAATTCAATGTAAATAACTTAGATCTATCAAACATAGCTTAAATAAACTCGGTACATCAAGCACTTTCCACGATTTACTACATTTTTTAACGAAAACATGCTATTTAGTTAGTATTTTGTAATTTTTGCAACAAACTATTTACAAAATGTTATTAACCGATTCAATAGCCATAGGTTTATTCTGATTTCCACTTAAAATTTTTTTTTGGAAATATTCGTAACTTTTATGAGATGGAATTTGCAGTTTTACAAGGGGCTGCGCCTTAAGACGTAATGTTTATAACCACCTAACTTCAAATTTAATTAATGATACTTAAAAAAATATATTCAACATACTGACATTACTTCGCATTCAAACACAAAACATTTTGGAATGTATGTAAGTTTATACGTTACATAATTTACTAAAATAACATAACAAGAAATACATTATTCTGTCCTGTTGTGTTGTCTTGTGGCGCCCTTGCACAATCGTTTGCGAGCAGTCGCGCCAGAACAGACCATACCATACCATACTAAATGAATGAAAGCGATATGCTTCTGACGTGACACAACACGACAAAATAGTGCGTCTCCGGCATTACAATCTTTGAGACCTCCAGGTCGTCAAAAATTTCATACAGCTAATGGTTGTATCAGTTTCGCCATTGGTCCTCATCTAGCTTCACTCCGATTATTCGCCTCAGGACCCGTCGCTGAAAGGCGTTCAATATATTTGTGGATGCTTGGGTTCGGGTCCATGTTTCACACCCATAGCATAACACAGGTCTTATCACAGATTTGGATACTTGGAGCTTTGTTCTCCCGTGTATGTAGCTGGTCTTTAAGATCGTCAATACTGAATAAAATATTTTATTTGCAAGCTGTCATCTTCGGCGTATTTCGTCTCTTTCATTGCCAGTTTTCGTTATTTTGGCACCAAAATACACAAATTTGCTAACATTTTCGATACTGAATTCGCCAGGTAGGATGTTTTGTCTACCTGAGGTATTTTTCCTCGACTGCGTTATGAGCTTTGTTTTATTTTCGTTGATTTGTAGCCCTACTAGTTTTGCTTCGCTGTTGGGTTTTAGAAAGAGTTCTTTGGCAGTTGTTAACGACCGTGACAAAATGTTTATGTCGTCTGCTAGGCTACTACTTGGCTCAACTTGAATAGTATTCTACCTCGCGTATCGAAAGGTAACTGCCTTATGACGTACTCCAGAGCCAAATGGAATAGCAATGGGGCCAGCCCATCTCCCTACTTAAGTCCAATATTTGTGTCAAATGCATCGCTGAGTTGGTTATTGATGCGGACTTGAAAGGTCGTCGACGTCATTGTCATTTTGGTAGGACGGACTAATTTGGCTGGGATGCCAAAGCAAAGCATTATTTGGTACAGCATGTTACGATCAATACTGTCGTATGCTTGCTTGAAGTCAACGAAAATTTGGTGAACGTCTATATTGGTCTCCCAGCACTTTTCAAGTACCTGCTTGACTGTAAACAATTGGTCGATCGTCGATCTGCCTGCTCTAAACCCACCTTAATACTCTCCCGTTAATACTGTTGTTGTATGATCCGATTTTATTATCTAAGATCTTTGAAGTACAAAGTAGTGATATACCTCTATAATTTTTGCACTGTAGCTTGTCACCTTTTTTGTGGATAGGGAATATAATTGATTGGCTCCACTCTTTTGGCATGTGTTCTTGATGCCCAATGAACTGGATGACTTTGTGAATAGCTTTATGAACACTACTGCCACCATATTTGATGATCTGCACTAGAATCTCATCGGTGCCCGGCGCTTTATTATTCTTTTGAGCTTTGATGGTGGAACAAACTTCATCCAGAGTTGGTGGGGTAGATGAAAGCTTCCCGCAGACATCTATAGGCTCCGATGCTCTTAAGCTGTGTGGAAGGTTAAGGAGGTTCTTGAAATATGATGCCCATCTTTCCTTAATCTTGGTTTCATCAGTGATGGTATTGCCGAAGTCATCACAACAGAGCGTGGTTTTTCAGACTTTTCACTACTTTGTATGCCCGTCTTGTGTTGTTGCTCGCTAAACTGACATCTATACTTCTCAATTGGTCGTCATCGTATTTTTTTTGCTTAATTATCTTATTTGCTACTCTTCTGAAATTTTCATAGTGATCTCTCTTCGTCCTGGTTTTCCTACCTACATATTCTTTGTACGCCTGATTCTTATTATCTAACGCATTATGGCACTCATCATCGAACCAATCATTCCTCTTGCGCCGGGCTTTGTGTTCGATCATCTGTTTTGCCACGGTCCTAATAGCCACTTTCACTTCCATCCAGAGCTCGTTGCTCGTCTTTAACGATGCGTCTGATAAGACGGGAGCCAGCTGGTTGTCGAGGGTCTCCGTGAAATTTTTGGCCACAGACGCCGTTTGGAGCGGGCTGATCTTTGCCGAATATACCTTTGACATACCACATTGGAAAGTTAATTTGATCAAGTAATGATCTGAGTTACAATTAGCTCCTCGGCATGTACGGACGTCAAGTATGCTCGAGTCCCAACGTTATTGGATCAGAACATAATGGATCTGGTTTTGTGTGTTCCCATCCGGTGATACCTATTGTGTTTAAGCCTACACATATTATGTTTTACATAATTCTAACCAAATTCAATCAAAATACTTTATCTTATAGGAATACAATGCTAACACAATATTTCTAACCTAAAAATTAAACATTATATCTAAAACTGCTATTATAAACATAACATATACCTATCCTTAATATATAAATAATAAGCTGAAACTCAAAACCAAATAACGAAAAAATACAAAATCAGAAAATCAACACGAATAACTCAGGTATCGTCATTTCACCACCAATACCTAGATTATAGCTCGACCAGCCGCAACGAATCTAGCAAATGAGTATCTCCATTGGAATTGTTGGTCTCGTGAACACAAATTCGGAGGATCTTTTATCTTCTTATCGGTGGCACATGAATATATGTGATAAATAATTGGGATAACGTCAGAATTAAAAACATGTCGATTCATGTCCAAATATACAAATGCTTCTGGAGGAACGAAGCCAGTAGTGAGCTAAGTTGCAATATCTGTATTTTTTTCAGGGTGGAACGGCTGTAAAATCCAGGGGTTGCGATATGATTCCGAAGAAGCCTCAATATGAAGATATTGGCTCTCATCACTTTAGCAGTTTGACAAACTCTTTTATAAGGGTTTTATAAAATAATTTTACAAAACCCTTCTGAAATCACATCCTGTCTGTCCGTCCGCCCGTATGTCACAGCAGTTTTTCTCGAAAATGACTGAAACTAGAAACATCGAATTTTGTATGTAGGTGTAAAATATTGCTCTCTTTCAAATTTAACTACTAAAAATTTTTCTAAGGTATTAAATTGGGGTCTCCCCATAGAAGGGAGTGGCCCTTAAAAAAAATTGCATCAAACGTAGTCGATATGGGTATCAATAGAAAGGCCTTGATGAGAACTTTTCAAAACAAGTCTTAAACTTTTTTGCTTCGAGGGGCGCAGAGGGAGGGGGACTACACGACGCGACCGTTGCAAATAAAGATATAATGAATTTTTTTGTAAACGTGAACATATCCATGACATGGTTCTTGACTTTATACGGTGCTGGTGGCTGTATTTCGGAGAAATTGGGTACAAATCCCTTCTGACATGAGCGTAAGTCTATCTACCCAACTTTTTCCTTCTTGCTTTCTGTACAAACCAGTACATGCACGAAGACATTACCTTTCTAAAATTCTTAATCTTTCCATAGCACCAGCGCTTTTGTTGTACCAGATCTGACATTCATATGTCAAAACTGGTCTAACCAGGGTCTTGTAACAGGTAATTTTGACCTTTTGATCAACGTATCTGGAATGAAAGAGCCGTGAAAGGGTTACAGTACAGAAACTGAATAGAATAGTACAGATACCCACACCAACCATGATGTGGAAATCCTTCCAATTATGTTTCAGGTTTTGACTAGCCCCCTGCAGCGTTGTCCGAAACAAAATTGTTTCGCAGTTCTGCGCATTGATTTTAATTCATCAATTGTCTTTGTACAGCTGCATCGTTAAGCATTTTTGAAGATGCTCTGAGCTATGGTAGCTTTTTGGTCTGCCGTATAGATGATCAGAACATCAGCAAACGCTACTAATGATTACGTTTGAGAGACGTTAAAATCAAAGTCGTTCAATAGCTTGCGGGTCAATATTGAGAAGAGCAGAGGTGCAGTGATTGGTCCCTGCTATAGACCATCCAAGACCTTGAGGTCACAAACTGTTGTCGAATTTCCCTCAGTTACCATTATGTTACTCTCATATAACATATTACACATTATGTCAATGGGCCGGGGGAACCTATCCTGGAGGAGCTTTAAAATGAGTCTATCTAATCGCACCGTATCGAAGGCTTTTTCCATATCAATGGGACACGCTCCAACACATTCTCTATTGTTTGATGTCGGACAGATTTCTAAAGTTACATACGTTATTGCATGTATGTTCGAATGCCTGCTACGAAAACAAAATTGGCAATTTGGCATTAACTTATACTTCTCAATGTAGACATTAAGTGCTTTGTTTAATATCACCTCAAGCCCCTCGCTGATGTTGGGCAGCAAGCAAATTGGGCGATAGCTTTTAGGACTCAAAGATTTTTTTCCTTTCTTCAAGATCGGAAATAACTTCGTCTTTTTTAACTCATTTGGGAAATATGAATATTGTTTAACAGTATGCAATAATTCCTAATAGCAAAATTGTCAGAGAACTATATTTGGAACACCGTCAATACCACATGCTTTCTTGTTGTTTATCCTGCCAAATATGAAAAACTAATCTTCATAGCTGACAAAATTATCAATAAGATTCATGCTTGGTATGAGGTCAGATGTTAATGTTTCATTGGAATAAAGAATTGATTTGCCATTCAGGCTTGATTTGAAGTTAGAAACTTTTGCTTTAACGAGGTCGGAAAGAGTTTGGTAGATAAATTAATTCAAAATCAGGGGAAAGTTTCTGCAATCCATCACATGTAATCCTGTTTCCATTTCTGTCCGGAGTTGTACTATCATTCTTGATACCAGACCTATCGAGAAGATTTATCTCATCACTAGTGACTTCCAGATTTGACACTTCACTTCACTCGAGACTTCTTAGGATATAAATTTTTCGTGAAGACACCCTCTGGGTCTTTTGGGGCCAATTACCCTCAGTTTTTCTACCCATTGTTTACTGACCTCACTCTTGAAGTATGAACGGATTAAGTTCCGGTCATTCTTTAGGTGTAAATTGAACAAGGCCGACGAGTGACGGTTGTAGTCCAAAAATCGCCAATAAATATTGTTGAAGCGTGTGAGAAGCACCCTTTTCAATCTTTTCAACCTTGGAATGGTTGGTGTTTCATATCCTTTCATATTATCTCGATGTTTGATCTTGGGAACAACTCTCTGAATCGTTTCCAATGTCAGCTGCTCAAACTTGGGTAAATAGAGATCTATTTCATCGTTAGTTAGATTCCTGTCATGAAAAGCCATCGAGCAAGCGTTGCCATCATCAGAAGGAGGACATTGCTTCTAGTAATTCCGATTGAACTTCTTTTGAAACTTTCCGCAATCTCTTTTTTTTGAAATTCAACCTATGATTTTCATGTTCCATTCAAGTATTGAGCTACTCCTTGAACTTGAGAATATTGCATGGGCAGAGATAACGAAGACATTATTCCCATCTCACAGTGAGATTTTGATAACGGACACTTCAAGAGATTCAAAGCTTTTGAATTCGACTTTTCTAATATTTTGGAAACAACAGGGTCTTCACCACCTCCCCCATCAGCGATTACCCTACCGTTTCTTATGAATCCAAAATTCTTGCTTGTCATGAAGTGCTATGAATTGAGAAGCATTACAGTGAGAAGCATGATGTCAGACTTTTAGTAACTTTTAGTAACTCTAAGAGACAGTCACGCCTATGTAGACAACATTGATCGAGATGAGACGAAGCCTATCCATGTGAATGTGACTAGATGACAAGATATTTTGAGGCATTTGGAAGACCGAATTGCCGAAAAACAAAGTTAATTTTTAATCCTGTTAATCGATTCTCTCCGATAAATAATTTAGGTCCAGGTAAATTTTAAGAAGCAGCTTATTTTTGCAATTTATATTATTCCTACTATTTACATTGTGCTCTCCTGTTCCTCTAGAAACTAGTGCAAATACCCCGGGCTTGTAAAAGCTGGAAGGTATCACACTCTGGTGAACTTGAGTTAATTTTGGAGTAAATTTTTCTTTGGCATCTTGATACGGGAGAAATTTTCGGTATGGTGCTGGCTGACCAAAGTCACCGCAGTTTACACAACATAATTTTTTGTAGCTCCATCTGAGCCAATTTGCACTCGCCAAGGGCATGAACATCTTTACACTTTACACATCCGTATTTCGTGGAACAATTGGCAGCCAAATGACCGAATCTCTGGTACCTATAGCACTGGTTGACCTAACTTTTTTGGCGGCGTTCACATCTTACCATTCGGAAATTCAAGTATCTTATTTTTTGAAGGGCACTTAGACTGTTTTTGCTCGAAATTTGAGCTAAGTAAAAAAGGCAAATTTATAAATTCGATAATCTATCTTCTTGTTACGAAGTCTTTAATTGCAATGTACTCTATTACTAGTGCAATTTCTTGATGCACATTATTGAGGCCAACTGTGTCCTCTTTATAATCCAGACCCTTCAACAAAAACGTTAGGTTTTTCTCGCTCTTGAAAGTGTTCGTAAAGTGCGGAACCTCTCCAGAATTCAGCGCACTTTTGCTGTTTGAAAGCCAACCATCTTCGTGATTATTTTCCTGTTGTAATTTCTTTGTTTTTTTGTCTTTGCTTGCTTTTGGCCTTACTTCTTTTTCCCTCCTGGTGGTTTGTTTTCCCTTGTTGAAAGTTAATTTGTCAACTAGCTTTTCTGGCGACTAGGTCCCTAGTCTAAGTTCCTCAGCTTTGACTCGACTTATAAAATGTTCAATTTCTATTTTCCTTTATTGTTCTGTGTTTCAAATCTTTGATTTAACTAATTTGAACAACAAAAAGCATTTCAGGGTTAGGTGAGAATATCAAAATGGCGGGTAGGCAAAAACCGAAATCCGAAAATTTCCAAAAGTTACAGTTTATATTGAATTTTTAAGAAACCCAAAATCTAAGTGGACGCTGATGAGATCATGTAGTAATTGTATCAGCACTGAATTCGATTTCTATCAACGTTGCAGATTTTAGCCGTACTGGTTTTTGCATTGCAGTAAAAATTGTATTTTGATTAACATGGAACAATGTATTCAAGAAACTGAGTTTTGAAAGGTTTGAAACGGAAAAATTTGCCACTAAAAAGGGTGAAATAAAAAACTTTTAGAAAATAAAAAAGAAAACCGACTTCGAAATGCCCTAAAAAAGATTAAGTTTGTTTTGTGGAAGCGGCACCAAATTAATTTCCCCATTTCAACCTTAATACTTCCAAAATCTGCACCATCACAAAAGAATCGGGGAATAATGATATGGCACTGCTTCCAGAAAATTTATTTCACCCTTTTTAGGGCATTTCGAAGTCGGTTTTCTTTTTTTCTGAAAGTTTTTATACTTTACTCTAAAGTAGTTTAATTTTCTTTACAAAAATGAGTGGCGAAATTATTCATGGATTAAGTTCGTATCCAAACGTTACCGATAGTGTCGTTACTTGGGGTCCAGAAGTGAACCTCTATAAAGTTGAAAAGGAAAATGAAGACTCAATCTCCACAAATGCAATTATTGAACTCTCAGCAAACCATACGCATCGCTTTTAGCCAGAAAGACCCATCATCAATATGTACAATGTCTAGCACCTTCATTTACTGAGAGCATTCTTATTATAATTGATTCAACAAACGGTAAAATCAATTTTAGCAATTTTGACTCCAGTAGTGCTCATAATGTATGTAAAACTCACACCTACTAATACGTTTCTTAGAGGAAAACAAAACCTAATTTACTTTAAATTCGATATGACTGGAGCTGACTAAACTCCTGTATAACGATTTCGGATTTTGATTGTAGTGCACTAAAAGAAGCTTCAACCCTCATACGACAGGAGACAAAGCAACATCAGCTTCTGGTCAGGGCAACCGAAAATTGGATACAAATGATCAATTTTACCAAGCGGTTGCTATTCTTGCAATTATGTAGATACCATCATAGAGATCTGGGACCTTAGAAACATCAATAAATCATTGACATCGATTCAAGCCCACATAAAAATTACGCACTTATCATGGAATAAAGCTGTCAGAATTGGCTCTTTCATTTTAACGAGCGTTTAAAGTCCATTGCAGAGTCGTTTATGACTGGTAAGCGTATTTGAATCATGCAATCAAATAATTTCATAAAATGTTATTCTCTGGGACACTGACATAATATCCGGTAAACTACAAAATTTAAGTATCTTTTAGGTTAATTTCTCAAAAGAAAGACCAGCCGAGTGAATACAAAATAACGACCATTTTAGGCGAAAAATCGTGGGTTCTGTTCTGACCCAAGTAAAGCTCCGACTTTGATGAAATTCCATACAGAGGCTCAGTAAACTATGGGAAGAAAAGCACTATTAAAACTCCAAGGCCAAACCGTCAGAAACGAAATAGTGTCCGCTCAAAGGTCGAAAAACGTACAAAAATTTGTTTTTGTAGTTGTAACCAAACCTTTCAATCGATGTTGATGAAATTTCATACTTTGGTAATAACTATGAGTGTCTAACCCACTATGTTAGCAAGTTGGGTGGACAGACCTACGCTCATGTCAGAAGGGTTTGTACTCAACTTACAAAATGCAGTCACCAGCAACGAATAAAATCAAGAAACCTGTAAAAGACGATTTTATTGGAGAAAATACGAAATTCGAAGATCATGCTATTATTAACAAAGTTGAACGAATTTCGACTTCTGAGCTTTTTGTTATTTTTATACTCATAAATATCTCCCTTGATAATTTTTTCAAATTTTTTAGATCACAGATGTTCCCGGGGAAGGAAACACATTTTTCATGTATTTACCCCCCCTTTGCCCCCACTCAAGCAAACACTGTCAGTTTTAGAACTATTTTGAAAAGCTTCCATAAAGAACTTTAATTTGATACTCATACAAAATTTTAAAGTATCACCTCCCTATATTGGGGACCCCTTAAACCCCTTTGAACAATGTTTCCACCCCGAAATTTTCAAAAAGTGATCAGTTTTGACCTTTTCACAAAGTTTCATGACTGTAGCTTTTACAGTTTTGGTGAAAAAGTGCTGTGACATAAAGACGGACAGACGGATGGTCACAGGTTACGATTGCAATAGGAATTTGTATTTTAGTACAAAATCCTAAAGATGTAGACGTCAGGTCCGAAAAAAATGGTGGCTACTTGAAGCTCGAAATTTCGAAGGCTTGTTAAAGTCACAATGTTGATTTGATACGTATGAAATTTAGCTTAAAGATAGAACATAATAAGACCCAAGTACTTTGTCATGTTGGTGAGCAACCATGCACTAGTTTCAAAATGGCGGCGGTTCAAATATGCAATTTTTTCTAGATTTTTGTGGCTCTCTGGCGGCCACATTTTCCCACAGATATCAGTGTTACTTGGAATTATGGATAAGAGTAGCAAGTTCTTATTTCATGCAAAAAATCAAAATTAGATGAAAAATAAATTAGTCAAAAATTTGATACCTGATATTTTTAGCCGCCATTTTCACAAAAAAATTGAATAATTTTGACCTGTCTAGATTTAATCTCCGATTTAAACGGGATTTCCTACAATGATTGGTTAGACCCTAAGATACTAACATTTTCAAAAATTCGAAATTAAATACATGCATTCAAAATGGCGACCCCCAAAGTTCAGAAAGCAAGTGCAATCCGCTGTTTGAGTAGCAACCGAAATAATGAATACTTTTCATGGAAAAATTTTTAATGGTTAACTTGGAAGTATTTATACAGCAAACCCTTTTCAGGGTGTTGTATAATATTTTACAATACCCTACTACTCGTAAAATCGCGACCAATCTGTCCGCCTGGTCGTCTCGTGGTTCTGTCGGTCTGTAAGCGCGTCACAGCGAGTTTACTAGCATGCCACATAAGCTAGAGTGATGAATTTCTACGTAGGTCAAACGTGTTGCCCCTCAAAAGTTGCAATGCCAAAAACATATTTTAAGGTGTTTAAGGAGGTTTCCCTATATACAAAGGGTGACTTTTAAACATTTGTTTTTACGAGTACCAAAAGTGGCCAATATGGGTGTCAAATAAAAGGTTTTGGTGAGAACTTATCAAAACAGCTCCTAAACAGGAGGCATTTGCAAAGAAGGGTGCAGAGTGAGGTGAAATGTATTAAAAATGTGTGTCCTGTCTCTCGCGGTTGGGCATCTTTGGACAGGAAAATCTGGAAAAAAACCATTAAAGTACGTCTTTACGAGAACAATGCCAACAAATACGTCAGAAGTCAAAATTCGATCAACATTGTTGATAAAAATACATTTTATGAATTTTACGTTTCCATCTATAAAATCGAAACGTGACCTTTAAATTTGCTGAAAACTGGTATCTCACTTTTCAGAGGTTAAACGTTTTCTGAAAATTTCAAAAAATCAAGCCTTAAACAACTAAATTATAGACAATTGAAATTTATCAATTACAACAACAATAACACGTGGTACCGTGTAAATACACGTTCGCAAATGACCCCGACACTAGAGATTTGTAAGGATTTTGATGAAAGCTTTAGATGTATTTTAAAACATTGATATGTGTTCATGACTACTCAAGCATTGAGGGCAACAGGCAGAAAGTAAAATGGCGACAAATTAAAATACACAATTACCATACATGATTTTTCTGAGCTCAATGCGTGAAATATATGTGTGGGCCAAGATTTGAAATTCAAAAGGCCTTGTTTGATTTACTAATTATTTTACAATATCCTTTTGGTACGAGGACTCTTCTGATACTTTTGTTTTTCCTTAAGTAATGTTTGACTTTCAAAAGGTTGTAGAATAAAATGATTCTTTGGTTTTAAAAATAATGGTACCTACGAGATATTTGCCTTCCCAGCTGGTGGTGCCAATGGGATTCTTTTGTTTTGGTTCAGCAATACAGCCTTTTCGGGCCTACGCTAAGATGAATTTAGATTATCTCATGATCTTGATCAAATATATTGACACTCGTGAAGGCGATATGGTCAGTATACCGCTGTGGCCGTTTATCCGGTAACACAGCTGCGAAACTTTTTGTTAATAATCATAACGGAAAAATAATTTGAAAAAAAATCTCGTTGTCAACAATGAGACCCGAATCAAGGGCTTTAAGTTTACGCAATGAGTAATCTAACCACTAAGTTATGCGGACTACTAGATTTCTGACAATTCCAACCACAACTATTCGTAGATATTGTTAGATCCACACAAAAGTTTGTAAACCAAATTGTTTCAAAATTTGCAATTAAAATAAACAAGTTGGGTAAACAGACCTACGCTCATGTCAGAAGGGTTTTGTATTCAATTTTCAAAATGCAGTCACCAGATTGTATAAAGCCAAGAAGCATATCAATGACGATTTTATTGGAGAAACTATGAAATTCGAAGACCACACTATTCTTAACAAAGTTGAAAGAATTTCGACTTCTGAGGTTTTTGTTATTGTTCTACTCATAAATATCTCCCTTGATAATTATTTCAGATGTCCATTCGCGACGGAGGAAACACATTTTTCATGTATTTCCCCCCTGTGCCCCCACTGAAGCAAAAACTGACAGTTTAAGAACTGTTTTGAAAAGCTCCCATGAAAGCTATCATTTCATACTCATATCGGCTACGTTTGATGAATTTTTTTTCAGGGGCCACTCTCCTGTACTGTTATCATCGATTAATAGCCAATTTTTTCGAATCCTAGAGTTGTTACAAAGCCCTTTTGTTAGAAGCTCCCTCCCGCCTCCTTGACTTGTTTCACTTATGAGTATTAATTGTAGGTACTCAGCTTCAGTCATTCATTAAATTGAATCAAGTGTTCAAAGCATGCACCTTAAACGTTGAAGTTGGGAAAAAATAGCTCCAAATTATTCAATCTTCGCATTTAAAACAGCCATTATCTTGTTGACGATTACTGATACTACTAGCTCAAAGTTATTCATGACACCTATCATTCCTGAAATTTTCATGCAAATCCTAGCAAAACTGTAGTGTCTGAGTCGGTAAAAAGCGCATGTTGTTCCATAGCCATATGTTGCCATAGTAACACATGCAGCGCATATTGTTCCATAGTAACACAGGAAAATTCAAACCGCTATAACTTCGCTAATTATGGTGCAATCTTTATGAAACTTGCAGGGTTGATCAATCTTATAAATAGACATCTGTGTACTGAATTTCATTGAATTTAAGGGTACCGTCAAGATTTTATTTAAGAAAACATAAAATCGATAAATCATACTATTACTAACAAAGTTGAGTGAATTGCGACTTCTCACGTATTTGTTGTTGTTGTACTCATCAAGGCCTACATTCGTGATTTTTTTCAGATTTTTCGGATCACAGGTGTCCAATCGCGAGGGGGGGGGGACACAAATTTTTCGTGTATTTCCCCTCCCTGTGCGCCCCTCGAAGCAAACTTTGCCAAACTAAGACCTGTTTTGAAAAGTTCTCATCAAGACCTTTCATTTGATACCCATATCGGCTACCTTCAATGACATTTTTTTTTCGGGGGGTCACTCCCCCTTAAATACCTTATAAAATTTTTTAGTAGTTGAACTTTGAAGAGATCACCACTTTGCACCTATATACAAAATTTGATGCTTCTAGCTTCAGTAGTTTCCGAGAAAAACTGCTGTGACACACGGACGGACGGACGGACGGACGGACAGACAGACGGACAGACGGACAGACAGGACGCGATTTTAGAAGGGTTTTGTAAAATTATTTTACAAAACCCTAAAAAGATGAAACACAACCACAAAGTGAATTCACTGACAAGCATACAATTCCCAAGGAGTCGGCTGAGTACTGCATTATAACTGAGCAGGATTTCAAACCAGCAACAATAAACATGGGAACTGTCCCTTGGTTTGACTAAAATAAAAGGAGCAGCAAAAAGGCACTATTTTTGTGAACAGTCTTTATCATGGAAGAGAGGAGCTAGCAAAGAATTTATCTCAGTTAAAACTAGGCGCATGCAAACAGATTTTGAATAATTTTACAAATCGTGAATACAGTGAAATTATTGGCTCCGATGCCCTTTCCCGCGGTATCGACATATTATTGAAAAAGTCACATTGATTATTTCATTTGATCTACCACGCCATATCAATACATACATTCATCAAGTGGGACAAACTTCTTGAGCTAGACAGACAATAATAACTGTAACCATTGTTACTCAACCTGAATAAAACTAAATTTAACCAAATTATCAAAAATGGCGGAAAACACCTGTTTCCTGCTTCCCCTCCCTGTGCACAACTTGAAGCAAAAAAGGTCAGTTTAAGATCTGTTTTGAAAAGTTCTCATCAAGATCTTTCATTTGATATCCATATCGGCTACCTTTGATGATTTTTTTTTCGGGGCCACTCTCTTATATGTGGAGACCCCCCCTTAAATTTTGCAGTCGAGCACCACTTTATACAGTGAAACTTCTGTGCAACGGACAGCTTCGGGAACGATGGGATTGTCCGTTGGAGAGGGGTGTCCGTCGGAGAGGAGTGTATGTGCTAGCAACTATACGAATATAAAGTTCGGATGAAATTTATTAATTTTTTTTATTTCACAGTGTATGTATTCGAAAATTGGTAGTTAAGATTAAAAATGCTCAACAACGTCAATAAAAAATAATTATGAATTATAAAAAGAGGTTATTTAAGTTTGTTTCTTCCCTTTTGATTTTAGAATCTGTTCTTCGTGATAAATAAGGACATGATTGATTAAGTTGAACCCTTCTACATCTGCCTTTTTTTGATAAAAGTCCTTTATTTGTATCAAATGTTGAAGTCCTGCTGCTCAGTCTTTAATAGAGGAATCCACTGAAAGGGGAAAGTTCCTAAGTATGTAGCTGTACTCATTTATAGTGAATGTTTTGTAAAATTTATGCTACTCACGTTCTCTTTGTTCGGAAGTGTAAGTAAATTCATCTTTTTCTTCGTCTTGCTGCTGGAAGCTTTCCAAAATATCCTTCAGATTTTTGCTGCTACTTTCTATTGCTGAATTCTGAACGATTTGTGAAAATTCAGTTGCATCCATACTCATACTAGCCATTCTAATTAATGCATTAAAGTCTGACTCTTCATCTATTTTGCTTGAATTTTCACTCATTTCATTACCCGGAAAACCAGCTTTTACAAAGCAGGTTTCTATTGTTGTAGTCTCCACAGCATCCCAGGCTTTTTTATCCAAGTTATTGCCTTCAAAACGTCAATAAACTTGGGCAATTCCCCAGCAGATAGATCTTGTTTTATATTTGCAAGTAGGTAGGTCAAAATTAAATGCCGATACTTCACTTTAAAATGTTTAATTACCCCTTGATCCCCGGGTCTGGTGAGGTAGAAGTTATGTTTGGGGGAAAGAAAGCCAGTTCAACGCTCGTAAGCTGTATGTGAGGATGGGAAGTTGCGTTATCAAGAAAAAGCAATATTTTTCTTATTTGAGCTGCCATTTTTTTGTCCAATGCTTCCAACCATTCGGTCATAATGTCGGTCGTCATCCATGCCTTGCTATTGTACTTCCATGTAACTCCGATTGAATCCAAGTTCAAACCTTTGAAGCATCTCGGCTTCCCCGCTTTGCCTATGACTAAAGGCTGAAATTTTTCCCCAGTCATGCTGGAACAAAGAAGAACTGTGAGGCGCTCTTTGGAAATCTGTCCTCCGGAGCAATCTTCTCCTTTAAAGCACAAAGTTTTCTCTGGGAGCGTTCGATAGAACAATCCAGTTTCATCTGCGTTAAATACATTTTTTGCTTCGTAGCTCTGAATAATACTGCAAATTTTGTTTTCCAGATCACTAATATTTCTTCATTGACCGACGCAGACTCCCCACATATAGCTTTAAAACTAATGTCATGGCGCTTCCGAAAGCGGTTCAACCACCCATTTGAAGTGTTGAAGTCTGAAATCTTCATTTTCTGGACAATTCCTCGCGCTTTCGCCTGTATAATCGGACCTAAAACAGGAATTTTTTTAGCTCGCACTTGCTTAAACCATTCGAGTACTACTTTATCTATTATGGAACCAGGACCAGTTTGGAAAAGCCGATTTGTTTTTTCTGAAAATTTGTTATCTCGAAAACACTTTGAACTAGCAACTTGATTTTTTTATAGTTTCTGCTATTTGCGTTTCTTCTATTTTAAAATGTTCTGCAATAACTCTAATCGATGACCTTTTTTTGCAATGAAAATGAATAATGCTTGCTTTCTCTTTTAATGACAACAATTTCCGTCTTGGAAACACGACGATATCGCGTCGGAGCTGACTGAGCACTGGATGAAGTGAAAAGGAAAAAATGGTTCATTGTTTACAAATTTTGTACCGAGAAAACTGATTCGTCTAATGTAAACATTCACATTTGAACTAAGACTGAGGACTAGATAAAGTGGAAAGGAAAAAAGGTTCATGTTTTGCGTATTTTGTACCGAGAAAGCTACTGGATTAATGTAAACATTTGTACTTCGCTTTTTCGCAGTTACGGCCTTCCACGAAGTTATTTTCTGCCTCTTCCAGCTAGTTCGATCGGATTTAAAATTCAAATAGTGTTTATTTTATTTCAACGTATATCACTGTCCGTTTCAGAGGGGTGGAATCTGTGTCATGGGAACTAAACATGGGATGTCCGTGTCCGTTAAAGGGTGTTCGTTATTGAGGAGTTTGGAATATATTGTTTTGCTATCTTTGCTGTCGGTTCCACTAAATACTGTCCGTTAGGAGGGTTATCCGCTGTGCAAGGGTGTCCGTTAATAGAGGTTTCACTTTACCTATATACAAAATTTGATGCTTCTAGCTGAAGTTGTTTGTGCGAAAAATTGGTGTGACACACAGATGGACGGACAGACAGGACGTGATTTTAGTAGGGTTTTGTAAAATTATTTTACAAAACTCTAAAAAGAAGCGTAAAGGTGCTCCAAAGACTATAAACACTGCTCGCAGCTAGTATTTCTATGAATGTGATCCGCAAGAAGATACAGAAGACTAATACCACTGGGAACGAGGCCTTTAGTCTTAAATGTCCGTGACATGAAAACAAGTTCGACCGGTTAGGGGAGATGTTGGACAGAACGAGTTTTAGATTACCGGAATTGCTTAGAGGAAGAAAAATCTTCAATACGGCGAGAAGAAAATGGGAGTTTTGTACAGATTTTGACCAATGAGCAGAGAAACAAAAGTCGTTTGAAGAGGACTCGGTGTAAGAAGTTCGGGTGGTAATTAAGTGCAAGAGTGAAATTTTTTTCGAACGATGAAATTTGGTATGGTTGTAGAAGCTGTCAATATCTCGTTCAGATAATGTTGAGGTACACTGGTTCTGAGATAATCCGCTAAGCGATTTTTTCTTGTGAAAATTTACTTATTGCAAGTGAATGAAAGAAAAATCAGAGTTGTTTAGTAGTTTTGTTGCAGTGATTACCCAGTACCTGCTTTGTTTGGCCACTAACTTGGTATCATAAAATACAGTGGAGCAGTTTGCATGGTGGCTAAGAATCCTTTAAAATTAAATGTGAGTGTGAGCGCAACAATGGGCGAATATTGATCATAAACTTCCAAGAACGGCTTTTTATAGCTTTCGTCTTTTTAAGTTGAAAGTGAATACAAAGAAACAAGGGACGGAAATATCCAAGAGCTAGATATAATGTCAAAACCGTTTGAAAGTGTCTGCTCTTTTTAACAAGTGCCAGTGATATTTATTGGAAATAGGACTGTGATTGATGTTACCGTTCGGTGGTTTTTGAGTAGGTGATAAAATTGGATGTGAAAAGATTCGCGCGAATAATTTAAATGACCAGTCACATTTAAACAAAGATAATTCAATCACTTTGTAGTGAATTTGGAGTAATTACTTCAAATTAAGCCATTCAAGTTCAGTCAGACTTTTGTCAATAAAATCGTCCATCTGAATGTTGTGCTCACAATTTTTCGTGAGGTGATTGCAAGGAAAAGATTAATTGATATGAAGTATACTCGTACTTCATCTTTTTAGGAGGACATTGAAACAAAAGCAAGTGAATTCCAGATTTGTTTTAATTTTTATTCCTTCCAGTGCTGTCAACTCACGAAGAGTAGAAGGCGAGCATAAATTTGGAGCTTCAGACATGACACGAGGAAAGCAAGCATTTTGTTATAAATAGCACGAAATCAAAATTTGGCTTATTTATTCGCGTTTAGTGGCTTTCGGCGAGAATTCTATTTCAAAGTTGATGGGATTGATATCAATTAAAAAATAAAAACGTTTACTTTAATATGCTCGGCATCAAATTTGCTTAGAATTGAGTCTAATATTTTGGTATGAAGGTTTAAATAACCGAAAGATGAAATGTTTAATCAGCTTAAGGACTTTGTTTGTTATACTCTCCAGGAAACGCTTTATTTTTCTTTTTTTAGTACTACAGCCCTTTCGGGCCTTCGCTTAGAGATAGAGTATCTCATTGTCATAATCGAATGTATTGGCACTGCACAAAGTGATATGATTATTATCACGCTTTGGCCGTGTATTCGTCCTCCCAGCTGCGATACGTTCTGATTTTAAACCACCGCGTATCATAACTGAACAGGCTTGTAGTCCGTCCGAAGTATCACTTGAACTAAATCTCGTTGACGCCAACGAAACTTGAACCGGAGACGTTCGGCTTACGGGCTTAGTGCTCTAAGCAATAAGCCACGCGGACTACATTTTTCATTTTAGTTTAATTCATAATGATATTTTTTTTTGTTTTACCATTTGAATAATTTAGTTCAAACTTATTTGATTATTTGATAGATCCTCAATATAAACCCCTCGTAAATAACATCATTTAACATCTGACGACAAAACATGTTCGTGATTATTTTGTGCTCTTGTAAGAGAGATTTACCATTTATTTATTTAAGAGCAGCAAGGTCTTTCCCAAACAGTTCTAGACGGTCCACTTGAAGGAAAAGAAAACGTTAGGTAGACAGACCTGCGCTCATGTCAGAAAGGTTTTGTACATTCTTAGTACTAGTCGTTGCGTATAAACGTGTTTTTAATGACTCCACACGTTAATTTTAAAAATTGATTAATTTTTTCACAAAAGTCGGTTGAAACTAATTGTTTAATTGCAAATCATCACCGTCGAATTATTCGAGCATTTATTTACTAGCTGAAATTTCTTTCGTGAAGAAGTATCGAAAAGCGAAAAAAACATTCAAGGGAAGTCCCGGTTTATGAACATTCCCTGTAATCTCGCTGCAAAAGCAACGAGATGGAAGAGCCCAATAGCTTCAGCCATTAATCAGAACGATCGTTTCAATCGCCAATGATGACGGACGTAAAAAAAGCTAAAATGAAGATTCGATATTAATGAAACACCGAAAATTTTATCAGTCATCAAGATCGAGCAGTTAGTTAGAGCTAGTGAGGAAGCTGAGAAGGTTGAGAGAGAAAATGAAGAACTCAGACTTCGGATCCAATCGCTAGGAGAACTAGTAAACGTTCAACAAAGCAAAATAAACTGGCAAGAACGTAAAGAAGTACGGTCAAAAGCGACCGAAGACAAGAAATCGAAGAAAACGCAACAGGAACCTGATCAAGAAGATGTCCTTAGCGCAGGTGGAGCAAACGTCAGTACAAACTATTATGCAGCGCTAGCTCGGCTAGACAATTCTATGAGTATTGAAAAGAGTAAAGGCGTCAAAAATTCTGAATATTGTTTCACTAAACCTGATGATGAATTCTTCGAATATTTAAATATTAAACAAGTTGGGTAAACAGACCTACGCTCATGTCAGAAGGGTTTTGTATTCAATTTTCAAAATGCAGTCACCAGATTGTATAAAGCCAAGAAGCATATCAATGACGATTTTATTGGAGAAACTATGAAATTCGAAGACCACACTATTATTAACAAAGTTGAAAGAATTTCGACTTCTGAGGTTTTTGTTATTGTTCTACTCATAAATATCTCCCTTGATAATTATTTCAGATGTCCATTCGCGACGGAGGAAACACATTTTTCATGTATTTCCCCCCTGTGCCCCCACTGAAGCAAAAACTGACAGTTTAAGAACTGTTTTGAAAAGCTCCCATGAAAGCTATCATTTCATACTCATATCGGCTACGTTTGATGAATTTTTTTTCAGGGGCCACTCTCCTGTACTGTTATCATCGATTAATAGCCAATTTTTTCGAATCCTAGAGTTGTTACAAAGCCCTTTTGTTAGAAGCTCCCTCCCGCCTCCTTGACTTGTTTCACTTATGAGTATTAATTGTAGGTACTCAGCTTCAGTCATTCATTAAATTGAATCAAGTGTTCAAAGCATGCGCCTTAAACGTTGAAGTTGGGAAAAAATAACTCAAAGTTATTCAATCTTCGCATTTAAAACAGCCACTATTTTGTTTTACGATTAATGATACCACTAGCTCAAAGTTATTCATGACACCTATCATTCCTGAAATTTTCATGCAAATCCTAGCAAAACTGTAGTGTCTGAGTCGGTAAAAAGCGCATGTTGTTCCATAGCCATATGTTGCCATAGTAACACATGCAGCGCATATTGTTCCATAGTAACACAGGAAAATTCAAACCGCTATAACTTCGCTAATTATGGTGCAATCTTTATGAAACTTGCAGGGTTGATCAATCTTATAAATAGACATCTGTGTACTGAATTTCATTGAATTTAAGGGTACCGTCAAGATTTTATTCAAGAAAACATAAAATCGATAAATCATACTATTACTAACAAAGTTGAGTGAATTGCGACTTCTCACGTATTTGTTGTTGTTGTACTCATCAAGGCCTACATTCGTGATTTTTTTCAGATTTTTCGGATCACAGGTGTCCAATCGCGAGGGGGGGGGACACAAATTTTTCGTGTATTTCCCCTCCCTGTGCGCCCCTCGAAGCAAACTTTGCCAAACTAAGACCTGTTTTGAAAAGTTCTCATCAAGACCTTTCATTTGATACCCATATCGGCTACTTTCAATGAAATTTTTTTCCGGGGGGTCACTCCCCTACATGGGGAGACCCCCCTTAAATACCTTATAAAATTTTTTAGTAGTTGAACTTTGAAGAGATCACCACTTTGCACCTATATACAAAATTTGATGCTTCTAGCTTCAGTAGTTTCCGAGAAAAACTGCTGTGACACACGGACGGACGGACGGACGGACGGACAGACAGACGGACAGACGGACAGACAGGACGCGATTTTAGAAGGGTTTTGTAAAATTATTTTACAAAACCCTAAAAAAAGGAGAAAATATCAAAAGTTCAATCTGCTGGTACGTCTGTCAATGTTAATCAAAAGAAAGAAATAGTCCCACCAATCGATTTTGGCAAGCAAGCAAAACATGGCCAGGCTTTTGGCAGCCGAAAATAAATTAAATATTTTTGAGATCAAGGAAGTCAATGCCGATAAATTGACAAATAGAACTAAGTCATTGGTTGATTTTCAGGCAGCAAAAATACGTTGAATTTTGGAGATATTTCGCACTTTGTGTACAAACCCGAAAGCGAAAAAAACAAGACCTTTTTATTGAAGGGTCTGTCAATCTCAATCTCCTTTCGGTGCTTCGAGAAGTTGCATCAGAGATCGAATTTATTACCGCTAAATAATTCGCAACAGAGAGATCAATTGTTGAGCGTCAAAACTTGCCTTATTACTAAGTCCAGATTTCCAGCAAAAGCAGTTCAAGTGCCCTACAAAAAATAAGGTACATGAACTTCCATGTAATGAGGTGGGAACGCCTCTTAAAAAAGCGAGGTCAACTAGTGCTACAGGTGAAAAAGATTTGGGCATTTGGCTGTCAATTGCGCCATGAAATATAGATGTGTAAAGTGCAAACATGTCCATGCTCCTGGCGAGTGTTAATTGGCTCAGGTGGAGACATGTCTTTGTTCATCCAGTATCATATCGAGGATGCTATCGGTATCAAGATACAAAGATAAAATTTAATGCAAAACAAAGTCAAGTACACAGTAATGTGATACCTACCAACTTCGTCAAGGTCGGGGTGTTTTTGCACTTGCTGCGAGAGGACCAGCAGACAATGTAAATAAACTAAAAATGTAAGTAGCAATAATGAGCTGCTCCTAAAAATTTATCAGCAACTAAATTCTTTATGGGAGAGAATCGATAAGCAGAATTCAAAAATTAAATTTGTTTCTTAGGGTTAAGGGCTTTCAGATGCCTCAAAATAAGTTTTCATTCAGTCATATTCCTATGGATAGGTTTCATCTCATCTCGATCAACGTCAACTCCATTTTGAGTCTACATTGACGTGACTGTCTCTTGAAGTCCCTTATTAAGCTAGTAACCTTAATGCCTAGCATACATCATGGCTGAACGCCACCAATAATGCCAGAGGTATATTCCTGAAATCGTGGATAATAGAGAACCAAATTGAATACAGGTGCACTCTGTACGAGTTGGAGTTCCCAGCATACCCTAGGATAAATTCATATTTAGACCTCTGAATTGCTGATGCAAGACTTGAATTCAGCTTGGATAGTCCTCAACGAAAATTGCAGGTGCTTCCTTATGATAGGGACTATAACGCAATCGTAATGGAAATCAATCATGGCGTCTTCCTCATTCCAATTCATCATGAAAATTATCGGTTGAGTTTCAAAGATTGGGAAAACTTTCAAATGAAGTTTAATCAGGATTATCAGAAGCAATGTCCGCCTTCTGATAATGGCAACGCTTGCTCAATGGTATCTAAGGACCGAAATGAAAAAGGTTTCTATCTATCGTAGTGAGAGAAGCTGACGTTGGAAACGATTGAGAAAGTAGTTCCCAAGATTTAACATTGAAACAATATGGAAGGATATGAAACACCATCCACTACAATGTTGAAAAGTTTGAAAAGCCTTCATTTCACACGTGTCAAAAATTAGATTTTTGTGAGTACAATGGCAACAAATGCCTCTGAAATCAAAATTAGCTCAACTTTATTAAGAATAGTATGATTTGTCAATTTTATATTTTTCCACAAAAAAGCGGTGCCTTTAAATTTTACAGTTCTTTAGGTTGATATAAGTACCATATGCCTACAAATTTTCATGAAAATTAAATCATAATCAAGTGAGTTATAACCATTTAATTCGTTTGGAATTATAACAACAATTATATGTGTTGAAGGTTGATACATATTTCAAATCTACCTAAGCACTCTTATACCTGTATTCTTCGAGTTTTCATGAAAATTTAAGCAATAATGTTTAATTTGAACATGGTCAATTGGCAGTGTGTTTAGAAAAATTATTTAAGCTGGAATAAAATGATGCCTGTAATGTACTTATGAACGAAACTCTGCATCTTTTGGATAAATTTGAATAATTTCTTTTGCAAGTCTTGAACAAATAATTTAAGTCACGATCAAAAAACTTGTTTAGAAACCCAGGATGGTTACAAAGCCTTCTGTTAGGGGTACTCTTCCAATCACTCGGCTTGCTTCAGTTGGAAATAACACAACACAATCTGCTCATTTAAAACATCTGCCATTTTGTTTTACAGTTACCGATGTCACTCGTTGAACAAATTCTCAAAGATATTCGTGAAATCTATCATTCCTGAAACTTTCATGCAAATCCTATCAATCCCGTAGTGTCGGGGTTAGTAAAAAGCGCATATTGTTCTACAGCCATATGGTTACATAGTACTCGTAATACGGTGCATATTGTTTCAGAATAATACAGGAAAATCCAAACCGCTATAATTTCGTTAAGTATTTTTCGAACGTTTTGAAACTACCAGAGCAGGTTACCCTTGTAAATAGCCATTTGTTTGTTTTTGAATTTAAGAGTACCGTCACGATTTTATTCCAGAAAATGTGAAATTGATAATACCTACCACCACTAATAAAGTTGATTGAATGTCGATTTCTGACGTATTTGTTGATGTTGTACTCATTAAGGCCTACTTACATTATTTTTTTCAGATTTTCGAATGAAAGGTGTCCAGTCGCCAGGGGGCATGCGAAAGTAATTTTAAGACTTCTTTTGAAAAGATCTCATTGAGAACTTTCCAATGACATCTTACTCGATTACCAATACTGAAATTAAAGCCCTTAAAACTTTCTGAAAAAAATTTGTCACCCCAAAAATTTCAAGAACCACCTTTTGTGATCTCTTTACAAAGTCTATAGTTTTTGAGATAGTGCTTTGTATTTTAGTCTGGAAAGATACCCTTTTTGGAAAACTTACTGCAATACCGATATCAACGTTGTCTGCTCCAATAATTTCCGTTATTAGATTCTATACACACACCTATTTGAGCTTTTTAACGCCATACTTCTCATGTATTTCTGCAAGAACACTACCACAGTTCAAGTATTCAATAACATTTTCCTATTATTCTTGGAGTAAGCATGCTAGTTTCACAAACATTGAACATTCTCACAGCTGGATACAATAGTGAAACCACTAACCTGAATATGATGAAACATTCGACATCAAAGCATATCCGAACACAAAACAGGAACTTTTCCTCAGACCATTTTTTGAATGCTTTTACCAATAGAAAGTGTTGCGATTACCTACTTCGCATAAAATACTTTGTAGACAGGAAGAATGTATCTTCTCGTGGTGTATTCTTGCGAATGCAGTTGGGATGTTTCCTCTCAGGCAAAATGAAAGTCAACAGGAGCTATAAATTTCCCGAATGAGAGCATTCGAATATGAAATAAACTCAAGGACTTTCGCCAGAACGAACTGTCGACCTTGTACCAGCAGGATAACAATTTTCACAGGCAATTGTATCCTGTTCGGAATTTTCATTGAAGCAGGAAGCTTTTTCCTGACGTACACTATTTTTTGTTCGGACTGCATTTAAATGGATGACTGGTTCAATATTTTTCGATATGAAGCTTTTCAAGAAGCAGCCATTTGTACTTTTTTGAGGCTGTCTTGAGGTAGTTGGATGTGATTGTGTACAATTTTTATCGCTGGTGTTTTGTCATATACGAATTCGTACGAGGAACAATTTGAAAGAATGCATTACTTCATACTTTACAGCTGCATGTAATAAAATTTTATTTATGAATATGTAAGCAAAAAATTCCAGAGAATATACTTTTCCAGAATTGTGTAACTAGTTCGGCAGAAAAAGAGAAAACTGAAAAAAAGGTTTCGCAGTCAAAAGCAAGGATCAGTCAGGTAAGTGTATGTTTGGAACAAATGCTTGGGCTTCTCAAAGAATTTCTTACCGTCTTATAAGTTGTGTTTGTGTCAAATGCCTATTTATACATATACAACAAATTTATTAAAGCTTTATTAACAAGTTGAATAATCTGTTAAAAAATGTAAATTGGTGTTTTTTGAAATACGAAAAAATATTTCCATGCAAAGCCGCTTCATTGCACGGAGGATAACAAATTTCGAATTCAAGGTACCTTAGAAATGAGGGTTTGAATATTTCACTTCTTTTTGATGCTTTATGTATTTTAGTTTGACGTATTTGAACAAAGTCAAAGACAAAAATGCTTTTTTTCATACTAACCGTTATAAATTTTCAAAGAATATAAACCAAATTCCAAACAATAATAAAACAAAACCTTAATGGTCCAAATGGCTCTCCAAATTTAAACGTTATCAGTTAAACACATTTGATCAAAAAAGAAACCATAGCAAATTCAAACTCATTAAAATTATTTTACATCTTATAATTTCATTGCAAAAAGGACAAAAAAACCAACCAGCACTATTCCAAAATTATTTATAATTTTAACAAAATAGTGAATTTTAATACTACACCTCATGTGTTATAACCTTGTTCCAATAAATTTCAGTCAAAAACATTATTTTATACCAAAAAATGCTGTCACAATATTCCTAACCTAAGCTTTTAACCTTATCTCTAAACCTAATACAGCAATCATACCATATACCTAACTTTTCTCTTATTTTTAACACTATCAAACAACAACACGAAATGTAGCAATAATGAACTGAAACTCAAAAAATAAGCAACGAAAAACAAAAACTGAAAATCAACACGAATAATTTAAGCATTTTCGTTCATCCACCAATACCTAGATTGCTCCGTCTCAGCTCAACTAGCTTCAACAAATCTAGCAAATGAGTATCTCCATTGGAATTGTTGGTCTCGTGAACTTAAATTCGGAGGATATTTTATCTTTTCATCGGTGCCCCGTCTTTATATGTGCTATAGGATTAAGACGCCAATAGAATCAAAAAAATATCGATTCATGTCCAAATATACGAATGCTTTTGGAGAAACAAAGCTAGTAGCGAAGTAAGACGGCTGTGAAATCCAAGGGTTTTCACTCACAGTTACAGATCTTGCGATATGATTCCGAAGAAGTTTCAAGATGAAAAAATTGACTCTCGTCACTGTAGCAGTTTGCTATATTCTTCTATTCGATATACATTGCTTCCAATTCGTCTCAGGTTATCTGTACAAACCAGTACATGCACGAAAGAATTTCCTTTCGAAAACTCTTAATTTGTAAAAAATACTAGCACTCTGGTTGTACCAGATCTGATATCCACATGTCAAGACTGATCAGACCAGGATCTAGCAACAGATAATTTCAAACTTTTGATCAATATGTCTGGAATGAAAGGGTCTTCGTAGGGTCATGACTCCTTTTTGTGCCTTACTGAGCTTGATTTTGATATGTTCAGTATAGTACAGATACTGATCGAAATGAACAGCGAGGTATCAAACACAGGATTTATGTTGAACGCGTTCTGAATTATCCTCGGTAGCCGTGATGTGGAAATCCTTCCAATTACGTTTTAGGTCTTGACTGATTTGACTGACTGAGATTTGTCGCACTCTTGTGCATCGATTTTCATTCGCCAATTGTCAGTGTACAACGGCACCTCATTGACATTTTTTGAAGACTGCTCTGAACTATTGTAGCTTTTCGGTATGCCGTATAGATGATCATATCATCAACAAACGCTACCAATGGTTACGTTGGTGAGATGCTAAAATCAAAGACGTTCAATAGCTTACGAATGAATACTGAGAAAAGCAGAGGCGCAGTAATGGTTCCCTGTTGTAGACCGTTCAAGACCTTAAGGTGCGGATTGTCGTCATATTCCCACCAGTAACAACAAATTCCTGTATAACATATTGCACGTCATGGCGACAAGGGGTCTGGAGAGCCTGTCCTGAAGGAGTTTAAAGATTAGTCCATGTGACCGCACCGTAATGAAGGATTTATCTATGTTAATGAGACACGCTCCAACACATTGTCTGTTGTTTCTAACAATGCCTGGCACGAAACCAAATTGGCAATTCTGCATCAACTTATATTTCTCAGTGTGGGCGTTAAGTGCTTTATTTAGTATAACTTCGAAAACCTTGCTAATGTTAGGCAGTAAGCTGATTGGGCGATAGCTGTTAGGACTCCAAGGTCCTTTACCCTTCTTCAAGATTGAAAATACCTTGGCCTTTTTGCACTCATTTGCGAAACTTGAATCGCTCAACATGTTGTTGAACAATATGCAATAATTCCTAATAACAACCTGAGGCAAATGTCGGACAACTATATTGGGAACGTCGTCGATACTACACGGCTGACAAAATAATCAATAAGATTCAAGCTCGGTATGAGGTCAGATGCCAATGTTTCGTTGAAATGAAGAATTGATTCGCCATTGAGGCTTGATTAGAAGTCGAAAACCTTTACTATAATGATCTCTGAAAATATATCTTTTGCTCCTTCAGGGCTTAGTAGATGTACCAATCAAAATATGCTCCAACCAGGGCGAGTCTATGTAATCCATCACATATAATCCTGTTGCCATTTCCATCCGGAGTCATACTATCACTAGCAACTTCAAAATTCCATACTTTCATTCAAGATTTCTTGCGAAATATGCTTTTTACTTTCGCGAAAACGCCATCTGGGTCCTGTGGGCAAATACCCCTCAGTTTTTTCGCCCATTGATTGGTGACCTCACTCTTGAAGTATGAACGGATGAATTTCAACAAAGCCAACGAGAGATGGTTGCAGTCAAAAAATCGCCGATAAATATTGTTGACGCGCGTGAGATGAAGGCTTTTCAATTTTTGCAACCATGCGATGGTTGGTGTTTCATACCCTTCCATATTGTTTCGATGTTAAATCTTAATCTCGATCGTTTCCAATGTCAGCTGCTCTAACTTCGACAAATCGATTTCTATTTCATTGTTAGTTAGATTCCTGCCATTAGGAATCATTGAACAAGAGTTGCCATCACCAGGAGGAAGACATTGCTTCTGGTACTCTCGATGACACTTCTTTTCGAACTTTTCCCAATCTGTTTTTTTGAAAGTCAACCCACGATTTTCATTTTGAATTGGTTTGAAGAAGACCCATATACTCGAAGATTGCACCTGCATTTAATTTGGTTCACTGTTATCTACAATTTCAGGAATACACTTCTGGGAATATTGGTGGCGTTCAGCCATGATGTATGCTTGGCATTCCGACCACTGGCAAGAATATACTAATAATGCAGCCTATTCAATTTGAGTATTTCAAACAAGGAATCGAGCTCCTCCTTAAACTTGAAAACATCTTGACCAGTTGCATAGGCAGGGATAACGAAGAGGTTGTCCCCACCTGGCAGTGAGATTTTGATAACGGACACTTCAAGAGATACAAAGTTTTTGAATTCGACCTTATCTATATTGGAAACAATAGGGTCTTCTCACTAATACCCCTGTGCCACCTCCCTCATCACCATTTACCCTATCGTTTCTTTTGAACTCAAAATCCTTGAATGTCATGGAGTGCCACGAATTGAAGTATGTTACAGTCGGAAGGAGTTCACACAATATAGTTTTTCTTTTGGCTTCACCTGAGCCAATTTGCACTCATTGGGTGCATGGAAATCTTTGCACTTTATACATCTATATTTGAAGGCACAATTGGCGGCCAAATGACCAAATCTTTAGCACCTGCAGCACTGGGTGACCTCGCTCTTCTGAAAGCGTTCCCACTTCACCACTCGGAAGTTCAAGTACCTGATGTTTTGCAGGGCACTTGGACTGCTTTTGCTGGAAACCTGGACTAAATAATAAGGCAGGTTTTTACGCTCGATTATCGATTTCCTTGTTGCAAAGTCTTTAACTGTCATAAACTCTATTATTAGATGGACTTCTTGAAGCACCTGAAGAAGATCGACTGTATCCTCTTCACAGTCCAGACCCTTCAATAAAAACGTCTGGTTTGTTCACTTTTAGGGGTGTACGTAATGTGCAAAACCTGTCCAGAATTCAACCAATAACTTAGTTCTAATTGTCAATTTATTGGTGTTGACTCTCTTGATCTCAAAATCAATTTATTTATTTTTGGCTGCCAAAAGCCGAACCATGTCTTTGCCTGTTTGCCCAAATACATTGATTGGTTGGATTTTTTCTTTCTGTTGATTAACATTGTCAGACGGACCAGCAGACAAAACGTTTGGTTTTTTCTCCCTATTTTTAAATATTCGACGATCAATAATAGATTCCTACTCATTCCGAGCACTTTTCCCCAGTTAAACCCTTTTAAATTGGTTGTAAAATATAAATTTTGCAAAAGTAAATATTTAAGATTCCGAAACCGTTTCTGCAAAATAATCAGCCAGCAAAAATTGTTCGAATTTAATTACGGGAACATTTTCCCAAGCCATACTAGATGAAAAGCTAACATTGTCCCAACCTTAATTCATTAAAAGCTTATTTATTGTTTTCGTTTCGCTGCCTCTGTTTCGTCCTCAGTCAGGATATAATTTCGCCTCGTTACCTAGACTGATATGTCTACCAATACAGCCGATGGCTGCTGTCCTAAGCAAACAAATCCGGATACTTAATTTCGCACTTGGTTTAATATCAATTTTTCTTCTAGGAAATGAAAACATCATTACCTTGATGCGAATGCTCTACCTACGTTCATTTCAGCTGCAAAGAGGTTATGCCTAAGCTTAAGTAAGGCAAGTAATTTTACGTTTAATTCCCTCTTCTTATATCCAATAGAAATTCTTGAAAAGCACTTTGCCTTAATCCTGAAATGCAGTCTCTGTTTCTTCGAACTGACCGGTCACACAAATCACTGACAATCTCATTAATAGTGGGAGGGAGCAAGCAAAGTTGATTGGGAGGACTTTTTGCCTGTTACTAGGGATTTATATCGTATTTATCTTTAATTTTGTTAGAATTGATGAACCCAGGGAAGTCAGTAAGAATAGAACTTTGGTTACCGATTATTTACTTTCGGAGAAAGTGATTTATGGTTGAATTTAAGTTGAATTGAATGTGACGTGTAGTGGATGTCTAGAGCATCACCATCAAGATATGAGCTCACTCAGAAGAACTGTTTGCTAACTAGCTGCTTTAGAAGTGTAGTAGTCTCAAAACTCATTTGTGTATGTCAGTTTTAGAGCATTTGTTTGTTGCAGCAATTGACTGTTGAGAAGTAGTCCAAATAAATATTATAGATATTGTTGGAATCTATTTAAGCAAAACTATATTTATTGAGCAACATATCTTTGATGATTTTTTGTATGGTCTTCATATTAGCTTTGTTTCTAGAGGCATGATTGAACATTTAGAATATTGCACGCTTTAACAACTTGAGTAGACAGAACTATACTCTTGACAGAAGGGATTGGCACTCAAACTATGATACGCCACTAATAACAAATAAAATCAAAAAAACACTTCGGCAAGATGCATATAGTATGTTTAAAAAAAAGCCATTGTTGCTCCATTTTCACCGGCCGTCATTTTGCTACAATGCAACCAAAATCCCTGACATAATGAACTCCTAAAAATATTAATATTATTCATCTTTACTGAACATTTAAAGAAAATGATCTCAAAACTGCGGTGTCTTATTCAATGGAAAGTTCATAGAATACCAAAATCGTTCATTGTTGTTGTTATAACTAGAGGAATTTCAAATGGCTATAATTTTTGTGAATATGATTCAATTTTCTTCAAACTTACATAGCATTTAGGAGTAATAGACTGTGGAAACATCATATTTCGTTGAGTTTAAGGGTATCCATACGACTTTTTGGGGGGAAAATGTAAATTTCGAAACTCATATAATTATTAACAAAGCTTAGAGAATTTTAATTCTAAGGTATTTGCTATTGTTATGCTCAAAAATAACTATGTCCATGATTTTTTCAGATTTTTCAGAACATTCAACCACGAGGGGAAGGGCGTTAAATTTTTCCTTTATTCTCTTTCCGTTTACACTCCACAAAGCTAGTAGCATTGCTTTGAGATGCCATCAAGATCTTTAATTTGAAACCCCACATGACCAGCTTCTTATCCTTATCTGTTATTTGATATGATAAAACACTTTGAAAATTCATTGATACCCAAACTTTGAAGCAGTCAACACTTTTGAAGTACGTGCCAGATTTGGTGTCTGCAGCTATGATACGGATGGGCGGACAGACAAAACCAATTTTAATAGGGTTTTATAAGAACCACAAACCCAAAGAAATGTAATTATAGTATACTCATCGTGCCTTAAGAACTAAGATTAATAATTTTGAAAAACGGCTTTTTATTGGCATGGTTTTATGGACCTGAATATTAGTATACTGGAGCTATCAGCTGATGTCTTCCTGATGATGTGTTCTAACGTAATATTAATGAGCGTTGGTGCAAGTCTGTCTCCTTGTTATTAACTGTGTCCATTATGAAACTGTCCGTTAATTTGAACCTGCAGACAAGTTTTTTTTTGGGACCCCAAACTCAAGCATTATTTTTGACAGTGCTTTTTTGTCGACAGTGTCGTATGCTTGCTTTTCATCTACAAAGAGTTGTTGCACGTTGATATTATATTTTCAGCAAGCTTCGAGCACCTGCTTAACTGAGAAGAGCTGGTGAATTGTAGATCTTCCCTTTTGAAAACCTGAGGTCAAAGGCTTTTAATACAAAATTCAATCAGATGAATGGCATTGTATGCAGCAGTACGTAACCTTTGAAAAGATATGCTTCTAGAATAGATGAAATACCAGCAGAACTGCTTCAGAGGGGGGCTAAATCACCTTCTCCATCGACTAATCTGCAGAATGTGTTCAAAGGAGCAGTTCCGACAGGACTAGTGTAAAACTATAATTGATTCTGTACACAAAAAGGGATACAACTAAAAGTATAAAAATTATAGAGGTATCGCTTTACTGTATATGTCATATAAAGTGCTCTCCAAAATCATACTCGTAGAAATAAAATTAAGGCCCTACAGTGAAAATATTATAGGAGAGTAACAATTGAAACATGTTAAAAGCCAAGTTCAATCAAAGTAAGTTATATAGACAGAATAACGCTATTACCACAAGCACTTTGTATTCAACCTTTGATATGCAGACGCCAAAAATATCCACAAAAGCAATTCAATGACATGTACGCTAAGTAAAAGAAAGAAAATCATAGGATCCATTTTAAGTAGTGCACACTGTCGAAAGATTGAAATAAGGTGGCTAAAACTTTTTTCTTCTAATTCCAATTGGACTGCATTCAAATAGTTTCAATAATGCTATTCAAATGAAAAAAAATCCATACTTTATAAAAAAATTCCGGATGATTTGATGATTTGGTGTTGTTTTGGAGGCTTCTTACAAACATAATAGTTCAATAAGAGCCTCATATCATTAGAAATAGCTCTTAGTAGCACCTACAGTTGTGTTCATCATAAAGCTTCCAAAATAGTCTTTACAATTTTCTGTTACAATTTAACATACCCTATGTAAACTGGCATGAACTGGAAATTTTAGTGGATATGTATCTTTTATACAAATCAAGAATCCTAGAGAGAGGGAGTAAGAGTGAACTCATTGCCTACAATCTACTTGCTATCATATTCTTCTCAACCAGATCAACAAAAAGATGCGATGACTTAAAAAACTATCTTCATTTCCTTGTTTCGTAACTAGTATGGCAAACACTTTACATTAATTTGGGATATGCCGCTTGTGGCTAATTTGAATATATTTTTATAGGGTCGCTCGATGTTCAGAAATATATACTTTGCTGGATATATCTTTGCAGTGGGTTGCGGCGTCTGCTGGTTAGCCAAATGCTATCCATTGAGACATTACAATAATTTAAACGTTTTTGTTTTATGTGGTCATCACAAATAATACTGTGTTATTACTCGCTTGTTTCAAATTGCATTATTTGTATAGATTTAAAACTCAGTTTAAATTAAATGGGATTTTTTTTATGCAGGTGTGACAATGAGCTGCACTTGCTTGGACAGTAATAATATTGTAATTTCAACCACAACTCCATCCCGGCTTCCAAGTATACTTCATCTACTTTCTTCCATTTTTCTCATGAGATAACATCAAAACAATAGCAGCCGTAAACAAAGTAAATTTGCTGCTTCAAACAGCATCGTTATTTCCACCAAACTGACAAATAAACCACCTTATGACTAGTGCTGTGACATCTATATCAATATTTTTGGAATATCGATGTTTTAGTAAAAATATCGATACTTTTTCATCGATATTAGACTTCCGATTTTTTATCCTACATCGATGTTTCTACGCGATTTTTCGGTTCGATGTTTGTACCAACTTCCAAAAATAAAAATTTGCTCGACGTCGATATATAGTTTGGTTTGTGTTTGGCTTGGTATGCGCTTGGCTTGTAAGCTTGGATTGAACCGATTGATTGCAGTTTTGAAACGCGTTTGCTATTTGTTACCAAGCCAATTAAGTGAATGGTTTTAAAACCGTGTAAAAAGAGGATGCTTTACGTTACGCTCGTATTGTGCGCTCCAGGTGTTCTTGTTAGTTTGAAAGTTGAGTTAAAGTAAGGAATTATTTCCTTTCGTTTTCACTTACTTGATCACTTGGAATCTTGAGATTCGTGTGATTCTGTGAACCTATGAAAATGCTTAAAATAAAGTTTTTTTCTGTGTTATTTTAAATCTTTCTTAGGGCTCCCTAGTGGAAACGATATCTTTTTCTAAAATTTTATTTATGGTATGTTCCTTAGTTTTAACGTATGTTACATGAAAAAAAACAAAGAAAATATCCTGGGTAAAACAATTTCATAGGTTAATGGTTAACCGAGGCTTATCACATCTCAAGGTTTCCAGGAATCAAGGAAGTAAAAGGAAATGCTTAGTGTAAATTGGATAAATAAACGTTTGTATTTACTTGATTACTAGAAATCTTGAAGTTCGATGTGACATGGTTAACCCATCACCTGTGAAATTGTTTTCCAGAGGATATTTCCTTTGTTTTTTTCTTTGACATTAAAGTTCATGAACATACCATCAAAAACATTTTAATATCTATCGTTTGCACCAGGAAGCCCTAAGCGAAATTGAAGTAACACAGAAAAAACCCTGTATTAACCATTCTCATAGGTTAACCGAACCGAGTCGTAATCTCAATATTTCAAGTAAATGCAAAAGCAAGCGCTTAAATTAAATTGGGTAAAAAATAAGACAAAATTCCATTTGCAGTGTCCAGAGTAATAAAGCCAATGGCCAAAACTACATAGCATTGTACATATACATGAGACTTCGTATGTGACGAACTTTTCCGATAGACCAAGACCAACTTGTAGCATGGATTGAGGCGTAAGTTGCTCTTGTGTGAATTTCCTAATGCATATATATATAAATATATATATATATATATATATATATAATATATATATATATATATATATATATATATATATATATATATATATATATATATATATATATATACATATATATATAAAATAAACGAGACTATTGTCATACAAATTTTATTGGTGGCGCCATCTGCGTGCAAAAATTAAATCCCTCCCTGACTTGTATTGAAAGTTTGGTGACATTCCCTTCCGTGGAAGCGAAGTTATTTTGTCTAAAGGGACAGCAAATTTTTTTGGTGGCGCCATCTGCGTTCAAAAATTACATCCCTCCCTGACTTCCATTGAAAGTTTGGTGACATTCTGTTCCGTGGAAGCGAAGTTATTTTGTCTAAAGGGACAGCATGTTTGTGTCATCGGTACAAAAATGACTTGCAAACAAAGAGCTTATATCAAATTTTGTTTTAAAATCGGTAAAACGATTACCGAAACATTTGAATTGATAAAAAAACTTTATGGCGATGATTGTTACACGTTTCAGAGATAGTCGTGAAGACATAAATGACGATGAACAGTAGTCAGCCAGTAATCACCGAAAATTCCATCAAAATTGTGCGTGAATTTATCAAATCAAACCATCGTTGAAATTCATAGAATCGGAGTTGAATATCTCGAAAACATCGAATTATCTCATCTTAACCGATCATTTAGGCTAACGAAAGGTCTGCGCACGTTGTGTTCCACACAAAGTAACTGATGGCCAAAAATTGCTCAGAATTCAACATTCGAAAGACATCATTAAAGAGGCGAGAAAAGACGAGAACTTCCTTTACAACATTGTAACTGGTGATGGAACGTGGTGTTTATAATATGAACCCAAAGCAAAGTGTCAAAGTGCCAAGGGAATTGTCCACAAGGGGTTCGTGCTAACGGGCCATCTTGGCGTTTCGAAGCGTCCATTGCATCGCATTCGTCGAATCCGGCCTGAATACCACAAAGGAAGAAGCTGGAACTTATTGCATGATAATGCACTATCTCATCGTTCCACTCTCGTGACTAATTTTCTGACTAGAAATTGCATTTTAACCATCAATCACTCACCGTATTTGCCTGATATGGCTCCCTGTGACTTCTATCTATTTGAGAATTGCATTTGACAATGAAGGCGTCCGTAGAAGGCATCCAAAAGGCTTGTACCCACATCCTGAAGGACATTCAGGCCAATGACGTGAAAAAATCTTTCTAAAAGCTTTTGGGTCGTGCAGAACAGTGTATCGGGGCCGAAGGAGACTGTTTTGAATAAATAAACTTGAATTTATCAGAGCAAAGCTCCTCTCGTATCTTTTTTTAGCTCAGTCTCGTTTATTTTGGAACGCACGTCGTCTGGGCGAATTTTCAAATATTGTTTATAGGGAGCAGAGGAACAATTTTAATTTTAGATTTTGTATCTGTTGAAGTTTTAGCGCTACTCCAAATTAATAATTTTAGAAGTTTTGCCCAGCTGACGTCATTCAGCTGATTTCGACAACTAGTATTTGGAACATACTTTATATTCTATTTGCCGATTTGCTCTGAATCTACTGAGCCGATTAAGTTGAAATTTGGTACAATGGGGTCACTTTTTGGAGAGCAATAGGTGGAATGGAAAACAAAGTTGTCCAAAGTATACCGTGTGACACATCAAATTAAAGGCCCTGGTGTAAGTATATCTAGTCGAGTTTTTTTATAATTTTAAAATTATTGGTTTTGGCGTTATTCAGAAAGCTAAATGAAAATTGATCATTCGCTCCCCCTTATCTTTGCCTCGAATCCACTGGACCGTATAATTTAAAAGTTTTTTCCAATATAAAGTTTTGTAATTCAAACACTGGTATGTAACATTACACGTATTAACTATATTTGTAAAATTTTGGTCACTTTTTGGGGAGATGAAAAAAGAATTGTTCAAAGTGTACCGCGTGATATACCAAGTGATTCATGAAAAAAGATGAAAATTGACCGGCCCCCCCAATCTCCGAAACTAATGAGACCAAATTTACAGAAATGTTGATGCTGGCTTTAAAGTCTAAACTATTTTATCCTCATAAATTTATAGTTCCAGAAAGAGTTCTTTTGCGGTTGCTAATGAGCGTGACAATATGTTGATGTCATCCGCGTAGCAACAACTTGGTTCAACTAGCATAATAGTATACCTCCTGTGTCGACAGGTAACTTTCTTATGACGTATTCCAGAGCCAAATTAAATAAAACCGGATTCAGCCCATCGCCTAGCTTTCGTGTGATATTTGTATCAAAGATGTCGGTGAGTTGGTTGTTGATATGAATTTGGGAGGTTGTCGATGTACTTCCCAGTCCCCCAATTATATAAACATATTAATCTGTGTTTGAGTCATGTTGTGGATACAAAAGTTGGAAATTGGATATTGGCGTATATTGGATTGGTTTCGAAAGACAATGTATGCGATTTATTTACAAATCCTAGCATCGACTAATAAAATTTAAAAAAATTTTACAAAACTATAATATAAGTGATTAAGTTCTATTTTGTTGGTCAGAAAGTTTCTTTTGAAAGTGCTCTATACTGGCACTTATGATATGAACTCTTACTTACTTCGTTCAGATTCGTAATAACGATCATTATGGGATTTGTAATAAAAAGCCAGGTGCAGAAATTTTATGCAAAAATTAATGAAAAACTGGCAAAATGCAATGTTTGTTGAAATAGTTGCTATACAAGTGGAAAGACAACAAATTTAAAATGCCAATGAAAACAAAACACAAACACATTTTAGAAAAACATTTTAATCCTTCTAAAGATAACGAAATGGTTTTAAATCAAAACGAAATAACAGCGCCTGATGTTTCAGTTGAAATCAAAAGTAATGCTACGAGTTCGTCCTCTACATACGAAATTAATTACAGTGGTTCTTCTACAAGTTCAAGAGCAAGCATGTTAAGTTCAAGCTTTCCAGTTACATGTAAAAGCACCAGCTCAGGATTAGCATGTGGTTCTGTTGCCAAGCCTTATACGCAGCATAATACCATAAAGGAAAGCTTTGCTCATATACCTTCGTTTCGGGAAGGAGGAAAAAAAATTCAAAAATAACCGATGCCACTCTTTTCATGATTTGACGTGAACCAATACCGATTGTCAAAAATGATGGCTTTCAATACCTCATGAAAATAATTGCACCTTTATACAAAATTCCATCTAGGAGAACTTACGATGAATTGTGAGATAAGAAATATGAATTTTTTTGCGAAATGTTAAAACAAAACTTGTTACGTGTACAATACATTTGCTTGACAACAGATGTATTGCCAGAAACACACCAAACAAGAAATTTTTTAGGAATAATAGCTCATTATGTTTCAAATGATTCTGATGAAGTGAAACTTCAGACAGTTACGCTAGGGGTCTATAAATTAGAAGAAAAGCATACGAGAGAAAATTTTGCTGAAAAGCTTAGAAAAATATATACTAAGTAGAACATCAAAGATGATGTAACTGTTGCGGTTGTAACCGATGGAGGGAGTAATATGATTACGGTTAAAGAATTGGCTTTTGGCAAGAAAAAGCACACATATTGCTCTGCCCATCTACTTAACCATTTGGCTCAAAAATCCATTGAATCTCTAAACTGAGAAGTATGTTGGATCAAAAATTAACGTCTTCTTCTTCTTTGTAGCACTATAGCCCCTCTCAGGCCTTCGCTTAGAGATAGTTAAAGTATCTAATTTTCATGACCTTATTGATTTTTTCGGGAGTTGGTTTGGTCAGTACCATGCTCCCGTGTGCCTGCTCAGCTATGATATGATCTGATGAAATCAGTACATATCATCATATAGTGAACACTCATAGTCTATCCGAAAAATCCCCTGAACTAAATCACGTTGCTCCCAACGAGATTTGAACCTGGAACCTTCAGCTTATGTGTTCATGCTCTAACTACTAGACGACACAGACTATAGTCAGTTGGTTTAAAAGCAGCGTGATTTCTACAAAACGGAACTCTACCTTTTATATGGTCGAACAATTTTTGGCACTTTGAGAAATCGTAAGCAGCATTATAAATTTTAATACGACAGCTCCATCAATGGTTACAGCAAAGGACGTCAAATTCTTTCAAAAATTTTTAATACTTTTTAGACCAATCGATTGTGCTACTAAAGAAGCATGCGGTGAAAATTTCGTTACCTCGAGTATGGTTATTCCAATCTTGCGACTTTTAAAGAAAAAAATATCGGAGGCTTCAATTACAATGGACCAAGCAAAGTCTCTGCAGAAGAATATGTTTATGGAATGGAATAAGCGGTTTCTCAACATCGGGCACAACCATTTTTTCGCAGCAGCAACTATCTTAGACCCTCGCTTTAAAAGCTTACATTTCGACGATAAAGTGACTTTGGGAATTATTATACGCAAGCTATCAAATGAGCTGAAAAAAATATAGTTGAATCAAAATCCAATAGCGATGCATTTTCTCAATCGTCTGGGTCAAAAGGTAAATTACTTTTTTCATTCACATCAGAACTATCGCTTACTTTTGAAATTTTTCATCCAGAAACTGAATACAGTTTGTGGGACGACCATCATAAGTTGGTTCAGGAAGCTTGCGAATCCCGCAAAAAATCACGAATGTTTGAGGAACCAGATACGCCAGACGCAATGCCTATCGAACTTTCTGTTTATTTACGAAAAACTGTAGTGCAACTTAAAGACTCTCCGTTCGAAGTATGGGATCAAACTCAACAAGGTAAGATGGATAATAAAAACGTTTTAAGCATTTACACAACATATTTAGAATCTGGTTTTGAAATATACTTCATTTGATACATCTTTTGTCTTTACAGGACTCATCATTATTCAAAATTATGAACAAATATTTGTGCGTCATGGCAACCTCCGTTCCGTGTGAAAGACTGTTTTCAGCAAATGGAAATATTGCAAATGGTAGAGACGGATCTGCCTCTTGGAGGAAAATTTATACGAACTTTTTTCCTTAAAAACATCGACGAACAGTTTTGTGGACATTAAATTAAATGGACTAATTCGTTTTCAACACTGTAAAAATATTTTAGTTTGCAATTGTGTATTCCGACTGCTACTGGCATTCTTGACTTAACATTGGTAATTTGCAAATCATTCATAATTTATACGACTATTTCAATTAGCTTCCAATTATCATTAGCCATATCCTTGTTTAGTAAATAAATGATGGGCTCGTTCCTGATTTCTACGGATTCAACTTTATGTAATTAGTTGACGCAATCTGTCTCCTTAATGATTTCCAGGTCATCCACTGTAATGACCTATCCTTCATTGATAAAATGCTCTGCTATTGCTGAATTTATTCTAATCTTCATGCTCAATGACGCAACAAAAACAGCACATGCCCGAACAGAAAATAAGATTAGAATAAAATCAGCAATAGCAAAGCATGTTATCATTGAAGGACACGCAATAACAATGGAAGACCTGAAGGTGGATCGTGTCAACAAATTAAATACAGTTGATTGAATCCATAGAAATCAGGAAATGCTCATAATTTTTAGTCGAAATACGTATCAACAACACAAAAAATTTATCATAGTTTGAAAGGAAGTATTTCATTTAATTTTAAATTGATTATCAATACGCCTATAGAAAAAGTAGTAAAAACTAGATTTCTATTAGATGCTTATAAAATTTATCTATAAAAATGTGTTGTCATCAAACGTATATTGAAGAGAAATTATATATACTGTGTGTATTTTCCAACGTTTAGCGCTTCCAAGCTATCCTTAATTTGTATATTCTCCATTCAAAACTACATTTGTTTTTATTCGACAGATATATATTTTGGCAGTAAATGTATTTTCCCATGTGCATCGCTATCGGATTCTAATTCAATTATAACATATTGTTTTTAACCTTACACTTCCTCCCTAAATACATATCTGTCGCATAAAAACAAATAGCGTTTTGAATGGAGAATACAAAAATTAAAGATAAATTAAATATATTGAGAAACTAAATTTGAAATTCTTCAATTTTATTAGATATCTCAAGATATTATCCAGTATTAAAATAATTATCTATCTTTGTATTAGATGTGACTTTAATATTGATTTATTGAAAATAGACCATCATAGTCAAGAACATCTGATGAATTTCTTAGAATTTTGATTTGCCCCTACATGTCAGTCATTACCAGACCATCGGAAAAAGACCCTAATAAAGTTTCATGTATTGATAATATCTTTATCAAAACTAATACTTTAGAAATGAGAGCCCTCAAATTAGCTGCACTTTTCAATGATCATTATCCCCTGTCCTTAAAACAAAATTAAATTACAATTGATACGACCAAAGCTCAAACTAAAACCATTAATTACAACAAATTGCCTAGGATTGCACAAAATGTATAAAGGAATTCAAAATTATCAATGCAAGATCCTAATTTAGCCGCTGAATCACATGTGAAACTAACGTCTCATTGTTAAACCCTAGCAAAGAAAAATTGTAAAAAGAAATCTACATATACTGCACGAAGTAAGACTAAAAAGATTCTGTATAGGATCTGGAAAATGGATCTAAATAATATAAAAAATAAGGTTGTTCATAAACCATACGTGAAAATACTTGATAAAATAATAAAGCAAGCCAAATAAATACATGATAAACATATGGTTAAAAATAATATCAACAATTACAAAAATTTGTGGCACATAATTAATGAGAAACTTGGCAAACGTATTAACAAGAATAATACAATAAAATACATTTATAATGATCACAATATTAGAATCGATGATCCATGCCGAATTCCCGACTGTATTAATACGTTTTTTAGTAACATTGGCTCAAATCTCAGTAGTAAAATTGATCAGTCACCTAATATAGATCTACATTTACCTCCTGTTAATCGAAATACATTTTTTTTACTACCAACTGATAAATATGAAGTTCTGAAAATTATAAAAAAATTGAAAATTAAAAGTAGTGTTGTGGATGATATCAATACCAAATCTATTAAATCCCTCACCAATTATATTGTCGAGCCACGTGTACAAATAATTAATTTATGCATTGAAACATCCATCTGGCCGTATGTATTAAAGCGAGCGGATGTAACACCGATTTACAAATCTAAAGCAAAACATAAAATGTTTAACTATAGACTTATCTTATTAATTTCCAACATAGCCAAAATTCTTGAAAAAATTATTTACCACAGATTGATGGAATTTGTTAACACTCATAAAATAACATCTAAAAGACAATATGGATTTATGAAAAATTTAGGCACCAATGATGCGCTTAACTTCCTAACAAGGTTAATTTATGATAGATTTGATAAAAGTATACCGATATCGGCAACTTTTTTAGATTTAGCTAAGGCATTCGATACGGTTAATCATAAGTTTTTGCTAGATAAACTGTATAATTATGGAATAAGGGGTAACGCTCATCAGCTAATAAGTTCTTATTTACAAAACAGATCGCAGCATGTCAAAGTGAAAAATGTTTTGAGTGACTATTGCTTAGTTCGTACGGGTGTACCTCAAGGCACAGTTTTAGGACCGTTGCCATTCCTGCTTTACGTTAATGACTTGTTAATCACTATGCCTGATGATGAAATTATTTCATTTGCTGATGATACAGCTATTATAACCACCGGTAATACTTGGAAAGAAGTTGCAACGAAAATGAATAAATCTCTCCTTGAAGTTAGTAAACGGTAAGTGTTATATAAGCTATCTTTAAACTTGGAAAAGACTGTATATATGACATTTGGGAATCATTGCCGTAGTGTTCCTGAACTTTTAAATATTACTATAAATGGAAAAAACATACAAAAAGTAGAATCGTGTCAATATTTGGGTATTTTTTAAGACTATAATATGAAATGGGATAAACACATTGAATATATGTTAAAAAAAATTCAGTATTTAACTTTCGTTTTTCATGAACCCTCTAAAATAATGCAGACTGACACTCTTATGATGATTTATTACGCTTTATTTCATAGCATAGTAAATTATGGATTAATTGCATGGGGTGGAGCACAATCTAACCGCCTGCGACTTTTACAAAATCATCAGAACAAACTTCTAAAAATTATTCATAAAAATAAATTTAGTGCCAACAAACTTTTGAATTTAGAAAAATTTTCATGTACAAATAGCATTACTAGAAATAAAAGTATACAGGTACCGAAGAGATTCAAAACAGTTAGTATTAAGAGTAGTTTCATAAAGGCCATAAATGTATATAATAAAATTCCTAACGAATTAAAAGTCATATCTAACGAAACTTTAATGAAAAGAAAATTGAAACAAGTTGGGTAAACAGACCTACGCTCATGTCAGAAGGGTTTTGTATTCAATTTACAAAATGCAGTCACCAGATCGAATCAAATCAAGATATATGTCATAGACGATTTTATTGGAGAAAATATGAAATACGAAGATCATACTATTATTAACGAAGTTGAACGAATTTCGACTTCTGAGGTGTTTGTTATTGTTATACTCATAAATATCTCCCTTGATAATTATTTCAGATGTCCATTCGCGAGGGAGGAAACACAATTTTCATGTATTTCCCCCCTGTGCCCCCACTGAAGCAAAAACTGACAGTTTAACAACTGTTTTGGAATGCTCCCATGAAAACGTTCGTTTCATACGCATATCGGCTACGTTTGATGAATTTTTTTCTGGGGCTACCTGTACTCGATTCATGGCCAATTTTTTCGAATCATAGAATGGTAACAAAGCCCTTTTGCTAGGAGCTCTCTCCCGCCTCCTTGACTTGTTTCACTTATGAGCATTAATTGTAGGTACTCATCTTCAGTCATTCATTAAACTGAATCAAGTGTTCAAAGCATGCACCTTAAACGTTGAAGTTGGGAAAAAATAACTCAAAATTATCCAATCTTCGCATTTAAAACAGCCACTTTTTTGTTTTACGATTACTGATACCACTGGCTGAACCGATTCTCAAAGATTTACATGACACCTACCATTCCTGAAATTTTCATGCAAATCCTAGCAAAACTGTAGTGTCTGAGTCGGTAAAAAGCGCATGTTGTTCCATAACCATATGTTGCTATAGTAATAAATGCAGCGCATATTGTTCCATAGTAATACAGGAAAATTTAAACCGCTATAACTTCGCTAAATATAATTCAATCTTTATGAAACTTTCAGGATAGATCAATCTTATGAATAGTCATCTGTGTACTGAATTTCATAGGGTACCGTTAAGATTTTATTCAAGAAAACATAATATCGATAAATCATACTATTACTAACAAAGTTGAGTGAATTGCGACTTCTCACGTATTTGTTGTTGTTGTACGCACCAAGGCCTACATTATAATTTTTTTCAGATTTCTTGGATCACAGGTGTCCAATCGCGAGGGGGGGGGACCCAATTTTTTCGTGTATTTCCCCTCCCTGTGCGCCCCTCGAAGCAAATTTTGCCAAACTAAGACCTGTTTTGAAAAGTTCTCATCAAGACCTTTCATTTGATACCCATATCGGCTACCTTCAATGAAATTTTTGTTCGGGGGGTCACTCCCCTATATGGGGAGACTCCCCTTAAATACCTTTTAAAATTTTTTCGTAGTTAAACTTTAAAGAGAACACCACTTTACACCTACATACAATATTTGATGTTTCCAGGTTAAGTAGTTTCCGAGAAAAACTGCTGTGACACACGGACGGACGGACGAACGGACGGACAGACAGACGGACAGACAGGACGCGATTTTAGTAGGGTTTTGTAAAACTATTTTACAAAATCCTAAAAATGGATTGCATCAAATTCATAACAAAAAACATAATAATATATTGTAAATTTTTCTTTTTCATCAAGAAAAAAATTAGCTTATTTCGTTATTCAAAATATTGGATGCTACACTTGTTATTCTCTTCTAGTATACTTTAAATATTGAATTTATATTTTATTTCAACATAGTTTTAAGTCCAAACCAAACCCACAAATAGGTATGTTAATTATCTCTTTGGGATTTACGTGAAATTCCTGTATTTTATGCAAATTTTTGGGTTAAATTAATAAATAAATATTAAGTTTGCTAATAAACATGTTCTGTAATCAATCGTGCATTGAAAAAAAAGTTAAATATACAAATTGAGAAATTAAATTTACAATTCTTTCATTTTATGAGAGAACATCCCAAAAGATAGATGTAGATAGTCAGTTCAATCTTGTTTTCATACCAGAAAACTTGAAAATATCGACATCGTTCTAAACATCGATGTTTTTATCGACATCGATGCATCCTGATTTAAACATCGATACTTGCAAACATCGATATTGCTTCGGCGATGTTGCAGCTCCACTTATATCTGACACGATCCGACTGAAAATTAAATCAAACATAATACTGCATGACACGATTTAGGTACCTTGGAAACGGATGACTATAATAGTTTGCTATAATGTAAAGCAAGTAAGGAGAGCATATCTTTTGTTTCGATCATGTCCAATGTTCCAAGTACCCGCCGATTCTTCTATTAACGGCCCTGATAACGCATTTTAGAAAAATCCATCGGTATTGAGAAAATGTATCTATTTAATGTTATCTTGCCATCTGCTGTATCTATTTAATATTATCTTGCCAATTAAGTACGTCTTCATGGGATTGGATTTATTTGCATTCTAAGTAAGTCAGTTTAGGAAAATAGTAGCAATTAGGGTAAATCTGGACTTATGGTCTTTTGTTTATAGCTGCAGAAGTTTAAATAGTTAAGTGAACTAATTTGTCAGCCATTTTATCTGTGTTAGCGCATAAAGAGTAGGTTTTTTGTTATATTCAGTTTTTGAAGATTTTTCTTCAAATATACTGAATACTGAAAGTTGAAAAAAGAATTGAAACATTTCATTCAAAATGACTTCTTGGATAATTGCAGAGGAAAATACGCAGAAATTTTGATAAACAGTTTACTCTACGTATATCAAAAGATGGACTGCTGAATATCATTGAAAATTCTTTTCATCCATTCGTTTATGTTTTCTCCGTCAAATCTTGAAACCGTGAACTAAGATCATGGTTGTTGAATCGCAGTATATCGGGGGATTACACTTGGATGTTTAGGGAAAAGATATATTTGAAGGGGCAAAGAATCTTCAAAGTTGTTTCAATTTTGAGTTTCATTTTAAGTTTTTATTCTGTATTTTATTGTAAGCCATTAAATTTGTTAGAAGTTTTTTGGCAGGGTTTTCAAATAATTTTTGAATAAAATTCCAAAATGCACTAAACAATCCCAAAATGTACTAAACATTCACCTTCCAGTGTACCGATAAACTCGATCAAGATAATGACATACTCCAACTATCTCTAAGCAAAGGCCTGAAAGGTCTTTTTGTACAAAGCCGAATCAGAAAAATCGATAAAATGGTATGTGAAGAAGAAAATACATATGCATCCTTCATAAAGGATATAAAAAGATGAAGAAACAAGAAAATTTGAAGCGTTCTGAAGATAGAAATGCATGTTGGGTTGACTAAGGTGTTTTTTTTTCTTTCGGTTGGGAGAAGAATGCCATCCACGCACGGAGTGTGGGGCTCGAATGCTTGCAAGCAACTGGACAACACTGGAATCGCTTGACACATTACTTCGATCCAGGTTTCGTTTTATCATGCCATGAGGCGCCTTTGAGCTAGGAGCTCACTCCCTAGGGGCAGAAGAAGAGGACAAGTGATCCTCCAGCTCCAACGCCCCTGGTTGCTTCGAGTCCTTTTCATCTTTTAGAACTTGCCGAACATAATATACCACCTGGTTCTATTTGTCAAGTGATTTAAGCATCACCACGACTATACTATCCGATGTGAGCTCTCCCGTCTCCTTGCAGAGGTCCCGTTGCAACGTGTCCCATTTTTCACACGTAAAAATGTGTGGCATGCATCGTTTTCTTCCCTTGAGCAAAACTGATAATCGGAGGTCCATGTTATACCAATCCTATGCAGGTAAGACTGGAAACACCCATGCCCGCTCAAAACATGAATCAAATAGAAGTCTGCCTCATCATGTCTCCGTTTTGTGCAGCCCACTTTCTCTTCGTGCAATTCACCCTAGACTCCAATCGTTGAGCGAGCGCTGCCTCTTCTCACAGGCAACCGTCGCCCTCATGTTCTCGCTTTGACGCAGGTTAATAGCATATTAGTCTCTGGCAAGGAGGGCAATAGGTACCACACTTGAAATAAATCTCACCGCTGAATTAGGGGCTGCTGGATACCAAGATGCAATCCTCAGTGCTTCTCTTCTCTGTGCCAAGTGATTTCGGTATAACTCTTCAGTGAGAGTGTCGTCCTATATTACTGCTCCAGACAGTAGTACTGACCCAACCACACTTATCAAGAGGTCAACTCAGAGCAGGTACCCTTGAAGTAGCCCAAGGCACTTCACCACCGTCTTCAATTTGATTAGTATGTTTTCAACACTGATCATCCTTACTCTAGGGATTTTTGTTTTGATAATGATGACCATTTGGTTTCAGTCTCTCACTCGATGCATTCGCATATCCAATCTACGTTGTCCTCGTTCAATGGTGCATCCAATAACAAGAGCCGCAATACCATCTCCATAGCCGGTCAAGTGCGATTCATCTGTCATTTCCAGTACTAACCGCTCATCGTAAGACACGTTCCACAGGTATGGGCCAAGGAAAGATCCTTCGGCAACACACAATGTGACTTTCCTCCTCCGTTAATCCCATTTTGTGTGGTAAAGCAGGCTTCAGTCTTAAAACCTATCCAGAGTATTCACTCATCTAGTGAAGTTTAAGGCATTCCTAATGTCGAATATCAACAACAAAACGATCCCTTGTATGGTGCAGGTACATGTTTCTACCTTCTGAGCCGCACTTATCACGTCTACAAACACTTAAAAAGGGTAGCAGCTTATGTTAAAGCTCTACTACTGATGAGACAAGTCTCCAGCAACATGAGTCACGTCAGCGAGTCTTCCCTTGATGAGTTTATTTTGCACTTTCCCAGCAATGTTTAGCGTGCGTGACGGGTGGTACGCACACGGTGATCTGGAGTTTCCTTCTCCTCGCTGATCAAAAGGAGCCTCACTACATTTCATTGTACCGGGAAAAACCCCGTCCCGTAAGCAAGCGTTGAATATTCTGTGCGCAATATCAGGACAATGGTAACAGATAAGTAGCAGCACCTTAGCTGGAACACCATCTAGACCTGAAGCATTTCCTGCTTTCAATGGACGAACTGCTTCTTCCAGTTCCTGCTGGGTGAAGAGTGGACACTAAATTGTTGTTTCACCATGGACAGCGTTAACTCGGATCGGATGGGTGGGGATGAGAGCCCGCACTGTCTTGTCCACCTATTCTATATCATACATCTAAGGCATCTGTAGGGCACAAAGCTTCTGCATAACTAGCTTGCAGCCAAGGCCCCACAGATCATTGTTCAAATTATCCACTGGATCTTGCCACTAGCAAGCCTTGCTGTTATTAATAGATTCACACAGATTTCCTCACCAACTTGTATGCTGCTATCTGGTTGGATGCCTCATCATGGTTCCGCACCTGTTGAGCCTCCTACTGAAGCTTGTGACACCCCATTTGCTTCTCAACGATTTCAGTAGAACACCAGTACACTGGAATCTTGCCATGCCAAGTTTTTTACGGGGCATAGAAGCATTGCAAGCAGTCAAAATGAAGCTCAAAGTTGAGCTTACCACATCTTGAGCTACCGGTTATTCTGTCTCCTACAAATCGCACAAATACCCACCATGAACACCCCAACGAAGCACTCAACGTCCATCTTTCAAATGTTAGACCCAACAACAAAAGGCCAAAAGCACGGGCATCAAGAGACAACAAGCTCTCTTTGTGCTGATTTATGCTTTTCCCGTGTTGTGGGCTGTGTGATTGGCAAGATCTTCCTTCCTAACAATACATCTTTATTCGTTTTCTCTATCTACAAACCTAGTAACTCTCCTTTGTGTGTGTATAAGACATTCTTTGACGAGTTTTCCTCTTTTGTCTTATTGCATCATCCGCAATCTTTAATTCTAGTATGCGGTGATTTTAATGTGGGAACAGTGCAATGGATGAAGAACCTTCTTTTTTCTGTTTCATTTTTATCTCTCTCCTCGTTTCTATCAATCTGTTCACTGTCGCAATTTAATAATATCTCTAATGCTAATGGTTGGGTACTTGATCTTGTTCTTTCCAACTTTTCCCTTTACAGTCCATCTGTTTTCATAGCATTGAATCCTCTTGTGGGCATTGATAGTCACCATCTGCCGTTATCGCTTGATCTCTCAATTGCACGTTTGATACATCGTACTTTTGCTTCTTCTCCGAAATTCAACTTTTTCAAAGCAAACTACGAAGTTCTAGCCTTCAAATTGAACTTCGTTGACTGACTGGGGTTTTTTGATAACTTGGAGTGTGAGGAAGCTTTGAGTAAGTTTTATAATTACCTCTATGAGTTGATTAAACACTTCACACCTTTACAAGCTCTTCCCAAAGTAAAGCAGAAACCATGGCTGACTAAACAAGTACTTTGTGCCTTGAGTGCTAAAAGTAAAGCACACCGCCGTTTCAAGCGTTGCGGTACTGAAGAGTCCAGAGCCCGCTTTTGTGATCTGCGTATTAAAGCAAAACAAGTTGGGTAAACAGACCTATGCTCATGTCAGAAGGGTTTTGTATTCAATTTACAAAATGCAGTCACCAGATCGAATCAAATCAAGATATATGTCAAAGACGATTTTATTGGAGAAAATATGAAATACAAAGATCATACTATTATTAACAAAGTTGAACGAATTTCGACTTCTGAGGTGTTTGTTATTGTTATACTCATAAATATCTCCCTTGATAATTATTTCAGATGTCCATTCGCGAGGGAGGAAACACAGTTTTCATGTATTTCCCCCCTGTGCCCCCACTGAAGCAAAAACTGACAGTTTAACAACTGTTTTGAAATGCTCCCATGAAAACGTTCGTTTCATACGCATATCAGCTACGTTTGATAAATTTTTTTTCAGAGGCTTCTCTGCTGTACTCGATTCATGGCCAATTTTTTCGAATCCTAGAATGGTAACAAAACCCTTTTGCTAGGAGCTCTCTCCCGCCTCCTTGAATTGTTTCACTTATGAGCATTAATTGTAGGTACTCATCTTCAGTCATTCATTAAACTGAATCAAGTGTTCAAAGCATGCACCTTAAACGTTGAAGTTGGGAAAAAATAACTCAAAGTTATCCAATCTTCGCATTTAAAACAGCCACTATTTTGTTTTACGATTACTGATACCACTGGCTGAACCGATTCTCAAAGATCTACATGACACCTACCATTCCTGAAATTTTCATGCAAATCCTAGCAAAACTGTAGTGTCTGAGTCGGTAAAAAGCGCATGTTGTTCCATAGCCATATGTTGCTATAGTAATAAATGCAGCGCATATTGTTTCATAGTAATACGGGAAAATTTAAACCGCTATAACTTCACTAAATATAATTCAATCTTTATGAAACTTTCAGGATAGATCAATCTTATAAATAGTCATCTGTGTACTGAATTTCAGGATAGATCAATCTGAATTTCATTGAACTTAAGGGTACCGTTAAGATTTTATTCGAGAAAACATAAAATCGATAAATCATACTATTACTAACAAAGTTGAGTGAATTGCGACTTCTAACGTATTTGTTGTTGTTGTACTCACCAAGGCCTACATTCCTGATTTTTTTCAGATTTTTCGGATCACAGGTGTCCAATCGCGAGGGGGGGGGACACAAATTTTTCGTATATTTCCCCTCCCTGTGCGCCCCTCGAAGCAAAATTTGAAAAGTTCTCATCAAGACCTTTCATTTGATACCCATATCGGCTACTTTCAATGAAATTTTTTTTTCGGGGGGTCACTCCTCTATATGAGGAGACCCCCCTTAAATACCTTATAAAATTTTTTCGTAGTTGAACTTTAAAGAAGACACCACGATACACCTACATGCAAAATTTGATGTTTCTAGCTTAAGTAGTTTCCGAGAAAAACTGCTGTGACACACGGACGGACGGACGGACGGACGGACGGACAGACAGGACGCGATTTTAGTAGGGTTTTGTAAAATTATTTTACAAAACCCTAAAAAGAATTAAAGACTGCAATGAAAAACTACTTCAGTAGCTTGGAGAGTTCCCTCGTGGCGAATAATGCGAAACCATTCTGGTCATACATTAGATACTTGAAGTCCTCCTCTTCTGTCCCTCCTTTAGTCCACTGGAAAAATGTCGTTAGCTCTTCTTCACAGGATATTTCCAACTTGTTCTTTCAGTTCTTCACTGATCGTATTGAAGTTGAGTCCCTCATTAATTCACTTAATCCTAATATATCACCTGGTCCTGATTATTTTTTTCGTCTTCACTTTGTATCCATCTCGTTCTTCTCTTCAACTTCAGTCTAAAGACTGATACTTTCCCTACTTTTTGGAAAAGAACAAACCTTGTTCCTTTTCTTAAAAGTGGTGATCCTTCTCCTGTGTCCAATTATCATCCTATTTCCTTAGTTACCTGTTTTCCAAAATCACTCGAGCGTCTGGTACATAACCGGCTTTCAGTTTCATTAACCCCTATCTTGTCGAAGGAACAACATGGGTTTCTCAAAGGTCGCTTTAATTGAGCTCACCGACTACATTGCCAAGGCCCTAGACAATCGATTGCAGGTTGTCACCTTCACTGACTTCTCGAAGGCGTTTGACATAGTCAACTATCAACTTCTCTTTTACAAACTGAAAACTTTTGGGTTTGCTGGCCCTCTCTTATCATGGACGGGTTTCTACCTGTCTTCTCGTAAATGTTGCGTTAGTTACTGTTGAACTACCTCTATTCCATTTTATCCATCCTTTGGTGTTCTTTAAGGTTCCATTTTTGGCCCCCTCCTATTCCTATTATTTATAAATGATCTTTCTTCGGTTATTGCCTTCAATTGCCTACTGTATGCCGATGATTTCAAAGTCTTTCGAGCTATCAGGTTTGTACAAGATTATCAATATCTTCAGATAGACCTGATTGCACTAAGTAACTGGTGTTCGCCTAACTACCTCTGTCTTAATGTTGCCAAACGCTATGAAATGACTTTTAATATAAATCAATCTCCGCTGACTTTCACCTTTATGTTAAATGAAGTCCCACTCGCTGCTGTGAGGTCTGCTGAAGATCTTGGTGTTACTTTTGACCTTAAGCTCAATTTTGATGCACACATTCTAATCGCGACTACTAGGGCCTCGAAAATATTGGGACTTATTCTCAGGCACGCTTATAAATTTAACAATATATCTATCCCCGTCCGCTTGTTTATCTTTCTTGCCCGTCCTATCCTTGAATATTGCTCGGTAGTTTGGTCCCCCCCGACACTCCTACCTCATTAACTCGTTAGAGAATGTCCAGCGAAAATTTACTCGTGTCTTGTTTTACAAATTCAAAGTCTCATCTCAACCCGATGACTGTCGTTTATCCATCTTACGTTTGCCTACTCTGTCATCCCGTCGCATGTATCTAGATCAGTATTTTCTATATCAACTCTGCCAAAATCAAATTTCATCACTTTATATGTAGACTTTCGTTTTCGCCAATCATCGCGTTCTTCTTGGACAAACAATTTTTTCGTACCACCGTATGCCCGTTCAAATTTATATGTTCACCCTCCCATTATACGAATGGTGAGAAATCAAGATAAACTTGAGCTTGGTATTTTTTCCGACTTATACCTTGTTTTCAAATTGAGATTATGTAGCCTGATTCTTACAACTAATTTGGAGTAAACATTAGACTTTTTTGTGCTTTAATTTAATTTTACATGCGTGTTTGACTGTTTCAATGATATTACTATTGTTAATATCATTGAATTTCTTTTTACATTAACTTTTTCACTTTATTTTTCATTACTTTTCTTTTCTGTTTGTTTTGTTTTATTTGGTAATTGGATTATGTTTAATCTGTTAAATGGAACTTAAATAAATAAATAAAAATAAAACGTCACGGATCTCAAGCAGAATGCACTGATGATCACTCGCTGAGTAGTCTTCTAATACTATCCAGTTATGTATCTTCCATACTAAAGATTCCGAAGTGAATGTCACATCCGGTATAGTTGCTTTCCAGCCATTATGGACAACAGTTGGAGTATTTCCTGCCCACAATTTATAGGTTTCGTTTCCCCCACGAATCTGTTTGAGCCATTAACTTTTTCACTTTATTTTTCATTACTTTTCTTTTCTGTTTGTTTTGTTTTATTTGGTAATTGAATTATGTTTAATCTGTTAAATGGAACTTAAATAAATAAATAAAAATAAAACGTCACGGATCTCAAGCAGAATGCACTGATGATCACTCGCTGAGTAGTCTTCTAATACTATCCAGTTATGTATCTTCCATACTAAGGACTCCGAAGTGAATGTCACATCCGGTATAGTTGCTTTCCAGCCATTATGGACAACAGTTGGAGTATTTCCTGCCCACAATTTATAGGTTTCGTTTCCCCCGCGAATCTGTTTGAGCCATGCCCAATTTCCCCCGCGAATCTGTTTGAGCCATGCCCAATTCGATTGCTTTAGCGTTGAAGTCGCCCTCAACGAGCCCGTCACCGTCTGCGTTCAAGGCAGTGCACTTCAAAGCATCAAACTTGGCTTGGAAAGATGATATCGGTTCGTTTGGCGTTAGATACACACAAAAGAAGGTAGTCCCTGAGCACCGAAACTGTCCTTCCATCCACAGCTCTCCATCTGGAAATCATTGTTCCGAAGCTACATAGTGGCAGTACAGGTTTCATCAGGGTACCATGATGCAGAACTTATATCGTGGTGTTGCTTATTCAGTGGAAGAACGTCAGCTTACATGTTCTTGTGAACTGCTCAAGCAGATTTTGGGTGGTTGAGCTATAGTGTAGGTTTACCAGCAGGGTAAAGTTCATCCAAGCTCTGATTTTTTCGATTTTGTTCTGATTTTGCCTCGGGTAGGGCTGATCCAAAGATGGGCCTAAGATCTGGTCTTGGATCAGCATCTTTGCAAAGAATACAGTGTGTCTTTTTTGTACACGCTTTTCGTTTATGTTCCATTTTATTGCATAGGGAACTCTATTGGGGCCTTTGCATACTTTTGTAATGTGATCATGAGCAAGGCATGTGAAACATTACAGTACTTTGCCTTTATTTAGAAATTTTTTGGCGTCCTTTTTGGTCAAGTGAATTATGGCTATGCATTGTCTCCGATAGTTTTCTGGTGTCAGCCTCGCTTTGATTTTGCCAACGTTAAGGAACTCCCGTTCTATAATCTCTTCTACCTTGGCTACGTTTATGACGCAGTCAATGTCTCTTATTTTGATCATTGCCATTACCACAGGCAAGTCTATAGTTGCGCTTTTGCCGAGGACTTTCTTTACTGCGTCAGAGAATGCTTATCTATTGTTGGACTTTGCTCCAAATTTGACCAGTATGTGGCCCAACCACGTTGATTGCACTACTTTAATAGCAGTGTTGGTGTTTTTGGCACTGCAATTTCTTAGATATCCCACAGCATTTCTGCATGGAACGAGCCATCTTTGAGTTTTACAAGTAGTGCCTGCTGCTGGGGTCCTCGGTGTGGCTTTTTTTCTCCTGTCTAGCATCAGCACTTTTTTTGCTGGGTATCCATCCCAACTTCATCATCTGGCACTTTTTGAGTGAGTTTCATTGCGAATTCCTCATTTCTTTTGTCAGTACTGAGTGGAGTACCTGATCTAGCGTTGCACGTTCATCAAGTACCTCTTCATTTATCCCGAACAACTTCAATTAGGCTAGACGCCATTCTTCATTATTGTTTCATAGCATGTTTCTATAGCCTGCTGCCCTTTTTTGGCCTTCTGGTCCTTCTTGGCCTTTAATCAGCTCCTCTAATAATTCTTTATGCAGTGTAGGAGCTCCTCTACTTCAAGGAACCCATTTTTCATATCTTCGCTAATTTTCAGTAAGTTACATGCAAATTTTACTTTTAATTTTCAAACAGATTAGCTGGATAGGGATTGTACTTTGGGACCTTTTTTCTTGGGAGAACTTATCAGCTTCCATTTCTGCGTACAGTGCTTTAGCTACATTTTCGACGGTGGCGGAGAAATCACACAACGGTGCTTCGTTTGTCTGGTCACTCTTTTCTGTTCCTGCCGTGATAACTTTGTAGACTTCAGGATGATTCATTATTATTTCAGGGTTTAAGACCCTTACTTTGGTCGTTTTGGTACCGATCACAGCATACAACATATCGTGATCTTCTTCGACATTTATTCGAAATTCACATCAAGACATGAGTACTTTTGACCTTGTTTGTGCACCGGATACCTGGGCTGTATGATATAGCTTTGGTAAGGAATTTTGCGCAGCTTAGGATAAGTAAAGAATAGGTGCTAGGATTGATTAAAAGAGAATGGTTCGCACCCGGAATATAAAAACAGTGGATAAAGGAAATGGAGGGTCGTCGACCATGAACTTGAGTGCATACACCTAAATTTGAAACGGTCTTCCCTTAATCCTGTAGAAATGAAAGGATTAAGAATATCGACGGTCTTATCTGTTTTTGCTAGCAAAAGTCCACGAAGTTTGTAGAAAAATTGATTTATTGAATGGAAAATTTGGATGTAAATTGACAGTATATCCAAATTATCCATCAAAAAATTAGTGGATCTGAAGAAGATTTGGTGGGGTAATAGACTGGACAATTCAGGTGGACAAAGAACATTTTAGGGCCTCGTAGTCTAAGTAGAGTACATATAATGAAACAATCTGAGTAAGCAGGAGAGTGCTCCTATCAGAAAATCTTTGTAACCATCCTAGAGTTCAAAACAAACTTTCTAATACCGCGAATCGATTTTTCGTTAAATATTTAGATAAGAAATCGTTCAAATTTATGCAAAAAATTCAGAGGTTTTTTCATAAGCACATTGCGGCCCCCATTTTAATCCAGCTTAAATAATTCCTCTGACTGCTCGCCCGATTGAAAATATTCAAACTAAACACTATTCCTTAAATTTTCATGAAAAATTGAAAGAAAATAAAAGTGCCTGGTCAAATTGAAATATGTATCAACCATCACTACTAGTTATTGCATACAATGAAAATGGCCATAACTCACTTGATTATGATCCGTTCTCCATAAAATGTTGTGGACATGAAGATCTTACAAAATGAATATAAACTCAAAATTTAAGGTGAGGATACCGTTTTGATTTTATGGGTGAAAATGTAAAATCTACAAATCATACTATTATTAACAAAGTTGAGCGAAATTCAATCTTGGAGGTATTTGTTGCCTTTGCATGCATAAAGACCCACCTCTCTGATTATTTTCAAAATTTTTGGCTCAAAAATTTCCAATCACAAGAGGGGGAGGCAAAATATTGGTACATTTTCCCTCCCCTTGGAACCCCCGATGCATAAAATGACTTATTTAATTTGGGTCCTAAGAGTTCTAATCAAGACCTTTCATTTAATACCCCACTAGACTACAATTGATTAAAAAAAAATTTTAAGAGGGGAAACTCCGTTTCAAAAATTCTAAAATGTTTGATGAGGCCTAAATTTTGAGAGACTATCACTTTTGAACTTTTCACAAAGTTTGTGCTTTCTAGCTTCTATAGTTTCTAGGAAACTTGTTGTGACGCACGGATAGACGAACAGAACAAAAAGTTGCCTTTCTTAATTTTTTATTCTTTCCTGTTTTTTAAATTATATTGTCAAGTGAAATATTAAGTTTACATCAAGTGAAGTATTAAATTAACATCTAGTCTTGTTTTTCGCAGAAGAAATTGTGTGTGTCAATCAAGCTATGGTTGAGTGGTAACGAGAGCAAACTTTGCTTTTCATGACGAAGATTGTGCACAAGGACAAACTCAGAAAGTATTGTAGTAAGGGGGCCTTATCAGGTGCATTTTAGATATATGTATGGGTGGAAATTACTAGTACTATTAGCATAGGTACGTTAGAGAAGTGTTGGGGAGATGCCGCGGAGTTATCTCAGGTGGAATTTAACTCCATTTGGGTGCGCCAAGTGAATCATGGGAGGTTTGTTGGTTATTTGGAATTGATGAGGAGACAAGATAGTTGCAATTAAAAGAACTATATTTTCCGCGCTGTTGGATCGCTTATTGGCTAGTAATTCTCATTTTTCAGTCAAAAGTTAGAGAGTTGGCGCCTGCACTCGTTTCCGATGTAGCAAATCGGGCCAGTAAGGCTGCATAGCGTGATTCCTTTTTTGTAGAGGGTAACACCGCAACGAAAAACGCTGGTAAGATACTTTAAGATGCAGGAGAAGAACAACGTCTTCAGCGTGAACAAGCTTACATGCTCTTGATTGTATGCGACATCAAAACTGACGAGTGAAGATAAAAGATGGTCGCCGTTGGACTATGTGCCCACACTATATGATTGAGAGTAACGTAGGCTTATGGAAAGTTGAACTACGTTCGGTGTACCCCTCTCATCCTCTCATGCTCACGCCCACTAGCCTCCTTGTCAAAGCTCAGATTTACAATTTCAGTTAACCACCTGCCCACTCGAGGCTTACCTTGTTGGGCTTTTCAACGGGATATGGAATACTTAAAGGGATATGTAACTATACTCGTAGCTTTGTCCCATAAATCTCTTGCTTTTCTTTGAAGGAGCTTCCAGTGGTGATGTGCCCACTGTGATCATGTCAACAAATCTGTCCAAATCCATTTACCCAGTATTGCTTCTAAAAATGGATCCCTGGGCATGCGTATACTGATGAACACCGCTGCAGATCATGAACGCAATGTACTGGTGGTTCCTGGCTGAGCAGTCCTCTAGTACTCACCAAGTGTGTACTTCTGAAATTTGAGACTCCGAAGTGAATGCCACATTTGCTTCCTGCATAGCTCCAATGACAGAATGTAGGCGTATTGCCAATATTTGGAATGATAAGTACTGTTCTAGTCACTATTTCTAGTTCTCGCATTCCTTTATGATCTGGTTGAGGCAGACTTCAGTCAATCGTGTGCGCATTGAAATCTCCTCGTACGAATACCTCACCCTTTATGAGACAGCGTACTCCAAATTTGAGTTTGTTTTAAAGGAAAGGCATGAAATCTCTTGGAGTAGTTAAACAAAGAATAGTTTTACTATATACAAAAATCAAGCTGTTCAAGTTCAAAAAGGTTCACAATATATTTTGAAATTTTTAAAGCAAGAGTAGACTTAATTGTATACAAGCTCGCAACACAAACTCATATAAACCCTTAGGATTCCCTCACCAATATGATTGAAATACTTCTGTAAAACTTTATCCATTTTTCAGATCCCTTAATCTTTTTTAAACTTTCAATGCAACTGAAAACAGGAATTGGTTCTGACCGTTTGTGAATAATTTCCCGGTTGATATTCCCTTTATATATTTGTGAATAAATAAACTCCAATACGTGGCTTCCAATTACCTTGCAAAAATACATACAACAACAAATACAGTGGACCGTATATTTCAGATGAAGTTAGCAGCTTGCTTCCATATGTCAGTATGTCCTTCGTATATTGTACAGTTAGATTGTGCCTCAATAATGCTTTTCCACTGAACGACAGATTCGTGATTGCAAAATAATTGATGTGCACCATTAATTGCGTTCCTGTGTAGCAACTTAATTTAATTTATTCTTTTCCTGGATTTCATTGTAGGTCTCATATTCCACGTCCTACCTTGATGACCTATTATTTTTCGTTGTTCCAACGTTTATAAAAAAACGTCTATGTAAATGTGTCTACGAGCATCAACGGTCACGATTTTGGGGATATGTAAGCCTTAGAATGGTGCTGACGTGAGCATGTTTTACATTTAATTGATTTTTAATATAACTACTCGGAGCTTCATACATTTTTTGCTGAAGATTAATGAAAGATACTCAAAGCTTTTGCATTATGCATGCTTTGTTCAAAAAACAAAAAAAAAAATTAATCTACGATGAAAAGCTTGTGACTTATACTGCTGAATATACTCATATAGTAGCTTTAGTTGATGAAAGAAGATACTAATGGACGTACGTGCATTGCATGAATGGAGGGCCACTAATATAATATAAAGAAACCTATAGCCAACACTTCTAACCAAAAGATTCGGGTGTTATTAAATAAGATTACAGTAAATTAGGGGGTAATCAATTTTGTTCATATATGTTATTTATTCCTAAGTCTGTTTGTACAGAGTATGCTTTTATTTTAAATGATTGCATCCTTATGTCGGGGGCTTGTACTATTATAAAAGCTAGTTGAAGTTGCCACGTGTCTATTCGTCTGCACGCTTGGCCACAGTTTCGTCCATTCATCCGTCTGTCATAGAAGTTTTCTCAGCTAAAAACACCAAATTTGGTAGGAGGAGGTAATGTAATGTACTGTGTCAAAAAACTTCACAGTTTCTTAAAAAAATTTCTTACCAAAGATAGTCATGTAGAGTATCAAATGAAAAGTTTTGATGACAACTGTTTAAACTGATCTTAACATCGTATTGTCAGCGTCTAGGACGCAGAGGAAAGGGTAATATATAAAAAACTTGTGTCTGCCCTCTCTGAAGACAAAAGTCGATAAACTTTCTTAATAATATAAGAACTTATGAATTTCATCCCTATTAAGGGAATTTTATATCTAGGTAGCTCAATGTAAGTTTGTTCTCTACGGTAGGTTTCATAAAAATCTTAGAATATTCTCTAAAGTTGTAGCCATTTAGATTTTCGAATATTACAGCTTAAAGAAATGAACATTGACTTTCATTCATACAAGACTCAATATTATTGAACGTTTTTTTTTTGAAAATTGAATAATTTAAACGGATAATTTAAACATCTTTAAGTTTATATTCACTGAATGATGTATGCTGTATCGTAACGAAACGGTGGCCGCATGTCTTAAAGTACAGGAAATTTTCCTTCTAATCTGTTACTAATATGTATATCTTTGAAATGATTTATGAATTCTTTCATTAGTTAAGTCGTAAAAGTTTCTGCATATCATAGATAGAGTATGAAATCCTTGTAGCAGGAGCATATTGTTGTCTGAAGTGAAAAATTGGATTGATAATTAAATAAGTGAAAATAAACATTCTTCTCCTTTGCACTACAACCCCTATCGGGTATTCGCTTCCTGCATCAAGTACGTCCAACTATCTTGGTACATTTACCTCGTCTTTCGATCTCAAAATCCGAGCAGCGATGCAGCGGGTTTGTATACCGAGTCAGGCCAGCGTTTTATCGGTTTCTCCACCGATCTCTGCCCTTTAGTTCTCCGACGTTGACCCATACGGTTCACGTGACCAGCCCATTGCAGCTACCGCTATCTTAAAATCGTTAAGACCTCCGGTTCGTCGAAAATTTCATACAGCTCATGGTTTTATCTAGTTCGCTATCGGTTTTCGTCTAATTTGCTCTGACTATCCACCTCGGAAGCCGTCGCTCGAAGTCGTTCAATATGTCTGCGGATGCTTGGGTTAGAGTCCACATTTCACACTTATAGTACAGACAGATGTTATCACAGATTTGTATACTTGTAGCTTTGTTTTCCTGTGTATGCAGCTGATCTTCAAAATCGTCAAAATTGAATAAAATATTTAATTTGCAAGCTGCATTCTACGGCAAATTTCGTCTCTTTCATTAGCGGTTCTTGTTATTTTGGCGCCTAAATACACAAATTTGCCCAGTGTAATTTGAGGTAGTTTTCCTCAACTGTGTCATTAGTTTTGTTTTATTTTCATTGATTTTTACCCCTACTAGCTTTGCTTCGCTGTCAAGTTTCAGAAAGAGATCTTTGGCAGATGTTAATGACCGTGACAAAATATTGATGTCGTCCGCATAGGCTACCACTTGGCTTGACTTGTATAATAACGTACCTCTTGTATTGACAAGTAGTTATAATATACATAGATTTTAGTGTTTATCCATAATTTTATATTTGTTTTTAAATTTGAACATACGTGTACATTTAAATTTTCTGTTGAAATTGACAAAATTAATCACCTTCAACTAAGATTTATATAAGAGCCAATTTAACTATGCTATAGAAAACCTTTACTCATTATATTTTATACTTAATTCACATTAGTCCAAATCATGTAATTTTCAAATTAGATGAAAGTGTTTGCATTAAGTGGGCGTGATTTTACTAGACAGTTCTCTCATATTTTACTTGTCAAAACTTGAAATAATGACAAACTCCTCCCTGTGTCAAATTTCCTTACAAATTTTAAATATTTAAAAAAAAATTCGTCATTGGGGCACATTGATCGAGTTCCTTTTAATTTTCCATACTCTATTGGGATATGAGCTTGCTCTAGCTTGATTTGTTTTGCTAGTAAATTTGTACAAATTCTTATTTCTGAGGTTATTTGCGAATTGTAAATTTGTGTAGAGAATTATGTGGTTTTGGGCGAAAAATTACGTACTTTTTTAGAACAACTATAGTTAGTTGTGGATAGAGTACTCGCTGCATAAGTCGAAAGTCCCTGATGACAATGAGATTTGTTTTGAGCGATGCTTTGAAAAATAACCCCGTCTAGTTATGGTTTGTACTGATTTAAAATAAGAACGTATCGGAGCTGGGTGAATGGACAAATGGCCAAAGCGTGGTACTGACCATATCACCTTCTTGAATGCTGAAACATATTGGATATTCGAAAAAGCATTGAGCCTTAGTTTTATCTTTTTCGATTGAATATTTCTTTATTCAAAATGGATTTTATTAAAGTACATAATGTCTATTATTATCTATGACCTTTTGCAATTTTTTGGGGGGAGCTATTTTTCCATTTGTGTAGAACTTCTGTGGTTTATCGGCGAAAAACTTGGCCAGGGGATTTTCACAGGCCATTTTTGAAGTGAGTTTCTTTCATTAAGGAAGTTTTGCAGACACCAAAACAAATGGTAGTCTGATGGTGCATCGTCTGGACTATACGGTGGGTACATCAAAACTTTCCAGCCAAGCTCTGTCAATTTTTACCGGGTCGTCAAAGGTGTGCGTGGTTTGGCATTATCATGATGAAAGACAACGCCCTTTCTATTGCTCAATTCTGACTGGTTTTTAGGGTTTTGTAAAATAATTTTACAAAACCCTTCTAAAATCGCGTCCTGTCTGTCCATCTGTCCGTCTGTCTGTCTGTCCGTCCGTCCGTCCGTCCGTCCGTCCGTCCGTCCGTCCGTCCGTGTGTCACAGCAGTTTTTCTCGGAAACCACTTAAGCTAGAAGCATCAAATTTTGAATGTAGGTGTAATGTGGTGACCTCTTCAAAGTTCAATTGCAAAAAAGTTTTATAAGCTATTTAAGGGGGGTCTCCCCATGTAGGGGAGTGACCCCGCAAAAAAAAATTTCATTGGAGGTAGCCGATATGGGTATCAAATGAAAGGTCTTGATGATAACTTTTCAAAACAGGTCTTAATTTGGCAAAGTTTGCTTCGAGGGGTGCACAGGGAGGGGAAATACACGAAAAATTTGTGTCCCCCCCCTCGCGATTGGACACCTGTGATCCGAAAAATCTGAAAAAAATCAAGAATGTAGGCCTTGATGAGTAGAACAACAACAAATACGTGAGAAGTCGCAATTCACTCAACTTTGTTAGTAATAGTATGATTTATAGATTTTATGTTTTCTTGAATAAAATCGTAACGGTACCCTTAAATTCTATGAAATTCAGTACGCAGATGTCGTTTTATAAGATTGATCTATCCTGAAAGTTTCATAGAGATTGAATTATATTTAGCGAAGATATAACGGTTTGAATTTTCCTGTATTACTATGGAACAATATGCGCTGCATGTATTACTATGGCAACATATGGCTATGGAACAACATGCGCTTTTTACCGACTCAGACACTACAATTTTGCTAGGATTTGCATGAAAATTTCAGGAATGATAGGTTTCATGCATACCTTTGAGAATCAGTTCAGCTAGTGGTATCAGTAATCGTAAAAGAAAATAGTGGCTGTTTTAAATGCGAAGATTGGATAATTTTGAGTTATTTTTTCCCAACTTCAACGTTCAAGGTGCATGCTTTGAACACTTGATTCAATTTAATGTATGACTGAAGATGAGTGCCTACAATTAATACTCATAAGTGAAACAAGTCAAGGAGGCGGGAGGGAGCTTCTAGCAAAAGGGCTTTGTAACAACTCTAGGATTCGAAAAAATTGGAAATTAATCGATGATAATAGTACAGGAGAGTGGCCCCTGAAAAAAAAAAAATTCATCAAACGTAGCTGATATGAGTATGAAATAAAAGTTTTCATGGGAGCTTTTCAAAACAGTACTTAACCTGCCAGTTTTTGCTTCATTGGGGGCACAGGGGGGAAATACATGAAAAATATGTTTCCTCCCTATCGAATGGACATCTGAAATAATTATCAAGGGAGATATTTATGAGTATAACAATAACAAAAACCTCAGAAGTCTAAATTCGTTCAACTTTGTTAATAATAGTATGATTTTCGAATTTCATATTTTCTCCAATAAAATCGTCATTGACGTGCTTCTTGACTTTATTCAATCTGGTGACTGCATTTTGAAAATTGAATACAAAACCCTTCTGACATGAGCGTAGGTCTGTTTACCCAACTTGTTTTGAATTGCTTGTTACAATCTTGTTAATTGCTTTTTTTGATCATGATAATTTTCGAACGATATTCTCGTATCTTACCCATTTTCAGCGCCCGTAATGATTTGCTTCAAAAATGGCTCGATTTCATTGCGTTTTATAAGCATTTTGCAAATAGAAATTCAGTCGATCAAATTTTTTTGTGTTAATTCATGCGGCACCCAAACGTCGAGCTTCTTTGAGTATCCAGCCTTATGCAAATGGTTTAAAACTGTTTGATGATAGATATTCAGTTCCTTAGCAATGTCATGGCTGCTTATGTGTTGGTCTTTATTAAATTTTTTTAAGATTTTATCGACTTTTTCAGTGATTGGTCAACGTAAGTGAGGTACATCTTTGACATCAAAATTTCCAGAACGAAAGCGAGCGAACCATCTCTTGGCTGTGGCTTTTGATACAGTATCTTGACCATAGACACCACAAATTTGTCACGAGCCTGCGATGCCTTCTCACCTTGATCGTAGTGATATTGTAAAATATAATGAATTGTTTCACAAATTTCACTCATTTTTAAATGAATACAACAAATACAAAATTGTACTATGAAAATTGTAGACTGGAATGACACCTTTCAAACGCATGTCAGTTTGACTGAATCTGATTAGTATTGCCCGATATATGACGACGAACACCCTCTAGTGACAAAAAAAAGCTCAATACCCTTTAGAATATATATAAAATATAATATGAGAAATTCTAACTATCTCTAGGCGAAGGCACAAAAGGGGTTGTAGTGCTGCGAAATAGCTAGCTAATTTGGCTTCTGTCAAAAAATCTTTTACATGATCCAATTGAAATCGGTACCCGTCCGTTCATTCGTCCGTCAGTGCATCGTAGCAAGTTTTGTAATGAGTTAGAGGGGCTATCTTTGGTGTCATCAAATTTTAGGAACAGCTCAGATAGTTTTAGTAAATGGAAGCTCTAAATTCGAAAAAAATTTCAAATAATATGAATAGACGGAATGATATAAAGAGATAATAATTGAAACATCATAAAAAAATACTGTTTCAAATCGTCGGGTGACGCATTACTCCGGTTGCCTTCCGAAGGTTAAAACACAAATCTAGATGTTTTCATGAAAAACCGAAAAAATGGTAGGGTGACTTGAAATATATTACAGGGTGCGTACGGTATTTGAGGACAACTTGAGAGTAAAATTAATTAGCTTATATTTTTAACAAAATTTCATGAAATTTCAGGAATTTTTTATACAACCTAAAATTAATATATGGCTATGAATTTATTCAATAAAATCGCCATTAGCAGCAATAACCTCTCAGATCCGGGTCCGGAAACGATTACATGCCCGAATCAAATGCTTCCTGTTCATATTGACCATAACGGCATTAATAGTAGTCTACAGCGAAGAAGTGGTACTATGAGGACGCTTATTGGTCTCACGCTCAACTATGCCCCATACGTAATAATCCAAAGGGTTAAGGTCTGGGGAGCTAGGTGGCCATAGGTTCGGTGTTATCTGGTCATGAAAATTTTCGTCGCCATCGCTTTATGTGAAGGAGCAGAGTCTTGTTGAAAAATGTATGTCTGCCTCCTCTTACAATGTCTATCTAGGGTTTCACTACCGTCCCCAAAACCTCGATGCATGCAGCAGAGTTCACTCAAAATCCTTGAGTAAAAAAGTGTGGTGGCATAACATGTCCTTCGTTGCTGACAACATCTAAAACCATAACAGGGGCTGAAAATTTTGGGTCCATAACAACTGGAAACTACGTATAATTTGAACATAGCCATCTGTCATTTCTGCGATTGGTCTTTTGATCTTGGTCAAAATTTTTTTCGTCGGAAAAAAACCATGAAATTTTTGGCGCCTCAAGGTGTTTGATTTTGTTTAAAAGACGTTTTTATGGGAGAACTCTCAGTTCCCATGTTCATTCCGACATGAACTGTCCTCTGCACATCACTTAAAACTTATACCAAAGGTCTTCGTCGACAACTCTGCGAATAAGGTGCTCAGAAACATGAAGCTCACTCGCAAGGACCCTCGTTGAGTTTGAAGGGTCCTCGTCTATGATCGCTTTCACTTGCTCTAAAAATTGTGCAGATCGGACAGTGTCAGGACGTTGTTCGTGCTTTTTGCGTTTTGCAACCGATTCTGTATCGCCTCCTGATGCTTCCAATTCACGGTGAACCTTATGCATGAATGAACGGGTGCAATTAAGAAAATTAGAGATCTTTAAATCTGTATGGTTCGCACATATAGTGACGATGACAGCATGTCTCTTCATTTCTTGAGTGATGTTGTAGTCCGCCATTTCTTATCTGAAAAGGAAAAAAAATTTAAGAAAATTAGCGAAGTTATAGTCACATTTATGCATGTCCTCAAACACCGTACGCACCCTGTATATACCTACTATCCACCACCACGTGTTGTTGTTTTTCCCTATAGTGGAAATGGAGCTTGACTATAATTTCATTTCAATGAAATCTTGTTCACATTATGATCTTATGCTAATATATATAATGAAACTTAAAGGTTAAGGCATTCTGACTTTTTAGTGGAGATCATAAATTTCACAAATCAAACTATTACCAACCATGTTGAGTGGATTCAGATTTCTGAGGTATTTGTTGTACTTGGACTCATGGAGGCCTACCGACGTTATTTTTAGGGTATTGTCAATTAATTTTGTTCTGTTTGTCTGTCCGTCAATGTACCGCAGCGTGTTTTCTTGTAAACTGATTAATCTAGAAACATGAAACTTTGTGAGCACGTCAAAAGTAGTTCTCTCTTAAAAATTGCAGTATAAAATAATTTTCACAAAGTTTTTAAGGCAGATCTCCCCATCTAGGGGAGAAACCCTTAACATTTTTTTCAGAATGTAGTTAATATGGATGAGAACTTTTTAAAACAGGTCTTAAACTGACATTTTTTGCTTCAAGGGTTGCAGATAGATGGAAAATATACAATGGGGTCAAGACACTGGAAATTAAATGGTGCCAAATTTACAAAAGAACTGTATATTCGTTTTTCGAGCTCATTTTATACAATATGTGTGGTGTTTAAAGTGTAGTCATGTTATACTATCCATTTAGGACTGCAGAGTGAAAAATTAGTGCTCAAATGAAATGGTCTTGCCTGGTGACGCGTAAGCATGCTAGCAGCTAGCGTTGCGATGTTGTCAGGTAGGTTTCTTCTGCAATGCAGACCCACTACAAAAAAATTTCACGTGTTTTGTGACGTGACTATGAGACACATTAGAGATGTGTTGAAGACTGAGGTAACCAGCAGAAAGAAACAACAATAACGACTTTTCTGAATTACGAGGTTGGGCACGATACCGTCGTTGATGCGGATATTCACAGCCCACAAAAAGAGTAGAGTTGTAGCAGTGCCCCCTCGCACCCTTCCCAACTAGATTAAAGATCTAAACGATAATTTGGCTACGTGAGGAGTGGAAAGCCAACCATCCCAGGTGAGAGCCCCTGAAACGAAAAAGGGAAGGAGTTTCACCTGATGGCTAGCTTATTTTATTCGAGAAAAGCCCACCAACGGTGCCAATCCTATGCCCGTTGGAGGCTATTTTCGCTCCTACAACGGGTATGGGGTAGAATTCGATAAGCAGTACATTAAATTAAAAACAACAATATTTTTTAAAATTAATTCAAACCATTTGTAATCCGTTAGAAATCAAATTGCTAACTGCAATGGAATTACAAAACTTTCAACTCATAAAAAATTTCTGGCGATATGAAATAGTAAGTTAAAAATTTATAACTCTAATAAGGAATTAACATTTTAGAATATTATTTCAGAATGCTTTTCCGAATAAATAATTAATATCAATTTCTAACACATCCTTGGATGTTTAAATTTAACTTTTTTACTTTCCTGCATTATTGAAAGTATTTAGATGGTGCAACAGTATTTTTTTTTCGAAATCGTAAAATCTTTGCCATTAGTATTTATAGTTTTGCGCCACAATAGATTTATCTTTCAATATTTCAACACTTTAAATACTCATGAATTTTTGCTTAGTAAAATTTAAATAAACATGGAATTTTAAATAACTTTTATATTAGATATAAATTTCAATAAAATATGGTAAAAATTAAAAAAAAAAACTCGCCCCATTTCCTCGCCAAGCGATCGATGTAGGAGTGTGGCGACTGAAAAAAAAAAATCCACATAAGTTTCGCTTTTAAGCGTTCAACAAGCGAAGTTAGTATTTCCGGATATGTTTGGCCATCTAATCAATTTCCCTAAACCAGCCACTACACTTAATACTTGAACAATGATTAATCCTAAATTTATATATATATATATATATATATATATATATATATATATATATATATGAAAATATATATATATATATATATATATATATATATACATATATATATATATATATATATATATATATATATATATATATATATATACATATATATATATATATATATATATATATATATATATATATATATATATATATATATATATATATATATATATATATATATATACATACATGGGATATAACGCTACAGGTTGCAATTTTGCTCCGATTTTCACCAAATTTTCAGAAAAGGGGTATTGACTAAATATCCCGGTTGAATTCGTGAACTCGCTGTATCGGCAGGGCGAAAGCAAAATGGCGGCCATTTTAGACGAAAAATCGTGATTTCAGTTCTGACCAAACAATACCTCTGATTTGGATGAAATTTGGTACAAAGGTTCACCAGTGTATGTGATGAATCTCACAATAAAAAATCCAAAGTCGGTTCTCCTGAAATGGCGGCCGCTCAATCGTTGAAAAACGTACAAAATTTTTAGTAGTAGTTTTTACCAAAGCTTTCAACCAATGTTAATGAAATTCGGTAGTTTGATAGAAACTATGATTATCTAATGAGTTATGTAAAAAAACTTGAGGTCAGGTCCCAAAAAACAAAATGGCGGCCAGTTGAAGCTCAAACTTCAAAGGCTTCTGAAAGTCGCAATTTCGATCTGATGTATATGAAACTTTGCTTAGATCTAGAGTCTTTAACATTTTGGTGATCATGCATGCACAAATTTCAAAATGGCGGCCGTTTAATTACGCGTTTTTTTCAGGTTTTGTGGCCCTCTAGTGGTCACATTTTCCAACGGACTTTGATGAAACTTAAGATGATGGATCGCTGTACTATGTTCTTCTATTATGCGAAAAATAATTAAAATCGAATGAAAGGTAAGAAAGTCGAAGAATTAAGACTTAATATTTTTAGCTGCCATTTTCACTAAAAATTGAATACTTTTGCCATGTCCAGAGTGACACTTGTATTTGAACGAGATTTGGCACATTGATTGATGAAGTTCTAGCACGCGAAGATTTAAAATAATCCAAAATCAAATGCTTGCACTCAAAATGGCGGCTCCCAAAGGTCTGAACGCAAGCACAATTCACTATTTTAGTAGCAACTGCAATAATGAATATTCTTCATGGAAACGCTTTAAATTACTTAACTTGGAAGTATTTTTAAACCAGACCATTTTTAAGATATCGTAAAATATTTTCAACAATACCCTAAAAAATTATAAAATTGCGACTTGTCTGTCCGTCCGTCCGTTTGTTCGTGCGTCATAACAAGTTTTCTCGCAAACCACATGAGCTAGAATGAGGAAATTTTCTACGTAGGTCAAAAGTGGTTTGCAGTGCAAGAAAATATTTTAAGGTATTTAAGGATGTCTCCCCATACAGGGGGATGACTTAAACAAATTTTATTATTTCCGTAGCACTCTAGCAGCCAAGTTCCTCAACAGATCCCGGTGAGACTTGAAATTATAAGTTTTTAAGGCAAGTTCATTTAATTTAATTATGCAAATCGAAAGACAAATGAAAAAGTTGAATATTTACAGCTTAATATTTTTAGCAGCCGTTTTCAATAAAAATCAAAATAACGGCCTCTGCTAGCTCAGAAAAGAATTGAAAATGTATATATAAATGGCAACGCAAGTGCTGATTAAAGTTTAATGGAAATCTTTTGAAATTAACTATTTGAGCTATTTAAGCCTTTGTGTGGTAACCACTGTGAAATGTGTAAACAGCAAATGTGAGAAGGGGGAAACTTGTATATATATATGTTTACAGCAATTTAATATCTGCCGATTTTCAAAATGCAATCCATACGCGTGGAACTCAATTTAATTAGCAAAATATTTGCGCCTCTTTAAAGGGTCTTTAAGTACAAACGTTGGCAGATTCTTTCTATGTTAATAAATACCCATGTGGTACTACAAAAATTGCAGTAAGAAGTCTAGTTGTAGGCAAGCCAAATTCTTTTTCGAAACCTTGCGCTAAATACGAGAAATTTACCTTTCCGGCTGGTGCTGCCAACGGGAATTTTTTTTTTCTCCAGTATCTTTCTTCACATTAAAATTTTCAGTGTTGATCCTTTAGATACTAACCAAATCAGCCGGTGCACGTAAGAAGCATGAGAATCACCTTCGGTGTGGGATTCTCGTACGGCAACTTTTCAATGACGATTTATGGGACGATATTAATGTGGAATATAATTTAAACTGCTCTTATGCTTTCCTTCAAGATCCTTTATTTGAATGGAGTGCATGGTTGGTAATCGCTCCAATTATAATTCGATGTTTAATCGTGGTAGTGATTTTCGACTGCGTTGTGATATTCTGACAGGTACATTGATAACTCGTGGTCAATAGAGCTTTCCAGAAGTTCTTATTAACCATCATAAAACCTCGATGCTGAAGATATCTCAAAGATTTCCTCCTTTTGTTCCTCTGAATAAATTATTAGATATTCGCTTATAATTTTCTTCTGCCTTGACCTGCAATCAAGTATATTAAAGTCGTATTTCTGGGAAATAAAATTAGTTTTAGAATTGAACAATTTATATATTAAAAATTAACAAAGACTTACTTGCGTTTGTCATTTTACAATGAAAAATTGATCCTCATTTCTATTTATTTAATAAGTCATTACATTTTAAACAATATTTAAAATTAGATTTCTATGATGTATGTCAATTTTTTTTGCAGTACGGAGGTGAATGCCGTTGATGCACAGAGTGTGGGACTCCCATGCTCGCAAGAAGGTGACTGGACTACCCACTAAAACCTCCCCTGTCAATCTGAAAACCAAGTCTGAAACCGTTTGACACATTACTTCGGGCCAGGACTCGTTTTGTTACGCCGTGAGACGTCTTTGAACTGGGGGATCCCTTTCCTAGCGGAAGGGAAGAGGGAAAGAGGAAGTGCTAGAAAAGCGATCCCCCAGCCCCAGCGCCCCGGCTGCTGTGAGTCCTTTTTTATATTTTAGGACTGCCCGAGCATAATGTGCCGCCTAGTTCCATTTGTCAACCGATTCGAGTATCACCGCAACTATATTATCCAGGTGAGCTCTCCAGTCTCCCTGTAGAGTTCCCTTCGCAGCCTGACCCATTTTGTACACCCAAAAAATGTGTGACAGGCACTGTCCTCCTCTCCTGGGCAAAACCGGCAATCAGGGGACCGTGACTTACTAATCTTGTGCAGGTGAGACTGGAAACACCCATACCCGCTCAAAAACTGGGAAAGATAGAAGTCAGTCTCATCATGCCTTCGATTTAGCCACGGTTTTGCATCCGGGATGAAGCGCGCAGTCCACCTTCCAATCGACCCAAGACTGCCGCCAATTGTTGAGTGAGCGCTGTCTCACCTCACGGACAACAATCTCACTCACATCCTCGTTTCGTAGCAGGCAAATAGCACGGCGGTCACTAGCAAGGAGGGCGACAGGTATCATGCCTGCAATAACTCTCACCGCCGAATCAGAGACTGTCGGATACGAAGATGCAATCCTCAGTGCTCCTCTTCTTTGTACCTGTGCCAAACATTTTCGGTATACCTCTTTGCTGAGAGCGTCGCCCCATACTTCTGCTCCATACAGTAGCACTGACCCTACAGCACTTATCAAGAGGCGTTTTTTTGACGAGCTGGGTCCCTCTACGTTGGCCATAAGTCAACTCAGAGCCAATATCCCCGAAACAGGCTTCTCAGCCGTTGCTCTGATTTGCTCAGAGAATGCCCAGATAATTCACCGATGCTTTCGATTCAACTTGTTTATCTCCAATAGTGATCATCCTTACTCTAGGGATTCTCTTTTTCTTCAAGATGACAACTTCGGTTTTCTCCAGTGCTAAACTGAGCCCGCGAGCAATCATCCAGTCCCCCACTCGGTGCATTAGCATACCTAGCCTAAGTTGCACCACATAGCCAAACAAGCACGACTCATCTAGCATCTCTAGTCTCAGTAGCCCGTCGTGAGACACGTTCCAGAGGTCCGGACCAAGGATAGATCCCTGGGCAACACCCGATGTAATTTCCACCCTTCGTTGGCCCTGTGTTGTGTCATAGAGCAGGCTTCGGTCCTTAAGGTAGTTCCTCAAAAGCTGCATTAGATATTCTGGAGCTTGAAAAGAGTTTTCCAGCGTATCCAGAATATCCACCCATCTAGCGGAGTTGAAGGCATTTCTGACGTCGAGTGTCACCAACAGGATGATCCATCGCTCGGTGCGACTGTGTGCCTCTGCCTTTTGGACCACGTTCACCACGTCTGCAATCGCATCAATGGTAGAACGTCCTGCTCTAAAGCCGTACTGCCGAGGAGATATGTTAGGTACCCAGCAGCACGAATCGCATCAGTAAGCCTTCCCTTGATGAGTTTCTCTAGCATTTTCCCAACTGTGTCTAGCGTGCATAACGGGTGGTATGCAGACGGCGATTCGGTATTTCCCTTCCCCCTGGTGATCAGCACAAGCTTCGGCACCTTACATCGTACCGGGAAAACACCGTCCCGTAGGCAAGCATTGAATGTGCTGAGCAGAAAGTTTGGACAATGGTGATAGACGAACCGGAATGCCTCAGTCGGTACACCATCTGGACCTGGAGCCTTCCTTGCTTTCAATGAGAGTACTGCCGCCTCCAGCTCCGGCTATGTGAAGAGTGGACACTGGACTGCTGTTTCACCATGGACAGCGTCAACACGGACGGGATGGGCGGGGAAAAGTCCCCGCACTATCGCGCCCATCTTTTCGGCGTCATGTATACAAGGCTTCCGTAGGGCACCAAGCTTCCACATAACTAGCTTGTGGCCAAGGCCCCATGGATCCTTGTTCATATTTTCCACTAGTTCTTGCCAGTTGCGAGCCTTGCCATTGTTGATTAAGTTGCGAAAGTATTTCCTGGCCGACTTATATGCTGCCACCCAGTTGCATACCTCGTCACGGTCCCGCGCCCGTTGAGCCTCACGTCCAAGCTGGTGACGGCAGATATTAAATTGTTGTAAGCACCAGTACACTGGGGGCTTGCCGTGCCAGGGTGTTTGACTGGGCATAGAAGCGCAGCAAGCAGTCGTAATGATGCTCATAGTAGAGATTTCGCCACGTCTTGAGCTGCCAGTTCTTCCATCCCCTCGGGAGCTCCCTGCAGTGGCTCAACTGCTGTGAGCACCTCGACGAACCTCTCGACGTCCATCCTTCCGATGTTCCATCCAGTTGTAGAAAGGTGAGATTACGGACGTCGGGAGACAACATCACTTATCTCAAGCAGAATGTACTGATGATCACTGGCTGAGTAGTCCTCTAATGCTTTTCAACTGTGTATCCTCCGTACTAAGGACTCCGAGGCGAATGTCACGTCCAGTATGGTTCCCTCACAGCCAATATGGTAGAAAATCGGCGTATATCCGGAGATTAGTGCGACGAGCGCCGTCCTGGCCGCCATTTCTAGGAATCGTTTTCCCCGCGGATCTGTTTGAGGCATGCCTCATTCGATTGCTTTAGCGTTGAAGTCAGCCCCAAAGAGCAATTTGCCCTCTGCGTTCAAGACAGTGCCCTCCAGAGCATTAAGCATGGCTTGGAAAGATGATACCCATTCGTTAGGCACTAGGTACACACTAAAGAAAGTGGCCCCTGAGCACCGAACCCACACGAAACCACCCCCCGTCCAAAACTCTCCGCTTGGAAATCAGTGTTCCGAGTCCAGATGGCGGCAGTTCCAGTTTTGTCAGAATACCATAATTCAGGACTTTTATTATGGTGTTGCTCACTCAGCAGCAAGAAGTCGGCTTTCATGTCCCTCGCAAACTGCTCAAGCAGACTTTGGGCGATTGAACTGCGGTGTAGGCCTCTTCTACCTCGGCCAGATCCGTCAAGCAGTCAATGTCTCTTATTTCGATCGTTGCCATCTGTTCAAGCGAGGCTATAGTTGCACTTTTGCCGAGGACTTTCTTTACTGCGTCGCAGAATGCTTCCTTATCGCCGGGCCCTGCTCCAAATTCGACCAGTATGGGGCCCAACCGCGTTGGTCGTACTACTTTAATGGTAGTATTGGTGTCTTCGGGTCTTACGTTTCCCCTGATGTCCCGCAGTACCTTCGCGTAGGATCGGCTATCTTGTGGCTTTACGAGCAGCGCCTGCTGCCGGGATTTTTGTCGGGGCTTCAGCCTCTCCTGTTTTGCATCAGGTCCTTTTTTTAATTGGACGTCCATGCGAACTTACTTCCTAGCACTTTTTGAAGGAGTTCTTTGCGACTTTCTTCGCTCCTTTTGTAAGCACTATCTGGAACCCGTGATCTGGCACTCCACGCCCATCAAGTGCATCTTCCTTCCTTCTTTTGTTCAGATCTCCTTCGATTGGGCTAGACGCCATTCTTTTATTGACTTTTAATGGTGGAGCAATCTGCATGGCACCTTTAGATTTCACCCCCAGCGCTACTTTAGCTTTCTGCTCATCTTTGGCCCTTAACCAGCTCCTCCGATAGTGCCGTATATGATCTAGGAGCTCCTCTAGTTCGAGGAGCCCAAACTTTACAGCTTTGCTGATTTTTGAAGAGTCACATGCAGATTGTATTCTTTTCGGAACATCTTCCGGTTTTCGGAATAGCCTTTTTTCTTCATATCGCTGGGCGGTAATTGTACTTTGCAACCATCCTTGGGAGAGGTTGTCGCTTTCCATTTCCGAATGCAGTACTTCCACTAAATTTTCGACGTTGGCGGTACAATCACACAACGTTGCTTTATTTGTCTGGTCACTCGTTGCTTTTCGTCCCGTAAACTCCTCGTTGGCTTCAGGATATTTCTTTACTATGTCGGGATTTACAAACCTTGCATGGGTCGCTTCGGTAACGATCGCAGTAGTGACCATCGAGTTTTCGATCCTCTTTATATTATCTTCCAACGCTCGAACACCTGGAGCGTCTTTAAGAGTTTCCCGCTTTTCCTGTATAAGACGCTCTGCCATTCACATAGTTTTTTTGTTGCGCCCGAATGCCGCAGGAATCTCACGCTGAACCAGACTATCTGCTAATCTCCATTTTTCGTCCGTCTTCATTGTTGCCATTGTATTTTTCGTCGTTTTTGTCATGGTTAGTACAGCTCTCGATGTACTGTTAACATCGTGGCTGCAACCGCTGGTTGCGTCGTTGTTGCTAGTATTTTTGATTTCTTTTTTTTGGATTTTTTGATTTTTTTTATAAGTTTTTGGTTTCTCCAGTTTAATTCCCGTCGGAGCCGCTATCTCCGTTCGTGTGTTTAGTCGCCTTCTTGGTCCCATGGTTATCTTTACAGAGCAGGGAAGCCATGCGAGGGTTGGCACGAGCCCTTATGGGGACAAGTTCTCAGAGCCAGCCCAAAACATCAACTCCAGTTCGTTGTCCAAAGCGTAGTCTAGATCCAATCAGAGTCGTTACCTGTCGTCCCACTAGGGAACCTCTCGGTGCCCCCCATATCCACTCTTGTTGACCGGCATTTCCCCTGCAGTAATATCCTCAGGTATGTGGGGGCGGAACTCCCCAAAGAATGCTAGCCTCCAAGAGTATTCCTGTCGACCAGTATTCCATGTAAATATTTTGAAAAGTATGTGTTCTGAGTTATTGTATATTGATGAGATGTGTGGAGAAACCCGCAACCCCAACACTCCCTTGTCTTATTCCCCTAATTGTATCATTTGGGGATTATGATTTTTGTTTCTTGTTCTTCTTTTATTTATTTTTTGTTGACCAACGAATAAAAGGCTTAGTTTATTGCCACCAATCACAATATTTTGACATATAATTTTTGTTGCATCATGAATCGTTGGCAAACTGACAACAGCTCAATTTGTTTCTTTGCATAAAACAATTAAATTCAACCGCATTCGGGCAATGACTTTCCACTTCTTCAACGCTTGCATTGATTGGAATATTACGTACAATTATTGCTGAGGTGAAAGCTTTCTATTTTTGTCTGCTTCCTTTTGTTCTACAAACTTCTTAAATTTTTTATGAGCATGTCTGCGATGGAATATTACCTAAGGCTTCAATTCATTTTTGGTGGAGACATTTTTGTCGCCATTAAAATTATCCGTATTGAGATAAATTTTCACTGGTGGTATTATTTACGACTTTTTAATTATTTCCAATTCAAATATGTGATTGCTTTCGCGACAACCAACTTCTTCTTCTTGGTAGCACTACAACCCTTTTGAAGGCTTCGCTTCCTGCAAAAAGTGCCTTCAACTGTTTCGGTCCATTGCCCGCATCCTTCAATTTCAAAATCTGAGCAGCGATGAACTGTCTTTTTCAACCGAGTCAAACCAGCGTTTCCTTGGGTTTTCCCACTGATCTCCGGCCTTCAGTTCTCCCAACGAATACTTTATTATTCTTTTGGGCTTTGATTGTAGAGCAAACTTCATTCAGAGTAAGTGGGTCTAATGGAAGTTCTCCGGAAACATCTATATGCTCCAATGTTCTGGAGCTGGGCGGAGGACCAAAGAGGTTCTTGAAATAAAATGCTCATTTTTCTCTAATCTTGGTTTCATAAGCGGTGATATTGCCGATGTCATCATGACCAGCGTGGTTTTGGGCTGATAACCACGTTTCAGACTTCTCACTACTTAGTATGCTTGTCTTGTGTTGTTGGTCGCTACACTTTCATCTATATTTTCAATCGATCATCATAGTACTTTCTTTTCTTAGTTGTATCATCATTATCTTCATCCTGGTTTTCCTACCTACGTATTCTTTGTATGCCTGATTCTTTTTGTCTAACGCATTTGGGCACTCATCATCCAATCAATAATTTTTTTTCGCCTGGCTTGATGCTCGATTGTGTGTTCTGCCACGATGTTAATAGCCACTTTCACTTCAATCTAGAGCTCGTCACTTGTTTCCAGCGATGTGTCTGATAAGATGGAAGCCAATTATTTGGCGAAGGTCTCCGTGAGAGTTTTTGCTACAGATGCTGTTTGGAGCCTTTCGATGTCAAATTTTTGCAGCTAGCTGGTTTTTGATGAAAATGCCTTTGACATGCTAAATTGAAAGCTTAACTTGATCAAGCAACGATCTGTTGTACAACTTGCTCATCGGTATATACGGATGTCAAGTATGCTCGAGGCCTAACATTGTTGGATCTGATCGGGCTTTGTGTCTTGCCATCTGATGATACCCAGGTAATTTTATGCATACGTCGATGAATGTAGCAAATCAAACGTATGACTAGATTTTTGCTGCATGCGAAGTAAATCAGGCACTGGCCGTTGCTATTTGTTTCATCGTGGAGGTATATCCTCCAGTTGTTCCCCGGTGAGATACCTCACTGCCAACCTTAAGGTTGAAATCACCCAGAATTATTTTTGTGTCGTTTGTAGTCAAAGAGTTGACTAGTCTTTCATGTGATTGTTAAACGTTTCCTTCATTGCTTCTGCCTTTTTTTCGGTCGGGGCGCATACGTTGATTTGCCAGATTTCGAAGATTTTTGCTTTTATACGGATCGCACACAACCGTTCATTAACTATCTTAAAATCAATAACGTGCGATTTGAACTCCGTACCCATAATAAATTCCACTCCGAAGACTCGTTTTCCTGTAAGGTTCCCACTTTTGAATATTGTGTGCGATCTCATGTCTTAAATATCATTTTCAGTCCAGGTCGTTATCTGGATTTGCCGGTGTTCTTAATTTATATTGACTGGCATGTTGTAAAATTTCCTTAAGAGTGGCAGGATAATTGAGTGATCTGACATTCATGGATCCAGTGCCAGCGTTTTTTTTTTTCCATTTGCAAGGTCATTGCCGAAAATTCAATGCATTCCAAGGCCCTTTTACAGTTTTCGAAACAATATAGGGTTTTCTAGGGGGTGGGGAGTTAGCCCATCGCCCAACTTCTATTCCGGCTGTAGCCCAGTCATATTAGGGCTTTCACCTCGGAATGAAAGATAATAAGCTGCAAATTGGTATGAACCTTTGTTTTGTCATTCTAAATGTTGTCTCAAAAGTCACAATCGTTATCGTCTTCGCGTCTCAAGATATTCAAGGTCAAAGGTCACAAAAATCGGTTTTTCGCGAATATCTGGCTTCCTATCGGTTAAATGAGATTTGCATTTATTATAAAAGTTGTAGGCCATAAAATTCCCTACAACTTTTGTTTAAACTTTTTTTTCATACGACCAACCGTTTTGAAGGTAGAGCGCGAAGAGTGCACATCGTACAGTCATATACGGCCTAATGCAAGGTCAAGCGTGAGTTATGGTTATCAGTACGTTATAAAGTCAATTATTTACTTGGAAATTATAATTATTAAACAATGCCTATTATTTATGTACTAACTATTAATTATTTATATTTAATTAAAGTAGAACCTAAAGAATGGGGCTGGATGCTTGAAAATGAAATCCTGGAGCCCATACGAACGTTATTACCTCCAGCACCAGCCGAACTACTAAACGTAATATTTTGCAATTGCAAAAATGGTTGTGGTTCCCGCTGTGGATGCAGAAAATCAGGGCTACAATGTTCTTTAGCTTGCGGCCAGTGCAACGGACAAGCTTGCCTCAACGCTTCACTGTATCCAAGTAATCCCGATGAAGAAAATACTGACAATGAATTCTTCTTCTTGTCGCTCAAAAATGTTCGATTCATTGTCATCATCCTCATTATCTGTCATGTTCATCTCCAAACCTTCCAGAATATCGGGATCATATGTATTTTCTTCATCGGGATTACTTGGATACAGTGAAGCGTTGAGGCAAGCTTGTCCGTTGCACTGGCCGCAAGCTAAAGAACATTGTAGCCCTGATTTTCTGCATCCACAGCGGGAACCACAACCATTTTTGCAATTGCAAAATATTACGTTTAGTAGTTCGGCTGGTGCTGGAGGTAATAACGTTCGTATGGGCTCCAGGATTTCATTTTCAAGCATCCAGCCCCATTCTTTAGGTTCTACTTTAATTAAATATAAATAATTAATAGTTAGTACATAAATAATAGGCATTGTTTAATAATTATAATTTCCAAGTAAATAATTGGCTTTATAACGTACTGATAACCATAACTCACGCTTGACCTTGCATTAGGCCGTATATGACTGTACGATGTGCACTCTTCGCGCTCTACCTTCAAAACGGTTGGTCGTATGAAAAAAAAGTTTAAACAAAAGTTGTAGGGAATTTTATAGCCTACAACTTTTATAATAAATGCAAATCTCATTTAACCGATAGGAAGCCAGATATTCGCGAAAAACCGATTTTTGTGACCTTTGACCTTGAATATCTTGAGACGCGAAGACGATAACGATTGTGACTTTTGAGACAACATTTAGAATGACAAAACAAAGGTTCATACCAATTTGCAGCTTATTATCTTTCATTCCGAGGTGAAAGCCCTAATATGACTGGGCTACTGCATGGTTATTACTTGGATTCTATTATCAGGTGAGAAAGGCGTGCTTTCACCCTCTTATGACCCCACAATCAGATGGAAATGAGATTTAGTAGCAGATCCATTGTTGTATTTACAATTATCAGTACTTTTCAGTGTTTAGTGCCCCATTAAACCAATAAACCCAATATACAACTCCGAGGATATTTTCTAGCATTTAATCGAGGGATTGGGATGAGAAATTATAGAAGCTGTGGGTTGAGAGAATAAGGGATGCCCTCCTCTTCCACAGCGTAGTTCTTCCGTTCAGTGCAGCAAAATATTTAAGACTAAATTTTTATCACTAGAAGTATGTACGAATAATCTTCAGTGCCGTCGCACGTTTACAAAGAAGCAACTTATATTGAACTTTTCAACCATTTCTAAGTGAAAAGAAACTACTAGTCAGAAGGAATGAAAACAAGTAGTGGCTAGACTTCTTAATCTTTGATGTAGTGTATTTAAATTCTATAACGAGGATTGTACGACAACCCAACCTTCGAATTGTGATTTCCATGCTCATCTAACATTGTAAGCAAATCTTTAGCCTTTCCGATTTTCAAATGAATTCTTGCTTATTTCTCTAAAGTCACAAATAAGATGGGCAAGGGATGGCAAACTCAAATCGAAAAAGATTTACAAGGAGTCCAAGATACTATTCTATCAGATGAAAACAAAGACTTTTATTAAGTTCAAGCGTCGTTGTTGGTCGCATTCACGATGAAGAATAATATTCGTATTGTATATCACTAACCGAATCTTATATTACTCATAATTATTTCATACTTACGAGACCCCTTTTCATGATAAACCAATACTATTTCCTCCGATGATCCGACTCGGTTGACGAAGATAGTTCATCGCCGCTCCCATTTTGAAATTAGAGGACGCGGTCAATGAACTGAGACAGTTGAAGGCACTTGTTGCCGGAAGCAAAGGCCCGAATGAGGCGTCAACGAAGAATTCGTGTCCAACCTTCCCCGTGGGTAATCTAGAAAAGTGGTCGCGTCCCGTAATTGTTGTATCCTTCTGTTGGTTAGCTCAGCATTTGACTACTGTCGAATGTCTCTCATAGTCACGTCACGAAAAAATCGGAAGCGTAAAATTTTTTTGTAGAACCCGCCCCACGACATTACATCGCTAGCTGCCAGCACGCTTGCACATCGCCAGGCAAGACCATTCCAGTTGAACACTAATTTTTCGCTCGTTGAGACAGCAGTCCCCCGCTGCAGCCGTGAACGGACACTATAACACCACCTTAAACACTGCAGTAGTAAAATCCAAAGCCCTATTGAAATCAAGACCTGTGTCCGACTGTCCGACCATCTTCTTCGCAGTAGTCACCAGCATAGTATACTCAACTATTACCCACACCTTTCATTTGCCCTGTGTTGCACACTTTTTGAATTTTCCCAGGGGCACGTCAGCTGATCCCAGGCATGGCGCGCTCAAGTAACAAAGCAAAAAGCAAATAAAATTTCCGACGCACGTGTCCTTTTACGCACTTCAGAACATAGGAGTGCTGCCAGATCCTAATATAAAACTAAAAGATTGCATGGAACGAATTTGTTTTTCTGCAAATTGATTGATTTTTTGAGATATGATAATCCTGAAATCTCATCGAATCACATGTTACATGCGTGCCAATTTTCTCGTCAGCATTTACCTACCTGCATGCTGACGAAGATTTATGGCTCGCTGTTCGGCTTGTGTTCGGATTTTTCCGGAGAGTTGATGGAGTGTAGTTACTAGTTGAGTATACTATGGTCACCAGTGCTCCCGTTTCACTTTTTTCAAGTGGTGAATTTGAGTAGGTAAAAATTTTTGATAGTAGATTTAGATGCAGTTATTAAATATCCATGATATGTTTTCTAACGACAGGATGTTTCAATGAAAGGAGTTTGCATTGGCGAAAAGATTACACACTGACTAGAAGAACTAGCCTTGCCCAATAGGCACATCTCGTTACAGAATTGATTTTGTTTTGTAGTAGCCGACTTAAAAGCTAAGTAAATCGACTTCGATAAGAGTAGAGTTGGATTATTTTTGTCACAGTTACAATAGAAGCAAAGTTATCATTTGTAGACAGGTCAGAATGATAATCACTTGAAAGCTTCAGAGAATCCTCTTATATAGTCATATAAAGGTGGCGAAAAAAAAGTCAGATGAGGTAGAGTTGGGTATCAAATGAAAAGTGTAAACAAGATCTTTTCAGAAAAGACCTTCAAAGTGCAAAATAGGTATCAAGGTGGAAAGGAGGGGGGAAAATTATTTCAGCTCGGCAAAACGTCTTCGTTGAATGAAGAAACTTATAAAGGTTTCATAAGGCATTTATTGTGCCATTTTGTTTCTGTCATTCCGATTTTCAAAATCTTGCCACGCAGCCCAACGATGTACACACGAGGTTATATATATATATATATATATATATATATATATATATATATATATATATATATATATATATATATATATATACACATATATATATATATATACATATATGTATATATATATATATGTATATATATATATATATATATATACATATATATATATATATATATATATATATATATATATATATATATATATACATATATACATATATATATATATATATATATATATATATATATATATATATATATATATACAAATATATAAAAATAAATGGATATATATATATATATATATATATATATATATATATCTATATATATATAAATATATATATATATATATATATATATATATATATATATATATATATATATATATATGTATATACATATATATATATATATATATATATATATATATATATATATATATATATATAAACAAATGATGTACACACGAGGTTATATACATATATATATATATATATATATATATATATATATATATATATATATATATATATATATCTGTGTATATATATATATATATATATATATATATATATATATATATATATATATATATATATATATATATATATGTATATATATATATATATACATATATATAAAAATAAATGGATATATATATATATATATATATATATATATATATATATATACATATATATATATATATATATATATATATAAATGGATATATGTATATATATATACATATAAATGTATATATATATATATATATATATGTATATATATATATATATATATATATATATATATATATATATATATATATATACATATATATATATATATATATATATATACATATATATGTATCTATATATATATATATATATATATATATATATATATATATATATATATATATATATACATGCATATAAAAATAAATGGATATATATATAGATATATACATATATATATGTATATATATATATATATATATATATATATATATATATATATATATATATATATTGTAGTGAATATGGAATTTCAAAATGTCCGTGAAGGACTGCAGGGATGGTCTGCTGCCCCGGCAGAAGAAGATGGAGGTATCTGCCGAGAATGCCCTCGTTTGGAGACGCGTGAATGCGCTGGCAGGCTAGCATTGCGGTGTCGTGGTGCGGGTTCGTTTCCCCAGCATGAGGACCCACTACAAAAAAAATTTCGCATTCACGAATTGGTCGATAGCTCAAAAGGCGACCGAAGTCGCAAGAATTGTAGATAACCTCACCGAGGGAGATGTAACTTGTTACGAGAACAAGTGAAACCTGAAAAGAAAGGCGAACTTGGGGTGACCTCGTCGTTACCCATCGAAGTTCATGGCCCACAAATGAAAGAGGGGCAACCGGGTGGTGGTGGAGCCCCTTCATACCCACCCAACCGGAATAAATCCATAGATAACTTGTTGAAGTGGCCAGGTATTCCGCTTCTGAGTGGAAAACTCATACAACTTGAATTGTATGAACCTTCCCATCAGAAGGGGAGTACCCCGGTGACCAATTTATGTCATAGAATTATACAATTGGATTGCATAAATCTATGCCATAAAAAGGCACTCTGCTTGGGCCATTCAACCCAAAACGTCACCTGAAACAGAAAAAGGAATTAGTTTGTACCCGGTGGCTGGCTCATGTTCTGAGGTGGAAGCCTGCCACCGTACCGGGTCCGATACCCGGTTAAAAGTTGGAGAAAGGAAAGACCATCGGGTACCGTTTTACTCCATTCTTTTATTTTATAATGAAAAATAAATATACTGTAATGTACAATGATAATTCATCCGATCTCAAGTTTACTCTAATGGGCATGTAACACGCATGACGGAAAATGTATAAGAGAAAAAAATTGTGGTGTTGATTAAATTTTATGATTGAATTTTATATTAAAAATGTTTCAATAATTTAGGTAGGTGATGATTAAATTTTATAATTAAATTTCATAATAAAATGTTTTAATAATTTAGGTAGGTGATGATTAAATTTTATAGTTAAATTTCATAATAAAATGTTTCAATAATTTAGTCAAGTTAAACGGTACTCACCTGCATGTTCCGTCGAGCGCTCGATGGGTGCAGGCCAACATCCTCGATAATGATGTCTGAAACTTGCTAAAATTATCTCGAGTTCATGATGTGATACAGAAAATAATGTTGAGGGGTCACAAAAGCGTACGTTAATATCCGAAAAAAAAATCGAATGCAATTTCTTGATTTTATTTGTCAATGTTGATGTATCATATCTCGTGGTATCATTGGCTGGAGAAAGCATCTCAAACGCTTCTATTAATCCTTTCACTAAGCAATCATGCACGAGTAGTCGCGAAAAATGACGCTAGAATCGTATTCATCTTTGACAAAGGAAAATTTGCGCGAAATGCAGTTATTATATCAATAGCATCAAAATTTCAATTAACCGTTTGTCATCTGTTGCACTTATGGGCGAGGAGAATATTTCAAGCGATTGATGCTACAATAATAATTGGTATTGCTGATTGTTCGCAATGCTCAGTACTACACTCGACCGCGTTATTTCCACCTTTCATGTTCATGCAGATTCTACGAACTCGACTTCACACTAATAACAAATATAACAAATACTGAACTGGCCGATGACAGACAATGAACTCTTTGATTGTTTCCACTGCAAAATGTTTTATGATAACTAATTATAAGGTCTTCGTGAGGGTAGGAACGTGTTCATTAACTTCCTTGTAGTACCATGTAAATTCAACAAAAACGGTTCCGTGCTAAAATTTTCCCATACTGTCAAGCAACAATTTGTTCTTTAATTCAAAAAGGACTTTCAACAAAGTTATCACTTTCATAGCATTTTTCCATTTGATGCAATTTAACCATCTTACAACGTGACAACTTCGTGGTCCAAAATTTCACGCTCTGTCCCACGAAAATAGTTCTCTTCTACGATCTCATCACCACCCTTCTTAAACTTTTACAAACACTTTTCTCCAATACACCTTGAATCTCATAGTAATCGAAAAATCACTAACTACATGCGCGGTCAAAGAAAGCCCTCCCCCCCCCGAACAATTTTTAATCCAACTCAATCTTCGCGTTACGGGAGTTTTCATTTCCTCAGTTTGGCATGCACGCATATTAATCTGCCGTTATCGCGTTATTCATAGAAAGTAGGCAAAATCCAATCAAATGACAAAAACACTGATTGGGGCGATAGTGCCGTGTCGCGAGGCATGTTAGCCGAGATATTACTAGCGCGAGATAAGATTAAGCGGAAGCTGATTGTTCTCCTCGCGTCCTTGATTCACACTTTAATCCTCGCTTGGCTCCAACATATCACCTGTATTACTAATCATGCTCGATAAATCATTTGCATATCGATGTACTCAACAAATCGAACACTATTAAACAGTTGTAAATCATTGCTGACTCTCGGGAAATCGAGAATTATAATTACGAACACGTATTGGTCTGATTTGCAATTAGTGGCCAATGTGTCGCGCGATCAAATGATTATTTATTTCGCGCACTTCATACATGTATAGTTTGCACGTATAAACACTTTCATTATCTTTCACGTCGTCTCCGCACTGTGTCACCCGATTCCATTGTTTCCCTCTTTATCAAATTAATCCCACTTGAAACCACAAACTGAATCCAGTAATCGCTAAATGATCATAATAATATCCAGGTGATAACCCGCGATTCCAGATTTATTGATAAACTCAAACTAATTTTTAAAGAACAACATTCCCCAATAAGAGTACTGTCCACGTGCGATCACGACTTGATTCCGTCCCCCTTTGTAAATTACTTTTTTGCCTCTGGTCGTGCTTCACCGGGGAATGGATCCGTGTAACCATTAGTATCTTGTGTTGGCGTAGAATATTTCGCTAACAGTGTATGTGAGCCTGGATGATAATCGTAGACTAATACTAATGAGTTATCGCCGAAAGCATTTGTCGTAAATACTTCACGCAATTGTACTACGTTCGAATGCTGCAGTTGCTTCCACATCTCAACAATGGTCATGCATTTTGTTGATTGTAAACGAAACCATGTAATCGGCGCAAACAGTACTTTATACCCGTTGAACTGTTTGTCGCTTTGTACGTTGACGATGGTTGCATTAATTTCGCATGTAGTGTGTTGGGTTCGAGTGGATACAACGAATGATAGTTGTCAACTTCGATGGGCAAATTAGAATTGTCCGAATTTTCCATAAGATTGGCGATTTCATTTTTTCCTTTGGATCTCGCTACGCATCTCTTCGGGCATGAAAAATGCAGATGACAGCAGCATTTTCGGCTTCATATTTATCATATTCGAGGCTGGACCAGGATAAACATATCCCATGTGATTATACATGAGGGTGGAGCCGAGATGGTGATAATGCACACTCGTTTCGGTTGTTTTTAAAATTTACGTCGTCTTTTGTAGATTCGATTAAGTTATCAATTGAAAGCAATTTTCGTTTATAATGATTAGGCGTAATTAAGTGGGAAAAATCGGAAGAATTAGACAGGCACCCGTTAATTACCGATAAACAAAACAATTTTTAATTAATATTATGGTTGGAATGGGTAAAATTTGAAAAATTTTGAGGGGTTTAAATGATACAATGATTTTATCGTTCATATAATTTAAGGGGTTAACCGTTTCGTTCTAAGCATTTGTATACCGCGTTACACCGCAATTCGTTAAATTATATTCAAAAAATATTGTAATAAAATCACTACACATTAAAATATTAAACAGTTTT
>OZ017738.1:314007364-314072364 GCA_963969285.1 Odontomyia ornata | reverse complement strand
TTCATTTTTATCGTATGAGGTAATAATTTTACACTACCCTACTAAAATCGCGATCTGTCCGTCCTTCTGTCCGTGTGTCACAGCTAGTTTTCTCGCAAAGCGTATAAGCTATAATTATTGAGTTTTGTACGTGTGTAGGTCAAATGTGGTGGCACGAAAAGTTTCAGTACACAAAAAATTGTGTAAGAATTTCAAGGGCGGTTCCCCTATATAGTGGGTGACCCCGAAACATTTTTTTGCCAAGTTTTTTGAAAGGTTTTGATTTGAAGTTTTTAAGACTGGTCTTAAAATAACGCCGCTGCATGTAGGGGTAACGTTCAAAAATTACGCATCCCACCACTCACGGTTGGATTCCGTTTATCCTGGAAGTAGGTCCGCATGATTGCAAGGCCAAAAAATACTTCAGGGATCAAAATTCAAGCAGTTTTGTTGATAATAGTACATATTGTGCATTTTATGTTTTTGCTGTAAGATCGGATACTGCCCTTAAATTTGCCAAACACTTTTATCTAATGCTTTCAAACTTTTAATGATATCAAATGCATGTTTTCTGAAACTTTCACAGAAATCGAGCAATTAACAGCTAAATTATAGCCGATTGAATATTTAACAATTACAACAGCAACACGTGATACTGTGTAGATACACGTTCGCAAAGGACCTAGACTCTACCGATGTCTAAGCATTCGGATGAAAATTTGGAAATGTTTTGTAACATTGATATGTTATCATGGCTTTTCAAACAATGATGTAAAATCCCTGAAGATAAAATAGTAGCGAATTTAAACACATAATAACCATAAATAAGTTTTTCGAGCGCATTCTATGGAATACGAGTACATGCAAGAGTTGTGCTTGAATCTACGATATAAGACTGGATTAGACACCAGTTATTAAGCACGTTGGTTATCATGAAACAACGTTATAGGTTGTGAATTACCTACAATTTTAACCAATAAATTTTGTAAGTGGATAGCTTCTTTACTAGCTTCAGACATTGAAATGAACTCTGCCTCGGTACTTGATAATGCTACATTTCTTTGCTTTCTGGATTCAAATGAAATTATTGAGTTTGAACTTCTATCTGTTACATTTGAACCCCACTCTGCATCTACGAAACCCTCCACAGAACAATTATCTTTTCTTAAAAATAAGGCCAACATTTTTAAGTACACTTCAAATATTTTAACACCCTCTTAGCATGTTTCCAGTGGGTTTCATTATAAGAATTATTAAATTGACTAAGAAAACTTACACTATATGAAATGTCAGGACTGCTAAGTACATTAAGCTTCCTAGATATTGCTGATGGGGATACTCATAGGAAAATTTCTCAGCTTTTGCCAATTTGAGATTCATCTCCATAGGAGTAGGGACAAGTTTACTTTGGGACATTTCTAGTAAATTTTGAATATATTCTTCTTGGTCAAGGGATATTACATTTTTACCAATCTTAACTTGCATTCCCAAAGATTGTTTCAACTTGCCTTGATCCTTGATCTTGAAATTTCTGCGCAACTGATCTATTAACAAACCCAAGGCTGATTTAATGTTATAAAAAACAAGAAAATCATCTACGAACAAGGCAATTATCATTTCAACGTTTCTTTCAAATTTAATGCACAAACATGGTTCATATTTTGACCTTTTGTGCCCTAAACTTTGCAAATAACTATCAATTTCATGGTTTCATGTTCTGGAAGACTGTTTTAGTCCATAAATAACACACTTTAATTTAAATACTTTGTTATCATCCTTGTTACAATCATCAGTAATAGGTTTGTTCATGTACACTGTTTCTTTCAGTAAACTACTTAAAAAGGCAGTTATTACGTCAAGGTGACATACATCAAAATTAAATTTCACTGCTAATGCAAACAAAAGCCTCAAGGTGGAGTTTCGAAGCACGGGGAAAAAGTAGCATGAAAATCTTCATCGGCTTTTTGAGAAAAACCTTTCGCCACCAACCTTGCACGATATTTCACATTGTTGTCGCTGTCATGTTTTTTTATAGGGGCCAACTTGCATTAAACCATTCTTTTATTTTTGGGACGATCCACTTCCTCCCAGGCTTCATTTTATTCGAAAGAATTCAGCTCTTCTTGCATGGCTGCCTTCCAGAACTGACTTTCAGGACCATGTAAAGCTGTGATGTGTCCTCCATCACTTTCTTTTTGGCATTCTGCAAGACTCAAATTATTTATACCATGTTTCTTTGGTTATCTTCTAATTCTTTTTCCGGTTTCTTCAATTCATGAGTTTGCAGGTGTTATCTCTAAGTCTGAGGTAGTATCATAATAATTATAATTAGTACTCACCAAAGAACCTTCTAGATCTGGTACAAAAGTGGTATCATTGTCATCTTCTTCAGAATTGGATGTTTTTGTTCTAGTCTTCTGGTCATTTGGCCTGTTCTCCGATGAAACTGGTAAAGGTTTACACTGCACTGCAGTATCATCTGTATTTTGGTCTCGATGCTCCATAGTGATTATGTCTCTACTCATTGTCAAAGAACTAGTATTAGAATCATATACTCTATATCTCTTTACATTCTCAGCATAACTTACAAGAATAAATTGCCTCGGCTTCTTGTCCCATTTCTTTCGCCTTTCTTGTGGAACATGCGCCATGACAGCACTTCTAAATACACGTAAATAACTCAAGTTCGGCTTCTTGCCTGCATAAACCTCCTAAGGTGTTCTATCATTCAGTCCGGAAACTACAGATCTGCTTTTTAAGTATACCGAAGTATTCACAGCTTTAGCCCAAAACTTTTCATCTAAGCCAGCATCAAACAGCAAGCATGTAGCTTTCTCTACTACAGACCTGTTCATACGTTCGCACAAGCAATTTGGATGTGGTGTGTAAGCATTAGTCTTTTGGTGGACTATTCCTTGCTCCGCTAAATACTTCTCGAACTTAAGGCTGCAGAACTCACCTCCACTGTCCGTTCTATTAGTTTCGATTTTCCTGCTTTTTGTTTCTGAACCATGGACTGAAAATACTTGAAGTTAGTGAACTCTTCATCTTTTGCTTTGAAAAAATGAATGTCATCTTACTGCAGTCGTCTACAAATAAAATATAATACTTGACTTTCCAATTGACAGACACTCCATCGGGCCTCTCACATCCACATCAATTAAGTCCAGCACTTCTTCGGCCTTCGAACAGCTTTGTTGACTTCGCTTGCTTTCCTTCACATAAACAATACTATACAATCCAATTTTTTAATTTTTGCCACTTCAGGGGAAAGAAATTCCGTCTACCGCTTGCTTCATTTTATTTAAGCTGGCACTATTTATGTACCCTTAGCGTCTTTGCCACATCCTGCTATTTGTCACTGTTGGCATCGCTACTAATGTCTCATCCGCTTTCAAAGTATGCAACCTGTACACGCCGTCAATCAACTCAGCTTCACCTACAAGTTTCTCCTGCTGATTATAGATGTAACAAGCATTTTCCTTGAAAATCATCCTATTTCCATTTTCTATCAGCTGATTCACAGAAAGCATATTTGTTGTCGATTCTGGTACACACAATATATTAGAAACTGTGATGTCACACTCGCTATCGTTCACGACTGTCACTATGTTTACATCACCAGAACATAACACTGGCACGTTGATCTGATTTGCAATTACGATTTCCTTTGTATCGAAGTCCTGTGATAGATTCGCGATCAAGTCTTGTCTCGCAGTCATTTATTTACTAGCACCGCTGTCAACATACGAATTCTTCTGGTTAAATTTTCCGGTCAGAAATATGGCGCTAAGGCATTTGATTGTCTTCTTTTGCTTTAATCTGAGTTTGAGCACTGATTTTTGTAGTGAAAGGTTTATTTACAATTGGAACACTTTATATTTTTGACATTTTTCACGCCTGACGATTGTTTAATACCGAATTACCATATTTGTGACGTTGCGAAATCTGAGATCTTTTTTGCGAAAAATGCATTTTCATAGCTGGAGATAGCACATACATCAGAAGACATATCCATAAACTTTGTTTTAAAAATATATGCGGTAATGTCAACCCCCGAGTGTTCGATGGCCATTATCATTGGAGCATACTTATCAGGTAATCCAGCTAGTGTCAATGCTTTAATATACTCATCCGTTATCTTGAAACCTGTTCCTTGCAGTCTTTATCCCGGTTCTATTATTTGAGTGACGTAGTCCGTCACAGATTCACAATTTTCTAGGAAAATATTGATGAGGTTTCCATATAAACTAATCTTTTTGTGTATCCTGAATCGTCGAACATATTTTTCAATGTTGTCCATAGATCAAAGGTTGTTTCTGCCTGCTTCATATGAACATAAAGCACTGGATCGATTGTTAGGATTAATTTCGCTCTCGCTTTCGCCATTCGTTCGCCCGATTGTGTGCCACCGCTCCATGGTCCGCCGAACGGGGAACCCCTGAAACTTAAGTGAAGTAGGACACTAAGACGCCGGATCAACCACCGTAGCACATGACACGCAATTACTTCACCCAAGGAAGCTAGTCTCTAATACACGCGTTTACCAAACCAATTTCCCAGTTTTGATTTGAAAAACGAAATGAAAAAAACGTAGAGTTCACTGTTAATTCTCACTATTTCATTAATATGTAATCAATATTTACAACTTATCTTACAACTAAGAGGACTACAGTAATTTTGGCCAAATTATTAAAATTTGAAAATGTACCTTTTACTTTCTCTATTTGAGGCCCCATTATGTACCGCCAGACGTCCGTTATCCATCCGATCTCCCTTGCCGTCGCAATTCTTCCAGATATCGAGTTCCTGGGCTTTGAAACCTTGTTCACCTTGTAGTTCCACTTGGTACGGTATTTTCCTCCCATCAGATGCTCCAACCCTAATTTTCTCTTTTCAGGGTATTGTAAAATCATTTTACAATACCCTCCTAAAATCCCGTCCTGTCTGTCCGTCCGTCCGTGCGTCACACCACTTTTTCTCGCAAACTACATAAGCTAGAAACATAAGATGTTGTAAGTAGGTGCGAAGTGACGCCCTCTTCAAAGTTTCAACACGAAGAATAAGTTTTGCTTTGAGGGGTGCAGGGGAAGGGAAAATGTACGAAAATTTTGCGTCCCCCCACCTTTCGCCCGAAAAATCTGAAAAAAATCACAGAGGTGTGACTTTAGTAGTACAAGGGCAACAACTACCTCAGAAGTCAAAATTTGATCAATTTTATTAATAATAGTACATTTTATAAATTTTACATTTTTGCCTATAAAATCAAGATGGGACCCCTCAAATTTCCCAAAACCTACAATTTAAGTTTTTTCAAAGTAATTGTATGTGTCCCAAAATTTTCACAATAATTGAACTATAAACAGCTAAGTTACAGCAAATTGAATATAGAACAATTACAACAACATTAGCACGTGATGACAGGGAGATTCGCGTTTGCAACGGACCTAGACACTACAAACATGTAGGAATTTTGATAAAAATTTTAGATGTGGTTTGTAATATTGATGTGTTATCATTACCAATCAAGCGACGGTGTCGAAACACTTGAAACAAAATGGTGGCGAGTTTAAAATCATAATAACCATCATAATTTTTCGAACTCAATTTATGGAATCTGTATATCAGTCAAGTTTTGATATACAGAATATATTGTTTGATTTACTAATTGTTTTACAATACTTTTCTGGCAGGAACACTCTCCTGTTACTTCAATTTGTTTATTATTCTTTCTGCCTAATTGAATCTCCAGTCGAACTCCGCCTCGCTTCGCTACTAAGATAAAACAGAACGTCACCGTTATCTCCCAGCCCCTTTTATAACTTCGGGCCTAACGGCTTAGCCATTTCAAAGCCAAGGCTCTGATTGTGGTATTCTTAATGCACTTCCACTGGAAAGTACATCTTGAAGTTGGCGGATTCGCTGGCTGTTATCGTACTGGTTGTCCCTGCTACTGCTCCTGGTACTGGGATGTCGCTGTTACGGCTGTTGTTGCTGCTGGGGTGCTTGTTGCCGGCGCTGAAGCATACTTTGCTGCTGCTGTTGCGCTATTTGCTGTTGTGGCGACGCCCACTGCAAGTCTACGCGTGATGACGACGAGGATAATTGCGATCCTAAGACAAGCGTAGATGTTACGGCTGGTGATGATGGTTGATATCCCACAGATATCGATTATTGGGGATGCTTCGGTTGTAGATAAAAGTGGTGATGCTGCAATGATTGTTGTTGGATGGTTTTCGTTTACTATAGCCTTAAGTAGTTGGTTGTTAGAATCTTCTGTTGATACCACACGGATGCTTTTTGCTGCCGCTGGTGGCTGCAAGAATGCGCATGATGACGATGATGATGACTGCAAGTCAAAGCATAGTAAGATATTGATTCTGATAAGATGGTTGATGTCCCGCTGAGATCGATTGTTGGTAATGTTTCTTTTGCAGAGATTGCTGAAGGTGGTGATGCAGCGATGGGTGTTTCGTTGGATGGTGGTGATCTACTGTTTAGCATGGTTGACAGTGTGTTGATTTGGATTGTTGCGCAAGGCCGGCTACGATATTACTTGCACATTCATCACCATCGTTTTTTGTGATGTCTTCCGCCCGAATTTATTGAACTCTTGTACGGTGGATGTAGTGGACTGGGAATTTGAGTGCTATTTGCTTGCGTGGAACCAGATTCAATGTCTGCTGTATCAGATAGGGTGAGTTCGAAAAGATTTGATGCGTATGGGCTATTGCCTGGTATGATACGTTCTTTGCTATGGTATTGCATATTTGGACTTGTTGTATTCGAACGTTTTATTCCAGTTGGGCTGAATTTTATTAGCAGTATTCTTCGTATGCAAGTTTGTTAGTTTTGCTGCTGCTGCACTACTGCATTTATCTTGCTTTTTAATTGAACTCGCCTGATGGTATAAATAATTTACTGAGTTTGCGTTATTCGTTGGTGGCGCTTGCTGCTGGCAAAGATATCATTGTTTAGCTGAGTTACTTTTGTAGGGTTTTGTAAAATAGTTTTATAAAACCCTACTAAAATCGCTAGAAACATTAAATTTTGAATGTAGGCTAAAATGGTGCTTTCTTCAAAGTTCAACTACAAAAAAATATTATAATGTATTTGTGGGGGGTCGCCCCATATAGGAGAGTGGCCGCCGAAAAAAATTTCAACAAAGGTAGACGATATGGGTATCAAATGGAAGGTCCTGATTATAACTTTGCAAAACAGGTCTTAATTTGACTCTTTTTGCTTCGAGGGGTGCAGAGGGAGGAAATACACGAAAAATTTGTGTACCCCCTTGCGTTTGGGCGCCTGTGACCCGAAAAATCTGAAAAAAATTATGGAGGTAGGTGTTTATGAGTACATTAACAACAAATACCTTAGTAGTCGAAATTCGCTCAACTTTGTCAATAATAGTATGATATTCAAATTTTACATTTTCCCCAATAAAATCGTACATGTACCCTTAAACTGAATGAAATTCGATACTTCAGTAGTCCTATAAAAGGTCTTTAAACTTTGTTAGTTTGATGAAAATTGAATGATAAACGCAGAAGTTATGACCATTTGAAATTTCTCCAATGACACCAATAATGACACACAATTTTGGTATTTTATGGACTTTCCATCGAATCAGTCACTGCAGTGTTGATTTGATCTTCTTGAAATTTTCAAATAAGGTCAATAACATTAATGTTTTTGGGAATTAATGATTTGAGTGATTTTTGTTGGTTTGCAACAAAACGGCGACCGTTGAAAATGGAAATACAATGGATTTTCTTCTAAACGTGCACATCTCTTTGATATATTTCTTGACTTTATTCGTTGCTGGTGACTGCGTTTCTGAGAGTTTGAGTACAAAACCCTTCTGACATAAGCGTAGGTCTGTCTAACCAGCTTATTTATTCTGTATTCTATCTCGTGACCTCTGGTGATTCCTATACTGCTGCTCCTAAAAATCTTCTCAAATGAATTCTACTCCCTGAATTAGTTTAGTTCTTCTTAAATAAGTTTTCTCGATCTAGTTGAAAAATCGAATTAATCAGATAAAATTTTGATTTAATATATATTTTACATTTAGATTTTCGAAAGCAATTTGATTTGGCAGAGGTTGAAAGAGATTCCTTTTTTGCTATCGTGTCTACTCAACATTTCCCTTTGGCTCCGTAACAATACACAGGAAAGGTTAACGTAGCATCTTTATCAAATTCATCATGCTGTTTTGGATACTATCAATTGCTTCTTATGTTTTCGAAATCAGTCCAGTCGTCGAAGTGAGTGGACGTGCGCGTACATTGTGTGGAATTGAATTATTATTATTATTAATTGTTAAAGAGTTACAACTTATAAGCAAAATCTAAATCATTGACCAGTGATTGAAAGTATTAGATAACAATTACACCCTAGAATAGTGACATAGATATCGTGAGTGTGTTCATCAGCAGCTTGTGTGAACATAATTATTTACATCGCAATCCACTGGGAATTAACAAAATTGTGCAAGTGCAGCGACTGTTTATACTGTTGAGTTTTAAAGTGGGTCGCAGATACTTTAGTAGACCTTGATCAATTATTGTTTTGTGTGCATAACAGTTATACTGACCTTGACCGTGGAATCATTCTTAAGAAGCTTATATCAACAATGAGTGTAAAGTGCAGTCTGGCAAATTGTATGGCATAAGACAATACATTCAAATATGTTACATGCAGAGCCTTTTCCAATCGTAAACTACAAAGAGCTTGCATGGATGCACCAAGAGATTGGTACCGTCCCTACAGAGATAAGCATTTCATCTGTTCGGATTGCCAAGTTTTGAATACCTATTGAAAGCCATGTATGACAAATTAATTGGATACATCGACAATCGACAATGATGAAAGTTTTGTGGAAATGGCTAGCAGCTTCGATGATTTAGCAGCGACACTATCCAACAGCAACAAGAGGGTATATAAAGCGCTTGAAATGTTTGAAATTAAATCGCGTCCATCCGTGAAAAATTATCAAACATTCAACATTACAATCAGGGTTAAGAGCTCGAGAAATCATCGTTATTTCAAGCGAGAACGTTGAAAGTGTTGGAAAATCATGGCACAATTCTGAATAACATAGAGTTTTATTTTGAAGCTCGAGGAAAGAAGACGAATCATTGGAGATTCTGTCGAAAGTGGGAAAGATTGAAGACAGACAAACACAATAGTAGAAGGGATGCAGTAGTTCATATATCAACAAAAAGTTTAGCTTATATCTTGGCATATACTACGTCCCCCCAAACTCATCGAAACCATTTTTTCTTTAGCTGCATCTATTAAAGAAGATGACGTTATAATTATTACTGGGGAATTTAATTGACCAAATTTGAAATTCGTAATTGACGAAGTCGATAATCGTCTTCTCCCAATCAATTTTCTTGATTACTTTTAATGGCAACGACCTGCAGCAAATAGCTCCGGCGCCTAACCAAAATGGAAATTGGTTAGACTTTATATTTGCTAACGCATATGACAATGTAGTGATCAATGCAACCGATGACAAAGAGCACCTTGTTTCTAACAGTCTTCATCAATCTGCAAGTACTATTGACATTTCCACTCCTGATATTTCTAATTATATTTCATACAATAATTCAGTTGTATACGACTTTCGCAATGCTGATTATGAAAGCATTAAAAACATCTTTGTGCTGTGATCAGGCTTTTACTCTTTCGACGGTAGATCTAGAAGAAGCTTTATTTTGTTTCTATCGGATAACTCTTGACGCCGTTGAAAAGAATATACAAAAAATTAAGAAAAAAAGCTAAACTTTCGGAACCTTGGCTAAATAATGATCTTAGATATTTACGAAATCAAAAAAACAAATACTTTAAAATGATCATAAGTAAAATAAAATATCAGCAACGCCATTCAATCAAAATATTATGAGCTTGCTAGTGAATTCAAATCAAAACCTCGAGTAGCATATGAATCAATTTGATTGGTGAAATATTATTAAACACGCAAAAAATTCTCTGATCTTGTAAACGCGATATTTTTGCAAGTTATTTCCAAGAGGTTTATTGGTACCCTGAGAAACCAAGAAATTCCGTTTCTGAAATGCCGTGTTCAATAGCTTTGATTACAGAAATTTCAATTTCTGAGGAAGAAATCGCTCATGCAATTGCGAGTTTGGTTTCAAACCTGGTCGTAATCTTATTTTTTCCAGCTTAATGGTCCCTTTCTCCATCATTTTCAATAAATCCCTCAATAACGGCATCTTTTCTTCTTACTGGAAATTTTCGTACCTAATACCAATCCTTAAGAAGAATGATAAACGGTGTATTTAAAATTACCGAGGGACTGCTATATTATCAGCCATTACAAAGCTTTTTAAACAGATACTTTGCAACAAGATCTCTCCTATTTTACTCGCATAACCTCGGCTTGATGAAGAGCACCATGGGTTCCGAAAAAATAGATCTACAATCACCAATCTCCTCAATATGACATCAAGCATTCTATGTAAGATGGAGAAAGGTCACCAGATTGATGCAACATATACAGATTTTAGCAAAGCTTTCGATCGTGTGAAACATGAAGTTCTGATAAACAAACTCCGTAAGTTTGGCACTGCAGGCCGTTCACTCAACTGGATCCATTAATGCCTTAAAGACCGCACTCAAGTTGTCAAATTTCAAGGACAATTATCCAAACCAATTTATGTCCTTCCAAGGTTCCTCAAGGAACTCATCTTGGACCTCTTTTATTTAATATTTTCATATCGGACCTCTCATCAGTATTCCATGATGTACCTTGTCTTTTTATGCAGATGACCACGTTATATCTTTTTTTGTCGGATATGATGTTCTTTCAGTCCAAGCTTAACACTCTCTCTGATTGGTGCAACAATAATCAACTTCTCTAAACTTGGAAAAATGCCAGGTGATAAGTTTTTCAAGAAAAAGAGACTTCTTTTAATAACTTTCACATCAACAACACAACACTTAGTAGAGTGGACAGCATTGTGGACCTTGGTGCTGTTCTAGACATAAAGCTTTTCTTTAAACTACAGTACGATGGAGTTATATCTAAGGCTAATAAAGTGCTACCTTTCATTAAAAGATAAGCTAAGGAGTTCACGAATATTAGGTTACTAAATCACTACACATCTCATTAGTGCGCCCTATTCTTGAATATGCCATCCTGATTTAGAGCGCTGTTTTTTATATCTGTGGCGACAGGTTAGAATCGGTCCAGAAACAGTTTCTTCTTTTTGCACTAAGATCGCTTTACCATCCTGCGAATCGGCTTCAAATACTGAATATGGCATCACTAGATTCTAGTTGAACAATGATATCTGAATGTCTAGCATATGATATTCTGAGAGACAATATTAAGGTTCAGTACATAGCAAAAAAATTATTTTGAATGAACTTATCGTAGATCACCATCACACTCCCTATGCTTTTTTAAACGGATGTTGTAAGGCATTCAACAAGTAACTACTACTCCCCATCCATTTCCAAAGCCTTATATAAAGCTAATATCCTGAAATTCCTTCATTCCTCAACACAATTGTACGTTAATTTGTTGTATCTAAATTTAAGAAAAATTTCTTGTTTCTTATTTTTATATTTTTGTAATTTTTTTTGTAAGAATATGTCTTGCTTGGCAAATAAATAAACAAATAATACAGTTTTTTGCATTAGACAATGCTGCCTTGCATATTTTATGGTCTCTGAGCCAGTCGAATGATTTTTTTAGAACCTATGTACGAGTTTGTCTATTGCCTCCTTTCAACTGATATTTCGTTTCATTTCATTTTGTAACGTTCAGGGTGTCCAACCCAGCAATTCATCGTTCACCATTTTGCTCACCCTTGTATAATATTTACCCTTGATTTAGTTCATTATTTATTCCATGCAGTGAAGCTTTCAAGTTTCTCTTATATAATTACAAGTTCCTCAGCTTTGCTCAAAAAATACGGAAATCAATCCTATTTACATACTTTATATCCTCTATTATCGTACTAATGGGGAAACGTTCTTGACTTCATTCAGTAAACAGCGCTGCAGAAAGTCCTTTTTTTTTTGCAAAAAGTGCCTTTAAGTGTCTTGGCTCATCGATTGCGTCCTCTATTTTTGAAATTCGAGCAGTGATCAGCTGTCTTAGTTGATAGAGTCAGAGCAACGTTTCCTCAGTTTCCCTACTCGTTTCCGTACTGCAGGTTCTTCAACGAATACCTTTCTGGGTGTCCATTGTTAGTTCATACGATTCACGTGATCAGCTTATTCTAGATTCCGCAGTCTCATAACAGTGAGACGTTCAACTCGTCAAAAATTTCATACTCATAGCTCATGACTCTATCAAATTTGTCATTGGTCCCTGTCTAGTCTCACGCCAATAAATGGCCTTTTGAAGGCGTTCAATATGTTTGCGGATGCTTGGGTTAGGGTCAAAGTTTTATATCTATATAATTGCACAGGTCTTATAACAGATTCGCATAGATGGAGCTTTGTTTTACTACAAAATATTGCACGCATAAAATACTTGTTCAAAGTTGTTGGTAATTAAAATGGAGAAAGAGCAATATCGGTTGGTTATTTGATTCTTGTTTTTGCAAGAGAGATCGCGTAGTGTGATCAAAAAGAACTTGGATACTGAGTACAATGACTCTGTTCCTACAATGGTGACCGTAAAAAATTGGTTTAGCGAATTTCAACGCATTTGCACGTCGGTTTTTGATAAACCACACCCAGATGCACCAAAAACTGCTATCACAGAGGATAACGTGACAAAAATCCACAAGCTTGTATTAGCAGACCGCCGAGAAAAGGGTGCGAGTTAGCTGATGCAAAAGGATTCTTTAAAGACCGTGTGGGTCATATCCTGCATGAAATGTTGGACAAAAGAAAGCTGTTAGCATGAATAATGTCGCATTTGCCCACTCCAGACAACAAACGCAACGTGAGGCCACTTCAGAGCAGTGTTTAAGCGCAATCCGAAGGATTTTCTGCATTGTGTTATGACCGTTGACGAAACATGGCTCCACTGGTATACACCAGAGATCAAGAAGTAGTCAAAGCAGTGAATTTTACCTGGCAAACGTACTCCAAAGAAAGCGAAGACTATCTTATCAGCCATAAAGGTGATGACCACCGTTTTCTGGGACTCACAAGGTATGAACTGCATCGACAACCTGGAGAAGAGCAAAACGGTCTCACCGGGTAGAAATTTGAGTCAAATGAGGACGTCATCGCCGCTACGGGGCTATATTTTTAAGATGGGCTAAAGAAGTTGGAGCACCGCTGATTCACGTGTATCGAGTGAACAAGAGATTATATTGAGAAACAAATTACCACTTTTCTAAAAGTGTCAAATCACATGATCGTGGTGGCCAAATAACATCGCCAGAACGCGAGATAACACGCCCATTGTATTGCTCGCATAAAAGAGCCATTGCTTCGTTGGCTGTGTGACAAGTGGCACCAGCCTGTTGGAACCACATATCGTCCAGGTCCATAACCTCAATTCCTGGCCACAAGAAGTCCGTTATCATCTCCTAATAGCAAACAATATTCACGGTAACTGCTTGGCCGTCCTCATTTTCGAAGAAGTACGATCCGATGATGCCACCAGCCTTTAAACCGCACCAAACAGTCACTCTTTGTAGTTGCATCGGCTTTTCAACGATCATTCGTGGATTTTTATTTGCCCAAATATGGCTATTCTGCTTGTTAACAAATCCACTGAGGTGAAAGTGTGCCTCGTCGCTAAAGATGATTTTCTATGTAAAGTCATCATTCCCTTCTGTCAGTAGACTTCAGCTCATGAGACAATTGAACCTTGTAAGCGTGTAAATTCAAATCTGAGATGAGAGAGTGAGATGTTCAATTGTTAAACTCGGCAACGAGTTGAGGTTGACGGCTCTTCTGCTACACTATTGCCAACAACAGCAATGTTTTCCGCAGAACGAACTGGGCGAGCATGCACAGTTGATTTTACATTTCCTACAGGCCCGTTTTGCTGAAATTCGCGCACGATTCTCCCAATTGCGAACACATTTGGTCGATTATGCTGACCAAAAAAAAAAATCACGAGGTGCACATAATGCATTTTGATTTGAACGCCCATTTTTGTAAAAGGCTTCAACAACCTTAACGCGCTGCTCAATTGTGTACCACTCCATGGTTGAATTTGTCAAACACTGAAATCAAATTCAGTTGGATGTTAAGGTGTGATTCACAATTAACATCGTTCATTATGGTTGGGCCACCCTATACTGTCAATGCTGAAGTTGATGCATTTGTCACTGTTGTTCTTATAGAAAACTCCCTGCATGATTTTTTCGGTTTAAAGGTGTCCAATTGCGAGAGGGGATGACACCATTTTTTCGTATTTTTTGCTTTCCTTGCCCATCGTATCGTCTACAATAGATTGCAATTTTAATAACGGATATTTCAGGTATTTTTGGCGAAAAATTTGTTTAATGGTTCACATCTTTATATGCAAAGGCCCCTTCAAAATCCTTTCAACTTTTTTTTAACCAGAAACACCCGAGTTGTTCACAAAATTCGGTACCTGTAGCTTCTATAGTTCAAGAGGAAACTTGCTGTTACGCACTGAGGGACGGACGGATAGGTATCAATTTTAAGAGGGTGTTGGAAATACAATAATTCTTCTTACAAAGCCCCAACAAAATCTTATAGATAATAAATTATTATTATCATTTTTGATCGGGTCGATCTATTTGTAAGATTGACCGAATTGTAGTGTCTTACATAAATGTAAAAATTTAGGTAGCCCTAAAGATTTTCAACAGTACTGGCAGCCCTACAAAAGTGAAGAAAAACACATCTTTTGTAAGCTTCGATTGAGCTCAGACACATTGAACGATTGGACAGTACTGCTTGTTTTGTTTAGAATAATAAAGAACAGACGAAGACATTATAATTTAATGTGGTCGTTTGAATGTTCCTGTTTCACAAAACAAAAATACATGCCTATGGAACAATTATTAATGCAACTCAATTATGTAGCTACGCCCAAAGAATTTTCATAAGTAATTTGAAGCTATCGGAGCTATTCAAAAATTGAGATTGATGCCCGCACGGTGCGGAAAATTCAGTGTATAGTAAAAGAGCAAATTGTCGTATGGATTTACATCAAGTTGATGTAAAAAGGGTGAGATTATCAATGTAAAAGCTTAGCAAAGATAAATAATTACAGGAGAAAATTAACCTGAAATTAATTCGTACTTACAAGAATATATTGAGTTCGAATAAGTAATAACATTCAAAATAATTCCCTCCCCTCTAAGCATGGTAGTCGCCATCACCAGTGTATATCTAATAAGAGTGATGGCCTGATAAGAATTAGTGCACACGTCGAAACCATCTTCTTCTAAAATTTTCCTTCCCCAATAATTTTTCAATAAATTTATTAATGTAATTCAATTAAGTAGCTATATTCAAAGAATTGTTGATACGTTGACACTCTAGCAGCTGTCCAGTTTTCATATTTGTGACTGGCAATCTAATGTGAGCGCTTACTCTGAAAGGAACTTCGCCAACCGAAATAGTTTTAGTTTCCGATACATGTCTTACTTCAGTGAGGATGTCTAAAGTTGCATTGCTTATAAATTTCATGATCTAAAAGCCCCAGAAAAATTATGTGGTATTTCATTGAATGATTACTCCAGAAGGCTCTTCAGCATACGCTTCTATGATCACCTCTAAAAGCCTATTTTAACGTCACTTACATAGATAACCTACCCCCAGCGTTTAGCTAACGAACAAAATTTGGAAATACATTTAAGGTCCGCAAATAATGATTCACGCTTATATATATCACGTTTGTTTCAATAAACTTCGCTGCTGCATTATTCTCTTGTTTCCCTGAAAACCACTTTCATGGAACAATTGTTTCATTTGGCCATTCAGATTCAACGGAAATATTTTCACATTTATCAAAATTAAATCTTCTTTCTCCGTGTTCTATAATTTTTGCGACAAAAACTTTTGGGCAAATAAATGTACTCGATTGTCACGACCATTTTTATAAAAAAAGGTAATTTCCGCTCACCATTATCCTGGAGGAGGAATGTTAACTTCAAGTCCATTGTATTGTGTGAGTACACACATGATATGAGTTTTGTTCGAAATGATGTAGTCTTTCTTGTATACGTCACCTGAGATTTAATATGGTATTTTTTACAAACGCAAACGAGTCTGGTACAGAAAAGCTTTTCAAGTGCAATCAAGGTACAAAGGTTGCTTAGGAGCTTACTTTAAAACCCTTATAAGTCTTATTTACAAAATAAATGAAGGCTGTACGCTTTTGAGGAACAGGTATTATTACCTAGCAACGAGGATGTACATGAATGTCCTCTAGCCATAGAGTTCCGAGAATTCGTTTCCAAGAAATTTGTAACGATGGGAAGAGCACGTTTGATAATGGAAAAGCAAGAGTGAGGAGATCATTTATTTCGGTTTCAAGTGCCCTGTTTGGGATCTTTGGGAAAGTCGTTGTCAAATCAATTATGGATTACGTGTTTTTCTCGGAGGACTACTGGACTTTAAAATGTTTCATTTTTTGTCTTTTTGCGAGAGCAAAGATTTTCCAGAATAGTCATATTAAATACGTTTGTTGAGTAAAACGGTTAGTTTTATATAAGGAACAACTTTTCTTATGAAATATGCTTGGATGGATTCCATTTACTTAGTACTTTTAAAATTTAGATTTTAATGTTCAAGTCAACGTTTATCGCTACTATGAATTGAAATATTTAAGTAATTATAATATTGAGTAAAATACATCTGATTGAATATTTTAAAGAATGAAAAAATTGTGTTTATGTTCTTGAAACACGAAATAAAAAAAAAACAAAATAAAGAAGACCGACTTCAAAATGCCCTAAAAATTATGAAATAAAATTTTTGAAATCGTCACCAAAGCAGCTCGTATTAATTTGGTTTATTTTAGCTACGAAGGTTTGCCACATCGATTTTCAAAATGGGGAAACTGATTTGGTGCCAACTCCAATACTTTTTTATGTCAACCTTTTGAGGGCATTCCGAAATTAGTTTTCTTTTTCTCCCTGCATGTTTTTTTATTTCATGCTTAATATGTGATACTTTTTTAGGGTTTTGTATCAAAATACAAAACCCTATTGCAATCACGCCTTGTGTCCGTCTGTATGTCACAGAAGTTTTCCTTCGAAACTATAGAAGCTACAGCCATGAAACTTTGTGAAAAGGGTCAGAAGTGGTGACTTCTTGAAAGCTTTGGGGTGGAAAAATTTTTCAAAGTGTTTAAGGCGGTCCCCCCATACAGGAAGGTTAACCTTCAAAAATGTTTTTTCACCATTGGCAGTTGAGTAGGGTAGCATTGAAAAGGTCTCAATGAGACCTTTTTAAAGCAAGTCTTAAAATTGCCTTATCAGTTCCGTGGGGGGCAGGGGAAGAGCAAATGTATGAACTTTTCGCATATCCCCCCTCGCGATTGGACACCTTTTATCCGAACAACTTGAAAAAAATCACGGATAGGCCTTTATGAGTACAGGCCTTTATGAGTACAACAACAACAAATACGTGAGAACTCGAAATTCACTCAAATTTGTTATTAATAGCATGATTTATCAATTTCACACTTTCTTGAATAAAATTCATTACACAAATTGTTATTTATAAGATTGAGATGTCCTGAAGGTTTCACAAAGATCAAATGGTACTTAACGAAGTTATAGCGGTTTCAATTTTTCTGTATTATTATGGAACAATATACGCTGTATAACTATGGAGCCATATAGCTATGGAACAATGTGCGCTTTTTACCGACTCAGACACTACAGGTTTGCTAGGATTTGCATGAAAGTATCAGGAATGATAGGTATCATGAAAATGTTTGAGGATTGGTTCAGCTAGTGGTATCAGTGATCGTCAAACATAATGGTTGCTGTTTTAAATGTGAAGATTATATTATTTTTCCCCAACTTCAACGTTTAAGTTGCATGCTTTAAACACTTGATTCAATTAAATGAATCTTCAGGAGTAGCTGCAATTAATACTCATAGATGAAACAAGTCGAGGAAGCAGGAGAGAGCTGCTAATGCAAGGCTTTGTAACCTTTTTAGGGTTCAAAGAAAATTTTCTGATACCATGAATCGCTGATTTGAATTAGTCACCTCATACGTGTTTAAAAAATCATCCAAACGATGCAAAATTTCGTTCATAGGTACATAACAGCCGATGTTCAATATTTTTGCTGAATGCTCGGCTCATTGGACGTACTTAAGTAAACCACTATGCCTTAAATTTTCATGAAAATCCCAAGAAAATAAGAGGGCCTTGGTCGATTTGAAATATTTGTATAATAACTATCAACATGTGTTATTGTTTTTGTATAGTAATTCCATACAATTGCAATGACGATAACTCACTTAGTTTAATTTGATTTCCATGAAATTTTGTAGGCTTAAGGGTCTTATATCAACCTACATAGATGTTGAACCTTAAGAAGTTTAAGGGCACTGTTTCAATTTTCAGGAGAAAATTTATAATTTTCAGACCATACCATTATTAATAGAGTTGAGTGAATTTTGATTTCTGAGGTATTTGTTGGCCTTGGACTCATAAAGATCAACTTTCGTGATTTTTTTCGGGTTTTCGGCTCAAAGTTGTCCAATCGTGTAAGAATTCGACACAAATATTGTTCGTGCATTTTGCCAACCCACCCTCCATGTCTAATCGTGTAGGGAGGGGACACAAATATTGTTTGTGTATTTTACAAACACCCCCCTTGGACTCCTATTTTTCAAATTCTGAAAGTGCGAACACCTTTCATTTGATACCTTACTCGACTACATTTAACGAAAAACTTGTTAAAGGCCACTTCGTTATAAGGGGGGCACCCTTGAAAAATTTTGATATACTGGATGAAACTTTTGAGAGACCACCACTTCTATATTTTCGGAAGAAATTCCAGGTGATGCACAGATCGACGGAGAGATGGACAAATAGATGTACAAACGGACAGATAGATGGGCAGATAGACAGGTGGGCAGGCGGACAGATTCGACGGGAATTTAGTGCATTTTTGCAAAGTTTCTTTCTGAAAGCTCTTAAGATCATGGAGCTAGATCCAATAAGAAATAACTTAGACATTAAAATTCGTTGAACTTTGCTAATAGTAGTAGGATATAACATACCATTCAATTAGATGAAATTAACTATTTAAGTAGTTCTTCAAATTATCATTTTATTTTTTAAGTTTCAATAGAATCTACTGACGTCTGATTATAACATTCGAGGTGTGCCAATTAAGTAATGAGACTGAATCCATGAAAACCGTATTTTAAAAAATCATTCTATAACCCTCCCATCTCCTTAGGCAGCTATACAACGATTTCAGCGCCAATTCTGTGCTTCATAACATTTCTGGAACGCTTCGGCTGAGATGCCTGGAGGTACCCTCTCACGGCCGCCTGAATGTCCGTAATCGCCTCAAAATGGGTTCCTTTGACCACCGATTTTGTTCTAGGGAATAAAAAAATTACAAGGTGACATATCGGGTGAATAAGGCGGCTGTTGCAACATGGTAGTCCCTTTAGAGACCAAATACTGGGACACGCTGAGGGCGGTGTGGTGTGGTTCTTTAGAACCATCTTCGCGCACAACTTTTAAATCCCAAAATCGTCGGTTAAAATTTGTTTGACTGTTTCACGGTTCATATCGAGTTCCGAGGCCAACATTCAAACTGTTAAACACCAATCTTCACGGATTAGGGCACGCACACGCTGCACATTTGCGTCAGTCCCCACCTTGACTGATCTCCCGCTCCGTGCCTCGTCTTCCGTGCTTTCACTCCCCTCCTTAAACTCGTAATGCCATCGAAATACCTGGACACAACTAAGAGCACTATCAACATGTAGTTTTACAATTTGAGCGTACATTTCCGAAGCTGTTTCGCCCAGTCTCGCGCAAAATTTTATCGCGACGCGTTGCTCTTGATTTCGTTTATCCAATTTCGTACTAAGCACCACCAACACAGGTCTACTTAACACGACACAGCTGGCGAATGATATTGCTAGAGCAAAAGTAAATATATCAATAGATAGGAGAAAGATGAAAAAGAAGAGAAAGGGAATTTCAAGCTCACTAGTTTACCACAAGCGTGGCAACAAGATTACTCTCATTACTTAATTATCACAGCTCAGAGACTACCCTTTTGATCGAATCTTCTCCAAATTTTCCGATAATATGAATAACAAAAATGCATTTAAGATTCAAATCAGTCAATGATTTTAATAATATTGGAACAAAATCTTGGCTGGTTAAAATAGTTCTTTTAAAGCAAGAATATGTTTGTTGTGCATGCCTTAAAAGTTTTTCTTGAATTAAATCATTCTATTTATGTGCACGTTATAGATTAAGTACAAAACCCTTTTGACATGAGTGAAGTTCTGTCTATCCAGCTCGCTTATAAATGGTGTACGTGATTTGCATTTAATAAGTGATTTTTGCCATATGAACCGAATATTTTAATTTTGAGGCTGGAATCGGCTGTTCTCAAATAGTGTAATCAGAAAGATGCTTGGAGCGGTTCACAAATGGAACCATATGACGCATTATTCTCGGGCAGTCCCAAAAGATAGAAAGGGCTCACAGCAGCTGGAAATACTGAAGGCAGGGGATAATTTCTCTTGCCTCTCTCGCCTCTTGCTTGGGGATGGATCCCCCAATTTTAAAGCACCTCATGGCATAGTTAAACAAGGCTTAGCTGAAATTAATGTTTCACACGGTCCCAGATTAGGCTCCCAGGTTAGCAGAGCAGGTGTTCAGTGGGTATTCCGGATATTTGGTGCACCTGGGAGTCCCACTTTAAGGATCTAAAGAGCCTGAACCTTTCAATCACAAAAACAAAATCATCACAACGGAGCATAGGGTCCAGGTAAAGACAAAATATGCCAATATATTTTGAGTCCCTACCCTCGCAATTGGACACTTATGAGCTGAGCAATCTGAAAATAATCACAAAGGTGGGCGTTTATGAGTACAAGAGCAACAAATACCTCAGAAATCGAAATTCATTGACTTTGTTAATAATAGTATGACTGGTATATTTTACATTTCCACTCATAAAATAAAAACAATATCCTGAAATTTCTTCTTGTAACTATATAGGTAAATACAAGATTTTTACGCTCACAAAATTTTATGGAAATCAAATCATAGTCATGTGAGTTACAGAGATTTAAGTTGTATGCAATTGCAACGACACTAACACATGCTGATGTTTGATCCATATTTCAAAACTACTGAGGCACTTTTATTTTCTTCCAATATTCATGAAAATTTGAGGACTATTTTCAATAGGCCGAGCATTCAGAAAAATTATTTAAATTAGAATAAAATGTTGCCTGCAATGTGTTTATGAAAGAAATTCAGCATCATTTGCATAAATTTAAACGATTTCTTATCCAAGTATTTGATGAATAATTCAAGTCATCGATTTACGAGTACCCTAGGGTGGCTACAAGGACCTTCTGGTATGAGCACTCTCTTGCTAACTCAAATTGTTTATTCTAATGATATTGTTTACTATACTTTGGTGGCTTTTTATCATATCTTATCTTTCATCTTGTGTTCTCCTCTAAAGTTTATTTGTGGACCTGATTATACTGTTTGACTTATTTTAATACTTACTACACAACCTTTTAATCCTTTTTCGTTAGGTTTTATGTACAATCATGTGTTCTACGTCGCCATAAATAAGGGTTTTAATTCTATTAATAGCAGATTACTTGTCACATTTTTTCAAAGTTTTCATTGAATTTGATTGCTATAAGTCTTTGATTTGGCTAAATTATAGATCAAATAACAATTAACTTCCCAATACGCACGGATATCAAGTTTTTCTCAGCCCCATCTTTATTATTTTAGGATACGGTCGCTCAGGTTGAAATTTATGCTATTTCATGCCCAGATCATTAGGAAAATATCTCGAGAGAAATTTACGTATTGCGGCGAGTTTTTAATATATATATATATATATATATATATATATATATATATATATATATATATATATATATATATATATATATATATATATATATATATATATATATATATATATATATATATATATATATATATATATATATATATTGTTACATGTTCAAATAATTCTGCGAGCTACTGTCGCAATTCTTGTCGCAACTATTCATAACGTCATGATCAACCAAGAATGTACTCGAAAGCACAAGATTGGACCAAGTAGATCAATGATCAATATCTGAAAGTGACGTCACTGCGGGTATTCAGAATTGCTCGAATATTTCAGGTAGTTCTCGTCAGAACATTCGCGAGTATGCGAGAAATGGATTGAATGACTAGAGACCCTATATAAAGCCGAGCTGAATGAATGGGATAATAGCAAAAATTACGATAAGAGTGGAGCGCGAATTAAAGGCGATATTGATTGGAAGTGAAGTGATTTTCGTGATACAGATAGTTGGAATATAAATTGATAGATAGTGGAAATTAAATTTAAATGCGATTTGTAAAAACGTGAAATTTATGATTGTACATTCTTATTAAATAAACTCTTTTAATTTAATTTAAAAGAGAGTGCGTTCTCATTTTCCCGGAACATTAAAATTATCGGCCGCAAACCGTAACACGCGACAGTGGTGTCAGAAGTGAGAAACTAAATTTCGAAAGTGAATACTTTTCAACATATTTAAAGATCACAATAGTGAGATTTATTGTGAAAACTGGTGGGAAAATAGCCAAAACAATAAAAATTTAACGAGGCTTACATCTGAAAATTAATTAATTGACCATATGGGAGCTTAAGGAGGAGTTAGAACAGCGAAATCTGGCTACGCAAGGTACAAATGCCATACTGATTGCACGCTTGCATGACGCGATTGAGTCGGAAGGCGTGTATCTAGTTTGGGTGAGCCTTCAGATGCGAAAAAAGGCACAGAAGGTAGAGAAGTAGAAACACTAAAATAAAAGGAACTAGAAAATGCGCTGATGCAAATGTTGATGCTGATGCAACAATAGCAGCGACAACAAGCATTTGAAATCAAGGCAGAAATCACACAGAAACTGGAGAAATAGTCAACCGAAAAAAAGTGGTGCTCAGTAGTCTGACCAACCAAATTAAATGCCTCGAGGAAAAGGTCAGGTCGAGGAGAAGGTCGGCCAGGTCAAGGAGAGAATCAACCATGAGGTGGAAAAAATGAAAAAAGAATTTAAAAAAACAAAGGCCGTAGTAACCACTTCACCAGCCCCTCTTATAACCGCACCGCAAAGCTCATCTAGAAATGTGAGCGCACCAAACGGTGCGGTCTGGATTATTAACAAAACCCAGTTTGAAGCCGCCGCCAGGACAAATCACTGGAATGAGCAACTGCATTAATTCTTGCGCTAAGACGCCCAAACCCCAAGCAAACTCAGCTACCATAAATGAATGCGCTTGACATGCGTTATGGAAACGATCATCCAAAGCAGATTTATCGGTCACAGCTACGGCATTGGAGGTAGTGACAGGCGAGCGCAGGTGTGAGTGCGTGGAAATTGAGTGAGAGCCGCATGTAAATGGCGCGGCAGAGAGGAGAGCCAGACCGAGCCAGGAGCCCAGAGTAGAAACCCTTCATACTGAGGGGTCGATGTGAGAGCCAACTTCGTGGGGCAGAGGTTGGCTAGGAGGATCGACGTCCCCAGCACCACCATCACCATGTCAAGTCTACATCGTGTAGAAGCAGACTTGTGCCTTTTGGGTAAAATTCACGGAGAACAATCCGATCGATTATCCGACTAGACCTAGTACGGCAACAACTATTTCCCAAAGGCAGGGTTTTTGCACTATGGACAGCTACGGGAGAAACTGCACCTGTCCTGGAGAGGTCAACCTCCAGATACAGTTGGGAGACCTTGCGATCCTGCACAATTTTCTGGCCGCGAACATTATGGATGACTGTATCCTCGGAATGGATTTTCTGGGACCACATGGAATCACATTGGATTTGGGGAAACAGGTATTGAAATGGTGAAATGTCGAAGTATTTTTGGAGGATTCCAGCGTCCAAATTCCCAAGATGAATGTGGTAGTATGTGCCGACACTGATGTACCGAAACCTTCCGAGAGCATTGCATGGGCCAAGCATGATGGTGATTCTGGAGACCACCGACCTTATCTGATACAGCCAATGAAGACGTCGGAATTGCACAGTTTGATTGTAGGACGAAGCCTTGTAAGATCTTTTAGGGACGGATGTGTTCCAGTTAGAGTCCTTTACATCGCAGACTCAACCACAAGCATCAAAGCGGGAGAAGTCATCGCCAGCTGCCAGCTCATTTTCACCATCACCTCTTTGGAAGCTACTCACGACAATTCTTGGAAAAAGACATCAAAAACTCACGTCCACAATATTAAAGTAGACCAAATGGACAGTGCAGCTATTCAAGCAAGCCTCTGATCTGGTCAAGAAGTACATTAACATCTTCACAACAAGCCCGGATGTCCAAGGCTGAACGAGTATGGTTACTCGCGTCATAGATACACATGGAGCCAAGTAAATTCAACAAGAACCGAGACACCTTCCTATGGCCAAACAAGGAGAAGTGAGCGCATTTATCTTGGACATGGAAACACAAGGTGTTATCGAGCCTTCTGTCAGTCCATGTGCCGCACCAGTAGTTCTAGTAAAGGTTAAGGATGGTAGTAATTTTTGTGTTGACTATAGGCAGCTTAACGATGTCACTAAGAAAGATATAGTTACCCGCTTCCACGCATTGACCACATCATGGATACTTTAGCCCTCGCAAAATCTACACTCGACTTCAAGAGTGGCTACTGGCAGGTAGAAATCGACAAGATGGACGAAGAAAAGACTGCATTTTCAGTTGGGATCGGATTGTGGTAATTTGTGGTGATGCTAGTTGGAAATTGCAACGCTCCAGCCACCTTCAAATGCCTGGTGGAGTACATGCTACGAGGCCTAATCTGGAAGACCTGTTTGGTGCACCTAGATCACATCATTGTTATTGGGAGAACGTTCGAAGTGCATGTGTGGAACTTAGAAAACGTTCTCTCCTGATTTTGACTTGCAAGTTCCGACAAGTGTACTCTTTTTGCAGCTGAAGTAAAATGCCTGGAACACATTGTATCAGCAGAAGGGGTCAAAACAGACTCTGGCCAAAATTGAAGCCGTGAAAAGCTGGCCAAGACCAAATAACAAGCACAAACTACGAAGTTTTCTGGATCTGGCAAACTACTATTGAAGATTCGTGACAGGTTTTGCCAAAATAGCTAAGTGTATCCATCAGCTAACCGAGAAAAATTATCTGGAATGAGCAATACAAGACAGCCTTTGAGACCTTGAAAGAGATGCTGTGTGAATTGCCTGAGCTTACGTATCCAAAATCCAGAAAAATCTTTATATTTGAAACCGACGCAAGCAACGGTGGGATTGAAGCTGTACTCCCCCAGCAGATCGATAGCGAAGAAAGAGTCCTCTAGTATTACAGTCAAGTTTTCTCAAGAATTGACAGGTACTACTGCGTGACCAGAAAGGAGCAGTTCCACGAGTACTTATATGGCCAAAAAAATGTTCTTCAAACAGACCATGCATCGCTGAGGTGGCTGTTTAACTTCAAAAACCCCGAGGGAAAAGTTGCGAGATGGAACGAAAGATCACAGTCATGCAATTACAAAATTGTTCATTGGAAGGGTGGAGTTCATGGAAATGCTGACGCCCTCTCTCGTCGTCCATGTCCACCTTACTGCAAGCATTGCTGATGGATTGAGGAAAAAGAGCCGACTGTTGATCTGCGATTGATAACGGCCGAAGTCGTTGAAGGTTGGTGATTGGAGGAGATTCGAAACACCCAGCTAGCCGATGAAGACATTGCTCACATGGAAGAAGACAACTGGGCGACCTGAGTGGAAGGGCATTTCGATGCATGGAGGAACCCTGAAAAGCTATTGGGCACAATGGAACTCCCTTCTGGTGTGGGTAGTGTACTCAAGCGCAAATGGGAAGCGGTGGATGGTAGCTCCTATAGGATGTAAACTATACTTCCGAAAAGCCGAATCAACTTTGTGATTAAGGAAATGCACGAAGGATCCTCGAGAGGCCACCTTGGTGTTAACAAGACCCTAGCGAAATTACGGGAAAGGTTCTACTGGCTCCATGCTCGAGAAGACTTAGAGGACTGGTGTCGTAGATGCACAATTTGCGCTTCCGTCAAAGGTCCTAAGCGACGACTGAGAGGACAAGTGCAAACATATAACGTGGGGTGTACCGTTTATAAGGATCGTTGTTGACATCGCAGGACACTTTTCTGAATCTAAGTGCGGAAATTGATACACGCTGGTTGTGGCTGATTAGTGGCCCGAAGTCTACCCCATTCCCAACCAGGAAGCAACTACTGTAGCCAAACAGCTAGTGTAAAATTGGGTCAGTATGTACGGCGTACCTTGCGAACTACATTCGGATCATGGCCGAAACTTTGAGTCACTAGTTTTTGGCGAAATGTACAAGCTGCTGGGAATACGGGAAACGAGGACAACACCGCTACATCATCAATCCGATGGAATGGTCGAACGTTTCAACAGCGCACTCAATAAACACCTGTCCAAGATGGTTGACGAGAACCAAAAGCACTAGGATTAGCACACCCCATTATTCTTGACGCCGTATAGAGCTGCCGAACATGCATCGACGGGCCAAGCCCCGCCCCAGCCAAAGTCAGACTATCAGCCGGCAGTGATATTAAGTTTGGAACTCCCCCTGAGAAACCCCAAACGATCTCGGAGTGCGCTAGTGAGCTAAGGCAACGGTTGAACTAGATACATCCAACAGTGCGAAAGCATCTCGAATTGGCTACTGGCCGCATGAAGACCAGGTATGATCTAAAGGAAAATTCTACTGGCTTCCAGCAAGATGACTTGGTGTGGCCATACAACCCACAACGGTGAAAACGTAGATCTCCAAAGTTACGGCATAATTGAGAGGTCCCATGCCGCATTACAAAGCGAATCAATGACTTCGTATATCGTATCCAGGAACACCGTAAGTCGAGAGCCAAAATGAAAATCGTGCACCTGGATCGTCTTGCCCCATATTGCATCCAGGGAGACTTAACTACAACTGGCGACACATCTTTTCGGGGCGAAAAGAACAGAGGTGATGTTACATGTCCGAACAATTCTGCGAGCTACTATCGCCATTGTTGTTGCAACTATTAATAACATCATCACTAACCAAGAATGTACTCGAAAGCACAAGAATGGACCAAGTAGATCCATGATCAATATCTGAAAGTGACGTCACTGCAGGTGTTCAGAATTGCTCAAATATTTCAGGTAGTTCTCGTCAGAACATTCGCCAATATACGAGAAATGAATTGAATGACTAGAGACCCTATATAAAGCCAAACTGAATGAATGGGAAATGGTATTAGTAAAAACTGCGATAAGAGTGGAGCGCGAATTAAAGACGAAGTTGATTGATAGTGAATTTCCGTGATACAGACAATTTGGAATACGAATTGATAGACACTGAGAATTAAACTTAAATGCAATTTGTAAAATAGTGAAATTAATGATTGTGCATTCTTAGTAAATAAACTTTTTTAACTTAACTAAAAAGACACTTTCTCGGAACATAAGAACTATCAGCCGCGAACCGTAACATGCAAACATATACATATATCTATAAAGTACTCTCCGCTATACGCAAATTTCTCTCAAAAATTTACGAATCAAAAGAAGCTTTCATGATATGCAGAACAAATATATTTGTACTTTAAAATAACTCCATTTTAACCAACCAAGGTTTTTTTCATAACTGGCTGATCAGAATTTTAAAAATATTTTTGTTATTCATCTTGTTTGAAAATTTGGAAAGGGCTCAATCAAAAGTGTAGTGTGTGGTTCGATGGAAAGCCCATATAGTATTCGTAGAAAAACCATGCATGATTGCCGCAATTTGACGATATATTCTTATAATTTTTGATTTTGTTCAATTTATTGATTTTAATGTAAAATTCTACTGTTATTAGCAAAGCTCAACAAATTTTGGGGTTTTTAATTATTTGTTATTGGACTAACCTCCATGATTTTTAGGGTTTATAAAATGCACTTTACAAAAACCTTCTACTTCTGCGTCCATTTATCAATATGTCCGCCTGTCCATCTACCAATTCATCCATGTGTCAGAACACTTTTTTTCAGAACTTATAGAAGGTACGAATCTCAAACTTTGTGAAAAGTTCAGGAGTCGTAGTCCCTCAAAAGTTTAGATCTTATCAAAATTTCTCAATTTTTTAAACGGGCTCTCTCCTCACAACAAACTGGCTCTAAACAAAACTATGCCTGCCAAATTTTATAGAAATGAAATCATAATCAAGTGAATCACATTGGGACACAAAAGTACCCGGAAATTGCAAATAAAACGCAAAATATTTAATAATTCATCAATATTTATTTTGTTGCCTTCAAACTAATCCCCATCAAATGCACTACACTTACGCCAACGATTTTTCCAGTCCTCGAAACACTTATCATAAGCGCTTTTTGGGATGGCCTTCAGCTCCTTCAGCGAGTTTTGTTTAACATTGTGACGAAAAGTACCCGGAAAGTGCAAATAACACGCAAAATATTTAATTATTCATCAAAATCACACGGAGCTAAATCTGGTCAATATACTGATTGACTGATGGTATTTATTGCGTTTTTAGCTTTAAATTCGATCACAATAAAAACAAGTTGGATAGACAAACCTAAGCTCATGACAGAAGGGTTTTTTACTCAACTTACAAAATGCAGTCACCAGCAACGAATAAAATAAGGAAACATGCCAAAGACAATTTCATTGGAGAAAATATGAAATTCGAAGATCATACTATTATTAACAAAGTTGAACGAATTTTGACTTCTGAGGTATTTGTTATTGTTATACCCATAAATATCTCCCATTTTAATTTTTTCAAATTTTTTAGATCACAGATGTTCCCGGGGAAGGAAACACATCTTTCGAGTATTTCCTTCCCTGTGCCCTCACTAAAGTAAAAGCTGTCAGTTTAAGAATGTTTTGAAAAGCTCTTATAAAGAACTTTCATTTGAAACTGGAAGAAATAGCTTTGTCGATGATACATGGATGTATGTGTGTGAGCGGCGCTGCAAACGTTTGGTCTCGCCACCGCGATTGAACAAGAACGCGGGTGTGGAGTAAGTCTTTTAGTAAGCGGCGGTCCGAGCGCATCGTAGTGGCAGTGCGGAAGATAAAAAAAACTAAAATATGTTATAAGAGTTACAGATTATAATAAACTAATAAAGTTAAAGAGTGTTAAGAAAAAACAGTGTTTTTAATTTTATCTCGCAACACAACAGCCACCTAATTCATGGGTGTACCGATTCACTCCTACATGGTAGCAGAGCTTTAAAGGTCTACATTGCACCAGGGTGGCATGTTCAGTGATTTTAATTGAGTTCAGTGAATCATAAAGGAGAAGTGTTCAAAAAATTACTTAAAGAGACATATAGAAGCCGGCTGACCAACGTGCTGGAAAGGCGGGAAGAAGCATAGACGCTGCATTCCAGAGGGTCACCATTTTGTTATACCAAGCGTCTCACAAGAAAAAGAATGGCTAGTAATCTTATTAAAGTCAACGACGATATCAGTCAAGAATATGCTGAGTATATGAGAATCAGGCTTGGAGAAGAAGTTACAGGCTCTGATCGTGCTATTCAAACAGCCACAACAATAAGAGCTTCAGAGGGTATGAGTGGGACCGATAGTCAAAATTCAGAGACGAGAGCTACGACTGAGAGAACACACAACAATCAAGCAAATTTAGAGGCGTTGCAGACGACAATTGCTAATGTTAATAAATTAGTAGCAACAATTGATGCAAGTGACATTTCAACTAATAAAACAACCGGAAATCTATTGAAGGAAGTGGTGGACAATTTGTACGAAATTCACAACCGCGTACTTGAATCAGAGAGGGCTAAATTAAACAGCAAAGAAGCCGAGCAAAGAGTAAAAATGCAATCTCAAGAGTTTCCAGGAGGCAACAGCGTAAACAACATGAGACCAAAAATTCAGAGGCAATACAAGTTGACATCCAAGGCAAGTTTTGAAGTATGGTTAGACTGCTTAAAAACCGAACTCACAAGTTGGAGTTTACTTGACATGATTGAAACAAATCATCCATCACCAACTGGAATTTCAGAGTCTGAGATTATGCTAAGAAAGAATTCGGTGAAAGACATCATTATCAGTCACATAGACGAAGACTATCATAAGAGAATTTTAGGTCTAACGGAGCCTATTGAAATCCTGAAGAGTTTAAGAGATAGCAGAAAAGGAGAAGTTAGCTCAACTCCAACATCCATCAGAACTCGACTGTATAATCTGAGAATGTTGAAAGATGAAAGAGTTCACAAATTCTGTGAAAGATTTGACCAGATAATAAGAGAACATGAATTAAGTGATGATCTTCATAAGCTCACTGAACAAGAGAAGCGCTCAACGTTCTATCAAGCCATCATCGGAGCTATGCCAGAAGTACGACGCACAGATTCGGCTGTGATATCAACTACAGGCAATGAAATGAATATGACAGCATTGAGAAAGACTATGTATCGTATACAAGAAGATAATGATGCAGTTAGATAAAATTCAGATGGGCAAATTGTTACAGCCTCAAGAGCAATGATGCCGAAATTTAAGAGTAACAAAAACAAGTGCTATAGATGCAACAGAGACGGTCACTGGCAAAATCGTTGCCCATTAAGAGACACAAATAAATGGTTTTGTTATGTTTGCAATTATACAACAGATCATAAAGGAGATGATTGCTCTGGGAACTCAACCCAGCGATACAAGAGGCCGTTCAACAATAGTAACGGCTATGAACCTCCTGCCAAGAGGAGCAGATCTACTCCAAATCAACAAATAAGAAGTAGAAGCTCGAGCAGTTCCAGAGGAACAGGTAGCAACCTTAGAGCTAACACCAGAGGCAACTTCAGAGGTAATTTCAAAGGTAAAAAGGCCAATAGAGGATCCAATAATAATTCAGCGGCTAGAAGAGCTGAAGTTTATAATGAACAGGAGAACTACGAGAACAATACTGCAGAGCATGATGAGTATTCAGAGTCAAAAGGTAAGAAAACTTTTAATAAAGATTTAAATGCTGACAATCAAATAGAGTTTATTGCCGATTCAGGAGCTACTAATCATATTGTTAATAAAAGTTTTATTTTAAGTAATTTTAAAAAATCTGAAAATGGAGTTGTAAAAAGTGCAAATAAAAATGATTTTGCTGATATTGTTATAGATGGCAGAGGTAATCTTTTGCTTAAAAATAATAAAATAGATAAGAGTCATATTAAATTAACGAATGTAATTGCAGCAGAAGACATGTCAGAGAATTTATTGTCATTACGTAAACTAGTAGATGCAGGGTTTTGTATATACTTAGATGATAAAATTTTCCGAGTCTATGCTAAAGAAAATAATAAGACGATTTTTGAAGGAGTTTATGAAAAACCTAATTGGACAGTTAAATTTGAAGTCCAGAAGCTTAAATATGATAACAATAATGTGATAAATGAGTATGATGATTATTGTTGCACTGCATCCTTAGCAGTCGACAATGAGTTTTCCGAGCAATCGCAAACTGATAAACTTGGTGAAATTTCACATTCGGAGGGAGTTAATTCAGAGTCTGTTAATATGCTTGTGACAAATGTAGGGTCTGCAATTGGGAGGGAGAGTTTGGAAGAACTCATTGTCTCAGATATTCAGATAAATTCAGAGGAATCAAATTCAGAGTGTGCAAGCGACTTGATACCGTATAAAACAGTAAACATAGATGAGTTGAAGACTGGAGAGAGTCTACAAGGCTTACTAGATGAAAATCCGGCAGGAAATATGAATTCAGAGGCCAATCAGAGTGAAGCCATGTTATGGCATCGTAGATTAGGACATGCTTCTTTAAATTATCTGATAATGTTACAAAAGAAAGAAAAGAGATTAGAGCGTGTTAAATTTGATGATTCAATAAAAGACTGTGAAGTATGCATATTGTCGAAAATGGAAAAACTTCCATTTAAACAAAACAGAAGTAGAGCAGAGAGGCCACTTCAAATAATTCATTCAGATGTAATGGGGCCAATCAAACCTTCCTCATGGCCTGGTCAAAAGAGGTATATAATTGTGTTTGTAGATGATTATTCTCGATATGCTAGAGTATATTGTTTAAAATCTAAAGATGAATCGGGTCAAGCGTTTGAGAGGTATTTGAGTTCTACCCGAAACCTGCTGGGTTCAGACGTAAAAGTTTGCTATGTTAGGTTAGATAAAGGAACTGAGTTTACAGGTGGAAAATTTGCAGAGATAATGAAACAGGAAAAGATTGAGTCAGATAGTGGTCCACCATATACTCCAGAACTTAATGGCACAGCTGAAAGATTCAACAAATCTATACAGAGAACGATAAGAGCGTATATGTGTGATTCGGGCTTACCAGCAAGTATGTGGGAGTTAGCTGCAGAAACAGCTGTACATACGTATAACAGAACTCCACATAAGTCAATTGATTATGAAGTTCCTTTGTTAAAATTCTCACCAAAATCAAACTGTCATTTAGAGAAAATAAGAAGATTTGGTTGTATGGCTTACGCTAAATTACCTGCTGTTGAAACAAAGTTTAGTAATGTAGCTATAAAAACTGTATTAGTAGGACACACACCCACAGGGTATATTTTGTGGCATCCTGGCACAAGAAAACTCTTAGAATCTAGACATGTAAGATTTGTAGAAAGATTAGTTTATAAAGATGTATACCTGAAAAATCAGAGTCAAGTATTAGATGAGAAAAGTAAATCAGACGAGATGACAGAATTTACTGTAGGTGAAGAAACAACAGAAAACGATCATTCAGAGGCAAATAAAATTCAGCCTAGAAATAAAGGCAGGCCAAAGAAAATACATTCAGAGGAAAATGATAAACATTCAGAGAAAGAAAATAAAGCGAAAATGTCAGAGATACCAATAAATAAAACTGATGGTCCAGTTACCAGAAGTAAAGCTAAAAAAATCGAAGACATAAGTTTTGCTCGTTACACGAGAGGCTCAGAGACCAAAGAGTTAGACAAAGATGAATTGAGCTATGTTCTATTAGCGTCAATTCATAAAGACCCAACTACTTTTGAAGAAGCAATGAATTCAGAGAATAAAGAGTTATGGAAACAAGCCATTAGAGAAGAGTTAGACTCTATGAAAGAAAATACAGTTTGAATCTTAGTAGATCGACCGAAAGAAGACAATCATGGTAAGATGCCTAATATTATTGACTCCAAATGGGTGTTTAAAAAGAAAATTGAGAGCAATGGGTCAATCAAATACAAGGCACGACTAGTCTCAAGAGGTTTTAAAGATAAAAATGTATATGGGCTCAAAGAAACATATGCTCCAGTGTCAAGGTTGTCCTTGATTCGAGCAGTTCTGTCTATAATTAATAAAGAGGACTTAGAAGTAACTCAAATGGACGTTAAAACAGCATTCCTAAATGGAGAACTTGAAGAAGAAGTCTTCATGGAAATTCCAGATGGTCTAGAGTTATCAGAGAACTTCAAACTTGAAAAAGTGTGTAAATTGAGGAAGTCTCTATATGGCCTCAGAGTAAGTCCTAAGTTGTGGAACAAAAAATTCTCAGATGAAGCTCGAAAACTTGGGCTAGAAAACGATCTTCATGATCCTTGTCTGTTCACTTGGAGGTGGAACGGAAAAATGGCTATAGTGATTTTATATGTAGACGATATGTTGATAGCCAGCAATGATCCTGAGAAACTTATCCAAATAAAAACACATTTAGGTAAAGCATTTCAGATGAAAGATTTAGGTGAACCTCAAAATTTCTTGGGTATGACTATTCAGAGAGACAGGAAAGAGAAAAGTATATTCATACATCAAACAGCATATGCAGAGAAAGTTTTACAGAGATTTAATATGCTTGAGTTGAAACCACAGAGTACACCTGTGGTAACCCGTCAGGTAGATCATAGGAATAAACAGTTTAAAAGCGACTCCGAAAATTCAGAGAAACAAAACGAAACCAAAAGAGTGCCATTTAGAGAAGCCATTGGTAGTTTAATGTACCTGGCAAATGCAACTCGACCAGACATAGCTTATGCAGTGAACTATCTGGCAAGAAAACAGATGAATCCAACTTAAGATGATTGGGTAGAGGTTAAAAGAGTGTTCAGATATTTAAGAGGTACATTCAGTCCAGGAATTAAGTTCCTGTCTAATTCAGAGAGTCTGGAAGCTCTTTCAGATGCAAGTTTCAGAGACTGTAAAGATTCTAAATCAACAGGGGGATACATAATTAAGTTGTTTGGAGATGTAATAACTTGGAGAAGTCATAAACAATCTATTGTTACTACTTCTACGTGTCAAGCAGAGTACTTAGCAATGAGTGACGCGTGCCAAGAACTGATATCACTTGATAAATCAATTAGGTATATAATTGGACGTACGTTTTATCCTATTACCTTATGGTGTGATAACAAATCTGCCAGAGATTGTACAGAGAAAGATGGAAGCCACAAGCTCAAAACTTTTGATCAGAGTGTAGAAGAAATTAAAATTGAGTTGAGCTTAGAGAAAAAACTGGAAATAGGAAAAATATGGCAATCACTCATGGAGACTTTGTAAAACAGTGTGTAGAGGAAAATAAAATTAGAGTCCATTGGGTATCTACTGACGAAAACTTAGCCGATATAATGACAAAACCCTTATCTCAAAATAGGCATGTTTATTTAAGAGACATAATTACCAATACAGTAGTCAGATGAATCTTCAGAGAAACATTAAATAAATTCAGGTGAGAAACAGAAACTAAATTGGAATTCAGATAAATCTTTAGAAAAAATATTAAGATGTATAAATTCATGTTTGAATTTTCTACAGGCAAAGAATGATTGCGTAATCCCTTTAGGGAATGTATACCAAAATTCAAGTCCAGTGACATTAGTCATATCATTCTTTAATAAATTTTATATTTAATTTTAATGTTTGTTTCTTTTCATATTGCTTATTTAATGATTTAAACATTGTTTATATATTCGACAAAGGGAGGGAGTGGAAGAAATAGCTTTGTCGATGATACATGGATGTATGTGTGTGAGCGGCGCTGCAAACGTTTGGTCTCGCCACCGCGATTGAACAAGAACGCGGGTGTGGAGTTAGTCTTTTAGTAAGCGGCGGTCCGAGCGCATCGTAGTGGCAGTGCGGAAGATAAAAAAAACTAAAATATGTTATAAGAGTTACAGATTATAATAAACTAATAAAGTTAAAGAGTGTTAAGAAAAAACAGTGTTTTTAATTTTATCTCGCAACACAACAGCCACCTAATTCATGGGTGTACCGATTCACTCCTACAGAAACTCATGTCGGCTACTTTTGATGAAATTTCTTTCGGGGACCACTCCCCTGTATTGAAATCATCGATTCATGGCCATTTTTTTTTCGAATCCTAGAATCATTACAAAGCCCTTTTGCTAGGAGCTCTCTCCTGCCTCCTTGACTTGTTCCACGTATGAGTATTAATTGTAGGTACTCGTCTTCAGTCATTTATAAAGTTGAATCAAGTGTTAAAAGCATGCACCTTAAACGTTCAAGTTGGGGAAAAATAACTCAAAATTAATCAATCTTCGCTTTTAAAACAGCCACTGTTTTTTTTGCGATTGCTGATACCACTAGTTGAACTAATTTTCAAAGATATTCATGATACCTATAATTCCTGAAATTTTCATGCAAATCCTAGCAAAGCTGTAGTGTCTGGGTCGGTAAAAAGCGCATAAGGTTCCAAAGGCATATGTTTCCATAGTAATACAGCGCATATTGTTCCATAGTAATACAAGGAAATTTAAATCGCTATAACTTCGTTAAATGCTATTCGATCTTTATGAAACTTTCAGGACAGATTGATCTTATAAATATTCATCTACGAGTATGTACCGTACCACTTAAATGTATCGTTTAGATTTTATTCGAGAAAACATATAAATCATACTATTACTAACCAAGTTGAGTGAATTTCGACTTCTCATGTATTTGTTGTTGTTTTACTCATCAAGGCCTACATACGTGATTCAGATTTTGCGGATAAAAGGTGTCCAATTGCGAGGTGGGTACGCGAAAAGTTCATACATCTGCCCTTTCCCTGCCCCCCCCCCCCCTCCATACCGATAAGGCAATTTTAAAACTTATTTTAGTAACATCTCATTAAGACGTTTTCAATGGCATCCTATTCGACTACCAATGGTGAAGAAAAATGCTTAAAGGGTAACGTCCCTATATGGGGAGACCCCCATTTAACCCCTTTGAAAAAATTTTCCACCCCAAAACTTTCAAGAAGTGATCACTCCTGACCTTTTCGCAAAGTTTCATTGCTTTAGCTTCTATAGTTTTGGAAAAAAAGTGCTGTGACATACAGATGGACGGACAGACGGACACAGGTCGTGATTGCAATAGGGTTTTGCATTTCAGTACAAAACCCTAGAAATCACAAAACCACTACGCACTACTAAGGCGTACCGACTTAAACAGTTTCTGTAGACAAACTGGCTAACGAATCGTGCTCATATTTGGCATAGTAATTAAGGACAGCCCTATCAACTTACAAAATACATTTTTTTTAAATATCATTTACCCGGGGAATTTAAATTACAATTTCTAGATACTTCGCTGTCACAATGTATACTCATTTGAAGAACAACACGTGTCGATGGTTGATACATATTTCAAATCCACCTAGGTACTCTTATTTCCTCTGGGTTTTGATGAGAATTTAAGTAATAGTGTTTGATTTGAACATATTTAATTAACTGACCATGCAGAAAAGTTATATTAAAGGCACCTGTTATGTAATTATGAACGAAACTCTGCATCTTTTGGATAAAGTTTGAATGATTTCGTATGCAAGTTTTGAATGAATAATTCAAGTCATCGATTATGCCATTCATGTGAGTATTTTTAGAATCTGCAACAAAAAACTCATTTTGTGCATAAAAGTGCCCAGGGAAATACAAAATATAAGAAAAAGATGTGTTCCTCCTAGCGATAAGACACCTTTCAGCTGAAAAAGTCGGAAATCAAAATTCACTCAACTTTTTTAACAATAGTACGATCTGTAAATTTTACATTCTCCCCAATAAAATCAAAACCGTACCCTTAAGCTTCTTAAATTTATAAACGTATTTATATCGACTGATACAAGGCCCTTACACTGACAAAATGTCATGGAAATCAAATCATAATCAAGTGAGTTGTAGCCATGTCTATGGTATGGAATTGTAACAGGAATAGCACGTGTTGATGGTTGAAACATATTTCAAACCGACCTAAGCACTCTTATTTTCTCTTCTTAGTGAAAATTTAAGGCACAGTATTTAATTTAAGTGTGTTTAATTGGCCGAGTATTAACAGAAATTATTTAAGGTGGAACAAAACGTAGGATGTTATGTGCAGATGAAAGAAACTCGGCATATTTTTGATAAATCTCAACAATTTATTGTACAAGTATTGGATGAATAATTCAAGTCATCAATTCATGCCATCAGAAAATTTGCTTCGAAACCTAGGATATTACAAATTCCTTTTGGCTCCAGCGGTCTCCTGCTTACTCGACTTATTGGAGTCAACATATATTATGTTGAGTACAAAACCCTTCTGAAATGAGCGTAGTTGTGTCTACCCAACTTGTTTCAGAATTACTACAAAGGTTTTAAATTACATCACCTTTAAGATATTAAAAAGAATTCTCAGATCGAATTGAATAAACTCTTGTATTTGTAATTTAGTTGAATTATGAGAATTAAGCTTAACCAAGCAAATTTATGTAAAATGAGAAGAAATATAAAGCTTGCAACCTAAATAAAAAATTCATGCTTAAATTTTCTATGATAATAACAGAGGGGTGGCCATCTTAGACGAAACATTTTTCATACTTCGGCAAAAAACGTAATCAAAAAAAGTGAAGTGCGTACATACACTCATATCTCATTTTCTCTCAGCTATCTTTGCACAACTCCTACAATGTTAGACGGAAATTACCTCTTTGAGAATACATGAGTAACCTTTGAAGCCGTCATTCTTCGTACAAGTGGACGTAAGAGCAAGGCGAGCGTAAGTGGAAATTCCGACAGGATGAATTCATCTTGAAGAAGAAAGCTTATTAAGCGTCTACCTGGTGACTGGAACTGTGAGTGTTTGCCGTTCTCCTTCCAGCCAGCGAACTCTTGACTGCTACATGAAGCGCTTCTCCCAAGAAAACAGCCTTAATCGATATTTACAGCCTCGCTTCTTCTCTTCAGCAAGTAACGAATTGACGAGGCAAGTTGTAGGAGAAGAAATCACCTTAAGGTGCAGGAAGTGAGGGTTTTTGGGTTGAAGTGAATAATAAGATTTATGTTGGAACATACGGCTTAAATTTGTGTTAATCGCCACGTGATGGATTACATTTTGAAAATTGCTTTAGTTCCAACGATATAAGAAACGAAGCTGAAAGTATTGGAAAAGTATTTTTCTTTAAAATCAGAACGCACTCAGAAATTTGTTCAAAGTTGTTTTGTCAAACTTTCGCTTCGGCACCAGATGCTTTCTCAAACTCAGCATATTCATAAAGCTAATACGAATATTTAAAAACAATGGATTTGTGCTCGATAGAAGAAAAAAGTTGAGAAAATGATGCCATTGCACAATCTTGTTAAATAAGACCAAATTAAAAATGATAAGCCAATGCTGAAGGATACCCAGTAAAAAATATTACTACAATTTTGTCAAAAGTACAAATGGATTAATTATTAAATAAAAAGAATGAATCAATTGATATGCTTGAAATAATAATTCAAAATCAGAGTTTGGTATATAAAGGATCAAGCGTGTTCCGAGCACATAGAAGTTCAGACATAAAATAGATACACAGAAGGAAAGATTCAAAAAAGTTCATTCAACTAGCCCAGAGGACCTTGAAATATGCAAGGCAGCGTGGTCTCATACAAAAACTGATTTTAAACGAAAACAAACCAAGCAATTGGTAATATCTTAGAATTTGGCTAAGGTTCAATTTGAAATTACAATGCAAAGCCTAAACAAAATCCAAAATACAATAAGATTCATATATTCTATAATGCCCAAAAACAGCCAAAGAAAAGCATATTTGTAGGACATTTGGCCCAAACTAGGCCCAATTTGCAATGAATTTGGCCTAAAAAGTTGGGTAATAAGAATTACGCTCTTGTCAGAAGAATTTTGTACTCAACATACGATATGTAGGCATCAGTAGTGAATATCACTAACAACAATTGACTGAATAAAATTTTATAAATATTTTTATTATCAATTCCACCTAGAAATTAGAAAGACCAATTCAAATGCATTGTCTGGTTTGATGGAGAGCCCGAATGGTAGAAAAACCTGACAATGTTTTTATTGTACTCGGAGAACTTTTAAATGGCTATTACTTCCGTAAATATGATATAACTTCATTGAAACTTCCAGACTATGATACCCTTTCTTTAGATTACCCAAATTTAAAGTTAAGGGTACCCATATGAATCCAATGGGAAAAATGTTATATTTATAAATTTACTGTTATCAACAAAGTTAAATGAATTTTAACTTCTGAGGTATTTGGAGAGAGTAAGGATGATTAGTATTGGAGACATACAAATCGAATCGAAGCCAGCGATGAAGTACCTGGAGCTACTGATCGACTCGAAGATGAGTTTTTCTGAGCAAATCAGGGCAACGGCTGAGAAGGCTTCTCCGGGAATATCGTCTCTGAGTCAACCTATGGCCAACGTAGGGGGACCCAGCCCATCACGAAGGCGCGTCTTGATGAGTGCTGTAGGGTTGGTGCTACTGTATGGAGTAGAGGTATGGGGTGACGCTCTCAGCAAGGAGGTACTCGTATACCCAAAATGTTTGGCACAGGTACAGAGAAGAGGAGCACTGAGAATTGCATCTTCGTATCCAACAGTCTCTGACTTGGCGGTGAGAGTTATTGCAGGCATGATATCTGTCGCCCTCCTTGCTAGAGAGCGCCACGCTATTTACCTGCGCCGAAACGAGGATGTGAGGGAGATGGTTGTCCGCGAGGAGAGAGTGCTCGCTCAACCTTGGCAGCAGTCTTGGGTCAATTGCACGAAGGGAAGGTGGACTGCGTGCCTCATCCCGGATGTGAGAACTTGGTTAAATCGAAGGCATGGTGAGACTGACTTCTATCTGACCTAGCTTTTGAGCGGGCATGGGTGTTTTCAGTCTTACCTGCACAAGATCGGCAAGTCACGGTCCCCCGATTGTCAGGTTTGCCCAGGAGTGGAGGACAATGCCTGTCACACATTTTTTGCGTGTAAAAAATGGGTAAGGCTACGAAGGGAACTCTACAGGGAGACGGGAGAGCTCAACTCGGATAATATAGTCGTGGTGATGCTAGAATCGGTTGACAAATGGAACCAGGTGGCACATTATGCTCGGGCAGTCCTAAAATATAAAAGAGACACACAGCAGCCGGGGGCGCTGGGGCTGGGGGATCGCTTTTCTAGCACTTCCTCTTCCCTCCCGCTAGGAAATGGATTTCCCAGCTTTAAGGCGCCTCACGGCGTAACAAAAAGAAACCTGGCCGAAGTAATGTGCCAAATGGTTCCAGGCTAGGTTCTCAGGTTGACAGGGGAGGTGTTTAGTGGGTAGTCCAATCGCGCATGGGAGTCCCACACTCTGTGCGTAAATGGCATTCACCTCCCTACCAAAAAAAAGGTATTTATTATTGTTGTGCTCTTCATAACATACCCTCATGCTTTTGCCAGCTTGAAAATGTATGTTTTCATCAGGAGTTAATAGCCTGTACTTTCAATGCTGACGTTGGGGGGAAAAAAAGTTTGAATTTGCTCAAAGTTTTCATTTTAAACGGCCGCCATTTGATTTTACGATTACTAACATCACATCCTTTTTGAAATTTCCATGCAAATGCCAATGAGAATGCGATTGGAAGCAAATATTGCTCAATATCCATGCATTTTTGCTGTTGTCATAGTGATATTTTATACTACCATAACTATGTTAAATACTATCCGATTTTTCTGAAATTTTCACTGTTTATTGGGCTTATAAATAGCCATCTAGATGTAAAATCTCATTTAAGGATACCTCACAATATTACACAAGGAAATATAAAACAGAAACATCATGCTATTACTAACAAAGCTTAGCAACTTTGAACTTCTAGGGTATTTGTCGTTGTTATGCTCACAGAAAACTACTTACATGATTTTTTGAGATTTTGTCGATTCACAGGTGTCCAATCGCGAGAGAAGCAGGACACAATTTTTTCGTGTTTTTCTGCTTCCCCTGCCTACTATATGATCGATATTGCAATTTTAATAATAGGGATTAAACGATCTCATCAACACCTTTCATTTGATACCCTTTGCGACTATTTTTGGTGAAAATAATTTTCAGGCTTCACATCCTTATGTGTTAAGCCCCCCTTAAAGGCGTTTGAATTTTTTGTTGACTACAGAGCTTTCATTAACCAGAAACTTCTGAGTATTCACAGAATTTGATGACTGCAGCTTCTATAGTTCCAGAGAAAACTTGCTGTGACGTGCTGACGGACGGATAGGTGTCGATTTCAAAACGGTATTATAAAATTGTTTTTTATAAAATCCTAAAAAAGGCTCAATTAAACCCAAACAAGTCCTAAGTACGGTCTAAATAATGACGTTTGTAAATATTGCTCTATTGCTCTAGTAAAATACATAATAATAAATATTTATTTCTATCCTTTACCTACAATCATCAGACTATACGAGTTAATATGTACGAGCATTTTGCAAACTGGTCCATTCTGAATTGGTACATGATTTTGCAATATGATGGTTTAGTGTTGCGTAAGAAGATAAAAATTGATGAAGATATTAATGGAAATAATAAGGATTCGTCAACTGGATGAAAGAGGATGGTTCTCGGAATTACATTTTGGGGCCAATATTTAGGCGTTGCTTTTCTATTTGAATTGTTTTTTAGTTGGTTTTTGGATATGTCATTCACAATCATCTAATATTTGACAATCTTTTAATCTATTAAATTATGTCAGATGCTTCAACGAACTAGCCAGCCAAAAATATTAAAAAAAATATTATTTCCCTTTTTCATTCGTTGTAACTATTTATTTGCCCATACGCCGACGTTTCCAAGCACACACTTGCTTCTTCATCAGTGGTACAATAACTAATCTTAAATTTTCCTTAAAGCTACTTGTATCCCTACTACTTTTACAATTTTACCCTTTACCTTAATTACTTTCTTAATTGGTTATTACGGCTAATTACTCTCATAAGGGGTGAGAAATTATTACCTAGATCGAAGTTTAATAGTATCTCTTGTGGTTGTCTTGCTATAACCAGGCTTTCGTAGGCGTCCAATTTGTATGTCGATTTGAGTTCTTTGATTAACTCAAGATTCTCGTCGCTCATGCTGTGCTTTTGCTCTACAATATGTCTTGCTACCGATGATTTGATTGTACTGCTGCTTTTCTTTTGCCTGACTGCCGCTATCGATCAAGATTTCCTTTTTGTGTGTGCGTGGATGAATGAACTAATTAATGAAAGATTTGAGCAAAACGCAGGCAAAGCTAGCAAGTTCCAAGCCCGCATCAATAACCAACTCACCGATACCTTCATACAAATATCAGACAAAAGCAGGGAAATTGGCTCATCCTATTGCTTTCAATTTGACTCTGGAATATGTCATCAGAAAATTACCTATCAATGCACGAAGTACATTATTATATAAGTTAAGCCAAGCGGTAGCCTATGCGGACGACATAAATATTTTGTCACGGTTATTAACAATTGCCAAATAAATGTTCCTGAAGCTCGACAGCGAAGCAAAGTAGGGCTAAAAATCAATGAGAATTAAACAAAGGTCTAAGCGCAGTCAAGGTAATATATCTCAAATATAACATTTTGTTTATTTATGTATGCGCTCATATATAGAGAACTGGGTCGTGAGACAAAATACGCCGAAGAATATAGTTCGCAATCAAAATAAAGTATTCAGTTTTGACGAATTTGAAGACCAGCTGAATGCACAGGAAAACAAAGCTCCAAGTATATGAATTTGTGGTAAGACCTATGCTATCCTATGACTGTGAAACTTGGACCCTAATCCAAACATTCGCAAACATACTAATCACCTATGGAAGGCGGGGTTTGAGATGCATAATCGAAATGAAACTAGATGGGGACCAATGGCAAATTCGATTCAACCATAAGTTGTATGAAATTTTTAATGAACCTAAGGTCTCAACGATTGCTAAACTGTGGAAGCTGCAAAGAGCTGGCCACATAAATACTATGGATGAACATCGGATACCCATAAAGGTTTTCGTTGGGAGAGCTGAAGGGCAAAGACCAGTGGAAAAACCGAGGAAAACTCGATCAACGAAGATAGTTCATCGCTGCTTGGTCGATCGACGAAGATAGTTCATCGTTGCTTGATTTCAAAATTGGAGAATATGGTTAATGCACCAAAGTAGTTGGAGGCACTGACCGCAGGAAGCGAAGCCCCGAGAAGGATTATAGCGCTACAAAGAAATATAAGAAGATTTCAAGCAAGTTAAGTAGACAAAACTTTGCTTATGTCAGAAGGATTTGGTAATTACCCTACGATATACCGACAAAAAGAATGACATACTTTAAGAAAAACGTTAAAGACATGCAAAAAATATATAAACTTGCCTTAAAATAAAAACCAATGTTACGCTAGTTTAACCACCCATCATTTTTTTGCAATATTATAATAATAAAATCATAGACTTATTGGAATCTTAAATATATTTTTTATTTTTCATCTTGTTTGAACATTTTAATAAGATCCAATCAAAAGCAAACTGTTTGGTTCAACGAAAATCCTAGAAAGTGAAACAACCGTGTATGATTGTTGCCATTGGAGAAAACTTAAACTACTATTACTTCTGTAAATAAAATTTGATTTGATAGAAACTTATAAAATAGAAGATCTTTTTAAAAGGCCACTTAAAAGACTGGCTTTATTTAACTTTATGATACGAACACTATTGGACTGCCAGAAATGTTACATTTCTACCATTACTGATTTCACTCCTAAAAGAACTTATCAACCTGGTAGCAGGTTGAAATTGACATTTCCAGCAAAAAGGCTCTCGTTTATCACAATTAACAAACAAAATATATGTGGGCAACCATGTGGAAATTCGGCTTGGATATAACCTGCATTTAAGTGCGGTCGCAAATGCATATAAAGGTTCTACTCTTTACATTTTGGTTTGTGGTTGGGAGTTGAATGTCATTTGCGCACTGGCTGTGAGACTCCCATCCTTGCAAGCTACTGGACTACCCACTAAACACCTCACCTGTCAACTCGAGAACCCAGCCTTGAATCGTTTGACACATTGCCTTGGGCCAGATGTCGTTTTGCTATGCCATGAGGCGCTTTCAAGCTGGGTAATCCCTCCTCTAGCCTAAGTGGATGGGAGAGAGGAATTGCCAGACAAGCAATCCCTAGCCCCAACGTCTCTGGCCGCTGTGTGTCCCTTTTGTCTTTTAGGACTGCCCGAATATAATGCGCTACCTGGTTCCGTTTGTCAACCGATTTGAGCATCACTGCAACTATATTATCCAGGCTGAGCTCTCTTGTTTCTCTGTAGAGGTTCACTCGTAGCCTATGCAGGTAAGACTGAAAACACCCATGCCCACTCAAAAACTGCATCGGATAGAAGGCATTGTCACCACGCTCTTACATTCGGGATGAGGCGTACAATCCACCTTCCCCTCGGGGAACTCACCCAACACTGCTGCCGACCATTCAGCGAGCGCTGTCTCTTTGCACAAGCAACCATCATCCTCGTGTCCTCGTTTCGTTCAGGTAAATAGCGTGGCACTCTCTAGCAAGGGCGAAAATAGGTATCACGCTTGCAAAAACTCTCACCACTGAATTAAAGACTTTCGGATATGAAGATGTAATTCTCAGTGCTCTTCTTGTCTGACCATGTGCCAAGCGTTTTTTGTATACCTACTTACTGAGAGTGTCGCCCCGTATGTTTGCTCTGTACAGTGGCACTGAACCTACCGCACTCATGAAGAGGCGTCTTCTTGATGGGTTGCGTTGCTCCTACGTTGGGTATAAGTCGACTCAGAGCCGATACTCCCGAAGCAGTCTTCTCAGCCGTTGCTCTAATTCGCTTCGAGAAAATCATCTTCAAATCTATCAGTAGCCCTTGACTTTCACTGCTGGCTTCGATTCAGTTAGTATGCCTCCAATACTGACCATCTTTACTCTCGAGATTCTCTTTTTTGGCGAGATGACCTCTTCGGTTTCTCCAGTGCTTAACTGAACCCGCGAGTTACATCCAGTCTCTCGCTCGGCGCGTTAGCATATCTAGCCTAAGTTGCGACTCATCTGGCATCTGTAGTCTCAGTAACCCGTGGTACAGGTCACATTTCACAGGTCTGGACCAAGGATCCCTGGGTAACACCTGATGTAACTTCCATCCTTCATTGGCCCTGTGTCATGTTATGAAGCAGGCTTAGGTCCTTCAGGTAGTTCCTCAGAAGTTACATTAAATATTCTGGGACTTGAAACGGCAGCGTATCGAAAATATCCACCCATCTAGCGGGATTGAAAGCATTTCGAACGTCGAATGTCGCCAACAGGACGATTCTTCACTTGGTCTGGCTACTTGCCTTTGAGACTGCGCTCACTCCCTCTGCAATCGCGTCAATGGTTGAACGTTCTGCTGTTAAACCGTACTATCAAAGAGATAGGTCCCCAGCGTCACAAATCAAGTCAGTGAGTTTTCCTTTGATGAGTTCCCCTAGCATTTTCTCAGCAGTGTCTATCATGCATGATGGGTGGTATGCAGATGGTGGTTCAGGATTTCCCTTCCCCTTTGGAATACCATGGACCACGCCACCTTCCATCGTACCGCAAAAACCCCGTTCAGAAGGCAACACACACTTCCAACACCTCAACTAAAACATCATCTAGACCTGGAAATCACTGTTATAAATCCAAATAACGACGGAACCGTTTCACCAGGATATGATGATGCTGAACTTTAATCATGGTATTGCTCAATCAGCATGCAAAAAATGGCTTTCATGTCCTTTACAAACTGCTTAAGCAGATTTTGTGCGGTTGAACTGCAGTGAAGGGCTAGTTGCAGGATGCATCCTTCCTGTAAAAGATATGCGCAAGGCTTAGTCTTGGATTAGCCCCTGTGCCTCCTTTGTACACTTTTTCCCTCATGTCCAAGTTCACCGCATTTGTAAGATAGAGGATTCCTATTGGGTGCTTTGTATACATGTGTGATGTGATCATGGCCAAGGCATTTGAAACATTCAAGACGCACTGCTCTTCGCCATATCCTGCAGAAAACTTGCCCTGTTTTTACTTTGCCCTTATACAGAAATAATTCACCACCTTTTTTGGTTAAGTCAATGGTGGCCATGTGTTGTGCCCTATGGGTTTCTACTGTCAGCCTTGTTTTGAGTCTGCCCACGCTAGGGAACTCTCTTTTGATGGCCTCTTTTACCTAAGCCAGCTTCACGATGTAGTTAATAACTCTTATTTCGATCGTTGACATCGGCTCAAGCGAGGCTATAGTTTCACTTTTGCCAAGGGCTTTCTTTGCTGTGTCACAGAATGCTTCTTTATTGGTGGCCTTTGCTCCAAACTCAAGCAGCATGTGAGTATGTACTTTAATGGTAGTGTTGGTGTCTTTGGACCTTATATTTTCCCTGATATCCCACAGTGCTTCGGCGTAGGATCGGCCATCTTGGGGTTTTGCGTGCCGTATTTGCTGCCGGTGTCTTCGTTGGGACTTTTTTCCTCTCTCCTTTGCATCAGGTCTTATTGTTTGCATAGCGCCCGGGCGATTTTTATTTTCAAGCACTTTTAGGGTGACTTTTCTTCGCTCCTCTTGTCAGCGCTGCCTGAAACCCCTGATCTAGCGAAATACTCCCATCAAGTACTTCTTTCTTTGTTCTTTTATTCCGATCTCCTTTGATTGGGCTTGACCCCATTCTTTTATTGATGTTTGATGGGGGAGCTATCTACACGTGCCCTTTATGCTTTGCCCTCTGTGTTTCTTTAGCATTTTGCTCTTCTTCGGCCTTGAACTAGCTCCTACGATAATGCCTCATGTGGTCTGGGCTAATTTTTGCTGAGTTACATGAACGTTTTATGCTTTTCGAATGCCTCCAACTTTTTGGACTAGCCTTTCTTCTTCATGTCGCTGGGCGTCAATCGTGCTTTGTGACCTTATCTATGGGGAGAAGTTATTGGGTTCCATCTCCGAGTACTTCTGCCAAATTTTCGACGGTGGCGGTGAAATTATACAGGGGTGCTATATTTGTCTTGTCATTCTCTTATTTTCCTGCCATGATCACTTTGTGGACTTCAGGATGGTTCATTGTTGTTTCGGAATTTAAGGCCCTTGCTCTAGCCGCTTCGGTAGTGATCGCAGCTACAACCATCCAATTTTCGATGTTTTTTATATTTTTTCCAACCACTTGAACATCTGATGCGTTCTGCAGAATTTGTAATGATTTAACACCTTTTTAGGTCCGAACGCGGAACCGACCTCTCATCGGTTCTAGACGTTAAGTCTGAGTAGTGCCAACGGATGGTACCAACCGGTCAACCAATCCGTGCACCGTAACCCATTCACGCGGTGGCTGCTTGTCGGCCAGCTAGTTCGGAGAGGATTTCGGTCGCGGGTCTCCGAATGGGTTACACTCATTTACATAATTCAGCCACCTATACACGCCCGTTTTCAAACGCGTTACAAACAAAACCATACGGAGAGGAAACCTATTCTACGTTACTCCGTATTTCTTCTCATAACCAGTCAAAAAGAACACAATCTAATTTTTATTTCGCGTTCCCGAATTCCCGACGCGGTACCGAAAAGTATACTACGTTAACTCAACCCGACGAATGCTACGTTAAGGAAAAACCAAAAACAACTAAGGTACCGCGTACCGCGCGCGACGCGAAACCGACCTCAGCGGATTTTTCTAAACCCTACCCTCGCGACGGCATACCTACCCTGCACTTCCTTTCCCGCTGAAAAAGAAGAACCACTGAAAAGGAAAGTCGTGTTTAAGGTTAGCAATTCATGTTATATTTTTTTCATTTGTAAGCAATTCATTTTGATTTAATTTCAAAGCCTTTAATTAAAGTATTATAAACTAAATAGTCTCAAACATATCTTTTTTTGAAATTAATAAACTAAAAGCGAATTATGAGCGCAAATGACATCCAAAAAAAACACGAATAAAACATCTTTATTGTAAATCAACACCTGAAGAAAATTTCAAATTTTTTTTTTTTTTGTTTATACTGTTTTGAAGGCGCAATTAATTCAACATTTCCGATTACGTACCTGCATTTTAATTGATTAACAAATTCATAACAAATTGAAAAGATGTGTCATTGCGCTGATATTTCGAACACAATATTTTAAATGTCATAAATGAATGTAATTTAAAACGAAACTAAGTCCCTATCTTTTGCGGCTATGTTTCTTAAAAAAAACAAATTTAAATATATATGTTTAATTGCATCTTACATCCAATTTTATTTATATTTTAACATTATGTTGCGAAGTACAAAATAGTCTCTAAAACAATACGAGTCAGAATCCTGCTAATGAAAAAAAACTATCTCAACCTTTCTAACGTTTGCAATATTTTCAATCTTCTTTTAGTATTCTTAATTAAGAATTTTCAGTTTCAAGTATTCACGTCGCGTCGTATCGTTCATTTTATCCAAAAATAATGTTTACAACTCGCGTTTAAAGAAGATAACAAATCATTTTGAGTGATTTTTTTTTTTCAAATCATTTTATTCGCACAGCATACGAATATGTCCGTGGGAACTCTCGCAATCACTAAATTTATTAAGTTCTTAATAGGATCTGAATCGTAGAGTTCTCATAAGCGCGAATCATGCCTCATTTGACTTAATATTTTTAAAATCAAGTTGAAAGACAACGTATTTAAAAAAACTATTGAATAATTACAAAAAAAACAGCTCATAATCGGCTTGACATCTCCAAGAATTTGGTGGCCACCCGATTATGTTTCTTTGTTATAATAATTATTTTTCATGCGTTTAACTTTAATTAATAAATAACATAAATATTAAAATTAGATATAATATATATATAATAAAAATATGACTGAAGGTCAAATCCTTCGCTAATTACCACGAGATGAAAAAGAAGGAAGCGGGGGAAGGAATATTTGAAACTTTGGGAAAAACGGCGGGGACAGGAAGTTCTCACCCGACTTCAGCTTTAATTTTACTTCTGTCAAATATTTAAATGGATTTCCATTACATTCAATTCCTCTATTTTCGTTCAGTTTTGTACAATGATTTAGTTATTTCGTTTGTACTGAAATTTTTTTTTTTTTTATTGGGCCGTCATTTCAGTAAGACATGATAGCCTATGCCCTTTCCTAATTTAAGTAACGTAAATAAATATAATTAAATAAAATAATATACAAAAGAGAATATCACTCTAGCGTTATTTCTGTTATTTAAATTATTGTTGCATTATCACTATTAGTACTATAATTTTGTTTTCTCCTGCTGCTTTTGTTTAACGGAAGTTCATTCTTTTCCAATAACCAAACATAATTGTTTTTCTACTGAACGATTAACAATACATATATAATATATTATACCCCTCACATCGAAGTAACACATGTTTTAATTCCGAGAATCAGCTAGTTATATTAGTGTTCGTAACTGGTGGATACTTCAGTTAGTAGAGTTTTCTTATATTTCCATTTGTATTAATAAATGCCGTGCCTAGAGTAAAATCCCCTATTTAAAACAATGTTCCCAAAAGCTTTTTCAAAAACCACGTGGAAAAAGAACTGTTTTGTCAGTCTTGTCTTCTAGCAATTTACGTGCTTTGCTTTTCGATAGTTCTACAGTTCGTTTCCTTCACCACATCTTTATAATGATTGGTATTCTTATTATAATTGCAAACCGCTCATTGTTCAGATATTTTGTAGTATCTATCGGTCTGAGTTTGAATAGCCTTCCGGTCTGAGATACGTATAAAAATCCCTCCAATTTCCGAGACAAAGGAAATTGTGCATTAAATTTTATATTTTGCAAGTACACTTTGTCGGACAAACTGCCAATGTCCCTCGAAGCATGCACACGAATAGGAAAATCCGCCAACATTTTGTACTCATATTGAATTGATAACTATTCGTTCCGTGTCCGCAATCAGGTTCTATGTTCCCTTACATCGGAAAATGTTCGACATTTTCAGATTACGATGGCATTTTCATAATATTTAACACAGATTCTTTAACGTAATGATAAGTAGACTAATGGAGCACTTTCTTCACTATTACCTATTAGAACCTAATTTATTTTAAGTAGAAAATTTGCGGGAACACAACCGAGACACCACAATGCCCGCACTTTTTAGGTTATCTCCGAATGACACTTCCAACCCGTTTCCACGTTTCTATCAATTCGACGTTTTGATGGCAACTGTTGGAGGCATTGCCAGATAGATATGCTTCGAAATGTATCGGTGTTTAATTAATATTATTTTTCAAATATTTTTATACACAGATATAAATATTTGAAAAAAAAATTTTTTCTGCGCAATGATATCCGCACGAAAGATGAAGTCCGCTTGCACTTCGAAGACATACATATCTGGCCGGATGCCAGGGTTCGGGATCGGAATCACTTCGATTCCCGGGCGTAGGCGTCACATTACAAATTTCTCACTCTTCTTTTTCAGGACGCTATGAGTATGCATCATTTTTTGCTCCACACGCAACGCCGCAGAATCTCAGTCTGGACAAGATCAGTTAATCTCTGTTTTTCTTTGCCTTCACTTTAATTGTATTTGTCGACGTTTTTGTCATCGTTAGTACCGCTTCCTATGTGCTGTAAATATCGTGGCTGCAGCCATTGTTTGTGTCGTCGCTGTTATTTTTGCTTTTTTATTTTTGAATTCTTTTGATCTTTTTTAGGGGCTTTGAATTGCTCCAATAAATCAATCAATAACATCTTCAACTTAAAATGCAAATGTATAACGCTATAAACAATGAAATGAAATAAGTTCATTAAACAAACGTATTTAGTTATTGGTTCCTATGCATGAGGTAGAAGGTAAGTGTTATGCAGTTCGATCTTTTTCTCTCTGGGAACCTTAATGTATTTATAGGATACACATCATATCAGCTCCCAGTTCATGCCTGTATACTCAGGGTATACTGGTATTGTACACTAACACTGTTGTTGTAATATAGTAAAATTAAAATCACTATAACTTCATTAAGTACTATTTGATCCTTTCGTAATTTTCAGAGTAAATTTCCCCCACAAATAGCAATCTGTATGTTTTCGTTGGTTTCAAGGGTACGCTTGCAATTTTATTCAATAAAACGCAAAATTGATATTTTATACTATCGCTAAAAAAGTTTAAAAAATTTGGACTTCTGGGCTATTTTTTGTCATTGTAGTCATAAAGGCCTGCCAACGTGATATTTTGAGAGACGAAAAAATGTTGCGCATTTTTCCCTAACTCGCCCCTCTTAACATTGATTAGGAAATTTAAGACCTGCTTTGAAAAGATTTCATTCAAGCTTTTCATATGACGCTACATTCGACTACCTTGAATGTAAAACAAGTTGGGTGACAGACCTATGCTCATGTCAGAAGGGTTTTGTACTCTACTTACAAAATGCAGTAACCAGTAACGAATAAAATCAAGAAACATGTCATGTTCGAGGATCATACTTTTATTAGCAAAGTTGAAAGAATTTTGACTTCTGAGGTATTTGTTATAGTTATACCCATAAATATCTCCCTTGATATTTTTTTCAGATTTTTTAGATCACGGGTGTCCATTCGCGAGGGAGGAAATACATTTTTCATGTACTCCCCCCCCCCTGTGCCCCCGCTGAAGCAAAAACTGTCAGTTTAAGACCTGTTTTGAAAAGCTCTCATGGAGAACTTTCAGCTGATATTCATATCGGTTACCTTTCATGAAATTTTTCATCGATTCATGGCCTGTTTTTTCGAATCTTAGAATGGTCACAAAGCCCTTTTGCTAGGAGCTCTCTCCTGCCTCTTCGAATTGTTTCTATTGTATGTACTCATCTTCATGATACCTATCATTCCTGAAATTTTCATGCAAATCCTAGCAAAGCTGTAGTGTCTAAGTCGGTAAAAAGCGCATATGGCTTCATAGCCATATGTTTCCATAGTAATATAGGGCATATTGTTCCATAGTAATACAGGAAAATTCAAATCGCTATAACTTCGTTAAAGACTATTCGATCTTTATGAAACTTTCAGAGGAGATCAATCTTATAAATGGTCATCTGTTTGCTAAATTTTATTGAATTTGAAGGTACCGTTTAGATTTTATTGAAGAAAACATAATATCGATAAATCATACTATTACTAACAAAGTTAAGTGAATTTCGACTTCTCATGTATTTGTTGTTGGCCTACATTTATGATTTTTTTCAGATTTTTCGAATGGTAGGTGTCCAATCGCGAGGGGGGGTACGCGAAATGTTCGTACATTTCCCCTTCCCCTGCCCCCCCTCGGTTCTCGTAAGGCAATTTTGAGACTTGTTTTGAAAAGATCTCACTGAGACCTTTCCAATGACACCCTACTCGACTACGAATGGTGAAATTTTTTTTTGAGGGGTCACCTCCCTATATGGGAGACCCCCCTTAAACCCCTTTGAAAAATTTTTTGACCATTGAACTTTCAAGAAGTCACCACTTCTGACCTTTTCACAAAGTTTCATGGCTGTAGCTTATATAGTTTCGGAGAAAAAGTGCTGTGACATACAGACGGACGGACGGACGGACAGACGGACACAGGTTGTGATTGCAATAGGGTTTTGTATTTTAGTACAAACCCCTAAAAATCGTTGAGTGTTACCCTGTTTTATGAGGAAACCTCTGAAAATGTGTTTCATCCCGAAATTTGCAACAGGTCGCCACTTTTGACCTTTTCACAAAGCTTTATGGCCATGGCTTTTATAGTTTCGGAGAAAAACTGCAGTGACATACGGACGAATTGACAGACACAGGTCGTAATTGCACTATAGTTTTGTATTTTTGTACAGAAGTCTAAGAAATGGGTATTATATATCCTTATCGTTTTTTCATGGATTCAACCTGCGAAATTACCAGTGGTGTCGAATGTTCCACTGGAACCTTTGTACAAATAAGTTTGAAGGTTTTGTTACCTTCATTTCCAATAAAGATCTACTATACATAGACTTCTGATTTTTGCAAAAATTATTACTGTAAATAAAATGAAAATAGCGCCAAGTTTATTCATTTCGAGGTATTCTTTTCTGCTTGAATCCAATTTATTATCTTGGTGTTATTTATGTGTAATTCACGCATCATTTTGAGAGATAGTATCTCCTCGAGCTTATCCTTTTAAGCTTCTTGTTGTAGCATAGGTGCTAAGAACTGGACCTCAATTGTTCCAATGAGGTATACTTCTGATTATTGATGATGAAGGTTGCATTGTTAACGATTGCAAGGCATTTTCCCGCTATGTTTTTTGTTGTTCCATTGATATTGACTTTCTCACTGAATTTGTGAAGAAGGATGGTTCCGGATGATATGTAATTCCTGACGGTGCGTGGCGACTGTTAGATTCATTACAACGTGCGAAGATGCATTTGAGTAGCTGTGGAATATATTCTGATTAGCTAATATTTTTTTAGTTTTTAGGTCTTTTTAAAATTTTTTTTTACAAAGACCTACTAGTCTCGCGACCTGTCTGTCCGTCCGTCCGTGCGTCACAGCTGATTTCCTCAGAAACCATAGGAGCTAGCATGCTCAAACTTTTTGAAAAGGTCAGAAGTGATGATCTCTCAAAAATTAAGGTATTACCGGAAATTTTAAAAATTTTTTAAGGGGGGTGCCCCCTTATATCGAATTAGCCCTTAAACATTTTTTTTAATCGAAGATAGTCAAGTGGGGTATAAAATGAAAGCTCTTGATTACAAGTCTTAGAATCTGAAATAAAAACTCGTTTCATGAATCAGGGGGTCCAGGGAAAGGCAAAATGTACCAAACATTTGTGGCAATATCGATTGGACACCTTTGAGCCGAAAAATCTGAAAATAATCACGGTCGTGGGCCTTTATGAGTAGAAGGGCAACAAATACCTCAAAAATCGAAATTCGCTCAACTTTGTTAATAATAGTATGGTTTGTAGATTTTACATTTCCACCCATAAAATCAAAACGGTACCTTAAACTTTTGCAATTAAGATATTAACGTTCACAAAATTTAATTGAGATCGAATCATAATCAAGTGAGTTATAACCATTTCAATTGTATGGAATTACAACAACAATAACACGTGTTTATGGTTGATACATATTTCAAATTGACCTAGGCACTTTTATTTTCTTTCAATATTCATGAAAATTTAAGGAAAAGTCTTTAACTTGCATATGTTCAATCGGCCGAGCTTTCAGAAAAATCATTTAAGCTCGATCAAAATGGCGGCTGCACTGTGCTTATGAATGAAACTGTGGATCTTTTGCATAAATTTGAACGATTTCGTATCCAAGTGTTGGATGAATGATTCAAGTTATCCATTCACGCTATTAGAAAACTTGTTTCTAACCCTAGGATGTTTCCAAAGGCCTTCTGGTAGGAGCACTCTTCTGCTTACTCAACTTGTTTAGTAATACATTGGAATTCACAATATTAATTTTAGTATTTAAAAGCTCTTCTTTAACTTATCGAATTTTGTATTGGGTGCATAAGGCAATTGTGCTATCAAAAAACCTTCCTTATTTTATCATGATGATAATTTAATTTGAAATATTTGTTCTTTGATTTATCGTGTTCTTTTATTTTTGATTTAAATTATTTTTTCTAGTAATTTTTTATTTTTCCTTCTATTAGCACAGCATCACTATGGTCCATATTTCTCAGTGACCGCTTCCAACTAGCTCAAACAAAGTTGAGAGAATGTTACTTTTCTAGTTCGATATTGCCAACTGGGTTCCTTATTTGCGATAGTTCTTGTGAAAGAAATTCGCCAAAAAAGCTTACTTAGTGGAATGTAATCTTGGATGATGGATGAAAATGTTATATGTTGTTCAGTTTGCGAAATATGTACGAGTTTTAAATTTCCCTGTATAATTTTCGCTTTCCTGTTCTTTACAGCGATGAGTTGAGGGGTGTTGTAATCGTAAGTTGCACTTCAGTTCAGACAATGAATGAAAGGCTCCTGAAAAAAAACTATTTTAAATATCACTTTTGTGGACTGCATGACTCAGCTAAGATTAATTTGGGCCTATCCTCCTTGACTATTTCTTAATTGTATCTTGTAGTAATTTGGAAAATAAACGTTAATTGTTCCTAACATATTGTAAATTATTAGTCTTATCTGATATTTTTTAGCTTTTTCCCTATTATTGTTATGAACTTTCAGATCTTTTCCCATTTGAACCTTTTAAGAGTTCTATGTTGTCTGTTTTAAGGGTTTTGTCCTAATATATAAAACTGTATTGAAATCATAATCTGTGTCTGTCCATCTGTTCTGTTTCCCTCAGCTACTTGAAACTTTGAGGGAACGTCGGAAATGATGACTTCTAGAACGTTTTGGGGCAAAAAAAATTTCAGAGAATTTCAATGCGGTTGACCTTTAAATTATTTTTATCATATGTAGACAAATGGGATTTCATATGAAGCGTCCTAGCTACATATTTTCAAAACGGGTCTTACAATCACCACATCAATATCCAGCGGGGCAAGAGAGGGGAGATTTACGAAAATTTTCGCGTAAATCGTCAATGTAGGAATTTGTAAGCAAAATAACAATAAAAACGTTTGAAGTCGAAATTCGCTCAACGTTGTAAGCAATAGTATAATATGTCAATTTTACATTTTCTTGAATAAAATCATATGGGGTCTTTAACTTCAATGAAAATTGTTACAAAAACGGTTATTTATAAGGTTATTCATTTCAAAAAATAGCAGAAAGATCGAAAGCTATTTGACAAAGTTTTAGGGATTTAAATTTTCAGTATTACAATGAAAACAAAACATGACTATAGAAGAATTGTTGCGAGTTCCGGCGTACCAACTTCCTCCCATTTGCAACTTCAAATTGCCGCCGTAACATCTCCATCTTCCTTTGGGCATTTATACCTTTTTCCCTGTTATTTATTTAATTATATTAAAATTTTTCCAATTTTCCGATAATTATTACTTCCCCATCATCACAACCTTACCTTTTTCCTTTAGTTCCAACTAAAATAATATAATATATACTAATAATTTCAATTTTCCCACTAACAACATTCCATTGATTAATTCCCACTAACGAAACTTCATTCAATACCTTTTCCCTAACAAAACCTAATTCCTTTCCTTCATACTAACTAATTCTATTCACTAGTTTCCACTAACAAATTTTATTTTTTATGCTAACAAAAATTAATTCGCGTTCCCCTACTAACAAAGTTCAGTCTCATACCCAAAGGCATTGTTGAAGTTGCTTATGAGATGAATGGGAGATCAACAATCCATGACACCATTAGCTGCGTCGCGAGCTCTCGATCGGGGGTCTGCCGGAACCCTGAGTTCAAGTTCCCCCGGGCGCAGGGAAGCACTTTTTTTGGGGTATCAGCAAAACCAATAGCATCCGTAATGTATATGTGACACTTTGCATTCAATCAAGCGCTTCTTGGATTGTGCAAATTGCCATATGTAAAACAATGGATACTATTGAGTTTGTCGATATGGAACAAAAGATGTGTGGGTAGCGAAATCGAAGTGTAATGAACTTCGATTACGTTACCCAGATACGGCAGCGGTAATTTGAGAATGAAAAGGATTGCGGGATCGGATTGGATGAAGGTGAAATGTGGAATTAAGTGGTTAGGATTGGGGCAGTTAGTATTTGGCTGGTAAAGATAAAGGAGTTTTTCTGTGCGGGATAAAAGTGATTTTTGGGTGGTTTTAAAATTGGAAAAAAGGGAATTTTGGGTTGAGAATGTGCTTGTGAATTAAATCGATTTTTTTAAAGTCTTAGTGACGAAGGATTAGAGTGGAAGGATTGAGAATGTGATGATGAATTAAATAGATTTTTCTTTAAGTTTTAATGACGAAGGAAGAGAGGGGAAGAATTGAGAAAGTGAGGTGAATATTATATTTTGGAAGGGAAGGGAGTTGATTTTGTGCGGTGTGGGGGAAAAAAAAGATTTTATTAATTTGAAGTGCGTGGAGACAAAAAAATTGTTATCAGATGTTTTGGGTTGAAATTAACCAAAAAAAAAACTAATTTTGTTGGTTTGTGGAGAGGACCAGGTGCCTTAGAATGAATTTTTCTGCAAGTACGGATCACAAAGTTGAAAGTGGCCGTGGCGTTTTTAGTTTCTTTATTACCTTAACCTTAAAATCTGATTTTCAGTGGCCCCGCGCTTCTTTTTTTTGTACTTCACCAGGCGCTCGGAGTTCTGCAAGGGAAGAAGTAAGTATCAATCGTATTTTGTTTCAATCTTTTATTGAAGCTTGTTTCCTTGTAATTTTTATATTATATTGAATTAATTTATGGTGTTATAATTTAGTATATATTCTTTCGTTTAGATCTCGAAAGGGCCTTTTACTCGTTTTTTGACATTTTTTATCCCGTGAGTTTTTTTTGGTTGTGAATATAATTGTTGGATTAAATTAGACGGCCATGTCAGTTTAAACCCAGCATCTTTCATTTCTAAAAATGACCTCCCCCTTTCCCGTCCCTTTCCCGTGAGAATTTGGAATAAATTTGTGTTATTTTTCCTCAACTTTAGCATTTAAAGCACTGCTAATAACACTTAATTGAATTTATTAATGAATGGCTGAATAAGTTTCAATAAAATTTAAAGAAGTTATAGCAATTTGAATTTTCTCCGGACAAACACAGATCGTGATTTGAATACAGTTCTATATATTCGGACGAAACCCTTAAAACAGGCAATTAAGAACTATAAAAAGGTTCAAATGGGAAAAGATCTGAAAGTGCATAACAATAATAATTCGCTGAATTTTTTTTTTGCCCCAAAACGTTCTAGAAGTCATCATTTCCGACGTTCCCTCAAAGTTTTATGTAGCTTCCATAGTTGCTGAGGGAAACAAAACAGATGGACAGACACAGATCGTGATTTCAATACAGTTTCATATATTAGGACAAAACCCTTAAAACAGACAACATAGAACTCTTAAAAGGTTCAAATGGGAAAAGATCTGAAAGTTCATAACAATAATAGGGAAAAAGCTAAAAAATATCAGATAAGACTAATAATTTACAATATGTTAGGAACAATTAACGTTTATTTTCCAAATTACTACAAGATACAATTAAGAAATAGTCAAGGAGGATAGGCCCAAATTAATCTTAGCTGAGTCATGCAGTCCACAAAAGTGATATCTAAAATAGTTTTTTTCAGGAGCCTTTCATTCATTGTCTGAACTGAAGTGCAACTTACGATTACAACACCCCTCAACTCATCGCTGTAAAGAACAGGAAAGCGAAAATTTTACAGGGAAATTTAAAACTCGTACATATTTCGCAAACTGAACAACATATAACATTTTCATCCATCATCCAAGATTACATTCCACTAAGTAAGCTTTTTTGGCGAATTTCTTTCACAAGAGCTATCGTAAATAAGGTACCCAGTTGGCAATATCGAGCTAGAAAAGTAACGTTCTCTCAACTTTGTTTGAGCTAGTTGGAAGTGGTCACTGAAAAATATGGACCATAGTGATGCGGTGCTAATAGAAGGAAAAATAAATAAATACTAGAAAAAATAATTTAAATCAAAAATAAAAGAACACGATAAATCAAAGAACAAATATTTCAAATAAAATTATCATCATGATAAAATAAGGAAGGTTTTTTGATAGCACAATTGCCTTATGCACCCAATACAAAATTCGATTAGTTAAAGAAGAGCTTTTAAATAACATACAGTCAATAAAACTAGCTAAAATTAATATTGTGAATTCTAATGCATCACTAAACAAGTTGGGAAGACAGACCTATGCTCATGTTAGAAGGGTTTTGTACTCTACTTACAAAATGCAGTAACCAGTAACGAATAAAATCAAGAAACATGTCATGTTCGAGGATCATACTTTTATTAGCAAAGTTGAAAGAATTTTGACTTCTGAGGTATTTGTTATAGTTATACCCATAAATATCTCCCTTGATAATTCTTTCAGATTTTTTAAATCACGGGTGTCCATTCGCGAGGGAGGAAACACATTTTTCATGTATTCCCCCCCCCCCCCCCCTGTGCCCTCACTGAAGCAAAAAGTGTCAGTTCAAGACCTGTTTTGAAAAGCTCTCATAGAGAACTTTCAGTTGATACTCATATCGGCTACCTTTCATGAAATTTTTTTTCAGGGGCCACTCCTCTGTACTGTAATCATCGATTCATGGCCTGTTTTTTCGAATCTTAGAATGGTTACAAAGCCCTTTTGCTAGGAGCTCTCTCCTGCTTCTTCAACTTGTTTCTATTGTATGTACTCATCTTCATGATACCTATCATTCCTGAAATTTTCATGCAAATCCTAGCAAAGCTGTAGTGTCTAAGTCGGTAAGAAGCACATATGGCTCCATAGCCATATGTTTCCATAGTAATATAGGGCATATTGTTCCATAGTAATACAGAAAAATTCAAATCGCTATAACTTCGTTAAATACTATTCGATCTTTATGAAACTTTCAGAAAGCATCAATTTTATAAATAGTCATCTGTTTGCTAAACATTGAATTTAAGGGTACCGTTTAGATTTTATTCAAGAAAACATAAAATCGATAAATCGTACTATTACTAACAAAGTTGGGTGAATTTCGACTTCTCATGTATTTGTTGTTTTTGTACTCATAAGGGCCTACATTTATGATTTTTTTCAGAATTTTCGGTTGGAAGGTGTCCAATCGCGAGGGGGGTACGCGAAAAGATCGTACATTTCCCCTTCCCTTGCCCCCCTTGGTACTCATAAGGCAATTTTAAGACTTGTTTTGAATAGATCTCATTGAGAGCTTTCCAATGATACTCGACTACCAATGGTGAAAATTTTTTTTGGGGGGTCACCTCCCTATATGAAGAGACCACCCTTATACCCCTTTGAAAAATTTTTCCACCCTTGGATTTTCAAGAAGTCACCACTTCTGACCTTTCCACAAAGTTTCATGGCTGTAGCCTCTATAGTTTTGGAGAAAAAGTGCTGTGTCATACAGACGGACGGACGGACGGACAGACGGACACAGGTCGTGATTGCAATAGGGTTTTGTATTTTAGTACAAAACCCTAAAAACGAAGTTGATTTAATTATATCCAATTCAAACAAACATAATGTTCCCTATATCAATATTGAAGAAATTTCAGAATTTGCCGATGCTAGAATTGTTTAATATTCCACTCCCATACATGAAGTTACTGTTAAAAATTACTTATAAAATCTACAAAAAGAATGACATTATAAACAGCATTGGTTACGAAATACTTTTTGGCATTATAGACACTCGGTAAATCGTTAATAATCTTTCAGCTTGTAAAAACAAGAGAACTAAAATAAATATTATATATTCCGCACCTACGCAAATGCATCTTAGCACATTGTAATGAAACTAATAGTCGCCACGCACCGTCAGGAATTACATATCATCCGGAACCATCCTTCTTCACAAATTCAGTGAGAAAGTCAATATCAATGGAACAACAAAAAACAGCGGGAAAATGCCTTGCAATCGTTAACAATGCAACCTTCATCATCAATAATCAGAAGTATACCTCATTGGAACAATTGAGGTCCAGTTCATAGCACCTATGCTACAACAAGAAGCTTAAAAGGATAAACTCGAGGAGATACTAACTCTCAAAATGATGCTCGAATGACATATAAATAACACCAAGATAATAAATCGGATTCAAGCGGAAAAGAATACCTCGAAATGAATAAATGTGTCGCCATTTCGATTTTATTTACAGTAATAATTTTTGCAAAAATCAGAAGTCTATGTAGAGTAAATTTTTATTGGAAATGAAGGTAACAAAATTTGAAACTAAGGTTCCAGTGGAACATTCGAGACCACTGGTGATTTCGCAACTTGAATCCATGAAAAAACGATAAGGATATATGTTATAATACCCATTTCTTAGACTTTTTATACTAAAATACAAAACTATTGGGCAATTACGACCTGTGTCTGTAAATCCGTCTGTATGTCACTGCAGTTTTTCTCCAAAACTGTAGAAGCCATGGCCATAAAGCTTTGTGAAAAGGTCAGAAGTGGCGACTTGTTGCAAATTTTGGGATGAAACACATTTTCAGGGGTTTCCTTATAAAGCGGGGTAACACTCAACCATTTTTTTTACATTCAAGGTAGTCGAATGTAGCGTCATATGAAAAGCTTGAATGAAATCTTTTCAAAGCAGGTCTTAAATTTCCTAATCAATGTTGAGAGGGGCAAGATAGGAAAAAATGTGCAACATTTTTTCGTCTCTCAAAAAATCACGTTGGCAGGCCTTTATGAGTACAACGACAAACAATAGATCAGATGTTAAAATTCCTTAAACTTTGTTAGCGATAGCATAAAATATCAATTTTACGTTTTATTGAATAAAATTGCAAGCGTACCCTTGAAACCAACGAAAACATACAGATAGCTATTTGTGGGGCAAATTTACTCTGAAAATTACGAAAGGATCAACTAGTACTTAATGAAGTTATAGTGATTTTAATTTTACTATATCACAACAACAGTGTTAGTGTACAATACCAGTATACCCTGAGAATACAGGCACGAACTCGGAGCTGATATGATGTGTATCCTATACGTACATTAAGGTTCCCGGGGATAGAAAGATCTAACTGCATAACACTTACCTTCTCCCTCATGCATATGAACCAGATCAGTAACTGAATTCGTTTGTTTAATGAACTGATTTCATTTCATTGTTTATGAGGTGATACATTTGCATCTTAAGTTGAAGATGTTATTGATTATTTGGAGCAATTAAAAAGCCTGAAAAAAGATCAAAAGAATTTAAGAATAAAAAAGCAAATATAACAGCGATGACACAACCAGTGGTTGCAGCCACGATATTTACAGCACATAGGGAGCGGTACTAACGATGACAAAAACAACGACAAAAACAATTAAAGTGAAGACGAACGAAAAACAGAGATTAACTGACAGTCTTGTCCAGACTGAGATACCTGCGGTGTTCGTGTGGAGCGAACAATGATGCGAAAGTCAGAGGGCTCCAAAAAGGGAAGAGTGGGAAATTCTGCAAGATGCATTAGATGTTCAAGTGGTGGGAAAAAATATGAAAAATATCGAAAATTGGATGGTTGCAGCTACGATCGCTACCAAAGCAAACAAAGCAAGGGCCTTAAATCCCGAAATGATAATGAACCATCCTGAAGTCCACAAAGTGATCATGGCAGGATAACAAAGGAGTGACGAGACAAATAAAGCACCGTTTTATAATTTCACCGCCACCGTCGAAAATTTGGCAGAAATACTGTGCTCGGAAATGGAACCCAATAACTTCTCCCAATAAAAAAGGTCGCAAAGCATGATTCCCCCCCAGTAACATGAAGAAGAAACGCAAGTCTGAAAAGTCGGAGGTTTTCGAAAAAGCATACAACGTTCATGTAACTTGCCAAATATCAACCCAGGAGTAAAGGTTGGGCTCCTTGAACTCATAGGGCACCTAGACCACATAAGGCATTATCTTAGGTGCTGTTTCACGAGCAAAATGTTAAAGAAACACTGAGGGCAAAGCGTGAAAGGCACGCCATCGAACATCGATAAAAGAATGGCCCAATCATAGAAGATCGAGATAATAGGAGGGAGAAGAGGCACTTGATGGGAGTGTTTCAGGTAGCGCTGACAAAAGGAGTGAGGGAAAGTTCCCCTAAAAGTGCTTGAAAATAAAAATCGCACGGACGCTAAACAAACAATAAGACCTGATGTGAAGTAGGAGAGGAAAAAGGCCCAACGAAGACATCGGCAGCAGATACGGCACGCAAAACCCCAAGATGGCCAATTTCACGCCAAAACACAGCGAAATATCAGGGGAAATACAATATAAGACCCAAAGATACCATCACTGCCATTAAAGTACACACATACTGGTTGAATTTGGAGCGAAGGCCACCAATAAAGAAGCATTCTGCAACACAGCAAAGAAAGTCCTTATTTCTATATATATATATATATATATATATATATATATATATATATATATATATATATATATATATATATATATATATATATATATATATATATATATTTTTATATATTTTATATACATATATATATATTTGTTTTATATATATATATATATATATATATATATATATATATATATATATATACGAGTATACATATATATATATATATATATATATATATTTAAAAAAATATATATATACATATATATGTGCATATACAAAACAAATATATACTTATTAAAATGTATATATATATATATTATATATATATATATATATATATATATATATATATATATATATATATATATATATATATGCAGGGTGCGTACGGTATTTGAGGACATGCATAAATGTCACTATAACTTCAGAATTTTTTTTAATTATTTCTCCTTTTCAGATAAGAAAAGAAATGAAAAGACACGCTGTCATCGTCGCTTTGTGTGCGAACCATATCGTTTTCAAGATCTCTAATTTCTTAATTGCACTTGTTCATTCGTGCACAAGGTTCGCCGTGAACTGGAAGCATCAGTAGGCGATACAGAATCGGTTGCAAAACTCAAAAAGCACGAAAAACGTTCTGACTTTGTCCAATCTGCAGAATTTTTAGAGCGATTGCAAACGATCATAGATGACGACCTTTCCAAATCAATGAGGGTCCTTGCGAGTGAGCTTCATGTTTCTGAGCTTGTCCACGAAGACCTTCGGTGTAAGTCTCAAGGGATGCGCTGAGGACAGTTCATATCGGAACGAACACGGGAACAGAGAGTTCTTCGATCAAAACGTCTTTTAAACGAAATCAAATACCCAGAGGAGCCCAAAAAGCTATGGTTTTTTCCGACGAAAAAAATTTTGACCAAGATCAAAAGACCAATCGCAGAATGACAGATGGCTATGTTCAAATCCTACGGAGGTTCCTGTTGTTATGCACACAAAATTTCCAGCCACTGTTATGGTTGTAGGTGTTTTCAGCAACGGAGGACATGTTATGCCCCCACGCTTTTTTACTCAAGAACTTCGAGTGAACTCCGCTGCATAAATCGATGTTTTGGAGACGGTAGCGAAACCCTGGATAGACAATGCAAGCGGTGGCAGACCATATATTTTTCAACAAGACTCTGCTCCTTCAGAGAAAGCGATGGAGACACAAGATTGGGTAGCCGAACTTTTTCATGACTACATAACACCGAACCTATGGCCACCTAGCTCCCCAGACCTTAATCTTTTGGATTATTACGTATGCGGCATAGTTGAGCGTGAGACCGATAAGCTTCTCATAATACCACTTCTTCGCTGAAGGCTGCTATTAATGCCGTTATGGTCAATATGAACAAAGAGCATTTGATTCGGATCGAAGAGGTTATTGCTGCTAATGGCGATTTTATTGAATAACTTTATTGCCATATATTAATTTAACGTTGTATGAAAAATTCCTGAAATTTCATTAAATTTTGTTAAAAATACAAGCCAATTAAGTTTACTCTCAAGTTGTCCTCAAATACCGTACGCACCATGTAAATTTGTACATATATATATATATATATATATATATATATATATATATATATATATATACACATATATATATATATATATATATATATATATATATATATATATATATATATATAT
>OZ017738.1:313932364-314004864 GCA_963969285.1 Odontomyia ornata | reverse complement strand
ATATATATATATATATATATATATATTTATATATATATATATATATATGTATATATATATATATATATATATATATATATATATATATATATATATATATATATATATATATATGTATAGTAATAAAAAGTTGATTTGTATAAAAACCACTAGTTAACACCTGTATAAGAACTGTTAGTCAGTGCATGAACCAGTCTACTGCTGTAATCCGAATGGAATTGTACAGGGATAGGTAATAGACCGAAGAAGAGACGGAAGAAGAGCTGACAGGGGGAATACAAAATACAACCGTTGAGCTAAATAGATGGGTTTTTTTGTTTGTCGATGAGTTTGTGAAGTTTTAAAGAGAAAAGCGATTATAGCACAGGTGTGTGACTGATGTGGATATGCCACTGGCAGCCACCTGAGGCAAAAACATACCTTCGGATGAGCATATTAGTACTGCGCATGCCTGAAGTTCCTTTTCACATCTTTTCGCAGTTTGTTCATATTTGCGCTTAAAAATCGCTGGTTACGACAATAAAATCCCAATGTGGCCGAACACTTAGGACGTAGCCGCAAGCACTGCAACAAATGTGTACGTATCCGTTGCGCTTCAGAAAATTTCCTATGTCTCAAGGGGAAAGATCTTGTATGAGAGACTGAAAATACATTCTTGATCTCACGTTGAAACTGTTAAGGACACACATCTCTTGTATGTTACTCGTATTCACTTGTTGATGCCTAACAATGAAACGGACTCAATAATACACATACATTGAAAATAAATGTATCGTATACAATGTGGGCATGGGTGAAATGTTGGACTACGTAGACCTCAGACATGGTTCAGCTAACCTGAATGTAGAATTTGGTCGCAATCTTGTTTACGACTACGTCTGACCTGGCCCATTAGTAGCGTTTGCTGAAGATTGGAGAATTTATACAGCTAACCTAGAAGCCCCTGTAGTTCTAAGCAATCTCCAAACAAGTTGGGTAGACAGACCTATGCTCATGTCAGAAGGGTTTTGTACTCTACTTACAAAATGCAGTAACCAGTAACGAATAAAATCAAGAAACATGTCATGTTCGAGGATCATACTATTATTAGCAAAGTTGAAAAACTTTTGACTTCTGAGGTATTTGTTATAGTTATACCCATAAATATCTCCCTTGAAAATTTTTTCAGATTTTTTAGATCACGGGAGGAAACACATTTTTCATGTATTCCCCGCCCCCTTCCTGTGCCCCCACTGAAGCAAAAACTGTCAGTTTAAAACCTGTTTTGAAAAGCTCTCATGGAGAACTTTCAGTTGATACTCATATCGGTTACCTTCCATGAAATTTTTTTCAGGGGCCACTCCTCTGTACTGTAATCATCGATTCATGGCCTGTTTTTTTGAATCTTAGAATGGTTACAAAGCCCTTTTGCTAGGAGCTCTCTCCTGCCTTTTCGAATTGTTTCTATTGTATGTACTCATCTTCATGATACCTATCATTCCTGAAATTTTCATGCAAATCCTAGCAAAGCTGTAGTGTCTAAGTCGGTAAGAAGCACATATGGCTCCATAGCCATATGTTTCCATAGTAATATAGGGTATATTGTTCCATAGTAATACAGAAAAATTCAAATCGTTAAAGACTATTCGATTTTTGTGAATCTTTCAGAAAAGATCAATTTTATAAATAGTCATCTGTTTGCTAAATTTTATTGAATTTGAAGGTACCGTTTAGATTTTATTCAAGAAAACATAAAATCGATAAATCATACTATTACTAACAAAGTTGAGTGAATTTCGACTTCTCATGTATTTGTTGCTGTTGTACTCATTAAGGCCTACATTCATGATTTTTTTCAGATTTTTCGGATGGAAGGTGTTCAATCGCGAGGGGGGTACGCGAAAAGTTCGTACATTTCCCCTTCCCCTGCCCCCCTCGGTACTCGTAAGGCAATTTTGAGACTTGTTTTGAAAAGATCTCACTGAGACCTTTCCAATGACACCCTACTCGACTACGAATGGTGAAATTTTTTTTTGAGGGGTCACCTCCCTATATGGGGAGACCTCCCTTAAACCCCTTTGAAAATTTTTTTGACCATTGAACTTTCAAGAAGTCACCACTTCTGACCTTTTCACAAAGTTTCATGGCTGTAGCTTATATAGTTTCGGAGAAAAAGTGCTGTGACATACATACGGGCGGACGGACGGACGGACGGACGGACAGACGGACGGACAGACGGACACAGGTCGTGATTGCAATAGGGTTTTGTATTTTAGTACAAAACCCTAAAAACGATTGGCGAATGAAAGTCAATGCGCAAAATTACGTCACAATTTTGTTTCGGATAAAGCTGTGGTTGGTCTGTCAGGATTTAAAACGTAATTGGAAAGATTTCTATATTATGGCGTGTGAGGGTAGTTCATAACCTTTGTGTTTACAACAATCAGTATCTGTACTTTACTTAACATGTCAAAATCACACTCACTAAAGCATGTAAACTGTTTATGTCTCTTCGACGACTTTTTCGTTCTAGAAAAGTTGATAAATGGTTAAATTTGTCTATTACAAGAGTCTGATTATACCATATAAATTTCAGATCTGGTGCAATCAGAGAGCTTGTAAAATGGAAAAACTGTGAGTTTTCTAAAGAAGATATCTTCATCCATGTACTGATCTGTATAGTAAGCCTGAAATGGATTGGAAACATTGTGTATCGAGTCGAAGAATTTATCAAACTGAAAGTGACAAGAGTCAACATTCTCATTTTGAAACTACCTCAAAATCATATCGGAAAGTCTGTCACTGTGAGCGAAAACTTTTGGATATCACTGCAGTTCCATTTTAGAGATGAATATATTGAGACCTGTCTCACCACTGGCCTTAAACCTCCAGAGCCATTCGTTTATTTGAACATGAATCGGTATGTTTTTGATTCTGATGGTGTTATGTATCATATATATGAATGGGCCACTAAGAAGAAGGCAAAATTTCCTCTTGATTTGCTCTCCAGATTAACAATATCAATGGCAATCCACATTTGTTAGATTTGTTGAGACTGCTCGATCTGTGACAGGGCAGTCTAGATGTCCACGGCTGTATGACAATAGCTTTTTAGTTTTTTTTTTAATTTCTGCTTATTATTGTTATTTATAATGTTATTGTTACATACTCATACTAACAGTTTTCAAAAATTAAATATAATAATTAACATGCAGGCTAGGTATATTGTGTTATGATTGTATCAGGATAAAATAAAGTTTATGATAAGAGCTTGTTAGAATTAAGTGCGAACATATTAAATAAAAGTTAAAAGCTCAGAACTTTTTTGTTTCCTTTGTGTTAAATGCAATTTATAACAGAGTTGGTGGATTTTTTTAAAATTAATTGAAAATATGAAATAGTTCTGATTTGAGAAAAATACAATATTGCGTTTAGGATTTCATAATACTTCCAAAAACCCTATTGAAGTCAGTTTTGCCTGTCTGCATGTCCGTCCATCTATGTATCACAGAAGTTTATGTACGAAACTATTGTAGCTACAGAGGCCAAATTTGATAGGTAGATAAAAAATCACAGTCAAACAGGTACTTGAAAATGCTGAGAGTTCAACATAGTCGTACACCAAATTTTCGTTGACTATAAGCAAGCATACGACAGTAATAATCGTAATATACTACTACTACAGACAAATAAGTCCGTCCTATCAAAATGACAATGACGTCAACGACCTCCGAAGTCCGCCTCAATAACCAACTCACCGATGCCTTTGACATAAGTATCAGACTAAAGCAGGGAGATGGGCTGGTCCCAGTGCTATTCGATCTGGCTCTTGAGTACGTCATACGGAAGTTACCGGTCGATACGCGAGGTACTATACAAATCCAGCCAAGTAGGAGCCTATGCGGACGACATCAACATTTTGTCACGGTCATTAACAACTGCCAAAGAACTCTTTCTGAAACTCGACAGCGAAGCAAAACTAGTAGGGCTACAAATCAATAAAAACAAAACAAAGCCCATACCGCAGTCAAGAAAAAATACCTCAAGTACACAAAATATCACACTTGCCGAAAACAGTATCAAAAATGTGGGTGAATTTGTGTATTTAGGCGCCAAAATAACGAAAACTGGCAATGAAAGAGACGAAATACGCCGAAGAATACAGCTCGCAAATAAAATAAAATATTTTATTCCGCATTGAAAACCAGCTGCATACACAGAAAACAAAGCTCCAAGTATACAAATCACTGATAAGACCTGTGTTATGCTATGGGTGTGAAACATGGACCCCAACCCAAGCATCCACAAATGTATCGAATGCCTTTGAGTGACGTGTCCTGAGGCGAATAATCGAAGCGAAGCTTGACGGAGACCAATGGCGAATTCGATACAACCATGAGCTGTATGAAATTTTCGACGAACTGGAGGTCTCAACGATTATAAAACTGCAAAAGCTGCAATGGGCTCGCCACATCAATCGTATGCACTAACGACACATACCCAAAAAGGTATTTGTTTTGAGAACTGAAGGTCGGAGACCAGTGGGGAAACCGAGGAAAAGCTGGTCTGACTCGGTCGACGAATCATTCATCGCTACTCGGATTTCGAAATTGAAACACGGTCAATGGACCGAGATAGTTGGAGGTGCTATTTGCAGGAAGCGAAGGCCCGAGAGGGGCTGTAGTGATAAGAAGGAGAAAAATATCAAAAGTAATCACTTCTTAAAAGTTAAGTATAAATAAATTTCGCAACTGTTTCAATCCTTCCATTGCCATGGGAACGATGCATCCGATACGAGTTTCGGAAAATGTACATTCAATTATTCGCAAAGCGTTTTTGTGATTTTGATCCAAAATGATCTTTAAATGTCTTGCCTGTCAGAAAAATCTGGCTGTGGTGCAAATGATCGTTTTAATTTATTCAGTTAAGCGTGAAGTCTTTGTGTAGTCAGTTTGGCTTGTCAAGAGTTTTCCATTTTCAATTGTTTCGTGTTTTTTCTTAGATAAGAAGGAAGCTTTTGTCTGTGTTTTTTTAATGGTAGATATTAGTTGAGGCTAGATACGTTTCGTGGTATGTAGAGAAATGTAATTTCGTCAAAATTGGGGATTTGAGTACCTGATTGGGACATTTTGTTCCAGTGGTATGTAAAATAATTCATAAGGTATTCTTTCTTTTCACATTTTTTTTGCGAATAGAATGAGTTCACACCATAAATTGACGGAAAGCCAAATTTTGGGAATTCTTGAGGAAGACTTTGATCTGGATTACTTTAGTTTGTCACAATCCAAATACGTTTCCAGCCCAAGTGATCATGGCGATGCTGAGAGCGATATTTCTGACAAATCACATAAAGACCAATTGAAAGCCAATTGATCCTTCTCAACTAACGGCTTGAAGAAATCCTTCATCATCGCTTTGGTGTCGATTCGCGTTTTCGGATGAAACTCTTCCTGTTATACTAGCTCCAATTTCTAGGAGTTCAAAAGAATTTGAAATTTTTAAAACACAAAATGTTGGTGCATTTTGCATCCCCCCGGACCTCCTGAAACTTGACTTTTTTCTTCCAGATTCTGAAAGTTCTAATCAAAACCACTCGATTACCTTTGATAAAAAAAAAAAAAACGTTTAAGGTCATCTTCGTTATAAGGGGGACCCTCCTTAAAAAATTTTCAAATTTTTGGTAAGGCCTAAACTTTTGAGTAAGCATCACTTCTGGCGCTTTTATAAAGTTTGACCATTCTACCTTCTAAAATTTCTGAGGAAACTTGCTGTGACGCATAGACAGACATACAGGCGGACGGACAGAGAGGTCGCAAAACCAGTAGGTCTTTGTAAAAAATTTTTACAAAGAACTAAAAAACATAACCATGCTTGCCGATCGACTAGAAAGAGGGCAATCCGTGTTTCGAGTCTGCTCCGAGACAACAAATGCAAGCATTCGCGAGAATTTATGCTTTTGAGCAACTGGCATAAACCTACAAACACCACCGCATTGAGAACACAGAAGGACGTTAGTCGAGTTTACATTGCTTGCATTGGCGTTTTATAACAAAATGATGGAAGGTGTAGGTCTATCGGATCAAAAACTCAGAACTTATAGTTTCTTTCAAGCTTCTGATGATGGCAGTTGTTAACGCTCATGTCCTGCACCAAAAGATTCAACAAAGAAACACAGTGAAACCACTTTTTAGTACCACTAGCGGAACAGATGATTGCAGAAGGAAGGGCAAGAGCGAAAATAAAACGGAAACTTGCTAGGAGTTATTCGAGGTCCAAACGAGCAAATATGCTGTTAATCGTTGGAGGTCACATGCCATTAAAGCAGGGAAAACGAAGGCGCTGTAAATTATATTCATCTATGAATAAATAAAAGCAAACAATTTTCGAATGTTCAATGTAGGAGGGTGGTTCAATTATGATGGAGACAAACGCTGAAGATAGCGCGCATGTATGTTTCGAAGATCGTGGCTTAAGTATATGATAGCTGGGTCCCTTATAATCAGTGTGGCGTAGTTTTCGTCAAAAGTGCATGTTTCATGCGCGTGCTACAACCATGAGTGAACGTCAAGTGTCGACCGCCGTTGCGCAACGTATTGTCATTCATTTTTTAGTGAGAGAAGGTGTTAAAAATACGAAAATTTTTCTGCATTTCCAAAATCAGTTTGGTAGTGAGTGCCTGAGTAGGGCCGTTGTATTTAAATGGGCCAAAGCGTTCAAAGATGGTCGCAAAACCGTCGAGAATGAGCCGCATGATCGTCGATTGCGAACCAGCATCCCACCAGACAACACTTGCCGTGTAGAACAACTTATTTTGAAGGACTGTAGGGTGAATGTTCGAGAAATTTCGGCTGAAGTTGGCATTGATAGTGGTAGTGTAGAGCCTTTCATCCACAAACACCTCCAATATCGCAAAATAACGCTTGAAACCGAGGAGCATTCCAGCACGAAGTGCGATTCTTCTCCAGGATTATGCCCACCCTTAAAACGTGCGTCTCACGCTCGATACAATATCGGAATTGGAGTGAGAGGTACTTGCGACAATCACATGTTCGGACCACTGAAAGAAGCCCTTGGAGGTCATAGATTCAACACGGTCGACGAGGTAGAGGAGTTCGTGCGCACATGGTTGTCCGAGTTGTCCAAGGAATTCTTCGATACCGACATCAAAAAGCTTCCGAAAACGTGTACATAATGCGTAGCTTGTAAAGGGGAGTACCTAACAAAACTGTATATTTTGTAAAATTTTTCAATAGTAAAGAAACGTGTCAGAGCACTTTTCTTGATCAAATTTGAACCACCCTCGTACAAAATCCTGTTTTGCTATGAATTTTTTGGTAAATTTCATTCATAAAAAGAAATACAACTATATACGAGTCAATGTAAAAAAACTACGAAATAATAAATTTATTGGCTAAATGTAAATCTATGATTTCATTTTGAATCAACCCGGTGGAATGAATAGCCCCAAACAACCCTACCAATGCTCCTTTATTGATAATCGTAAAATTTTGTGAGTGATACATTTGCGTTTTGGGATGCCCCATCTTGATAAAATGTCGTTCAAACTTTATTGCTTATAGGTTGGTAGTCAAAAAGTTACGGCGAAATTGGTAAGGGTGCTTTAGAAATTTTTTACCGAAGGTGATCATAGAGGGTATCAAATAAAAGAGGCGAATGAGAAATTAACACAGTGTTACAACTGTGATCCAAAAAAAAAGTGAATAATCTCATGGAAATAGGCATTTATGAGTAAACTCTAGCAAATACCCCAGAAGTCAAAATTTAGTCAACTTTGTTAACAATAGTACATTTTTAACCGACTTCCAAAAGAAAGAAGGTTATCAATTCATCGCGTATATTTTTTTTTTGCTTTTTTTTTGTATGTTCACGCAGAACTTTTAAACGGAGATAGATAGAAGAGTCCTGTTTTTGGCAAATGATACGTCTTTCTTTCACTTAGGTCCCGTTTAAAGGATAAGAAATTCAAGTAACGGTAAAGGGCTCTTACCGTTAAAAATAAAAAAAATCTGACTTTCACCCGGATTTTTCAGCATAACTGATCGACGCATGTAAGGATTTTGATTGTAGAGGTTTCAAATGAAGGACAACATATTGATCTAAAACGTAGCGGAACAGAATTGAAATCCTTCTAAGGGCTCTGTAGATATTAACAGTTAAATATGATACATTGATGTCGAGAAATTGAATTTCAGTGATATTTCGTACGAAAAGTGCCAATTAGTTGGCACTCTGCAAGGATTTGTTGGAGATACCGAGTCCTTTGGTGACGGATGATAAAAATGATCAGTATCCTTAATTTTCTGCATAAACGATACATTTTAGTCCATCATTTCTACCGGAAATAACCAATAAATTAATTCTAAATGTGGCATAAATACAATTCAACAATAGTTAAAGGGAACATTTCAGGATGCTTTTCTCTTCTGCATTCATTCTTTGCTTACCAATGAGCTTGGTATAGGATCTTTCTTACATCCTTAGACGTAAACGTTACATACAGGATTATAAAATTCCCCGAAGAAATAATAAGGATTGAGTGATTGCAAATTATAGAGTTGACTCGTTACTTTCCAGTTAATATTATATGTATCATACATTACGACATATGCCCAGAAATTTAAAATCAGTGATTTCCATACTTAAAACCGGCGAGAATCGCAACCTTAAAAATAGATAAGTTTCCTGCTATAATTGATCATAAATGTACAGACGAAGATGAAAATGCATAGGCGAGTTTTCATTAAGCTATACTCGTATGGTATAATTTTCTCGAAACTTTCATGAAAATTAGGTGCCATAGTTGATTGAAAACGAAGGCAATGGGTATCTAATAAACGTGAACGAATGATGCGGTTAAGATGGATATTTTTAAGTAAATTTTATGAAATTGATTGCGGAGTGAAATTTATGTTTAAATATATAAATACATATGTCTATGCATATATATATATATATATATATATATATATATATATATATATATATATATATATATATATATATCTATATCTATATATATATATATATATATATATATATATATATATATATATATATATATATATATATATATATATATATGTATATATAAATATGTATATATACATAAATATAAATATATATATATATATATATATATATATATATATATATATATATATATACAGAGAGAAATGATTAGGAAATTTAACTAAAAATCAGGCGAAGCAACTAAAAAGAATGATCGATTTTCAGCCTCCTAATTAAGTTAGCAAATTTGCCTAATGGTAAATGGTTAACTTGACTACTTGAGAATGTAGGTAATTCAGTGAATATATTTCGGTGAAAACTAATATATAGTCAGCATATTCAGCTAATTTAATTTTGTCATTCTGACAGCATAAATAGGTAATAACTCGATTGCTAATAGTCCAAATAACTACCTTTTTCTAGTATATCTGCCTATGTCATTTAGGTGACCACTTTTCACTTACCAACTCTTTTTATATGAACTGAATTCAAATAACTGAACGAAAATTTGCTGATTCATTTGGTGACCAGTCTCCAGTAAAAGAAATGTGTAATTTTAATTATATTTTTATTATTCAAAATATCCAAAGTATAAAACAAAGACTTTCCTTAAGTACCGTTTTGAAATAAAAAGAAATTTGTGCTTTAACATAAATTTTTCATTATTAGAACTTTCTAGTAGGTATTGCAATTCACTACATCAAATATCTTTGAAATTTTAAGTTTAAGTAAGAATTCACATCACGTGCAAATTTATCAATATTCAACTCAAATGAATGGAATAAAAAATCAAATCTATTTTCTGAAATATAAGTATTAAATACATATAAATTCATTCATGATTATTCTGAATATTATGTTTTTCTTCGATATTCAATATTCTTATTAATAAACTTTTGAGAGATCAAAGTATTTTTAACATCACATTTTGTCAAATACACATTAGATTATATCTTCAAAGATCTTATGTCAATATATTGCAGCTTAATTCAGTGACATTTTCAAATAAAAGGTGGCTTGAGCTTCAATAAAAAATAATCATTATCAGAACTTATCAGACTTATTGGTGGGTATTTTAATTCTCTGATAGGTATCACATCCAATATTTCTATGTTTTTATGTTTTACTATATAACAATCTAAATGATGATCAAATTTTTCAATATTCATCTCGGATAATAAGAAAAAAATCAAATCATTTTTCTGTAATATAAATTTCAAAAAGTAAAATATATATCCATCCTTGGTTCTTCTTACAATTATGTTTTTTATTCAATATTCTATATTCTTATTAAGAAATTTTTGAATAGAGTAAGTATTTTTAAAATCATCTCTTGCCAAATATGTATTGGATTTTATATTCAAAGAACTTATGTCAACATATTCACCAGCTGGTAGTGAAAAGTTTTCATTTGTTACAGATAAACTTTTACAGTATAAATCAGATGCGAATTTAAACTGAGCCTTATATGCCAAACTGATCATAACATTTATCCGAGACGTTATCACTTTTGTATAGCTTTTGAATTCCTTATGTTTTGCCTCAAAACGTATTGTCCACAATTTCTTCAAAGGTCCCACAATTTCCACAACAGTAGGATAATGGACAATGAAATGATGTTTAGGAGTTAAATGTGTTTTAAAAATCCTAATGTATGATTTATGATGTTCGCTTATTGTATCTTTAAGACGTACTAAATCTTGAGGTGCATATGATGGCATTGAAGCAATGTTAATAAGCTTATTGAGTAAGATCAAAAATTTCCAACCGATATCATTTCGTGGAACAAAATCGCCTACAATAATTGATAAATAATGAGAAAAAAACATCATTTCTGATGCCAACATTTTAAGTTTTTTCTTCTTGATATGAATTTGCATGATTGAAGATATATTTATGCCTTCTGCTTTGGCGCATGGAAAATTAGAAATTTGCCGATTCAGGTCATCTAAGCTAAAATAATTTTTTTCGAATATAAAGTACTCCAGGCAATCAGAAATTTCAATGTGACATACTCGTATACCCTCAAAAAAATCGTGCATTATATCCACAGAAAGGTTATCCACAACGTTAAATGATGGAATGTCATTGAAAACGCAAAACTCTCTCACTCCAGTATCGGTAATATTAATACTACATAAATCTTCGTAATAATTTTCGTTCGTTCTAAGGAATAAATTATTTTCAACTACTTGCTCCTTACTTTATACTTTACTGCATTTGCAAATTCTGCAAAAATATTTGCTTGAGAAAGATGTGGTGTAACCCATTATGGAGTTTAATCCAAGGTTATCACCTGTAATGGCTGCTAATATCAGAAATACGGTTTTATTTGTTTTATTTATTTGAATTTCAATGCCATTTTTCTCCAAGCTTTTAAGTTCAACGCACAATTCATTGTAATTGGCTCTGTGACCAAAAGAAATACTTTTTGATTTAATAAAGCAACACGGCAAAATAGAATTCAGCTTTGATATCAAGGCTACATCTAATAAAGGGAATGACATATAAAATGCTGATAACTTATCGTTACCTCTTTTCGAACCAAGAGGATTATTTACTTCAAAGTCATCCTGGTATAATATGTAAGGTAGAATATATTCGCTATCAATATGCTTTATTTTTTCTTTCCAAACTGTACCTTGTACTATGTTTGAAATGATTGATTGATTTTCCATCAAATGTTTATAATTTTCAATCATTTTACTCAAAACATCAGGCAATTCCAGAAAACGTCTGATATTATCACGAAGTGGCAGTAATGTCCCTTTCACGGAAGGTTTTCCGAAGTTTTCCAATGTGATGGAATGATTAATTTGAAATTCTTTTGGCTCAGAATATAGATTATTTTCAGTTAAAAATTTTTTAAATTTAAATTCTGAATTTAATGTAGAAAATAATTTTTTTATATTTTCGAAAATAACCTTCAAATCCAAAGCAAAATCTGAGAACTGTTCATTAACAAGTTCCATTAATGGCAAAACTATGAGATTTTCTACGTCAGTTATTATTTGTGACGCAGTTTTACGATCTAAAGTTATTTTGCCATATAAATCAATTACAAATTTTATAATATTTGTACTTATTTCATTGAAACCTGCTGAATTTTTTGGTTGTGGCACCGGATTAGACTCAAAAATTGGTACTTGGGTAGCATTATTCTCAACAGTGTCGAGAGTAACTGAAGAAGCTGTAGCTTTTGTCGAAGCTTTATCCATATTAAGAAGCAAAGAACTAGTTGATACTTCCTCTTGTTTTTTTCATTCTTTGTCAAATGCCAATTTAAGTGTTTATTGAATGAATAAATTGACTGAAAGTTTTGTGAACAATAAGAACAACTATAATCTGATGAACTTGATAAACTATGACAAAATTTAAGATGAGACATGTACATATTTACGGATTGAAATTTAGAAGGACACAGAAAGCACGGTAGGTCCATTATTTATTGTAAGGATAATTCGCTTCAAAAATACAATATTAAAATAAATGTATGATGTCAACAAAACAAAAAAATTAAACTGAATTCTTAAGCATACTACTTGGTACCCAGTCAGTCTACAAATATATTATTTTTCGATAGTAAATTAAATAAGTATTTCAAGAAACAGTATAAATATGTACTATTGCTGTTATTCAAAGTACGTTAACACTAAAGACATTGTACGTATATATCACTGACTATTACTACTTTTATTCAGTTTAAGGATGCATTATTTATCACGAGAGAGCTCTGTGTTTAGTACAACTAAATCATTTGTTGGTACAGAAGAATATGGAAGTTCAAAGATGTATTTTTCTAAGAGTAACCAAACCTGTCGTGATTCTTCAGCATACTCAATGTTCAATACTTGCTGTAACTGGAATTTAGTGACAGTGCCTTTAAGAATGTCTTGGCTGGAAAAAGCACGTTATCGTAGTAAGCGAAAAAGTCACTAATGGATTTTATTTCATTTTCAACAGCAACGATAAATGGTTGAATCGTCCGTCCGCTAGAAATACATGCTGATCGTTTTTTTTTGCAAAAAACTTTCGAGTTGCGATTTTTCCTGCAGAATACAAATCATTTGAATAGTACATGATATATAAGCTGTGTGGTTCTAACCTGAATATGGCAAACCAATGCGTTTTGACTATCCAAAATTGAGGGTTTCCATTGAATTTTTTTGTTTTCTTTGCCGCGTTTTAAAGTTTGTGGTGGTAGTATAGCTGGTATAAGAACAAACACAAGATAATTTTTTACATCTAAAAAAAAACAATTTGGTTACTACCATAAAAATGAGTTATTTGTCGTTTTTACCTTCTAGTAGATTATCATCCAATAGACTGAGGAGCTTTTTATTTCCTTTGTCTTTTATTTTTCGTTTAAATATATTAATTATACTTTTGCAAAAAGATTCCCATTTGCTGAACAATTTGGAAGATCTCCCTGGATGAATTTTTTCAAAATCAAGTTCAATCTGTATGTATGCGATATTAAAACGTTTGAAGAATAACAAAAAAAGCGTTAATGGCAGTCGACAGGGTAAAATATGATGTAGTCGACGTACTTGAGGTTGTTAAACTAAGAATGAAGTATGACTTACCAAAGTCGAGCCAATCGCGTGTTTCAAAATTGGCCAGTCTGCTAAAATGTCTCTCGACTTGTCAGTGACATAGCTTCTTCGAAGGGAAAATGTATTTTCCCACTTTGCTATCGCAATCTGCTCAAGCTCATAATTGTGTTTCAGCCACATAAAGTCATCTGTGATTTCGCCATTAGGTACTATAAGCAATGAGTTTAGAATTGATATTTTGTCATTGCAAAGCATTTTCATTACCTTCATTTTCAGTTGTTCTGGAATCCAAAGTTGTCGAAGAAGTTTCTGAAGCAGTCGATTTTAATCTGTAACGACTTTTTAACAAGTTTTTTTCTGGTACTTCTTGTTCAAGCCGTAATATTTTCCAGCCAATTTGCCTCGTTTTCCCGGCAGATTTTTATAGGGCACCTGAATAATATAGTACAAAAGATCAAACCAGTCATAGCAAAATTACATTGCTTTGTTTAAATACCCACCTCACTTTCAGTTGGAAAATTTTTTAATATTTCCTTAATTGCCTCTTCGTAATGACTCTTCCCAATTTGTTTTCCACTTTTCAGCCAAAACTCGCAGATACATGAAACAATCTGTCTCCGATCAGATTTCGAAACTGCTTTAGTTTTTTCGTAATTTACCAATATAATTCTGCCGCTCATGGAGCTTCTCAATAAATTCCTCAAATTCTATTGAATGAAAGTTTAGAAAAATTCCAACAATAACCTTATACATACTAATTGAAAATCATGGGAAACAGAATCGTCAAAATGAGTTGGGGAGTTAGTCACTCCTTCTTCAGAAAAAAATTGAAGCGAGTTATTTGAATCTTTTTCTGAGAATAACTCTTCTGTCAGAATACTATTAGCAACAGTTTCAGCAAGCGGCGTTGCGAACCCCTGATAATCAAAGCGTGATTTAGACGAATACTGATTTTATCAACACTACAGAACTTTTCTACTCACATTTGCATTACGCCATTCAAACAATTTCATGCGAAATTTTACGCGAAGTCCAAACCTCTGAATCGATATTAATAAGTTAAAATCATCAACTGTTAGTTGTTTAATCACACTATACTTTAAACTGAACGAATTTCACACTAAGTTCACTTACACTTGAAATCTTCAATCAAATCACCACAATTCCACTCCCGTAGCAAAACTTCTACCGCATCAAAAACACACTCTTCGAAATTATGACCGCACTCCATCTCGACACAATAAAACTAAAGTCGACGCTTTGCTCTCCATGTATAAACTGAATGCGTCATAGCATGATGATCACCGAAAAAGGAAAATATCAACTTCATTTTCTGGGCAAAACATCGAACGAAAATAGTCCAGTCAACCATATTAAGTTGACTATTCCTATTTAGGCAAAATGACTAGTCATGCAGTTGAGGCAAGTAGCGAAAATGCCGAAATAATAGCTAAAATTGACATTTTTTCTTCTCCTACTTGTAATTAGGTAATTAAGCCACATTTGTTTTCTCTGTGTATATATATATATATATATATATATATATATATATATATATATATATATATATATATATATATATATATATATATATATATATATATATATATATATATGGCTATGTGTGTATGTGTGTGGTTGGTTGTACGAGTGAGTCTACATAGGATATAACAAAATTTGTGCCTTGGAGGTCGCAGCTTTGCTTCGATTTTTGCCAAATTTTCAAGAATAATTCTGTCCTGCCCAAAGTATAGCTCCAGTTTGTACCAAAGCTAGTACAAAGATTTTTTCAATTGTGTGATAAATCTCACAATAAAAAATCCAAAGTGGAACAATTTGAAACAAAATGGCGGCCGCTCAAAAGTCGAAAAAAGTTGAACGCTAAAAAAGCACTTCAGGGTCAGGTCAGAATATAAAAATGGCGGCTAGGTAAAGTTCAAAATTCGAAAATTTCTCAAAGCTACAATTCATATTGGATTATTAGGAAATTAAAATCAAGGTAGACGTTGATGAGATCATGGATTAAATGTACCAGAGTTAAATTCGATTCCTATGAACGCTGTAGATTTTAACCGTAGTGGTTTTTGCATTGCAGTAAAAAAATGATATTTTAATATATGAGAACATGATACAATAAACTCAAAAAACTGAGTTTTGAATGGTTTGAAATGAAATAATTTGCCACTAAAAAGGGTGAAATAAAAAATTTTTAGAAAAAAAAGAAAACCGACTTCGAGATGCCCTAAAAAGGATGAAATAAATTTTATGGAAGCGGTGCCAAATGAATTTCCCCATTTTCAACATAAATACTTCCAACATCTGCACCATCACAAAAAAAATCGGGGAAAAAATGATATGGCACCGCTTCCATAAAATTTATTACATCCTTTTTAGGGCATCCCGAAGTCGGTTTTGTTTTTTTTCTAAAAATTTTTTTATGAATTTATCGTGTTCACCTATAAGATTGAGAGGTGACCCTCAAACTTACCACAAGTTTGTATCTGGATTACCTAATTTTAAGCAAATGTTACTGGAAAGCTTCATAGAAAATCAAGCCGATTGAAAAATTATTAATTACAACTACAATAACACGTGATATACTGTAGTATTGCGGAGATACAAGTTTGCAAAGGATGCAAACATTACAGATATGTGGGAATTTTGATGGAAATTTTAAAAAAGTTTTGTAATATTGATATATTATCAAGCTACTCAAACAAAAAGGTCATCATGCTAACCGCGATATGGCAGCAAATCGAAATACATAATAACCGTATATTACTTTTGCGAGCTGATTTTATGAAATTTATATATGAGTCAAATTTGCATATTCGAGGTTGTCTGAGCTATTAATTATTTTGCAAAGCTCTTTTGGCCGGGGCACCCTCCTGTTGTTCCGACTTGGTATTTTGTTGTAGAGAGGGGAACGCTTTTAACGCCCTAAGTGTGGGATTTGTAAATGTGTAAAGATAAATGTGTAAATACTTCTAGACCAAACCCCCCCCCTGTTAGTCTAAGAACCAAGCATGGAACAGGCTTCTAACCGATTTTAGTTTTGATGGTGACTTTTGGCGCAAAATTGTATCACTCCGTTGCTCGCGGGAGTAGCACTCAGTAAGTGGCGCCCCCGGCTTGGCTTTGAAAATTTCGGAAATAATATTTACCACATCAATTAACAACAACCACTTCATAATGAAGTTTTGAATTCTTATGGAGAATTTGAGTAGCCCCTCTGTACATTCTTTAATCTCATTAGCAGCGCTCAACTTGTGTACGATTACGGGCTTAGATTTTCTACATAAATCTACAAACTATAGTAACCCAGATCCGTTTTTGTTTGCTTCGAGAATATATTCACTTGAAACCTGATAGTGCAATATTGGCTTAACTTTAATAGGCCAAGTGCACTTCATAAGCTTTTGCGCGTAAAATAGATTGCTTAGAACTGCTCCTTGCATTGAATTTACGTTGATTTCTATCTCAGTAATTTTCACATACAAATCTATTACGTATGAACATTCATTGTTTGAAACTTCGTTGAGTAGTGTGGTAAAATACAGTATTATTTGTAAGATAAGAAAATTCATTTATCTTGGAATACGAAGAATAGAGTGTTTGCCTTTTATTACGAGTTTCTATTGTAGGCTTGTGTTACGTTTAAGCACAACAATCTTACATGCTTACAAATAAAACACTCACAGAGATGGTTACAATGCTTTATTGTCTATTCCAAGCCTAAATTTAGGAACTCTGTTTTATATGGTTGAGTTGTTTTCGGTGAATAAACATAAAATCCCCCCTTAACCTTCATACACAAGGATTCAAGAGACAATGTCTTTTCTAATTGAATCTTCTTAATTTTCTGGGAGTTGCTTTCGTTGTTGCTTTCCCTGGTATATTACGATGGATGAAATACCTTTTGCATGGAAAATTGGTTTTATTTTATCATCCGAAAGAAAATAAATTTATAGCCACAAAGCCATATTTAGAAGAAAAATTCCATCGCTTACAGAACATTGAAGATAAGTTTGAAATAGTGAATTTCTCTACATATTAATAAAATTAAAGATTCAATAATTCATAGGTTCATACATTTAAACAAGCAATCGAAATAGTATTCCTACGAGTATATATATTGATTTGTCAGTCTGCAGCAATAAGCGTAATATCAATGCAGATCAAATTAATATTGCTAACTTTTGGATTTGTTGTCACTGAATTGGAAGAGCGCTTAGAATATGCAACATTATTAGCTGGATGATACTAATTAGCTACTAGTACTTGAAAGTGAAATCAGATTTCTAGTTTAGAAGCAAATTTGAAGTAAGTTTAAAGTGTGGTGCTCAATTCTTAGAACATTTTTTTCTATAAATACTACAATTTAATACCAACTATGAAAATCATAATTATTATACAGGGTCTGAATGATAACTAACCGGACTGACCTCAGGAAATTTTTTATTGGCAAAATATGTACAATTTTTCTTTAGAAATCTTCAAAATAGTCCCCATTGGAGTCGACAACACGCTGATACCGGATTTTCCAATCCCTCAACGCTCCGTGGAAGTCTGCAACCTCGATGCTGTCTGGAGCCCTCGTCGTAGCACGTTGAACGTTTTCCAGAGTCCCGAACCGCGTCCCCTTAAGGTGTCTCTTGATCTTGGGGAACAGAAAGAAGTCCGCTGGTGCCATATCCGGGCTGTAAGGAGGCTGTGGCAACGTTGCCCTCGACTGTTTGGCCAACTGCTCGGTGACGAGCAGGCAGGTGTGCGACGGAGCATTGTCGTGATGGAGGATCCACGAATTGGCAATCTCCGGACGGACTCTGCGAACCCGGGCGGTTAGTCGACAGAGCACCTCTCTGTAGTACTGGCCGTTTACAGTTTGGCCGGGTGGCACAAACTCTTTGTGAACAATGCCTTTCACGTCAAAGAAAGCAATAAGCATTTATTTCACCTTCGATTTGCTCATGCGCGCTTTTTTCGGTCGTGGTGACGCCGGTGGGTGCCACTCCGAACTCTGCCACTTCGTCTCAGGATCGTATTCGAAAACCCACGTCTCGTCTCCTGTAATAACGTGGTTAAAAAACTCTGGTGGTTACATATGTACATCATATGTATTTGACCATAGGATATTATCTTTAGAGCATTTTTCTTTTTCCTTTATTACTTTGTCGGCAATTCAAAGGATTTCAAAGGACGGGTGCATAATAGTTGTAAGTAATTAAGATGCCAGATGTATTTCAAGGATTTCTGTATGTTGATAGAGGACAAAAAAATTGTCGGAGAATTATTAATTGTGCAATGTTCAATAGTAACATACTCTGTTGCGTATGCTATCATCAATACCGACCCTTTTTTATTACTTTTATAATTTCAATGGACGGGTGTGAAATAGTCGTAAGTAATAAAGATGCCAGATGTACTTTAAGGATTATTATATGTTTAGAGAGGATAAGGAAATTGTCGGCAGACCAAAGAGATTTGATAATTGTGCAACGTTAGTGTTTTATGACATGGCAATAAATATATGAAACAAGTTGGGTAAACAGACCTACGCTCATGTCAGAAGGGTTTTGTATTCAATTTACAAAATGCAGTCACCAGATCGAATCAAATCAAGATATATGTCAAAGATGATTTTATTGGAGAAAATATGAAATACGAAGATCATACTATTAGTAACAAAGTTGAACGAATTTCGACTTCTGAGGTTTTTGGTATTGTTCTACTCATGAATTTCTCCCTTGATTATTATTTCAGATGTCCATCCACGACGGAGGAAACACAGTTTTCATGTATTTCCCCCCTGTGCCCCGACTGAATCAAAAACTGACAGTTTAACAACTGTTTTGAAAAGCTCCCATGAAAAATTTTATTTCATTCTCTTATCGGCTACGTTTGATGAATTTTTTTCAGGAGCCACTCTCCTGTACTGTTATCATCGATTCATGGCCAATTTTTTCGAATCCTAGAATGGTTACAAAACCCTTTTGCTACGAGCTCTCTCCCACCTCCTTGAATTGCTTCACTTATGAGCATTAATTGTAGGTACTCATCTTCAGTCATTCATTAAATTGAATCAAGTGTTCAAAGCATGCATCTTAAACGTTGAAGTTAGGAATAAATAACTCAAAATTATTCAATCTTCGCATTTAAAACAGGCACTATTTTGTTTTGCGATTAATGATACCACTAGCTGAACCGATTCTCAAAGATATACATGACACGTATCATTCCTGAAATTTTCATGCAAATCCTAGCAAAACTGTAGTGTCTGAGTCGGTAAAAAGCGCATGTTGTTCCAAAGCTATGTTGCCATAGTAATAAATGTAGTGCATATTGTTCCATAGTAATACAGAAAAATTCAAATCACTATAACTTCGCTAAATATAATTCAATCTTTATGAAACTTTCAGAATAGATCAATCTTATAAATAGACATCTACGTACTGAATTTCATTGAATTTAAGGGTACCGTTAAGATTTTATTCCAGAAAACATAAAATCGATAAATCATACTATTACTAACAAAGTTGAGTGAATTGCGACTTCTTATGTATTTGTTGTTGTTGTACTCACCAAGGCCTACATTCCTAATTTTTTTTAGATTTTTCGGATTACAGGTGTCCAATCGCGAGCGGGGGACACCAATTTTTCGTTTATTCCTCCTCCCTGTGCGCCCCTCGAAGCAAATTTTGCCAAACTAAGACCTGTTTTGAAAAGTTCCCATCAAGACTTTTCATTTGATACCCATATCGGCTACCTTAAATGAAATTTTTTCTTCGGGGGGTCACTCTCCTATATGGGGAGACCCCCCTTAAACACCTTATAGAATTTTTTCTGCAGTTGAACTTTGAAGAAATTACCACTTTACACCTACACACAAAATTTGATATTTCTAGCTTAAGTAGTTTCCGAGAAAAGAGCTGTGACACACGGACGGACAGACTGGTCGCGAAACTAGTAGGGTTTTGTAAAATTATTTTACAAAACCCTAAAAAGGACATAGAAAGTAGGAGTAAGTTAAGTATAAATAGGAAAATATCATTTGTAACGATTGAGTTAACACTCGGAATTCAAGGAAGAAAGTATATTCTTTATCGAAAAACTAATTTTTGATTATTTAAGGAAAAAATATAAGGCATTTACGTCTTAACTTGTAGTTTGGTTCGGTTGCTCGATCGTACGCTCCATTTTCACTCCGACGACGTAACTGAACACGCACTCCGCTCTCGCTCGACGCTTTCTTTCCAAGCGCTTGGAGGCAACTGCTGCAGCCCGGTTCCCTTTACCTAGACCCCTACCACCTCTACAGCACCAGATACTGATTAGCAGACGCTTTGACGGCGCGGGGCAGGCTCAGTCCGGTTACTTATTATACAGACCCTGTACTGCAAAACTTGTGCAAAATTAAAAATAGTCGCTTCCTTCTAACAACATGGCAATAAGTAATGGTTAACAGCGTTGTATCAGAATATTATTTCCAACAGTTTTGCAACTGCCAACACATATCAAAATATATTTGTATATGATACACATATTCGTAAAACAAATCTTAGATGAGGGAAAGCTATTGCCGTGTTATATCAAAAATTATATGATTTTGTCGTCAAAATCTTTGCAAAAAATTATATGTTACTGTTATATTACATTATTAGAAAAGAGTCTTGATAGTAATTCAATCAAATTTGAAATCAGTTTACTATGACTATTAATAAAAGAATGATAATAAATTTAATGAAAGCAATTAAATGACTTGGTGAAGTTCACAAGAGGGTTTAAATCTACTGCGAGTCCTTAAGTCAATATGAGAAATATTGTAATTAGGCAAGAACTACAAGACGTAAAGTTTAAAGATAAACATGATGACTATCTTTCCTGAAATTTGAACGGGTTAATACTGCTAAATGAGCAAGTTTGGCTACAATGGAAATTGCTAATGATGTTTGTTGTGATTTCTTAGCTATCATAAAGCTCTGATCTATTTTGGGATCCATCTTCAAAACTGGGAAACAAATTAAGTTTAACAAGGCAGTGTTCATATAGAGTTGACGCATTAAAATAAAATCCTTAGATACTACATTAGTCCCAAAAACAATCAATCGATATAGCTACATAGACCCTACACAAATTAAAGATGCAGGTTCGTTGCGAATAAATCACAGTTGGGTATACTATCCCGACTAGAAATTTCACTCGGGCAATCATTAGGCTGGCACTGGAATTTTGCGGTCTATTTTTCTTTTCGAGAAATTGGCAACACAAACGCCAGTCTTGGGCATCCCAGCATATTCAAAACTATTTACTGAACAAGAAATATTTAATTTATGAACATTTTTGCTTTTTTTTCATTCATAGTTTCGACATCTGTACTACAATCTCTTCAGGGCATTACAGTATTGACATACACGGAACATGCCTAGCACGCTTAGGAGTGAGCGAACTTTCCAACTTATTCTTCTTACGCAAACTCAATAACTTCATTTTAAATTTCTTCTGTAAGTCACTGTTATGTGCTAAACTTTTTATCGATTACTCGATCCCTTTTACATCAACTTTATGTAAATCTATACTTTCATATGCTGTATTCCACACTCTCTCAATAATACGGAAAAACTTGCATGAAGTAATTCGCATTGTCGAAGCTTTCCGAATCAGAACCGTACCCGTGTGTCACAACTAGGATTCAATGTGGAAAATATTAACGTATCGATTTACGAGAGCGGTTCAAATATGATAGAGATAAACGCTGTAGACGATGCGCATGTAAGTTTTGAAGTTCGTGGCTTGAGTATGCGATAGCTGGATTCCTTGCAAGCAGTGTGGCATAGTATTTGCCAGGATTATTTCACGCGCCTGCTACAACCATGAGTAAACGTCTAGTATAGACCGCCGTTGCGCAACTTATTGTCATTCGTTTTTAAGGGGTTTTGTACTAAAATACTGTTGCGAATTCCGGCGTACTGACTTTCTCCCATTCGCAACTTCAAATTGCCGCTGTAACATTTCAACCTTCCTTTGGGCACTCCTGCGTTTTTTTTTGTGTATTTATTTATTTTCATTAACATTTTTCAATTTCCCTATAATTTTTACTTCCCCATCATCACAATCCCACCGTTTCCCCTTATTTCCAACTAAAATAATATAATATATACTAATAATTTCAATTTTTCCACTAACAACATTCCATCGATTAATTCCCACTAACAAAACTTCATTCAATACCTTATTTTAACAAAAACCTAATTCCTTCCTTCATACTAACTAATTCTATTCCCACTAACAAATTTCTTTTTTTTACTAACAAAAAGTTATTCACGTTTCCCTTTTAACAAGTTTCCATTTCTTGCCCATCAAGAAAGAGTTGAAGTTGCTAATCTGATGAATGGGAGATCGACAATTCATGGCTCCATTGGTTACGTCGTGAGTTCTCGACCGGGTATATGTATATCTGACACTTTGCATCTAATCAAGTGCTTCTTGGATTGTGCAAATTGCCATATGTGCAGAACAATGGATACTATTGCGTGTGTCGATACGGAAAAAAAATGTGTGGGTAGCGGAATCGAAGTGTAATGAACTTCAATTACGTAGCCCAGATGCGGCAGCAGTAATTTGAAAATGAAAAGGATTGCGGGATCTGATTTGCGGAAGGTGGAAACGCTGGATTGAGTGCATTGAATTGAGGTAGTTAGTATTTGGCTAGTGAAGATAAGGGAGTTTTCTGTGTGGGATAAAAGAGATTTTTAGGGAGTTGGTATTTGACTAGAGTCGATATTGGACTTGGTGAATAAGAGGGAGTTTTATATTTTTCGGTGTCGAGGTGATTTTTAGAGTTTGAAGTCGGAGAATAACAGTGTTGACTTTGGGAGGAATTTCGCGTTTAATTTGCGATAGTGTGTGGTGTGACACGGAACATATGATAAGATTTGGATATTGTGATTCACTAGCTAACGGGGATTGATTTGAAGATTCGCTTGTGAATGGTGATTAGTGGAATGAATCAAAAGCAATTTGTTTATAGCAATTAGACGTGTAATTGCCGTTTTGTGGGAAATGAACTTCTTGCGGAAGATGAAGTTAGTGCGAGTTTGTGTCGAACTTATTAAATGATACAATAAAAAAAAATATGTGCAGGGATTAATTATTCAGAAAAAGAAACAAAAAAAAACTATTTGTGTTGGTTTGTGGAGAGGACCAGGTGCCTTACAGTGAATTTTTCTGCGAGTACGCTTGTATGACGGATCGGAGAGTTGAAAGTGGTCGTTGTGTTTTTAGTTTTTTTGTTATCTTAACTTTAAAATCTGATTTTCAGTGGCCCCACGCTTATTTTTTTGTACTTCACCGGACGCTCGGAGTTCTGCAAGGAAGAAAGTAAGTATCAATCGTATTTTGTTTCAATATTGTGCAAATTTTATTATTTTACAGAAGCTTGTTTTATTGTAATTTTTAACTTATATTGAATTAGTTTATTGTGCCATAATTTAATTTACATTATTTTGTTTAAACTCGAAAGGGCCTTTTACATTTTAACCCTGCAAAGTTTTTGGTTGTGAATATAATTGTTGTATTAAATAAAACGGCCATGTCAAGTTAAACCCATCATCTTTCATTTCTCAAGATGACCTCCCTCTTGCCCGTCCTTTTACCTCCGTGTTAGCGTTTTCTATGTGAGGTGGCTCAGCACGAGCAAAGGGTGTCCTGGAAGATCCACGACACGACTGAGCGCTAGCCGGCTACACACCCCTCTGCCAATTCTTAATGTGTGCAACTGCGGTGACTTCCGCAATTTGCCACAATACAAAACCCTATTGCAAAAACGACCATGTCCGTCTGTCCGTCCGTCCATCTGTCTGTATGTCACAGCACTTTTTCTCTGAAACTATAGAAACTACAGCCATGAAACTTTGTGGAAAGGTCAAAAGTGATGATTTCTTGAAAATTTTTGGGTGGCAAATTTTTTCAAAGGGGTTTGAGGGGTACCTCTCCATATAGGGAGGTGTCCCTAAAAATCTTTTTTTCACCATCAGTAGTCAAGAAGGGTTTCATTAAAAAGGTCTTAATGAGATCTTTTCATAACAAGTCCTCAAACTGCCGTATCAGTACCGTGGGGGCAGGAAAAGCGAAATGTACGAATCTTTCGTGTACCCCACCCTCGTGATTGGACACCTTTCATCCGAAAAACCTGAAAAAATCATGGCTGTAGGCATTTATGAGTACAACAACAACAAATACGTGAGAAGTCGAAATTCACTCAACTTTATTAGTAATAGTATGATTCATTGATTTTACGTTTTCTAGAATAAAATCTTAATGTTACCTTCAAATTCAATTAAATTCAGTAGATAAATGTTTATAAGATTGACCTGTCCTGAAAGTTTCACAAAGATCAAATAATATTTAACGAAGTTATAGCGGTTTGAATTTTCCTGTATTACTATGGAACAATATGCGCTATATATTACTATGGAAATATATGGCTATGGAACCATATGCGCTTTTTACCGACTCAGACACTACAGGTTTGCTAGGATTTGCATGAAAGTTTCAGGAATGATGGGTATTATGAATATCTTTGAACACTGGTTGAGCTAGTGGTATCAGTAATCGCAAAACAAAATAGTTGCTGTTTTAAATGCAAAAGTTGAATAATTTTGAGTTTTTTTCCTTAACTCCAACCTTTAAGGTGCGTGCTTTTAACATTTGATTCAATTGAATGCATAAATGAAGATGAGTACCTAAAATTAATACTCATAGGTTAAGCAAGTCGGGGAGGCAAGAGAGAGCTTCGAAATAAATTTTCTGAATCGATGAATCGATGATTACAGTACAGGGGAGTGGCCCGTGAAAAAAATTTCATCAAACTTAGCGAATATGAGTATCAAATGAGAGGCCTTTATGAGAGCTTATCAAAACAGTTCTTAAATTGACAGTTTTTGCTCCAATGGGAGCACAGGGATGGAAATACACGAAAAATGTGTTTCCCTCCTCGCGATTGGACACCTGTGTCTAACAAATCTAAAAAAATTATTAAGGTCGATATTTATGAGTATAAGAATAACAAATGTCTCAGATGTCAAAATTCGTTCAAATTTGTTAATAATAGTATGATCTTCGAATTTCACAGTTTCTCCAATAAAATCGTATAGATGCTTTTAAACCCTACAAAATTCAGTATTCAAGCAGCCTTACACAAGGTCCAAAAACTCTGTAAGTTTGATGAAATTTGTAACATATTCACGGAAGCTATATTCATTGGAAATTTTTCCTATTACAACAGAAATAACACACTATTTTGATATTTTATGGACTTTTCATCGAATCAGACACTGCAGTTTTGATTTGATCTTCTTAAAAATTTCCAGATAAAATTGATGACATAAATGCTTTTGAGATTTCATGATTTGAGTGATTTTCGCTACTTGAAAATGAAGAAACTATGGATTTTTTTCTAAACGAGCAAATCTCTTTGATATGTTTGTTGATTTTATAGGTTGCTAGTTACTGCATTTTGTAAGTTGAGTACAAAATTATTCTGACATGAGCGTAGGTGAAAAACAAATGACAATACGTTGCGCAACGGCGGTCGGCACTTAACGTTCACGCATGGTCGTAGCACGCACGTGAAACATGCATACCCGACAAAACTATACCACACTGTTTGTAAGGGACCCAGCTTTAATATATTCAAGCCACGACCTTTTAAACATACATGCGCGCCACCTACAGCGTTTATCTCTATCGTATTTGAACCACCCGTGTACATCAAGTTGACATAAAAAGGGTTGAGCAATCGATAAAAGTTTAGCACCCACAAGAAATCATTGGTAAAATGCGGCGAAAAGACGGAGAAAATTCAAAATGCCAATGTGAAAATTAATTAAAAAACAATCCGAACTAGCAGAGGAACGCTCCTGCGAGAAAGATTTTTCTTCTGAATATCAAAACTTAATTCATATGCAGATTCCATTAATTAAATTTGAAAAAACAAAACATGTTTATAATGTACTATAATCCCCTGTCATGTTGTTTTCAGTGTATTGACTTCTTTGTTTGGGTCATTATGATAAATGTTCAATATTAAAAGTAATTTATAAAGCTTTTATTTTTGCAAACTTGTGTATATACTCGTATAGTATCACATATTGTTGTTGTTGTAATTGAGAAATGTAGCTGTAATCATTGTTTATTGGTCGATTTTTATGCAATGTTTTGAAAGTGTGCGTTTGATACTGAAAAATTTAGGTACTCGTTTCTGATAAGTTTAACGGTTACCTCCCAATCTTATAGACAAAAACGAAAAATACACAACAGGTACTATTTTTAACAAAGTTGATCGAATTCTAACTTCCGAGGCTTTTCTTGACCTTGTACTTACAAAGACCTACTCCTATGGTTTTCCCAACGTTTTCGGACCAAAGATATCTAATTGCAAAGGAGACGTGCATTTTTGGTAAACTGCTCCTGCCCCTGCATCCCTCGGAGAAAAAAATGTCAGTTTAAGATTTATTTTCAAAAGTTCTCACCAACAACTTTCATTTGATATCCACATTGGGTAGTTTTGGTAAAACAATTTTAAGACTTTCTCAAACACCTTGTAAACCGTATAGCAGGTCTTCTCAACAACAATGACTTTTGCTGACGCATGCTTTCGCGAGTCAAAATTTCAAGCCTTACTTATTTATAAATATGCACATGCATATATATACATATATATATATATATATATATATATATATATATATATATGTATATATATATATATATATATATATATATATATATATATATATACATATATACATAAATGTATATGTATATATATATACATATATATATATATATATATATATATATATATATATATATATATATATATATATATATATATATATATATATATATATATATTTATATTCATATCTTTATATAAAAAAATGTGTGTGCTCTCCTCAAGATTGGACACCTGTGATCCGAAAAATCAGAAAAAAATTAGGGAAGTGGGTGTTTATGAGTAAAACAACAACAAATAACTTTGAAGTTGAACTTCGCACAGCTTTGTTAATAATAGTATGATCCTCGAATTACACATTTTCCCCAATAAAATCGTATACGTACCCTGAACCGTAACGAGATATTTAAGTAGTTTCACAAAAGGGCCTAGTACTTTGTAAGTTTGATGAAAATCAAATCATATTCGCGGAAGTTAAAGCACTTTGAAAACTCTGCAATTACAACAACAATAACACCCAGTTTTTTGGTATTTTTGGACTTCCCATCGATTCAGACACTGCAATTTTTTTCGATATTCTTAAAATTTTCAGATAAGAGTAATAATAATGCATAATTTTTGGAATTCATTATTTATGTAAGTTTTGTTAGTTTGCAACGAAATGGTGACCATTGAAAATGGAGAAACAATGAATTTTCCTTTAAACGTGCACATCTCTTTGACATGTTTCTTGACATTATTTGTTGCTGGTGACCGTATTTCGGAGAAGCTGGGTACAAAACCCTTCTGACATGAGCGTAAGTCTGTCTACCCAACTTGTTTTTTCATGACAAACATTAATTGATGATGTATTGACCGTTTTATTCGATGATCTTTTGCCATTTTTCGATGAGTAGAAAAATTTCACTTTTGAAGAAGCATTGGTTTTTAGCAGCGAAGAACTGGTCCAATTCAGATTTAAGAGCCTGATCGGAACCGAAAGTTTTACCATGCAAATTGTTTCAAGGAGACCAAACAAATGATAGTCTGGTTGTGCTAAGTCAGGACTATAGGATGAATGCCGCATCAATTCCCAATTGAACTCCATTAATTTTTGACGGGTTATCATAGAGGTGTGGGATCTGGCGTTATCATGATTGAACATCACGTTTCTGTGATTGCCCAGTTAAGGACATTTTTTCTTGATTTCTTCATTCAATTTCAATAGTTGACAACACTAGACATTTGAATTAGTGGTTTGGTTTGTTGAAAGCAGCTCAGAGTAGACTAAACCCTTGAAATCCCACTACACAGAAAGTATAATCTTCTTTTGGTGAATATTGGCTTTGGATTCGATTGCGGAGGCTCATCTTGCTTGGGCTATGATTGTTTGGGCTACGTTTTTATAAACAATCCATTTTTCACCACCCGTTATGATTTTTTTTGTTTTAATTACAATTCAGCAAGAAGTCGCATATGTCAATGCGCTTGGTGAAGTGGATTTCCCAAACATCCAGTTTTTTTACGTGACTAGCTATTATAAGTGCAAGCAAACGGTAGAATCCGGCATGTTGAGCTACTTTGCCGTCTGTTGAGTTGTCATATGCCGGTAAGTTTCGATGGATGTATTTATTTTGTCATCATTCATCAGTAGTGGTTGGACGATCAGTATGTGGTGCATCTTCCAGAACGAGAGGGAGAAAATCAACGCAGATACTGGCGTTCAGTAAAACAGTTCTCACCATAAATTTTACACATTTTTGTTTGCGCTTGCACTGCATTTTCGACCTTTCGAAAATAATAAAATATACCCATAATGTAATCTTTGATTGTCCATTTTCAAGTTTATTTTTAACCAACTTATTGTTTACTAATGACGCTCAGCTGTTGACTGAAGATAGCCTAAAGTCTAATCTTTGAAATGGTACATAATAATATATACCACGCAATAATTACTTCATGAAATATGCAGTTCTATTCAGTTCACGTCATCCGATATGAATGATCGAACAACCCAATAATCAAATCTAAGAATTTTGTCATTTTGTGATCATCCATGTAGGCGGTGCTTAAAATATGCAATTTATTTTTGTTGCCCTCTAGCAGCCATATGATGAAATTTGTATTGTGCATAAGCTTATCAAAATCGAATGAAGCAAGTTGAAGTAGCAGGAGAGTGCTCCTGCCAGAAGGGTTTTGTAAAACTATTAGGAAATCAAACAATATGTTCTGCATATCAAAACTTGACTTATATACAGGTTCCATACTTTGAGTTCGAAAAATTATATCCTTTTTATTATGCATTTAAATTCGTCGCCATTTTGTTTAATTAATCATGAAAACACATCAATGATCCAATCCATTCCTAAAATGTTTATCAAAATTCCTCCATATTTGTAGTGTCTAGATGTGTTAATGTTGTTGTAAATGTTAAATATTCGATCGGCTGTAACTTAGCTGTTTAAAGTACGATTGTTGTGAAATTTTCAGCACACTTCCAATTGCTATCAGAAAACATAAATTGAAGCATTTAAACAATGTAAGTGTCCCATTTTGATTTTATAGGTGAAAATGTAAAATTTATAAAATGTACAATATTAACAAAGTTGATCGAATTTCGACTTCTAAGGGATTTGTTGCCCTTGTGCTCCTCAAAATTTGCCTCTGTGATATTTTTTAAAATTTTCCTAGTCAAAGGTGTCCAATCGAGAAAGGAAGGGGGACCCAAAATTTTCGTACATTTCCCCTTCTCCTGCACCTCTGAAAGCAAAACTTGTCATTTTAAGACCTTTTTTCAGGGGCTACTCCATTGTATGGGGACACCACCCTTAAACACCTTATAAATTACATTTTGTGGTGAAACTTTGAACAAGGTGTGACTTTACACCCACTTACAAAATCTTATATTTCTAGCTTATGTAGTGGTGGTGTGACACACGGACGGACGGACAAACAGACAGACAGGACGTGATTTAAGTAGAATTTTGTAAAATTATTTTACAAAATCTGCGCATAATATATTATTTCATCCCTTTCATTTTCGCTGTTTACTCGTTACTCAGTGGTTACCACATAAAGGTAATAATTTACTAGCTTAAATAGCTCAAACAGTTCAATTTAAAAGATTTCCGTAAAAGTTTAATCAAATTTGGGTTGCCATAAATATGAAAATTTTCAATTCTTTTCTGAACTATCAGATACCGCCATTTTAAATTTGAGCCTTTGCTTTTTGATTATTTTCACAGATATCAGTCGTTTTGTCCCAACTGCTGCTGTGCTTAATTTTATAAGGATTGAAGTTTCACTCTGAACAGCACAAAAATTTTCGATCTTTATTGAAAATGGCTGCTAAATTTTCGACTTTTTTATTTGCATTATTTTTTGCAAGTCAAGCAAGCTTGTGTTAACAACTTATAATTTCAAGTTTCATCGGGATCTGCTGAGAAACTTGGCTGCTAGAGTGCTACAAAAATAAAAACAAAACTTAAGTCACCTCCCTGTATGGAGAGACCCCCTTGAATACCTTAAAATATTTTCTGACACTGCAAACTTTGAAAGGCATCACTTTTTAAATACGTAGGATTGGGAGGACGCACGTATGGACGGACGGACAGGTTGCAATTTTATAACTTTTGAGGTTATTGTAAAAATATTTTATAATATGCTTAAAAATGATCTGCTCTCAAAATACTTCCAAGTTAAGCCATTCAAAACGTATCCATGAAAAATATTCATTATTTCAGTTGCTACTAAAACAGTGAATTGCGCTTACCTTCTGAGCTTTTGGGGCTACCATTTTGAACTCATGCATTTGATTTTGGATTATTTAAAGTTTTTGTGGGTTAGAATCTCATCAATCAATGTGCCAAATCTCGTTCAAATCGGGGTTTCAATCTAGACAGGGCAAAAGCATCCAACTTTTAGTGAAAATAGCAGCTAAAAATATTAGGTTTTCAATATTCAACTTCTTTATTTTTCATATGATTTTGATAAAACAATACAAAAATTTAGTGGAGACATCCACAATCTCAAGTTTCATTAAAATCTGTGGCTGCTAGAGGGCCACAAAAATCTGAAAAATTCACATATTTAAATTGCTACCATGTTGAAACATGCATATGCATGATCAATGAAATGACAAAATTGCTAGGCCAAATTAATTTCTATCTTAAAACTCAGTTTTATATACATTGGATTAAAAAGTTTTTCATTTCAACTAGCCGCCATTGTGTTTTCCGTGACCTGACACAGTTTCCTTACATAATTCTTTAGACAATTGCAGTTTTTACTAAATTATTAAATTTCATAAAAATTGGTGGAAAAATATGGTCACAACTACAACAACAAAATTTTGTAAGTTTTCCCGCTTTGAGCGGCCGCCATTTTGTTTCAGACTTTGGATTTTTTCTTATGAGATTCATCACACAAATCAATAAACCTCTGTATTAAATTTCATCCAAATCGGAGCTTTTACGATCTTTCGTCTAAAATGGCCGCCATTTTGCTTCTGCCTGGCTGATAAAGCTGGTTCGAAAATATAACAGAAATATCTACTGAGTACACTTTTCGTGAAAATTTTGTGAAAATCGGAGCAAAATTACAACTTCTAGCGGGGTCACAAATTTCGTTATATCCCATATTATATATATATATATATATATATATATATATATATATATATATATATATATGTATATATATATATATATATATATATATATATATATATATATATATATATATATAGTATATATGTACATATAGGAAAGTAAAGCTAAAGAAAATACATTAAATATTCAGATGGAAATAAAAATTTTTATTTAATATAAAGGATTGAACCTTGCCATTATATGTGAAATACAACTTAATTTAGATGTCTTCCACGGGATGTCTTACAGGCCTCAACCCTTTTGATGTAATATTTAATGAATTTTCAGCACATTTCCGGCAATATTTCGGCCATAACTTCACGAATATTTGTTTTCAATTGGTCAAGATTTTGAAGATTGTTGTAAATACGGTCTCTTGCATAGCCCCATAAAAAGAAATCCAAAGTGTTAGGTTGCAGGATCTTGCGGGCCAATTAACATCACTCAATCTCGAAATTACGTGTCCTGGATATTTCTCTTGCAAAAGTGCTCGATTAGCCTGTGTTGTGTGGCTTGTGGCTCCATCCTGTTGAAGCCACATATTTGCCAGATCATAATCTTCAATATTTCTCCAAAAATAATCGGTTAACATCCGTCCATAGCGGTCAGAATTGACTGTAATGGCTCTTCCTTGATCGTTTTCAAAAAAATACGGGCCAATAACACCATCGCACCATAATGCACACCAAACGGTCACTTTTTCCAGATGCAAAGGCCTTTCTGCACTTGAGGATTTTGAAAGCCCCATATGTGGCAATTCTGTTTATTTACCTAACCACTGAGCGAAAAATGAGCCTCATCACTAAAGAACATTTTGTTCGAAAAATCGTTATCAATGGCTTGTTGTTCAATCACCCAATTTGCATACATTCTGCGTTATGTATTGTCTTGAGGCTTAAGTTCTTGAGTGAGTTGGATTTTGTACGGATGGAGATGCAAATCCAAATGCAAAATCTGCCACAATGAGCCGTAAGACAAGCGCAAATGTTGAGCACGTCGAGGAATCGACAAATTCGGGTCTTCCTCCAAACTTTGAGCAACGACAGCGACATTTTCAACAGAACGAATGTTGCGATGATGTACAGGCCTTGCAATATTAATAACCAATCCAGTCTCTTCAAGTTTTCTCACTGCGTTCGAAATTGTTTGCTGTGTAGGTTGATTATGTCGACCGTAATTGGCTCGTAAAGCCCTAAATGTTGATACAGCAGAATCACCATTTTTATAATAAAATTTAGTAATTTTAACGCATTTTTTGGCTGTTAAACAATCCATATTTCTGAATGGCAAACCTTAGCTAAAAAAACACGCTTTGGATGACATTTAATTTTGACAGATGTCAAATGGCAGGGTTATACTTTCCCAACTACGAAGTGGATAGCCCTGTATATATACACATAACTATAAGATACTCTTCACAATAGGTAAATTTCTGTCGAGAAATTTACCTAAAAGAAGCTAAAACAAACAAGACGAACGAAAAACATGTTGGGTAGACAGACCAACGCTCATGCCAGAAGGGTTTTGTACTCAACTTATAAAATTCAATCACCCGCAACGAATGAAATCAAGAAACATGGCAAAGAGATTTGCTCGTTTAAAAGAAAATCCATTGTTTCTCCACTTTCAACTGATCAATCAATCATCGAGCTTATCTGAAAATTTTAAGAAGATCCAATTTGATGGAAAGTCCATAAAATACCAAAAAAGTGTATTATTGTTGTTGTAATTGGGGAAATTTCAAATGGATATAACTTCCGTGAATATTATATAAATTTCATCAAACTTACAGAGTACTAGGATTTTATGTAAGGCTACTTAAATACTGAGTTTTGTTGGGTTTGAAAGCATCCATACGATTTCATTGGAGAAACTGTGAAATTCGAAGATCATACTGTTATTAACAAATTTGAACGAATTTTGACTTCTGAGGCAATTGTTATTGTTATACTCATAAATATCTACCTTGATATTTTTTTCAGATTTTTAAGATCACAGGTGTCCAATCGCGAGGGGGGAAACTTATTTTTCGTGTATTTCCCCCTTGTGATACCACTGAAGCAAAAACTGTCAATTTAAGAACTGTTCTGAAAAGCTCTCATAAAGAAATTGCATTTGATACTCATAGCGGCAACGTTTGATTAAATTTTTTTTCATGGGCCACTCCTCTGTACAGTAATCATCTATTCATGGCCTATGTTTTTCGAATCCTAGAATGGTTACAAAGCCGCTTTGTTAGGAGCTCTCTCCTACCTCCTTGACTTGTTTACATATGAGTATTAGTTGTAGGTACTCATCTTCAGTTATTGAATCAAGTGTTAAAAGCATGCACCTTAAACGTTGAAGTTGAGGAAAAATAACTTTAAATTATTCAATCTTCGCATTTAAAACAGCCACTATTTGGTTTTGTTATTATTGATACCACCAGCTGAACCAATTCTCAAAGATATTCATGACAATGATAGGTGTGTGTTGAAACTTCCATGCAAATCCTAGTAAAGCTGTCGTGTCTGAGTCGATAAAAAGCGCATATTGTTCCATAGCCATATATTTCTATAGTCATTCAGCGGATATTGTCCCATAGCAATACAGGAAAATGCAAATCACTATAAGTTCGTTAAATACCATTCGATCTTTGTGACACCTACAGGACAGGTCAATCTTATAAATAACCATCTTAAAATAGTTAAAGGTGTCGTTAAGATTTTATTCAATAAAACGTGAAATCGATAAATCATACTATTACTAACAATGTTGAGTGAATTTCGACTTCTCACGTATTTTTTGTTGTTGTACCCATAAAGGCCTGCATTCGTGATTTTTTCAGATTTTTTGGATGAAAGGTGTCCAGTCGCGAGGGGTAGGGGGCTTACGCGAACAGTTCACACATTTCCCCTTTCCCTGCCCTCCTCGGTACCGATCAGGCAATGTTAAGACTTGTTTTGAAAAGATCTCATCAAGACCTTTCCAATGACATTCCGCTCGACTACCAATGCGGAAAAAATTTTATTAAAGAGTCATCTCTCTATACGGAGAGACTCACCTTAAACCTCTTTGAAATTTTTTTCCGCCACAAAACTTACAAGAAGTCATCACTTCTGATCTTACTACAAAGTTTCATAGCTGTAGCTTCTATAGTTTCGGAGAAAAAGTGCTGTGACATACAGACCGGCACAGGTCGTGATTGCAATAGGGTTTTGTACGAATGACAGTACGTTGCGCAACGGCGGGTGGCACTTGACGTTCACTCATGGTCCCCTAAGAAGTAGCCCCGCAACAAGCAAATAAACCAGCATTACAAGATACGAAACAGACAACAATCCATGATGCTGATACCATACTAAGCTCGGGAGCAGCAAACGACATCTGATACATGCTGCAATGAATTACAATATGGATACCGAGAAGGAGTGTCAAGAAAATAGAAGTAATATTAATGATCCTAGTGATAAATTTATCAAATATTTAAAATCGAAAAATAAGGAGAAGGAGAAAAAGCCAACCAGTTCGTCTGCTGGTTCTTCTATTAAAAATAATATGACAACTGAAAAAATTCGTCCAATTTATGTCTTTGGGCAGCACGGAGGGTAGTGACTGCTGATAAACCCACAATTAAAACAAAAACAATGGCTGATTTCAAGCTAGCGAAAGATGCTGTTAATAGTGTACAAGGACTATTTCACGTTCACGCCAAAGGCGGAGAAAAATCAGACCTTTCTGTTGCAGAGCTTGGACTGTAGGGGAAACACAGTTGATTTCCTTGAAATATTATAGGCAGCAGTACCAGTTATCAAGTTCGTTACCGTTAAAAAAATTGCGACCAGGAGATCAACTATTGAAGGCGAAATATGACCATTTTATTTGGTACGAATTTCTAACAACAGTAGTCGAAACGCCCTCCAATAGATAACGTTCTTGAACTTTAGAGTTATACTGTGTTAGTTGCGGTATATTTGGTCATCCAGCATTATATTGAGGATGCTAAATGTTAAATTTTCACCAAAATAAACCCAAACACATCGCAGTGCATTACTTTCTAGCTTCGTCTAACCTGGAGTATCATTTGCAGTTGCTGCTAGAGGACCAGCAGACAACAATGTAAATCAAATGAATAATTTAAGTGGCAATTATGAGCTACTTCTCAAAACTTACCAACAGCTTGAATCTCCTTTAGCAAGAATATATAAGCAAGATCAAAAAATGATTTCGTTTTTCAACGTTTAGGCTAACATGCTTCAAAACAGATTGTGATCCAGTCACATTTCTATGGATAAGGTTCGCCTCATTTCGATCAACGTCAACTCCATTATTACTATACACAGACGTGACTATCTTCTTGAATTCGTTGTTAAGCAATAGCCTAACATCATTCTTCTCACTCAAACCCACCTCAATTTATGGCACTCTATGACATTCAAGGATTTTGAATTCGTAAGAAACGGTAGGATAAACGGTGATGGGGGAGATGGCACCGGGATATTGGTCATAAGACCGTATTGTTTCCAAAATATTGAAAAAGTTGAATTCAAAAAAGTTGAATCTCTTGAAGTGTCCGTTATAAAAATTTCACTGCCAGGTGAGAATAACCTTTTCGTTATCTCTGCCTATGCAAATGGTCGAAATGCTCTCCAGTTCAATTGAGAGCTTAATTCCTTGTTTGAAATACTCGAATTGAATAGGCTGCGTAGTTATTATATTCTTGCCAAGGACAATAGTCCCAAGGTGTATTCCTGAAATCGTGGATCACAGAGAACCAAATTGAATACAGGTGCAATCTATATGGGTCGGAGCTCCCGGGGTTTGAGATTCAGGTCAGTCAATGATTTAAGCAATATTGGAACAAAATACAGGGTTGACCAATAAAAGGTGTTATTTTAATATTAGAAGAAAAATGCCATTTTTTAATATAAATGATCAGATGTTCATTTCATCATAAAGAAAAATATATGCCATTAATAGTGAAATATAACGTTAGGCAAATAACAACCACCACCACGCTTACAGGACCATATCCTTTTCGTGAAATTTTGCATAACTAAATCGCAAAGTGGCTGCCCTATGTTCTCGATAGCCTCGCGAATTCCATCTTTGAGGTCTTGAATCGACGCTAGGCTGTTGGCGTAGACCTTTTTTTTCACGTAGCTCTAAAGGAAAAAGTCGCAAGGTGTTAAGTCACAAGATGTCGGTGGCCAATCGTGATCACCTTTTCGAGAGATAACACGGTCCGAAAACATTTCCCCTAAAAGATCAATGGTTTGGTTGCTTGTGTGGCACTTAGCACCGTCTTGTTGAAAATGAAGGTTATGCAGATCAATACCGCACCAAACAGTCACAGGTTGAGGATAGAGAGGCTTTTCAACAATAACTCTTGGGTTTTCCGAGCCCCAAATGCGACAATTTTGCTTGCTGACGAAGCCACCGAGGTGGGAATGGGCCTCATCACTTAAGATGATTTTCCGATGGGATTTCGGATCATTTTCATGCATTCCAAGGACCCAATCAGCAATGACACGACGTTGTTGATGATTGACTGGCTTGAGTTCTTGTGCTAACTGAACTTTATAAGCATTATGACCCAAATGTTTATGCAAAATACAGTGTAATGACGTTTGTGGAATGCCTTATTCCAAAGAACGACGAGGAATGGACAAACCTGGGTTTTCTTCATCACTTTCGACTACAGCAGCAATATTCTCCGCTGTTCTTGAGTAACGTGCATGGGTTTTATTCTTCGAATCACTAAGTTGTCCCAACAGCTCGAACTTTTCCACCAATTTCTGTATTGCGGTCCGACAAGGTGCTTCACGACGACCCAAAAATGTTCGATTTTTACGAACTATCTCTGCCAAATTTTCACCACTTTTATATTGAATTTTAATAATTTCATTGTGTTTGTAAACGCATGCATTATTCTGTTTTGTGATTAACATAGTTTTCACTTGTGAAATTTCAAAACATGACAGCTTCAAAAGGGCTATCTACCAAAATAGCGGGCTATTCAAAATAATACCTCTTATTGGAAAACCCTTTATTAGCTGGTTAAAATGGAACTATTTCAAAGCAAAAATATATTTGTTAATTATGTAATAAAATTAACTCTTGAATCAAATCATTCTACACAATTGCATATTGAAGGTTAAGTAAAAAACCCTTCTCATATGAGCGTAGTTATGTCCTCCCAACTTGATGTTTTTGTGGCAGCTTAGTATAGATACGTTAAGTGTTATGATGTTAGGTTTTTGTTCGTTAATTAGAGGTTAGTTTAACATGTACGTTAGGAATGTTGTATTCGTAGTTTATTACGATAAGTTAAAGTTTGTAGATAACATTTACTAGAACTGCGCTGATACATTTTACAATTGTTGTAAGCTCAATGTACACTCTTTGGTTACGGTGTACTTGAGTTTGTTTTGGAATAAATTTAACTTTGCATCTTGATAGACTTGATGCCTCCAGTATACTGAATATATCCTGGATGGCCAAATACACAACAGCTGATGTAGTACAATTTCAGGTAAATTTCTTGAGAAATTAGCCTATTGCGGAGAGTACCCTGTATATATATATATATATATATATATATATATATATATATATATATATATATATATATATATATATATATACATATATATATATATATATATATATATAGATTTATATATATATATATATATATATAAATATATATATATATATATATATATATATATATATATATATATATATATATATATATATATATATATATATATATATATATATATATATATATATATGGATTTAACGAAATTTGTGACCAAGCTAGAGGTTGCAGTTTTGCTCCGATTTTTGCCAAATTTCCAGGAAAGGTGTATTGAGTAAATATCTCAGTTAAATTCAATAACCAGCTATATCGGCCAGGCGAAAACAAAATGGTGGCCATTTTAGACGAAAAATCGTGATTTCTATTTTGACCAAAGTATAGCTCCGATTTGGATGAAATGTGGTACAAATATTCACTGATGTATGTGACAAATTCCACAACAAAAACTTCAAAGTCGCCTTGCCGCTCAAAGGTCGAAAAACGTACAAAATTTTGTTGTTGTAGTTGTGACCAAAGCTTTCAGCCGATGTTGATGAAATTCGGTAATTTGATAAAAACTATATTTATCCAAAAAATAATTTTAAAAAAACTGGAGGCCAGGTCACAAAAACAAAGTGGAGACCAGTGGGAGCTCAAAACTTCAAAGGATCCTAAAAGCTGTAATTTTAATTCGACGTACATGAAACTTGGTTTTAAAATAGGAATTGCTAAGATCTAGAAAGTTTAACATCTTGGCGGTCATGCGTGAGCAAATTACAAAATGGCGGCGGATTAAATATGTGTTTTTTTCGGTTTCTGTGGCCCTATAATGGTCACATTTTCCAAGAGATTTTGATGAAACTTGAGATTATGGATCTGTGTACTAAGGTCTTGTTTTATCCAAAAATCAACAAAATCGAATGAAAGATAAAAAAGTCGAAAATTTAAAACTTAATAGTTTTAGCTGCCATTTTCACTAAAAATTGAATACTTTTGCCCTGTCTAAAGCAAAACGTCGATTTAAACGAGATTCGGCACATTGATTGATGAGGTTGTAGCATACAAAGATTTAAAATAATCCAAAATCAAATGCATGCTTTAAAAATGGCGGCCCTCAAAGGTCAGAAGGTCGAATTTTTACAAAAACCTACCAGTTTCATGTCCTGTCAAGAAATTTCTTCAGAAACTAAAGAAGCTACAAAGTTTACACTTGGCGAAAACTTCAGAAGTGTTGGTCTTTCAAAAGTTGAGGTCTTATCAAATATTTGAAAAGTTTTTCACGGGGTTCTCCCTGTAGAACAAAGCGGCCCATAAACAATTCTTTTTCATCAACTGTAGTTCAGTAGGGTATCAAATGAAAGGTCTTAGCGCATTCAGAATCTAAAAAAAATCGCTGTTAGTAGCACCAGCCGGAAAGGTATATTTCTCGTATGTAGCGTAAGGTTTCGAAAAAACATTTGGCTTGCCTACTACTAGACTTCTTACTACAATTTTTGTAACGCCACACGGGTATTTATTAACATAAAAAGAATCTGCTGACGTTCGTATTTAGAGACCCTTTATAGAGGCACATTTATTTTTTTCTTGGCTCCACTGGAACCAATTTAAACTCACCGGAGGCGCACATTACCTTTGGTTGAACGCATCGATAGTGCTAAAGTGCCAAACTATCTATATCGGTAACACTGGATAACTTCTCTTCCCTGGTGGTGCTACCGCTTCACTATTTTAAAATTCAAGGACTTTTTCCAACGAATGGCACTTGGTCTGTTTTTATTAGGAGTTCATACTAAATAAAATCCTTCTTTCTTTGTTGATTTTGCTTTTCCTTGAGTAAACATTAGCCTTCGGATAATTTCTTTTAATTAACTTACTTGCAGCTTTACTAGCTCTCCAGTTTCTTTTTTTAACTGACCATTTTCCTTTTCTTTCATTTTGACTATTTTTAATTTTTATCTGCGATTCCAAATCTTCCTGCGTAAACTTTCTCTTCTCTACCATTTCATTTTGGGCATTTAATAGTTGCGAGCCGTAGATACTAGTTTGGATGAAAAGGATTCATTTCTCCTTACGTTGAAATCGTCGTCTGGTTCCTGCATCCCATTTTTATTGGAGAAGATACTGCCAAAAAGATTATTTTCGCCTTGTTTCTACCTAAATCAGTGATAATATCAATCGATTGTTTGTTAGTGTGACAAACAATAAACTTTTTCCAGTAAAACATTATTTTTCAATTCACGTTTGAAACAGTTGATTTAATTTTTCTTAAAATAAACGTATGCTACGAGAATATGATTGCACAAATAACATTTGACAAAACTGAATTCACTTTTGCTGCGATCCTTTGCGCAAAATATACAGACCTTCTAGATGTTCAAAAACACTTTTATTATTACGGTTGTAAAAAGGATACAGCTAACTTCATTCCAAATAGCCTGGATCCTAAAATGGCATTCATTTGATCAGATTTAGTATATGCATATGCTCTTGAACGTCTTTTACGAAAATAGAGTCCTTGATTTACTTAAAATACATCACATATAATGACAAGGATATATATATTTTTTTTGAAAGGTGAAAATCATCAGAGGCCCGTTGTTTCTTAAAATATTTACAGCATACAAAAGCGAGAAGTGTGCCACCGTGCAACCCGCCAAAGCCTCAAACGATGTCTTCAATTTTTTTTGCTGTGAAAATTCCGATATGTATAATGCATGTTATGCTAAGCAAGCACAGCAACCTATGTTACAAGCATCCATTCTCAGTAACAATTTCATTGCATGGTAATCAAATTACTTGCCGTTTCAGGTGACTTCATTTTTCACGCGAGACTGCATACCTGCATGGATGCATAGCATGTGGTAAATTCTTTGCCGGAAAGTGCAGCTTACATAAGGATTCCACTTTTCAGACGAAACGACGTCGGAAGACTTCAATGCCTTGAGTGCTTGCTTGCATCGGAAAAATACGTTAGTGCTATTTAGATAGCTTTTCGTAGAGGTTGTTGTGCTATAAAATTTCTCGTCAACGTAATTCATTCAGAAGATTCGTACTAACAAGATAAGTCCTTCAAGTCCTTGCCAAGACAATGAACTGTTCACATGAATAATGAATGGAGAAGAGTAGTCACTGAAAAATAACGAATAATTAAACGGCCATCTAACTTCTTCACTTAATTGTGTCACTGAATAATCTAGAGGCTTCCAATATAAGTAATCAGCACTGCGTAGAGACATCAAAAGTGCAGGATTGAGTTCGCACTAGTTTGGAATGAAAAATAATTCTACTTTTCAATGAATGAAAATGTGGAGACTCTTAAGCAGAGTTTTTGGGCTTTGTAAAAAATCACCACAACATCTGTCTGCCATAGTAGGTACCTAAAGCACTACAAACTTTTCCACAGGTTGAAACTAGTGGTTGAGTGTAAAATTTGTGTTTGAGTGATTTCACATTGCATATTGCCATGTAAGAATAAGAAACTTTAATATATTGGGTTATTAGATAATTAATGACGTTTTTAGAGCTTTGTACTAAAATACAAAACCCTATTGAAATCGGTACCTGTGTCCGTCTATCCATCCGTCTGTATGTCAAGCAGTTTTTCTCCGAAACTATAGAAGCTACACCCATGAAATTTTGTGAAATGGTTGGAAGTTATGACTTCTAGAATTTTTGGGTGAAAAAAATGTTCAAAGAATTTTAAGGAGGTCTCCCTATAGAGAAGCGACCCTCAAAAATGTTTTTTCATCAAAGTTGGACAAGTGGGATATCATATAAAAGGTTTCAATGAGATCTTTTCAAAACTGGTCTTAAAATTACTTTCTCAGTATCGTGGAAGACAGAAGAAGGGAAAATGTACAAAATTCAGCCGTACACCTATCCCCTACATTGCATAAAATTGTGTTATTTTTCGCGAATTTCAACATTTAAGTTACATGCTATTAACACTTGATTGAATCTATTTATGAATAGCTGAAGATGAGTAGTTAAAAATTATTGGTGTAAAAATTATGAATGTAGATCCAATAACAAATAACTTAATGGTTGAAATTCTTCTTTCAGCTTTGGTTCTAATAGTAGAGTCTTTAAATTAAATATTTCCATCAGTAAAACTCTATTAGTATGATTAAGTTGGATGAAAGTTGATTTTTAAGTATCCTTTACTCTATAAGTTTCAATAGAATATACAGTAGATATTGCCTTTTGAATATTCCTCGACTATAACCATCAAACCTGACACTATGCGTGTGATGGTATTTACTCCAAATATATAATTTAACATAAGGACATTTAAGATTCGGTTTAGTCAATGATTTTGGTAATACTGCAACAGAATGATGGCCAGTTAAAATGGAGCAACACTGGTTTTTCTTTTAAAGCAAATATATATTTTTGTGCATAAAGTAAAAATTTTTCTTGCATTAAATTATTCCATACTCGTATGTCTGCATATCGTGATATATATTATGTACAAAACTCTTCTGACATAAGCGTAGTTCTGTCTACTCAACTTTCTTCATTTTTTTAAGGAAATTTATTTATATCAATAACAATCATCAATCAATGATACATTGACCAATTTATTGGATGACATTTTACCATTTTTCAGTAAGTTGGGAGATTCTATGTTCGAAGAAGCCTTTGTTTTTGGAAGCGAAGAACTGGCCCAACTCGTTTTTAACACTAGATTTACCGGCAATTTGAGTATACCTATTTCAACCGCACCAATCAAAATGACTGGTCTTTAAAAAATGCTTGTGGAGGCTTCCAATTATATTTATTAAAAAAATAATAATTGCAAATTGTAAGTATGACTATTTACGTTGTCAATACATTAATAAGTTAACAAAAAATAATAGTTTTCAGTCTGATTAACGCAAATCTTGATTGAAAGTCTAAATCATACCACGCATATATTTTAATTCTTTTGTATTACGAAAAAATTTAATTTCAAATCGTAATTTAAAAAGTAATTGCATATTTGTATTAATCTCTAATCGAAGATTTAATTGTTGGTGGTTAATCGGTCACAATTTTTACATATGGAATTTTCCCGTCGTGTTCATTTTCCTCAAACATGTTTTTTGCAAGTATTACAAATAGTTCTTGTCTTATTATTGTTGCAATGTCCTATTTGACACCATTTGCGTGCATGTATGGTGTCACTTGAACTGGGTCTAGCAAATCCTGGCAGTTTTTCCCTGGAAATCTGATATTCAGAAGCAAGTTCTTCAGAAAGACGAAACAAAAAGTTTTTTCTCGATATGTTTTCGTCTGTTGTGTTTTTATATAAAATCCAGGCATTATTCCAGCTAAATCGAGAATTAAAAAAAAAAAAACTTGAAGTGGCCACCTTCTGGAACCTGATTTGACACTATATTTTCGTGCCATTTGGTCAATCGCATCAACACCAAATTTTGTGCTGTTATAAAAAGACACAGTTTCAGGCAACCTTTTATTAGTTGCATCAATTTTGATTTGTTTGTGCTTTGTGCTTAGTAGGAACACTTTTTTGTTGGATTTACTCTTATAAACTGTTAGTTTAAGTCCATTTGATTCATAAAGCAATGTTGAAAAACGAGCCATGTTGTCTTTCTTTTGTTTGTGTTTACTTGCATGCATCGTTCCAGTCAAGAAAGTATTTTTGGAGAGTAGTTTCAACGCCAGAGGATAACTTGTAAAAAAATTGTCCGTAGTAATGGTTCTACCTTTCAAAGTATATGGTTCTATGAGCTTTAGCACAACGAATTCACTTAGAGGTGTTGATGGATCACTCAGCTCATCTTTTCCTAAAAAATAAAATCCATTTATAACATACATAGTTTCGACATCAGACGCAAGCCAAAATTTGATGCTGAATTTGTCAGGCTTGTTTGGTATATATTGTGTGAACCTGCATCTGGCCTTCGTTGGTAATAGTTGTTCATCTACTGTAATATATGGGCCTGGTTTGAAACAATTTTGACTGTTGTCTATAAACTTATTCCAGACTGTTGAGAGTAAAGCAAATTTGTCGACTTCCAAGCGCTGACGCCTCTCGTTTTTTTTAGCCAAACGGATATAACGCTGGATTTCTGTAAAATCGTGCCTACTCAAAGTTGCGGCAAAAAGTTTGCTCCCCACTTTTTATTCCATAAGTATTCAAGCCTTAACGTATTTATCTCGTAAGCCCCACGTGCATAAAGTATTGCAATGAAAGCCTTCGCTAGCGTAAGGGTTCATTTTGCCCCCAAAGCTCGAGACGCTTCTAACTCTGTAAATGTTCTTATATGTCCTGGAATGCAATGGTCAATTACCATTAAAAATGCACTTTTTAGCTCTCTTTTCATTATATTCCTTTAAGCGTGAGCTGTAGGCCAAGATTCATCCTTGAAAGCAGGTAATCTTCCAGCTACATGTCCTTCATTTATATTTTTCCAAATAGTTCCATCTGCAGAAATTTCATTTTCTTGATCTTGCATTCCAGCTTCATCTTCTTCATCAGAAGTGGAAGGAAATCGCATGCAACTTCTTGTGCGCATATTAGAAATTCTCTCATTTTCACTATCGGTAGACTGATCCGCATTATTCTTATCGGAATTTTCACTTTCACTACTTTCGACGCGTGTGTGGTAATTACTACCATGTGGACCACTTTCATTTTCGAACAACTCACCTTCACTATCACTAAGTTGATCAGTTTCGCCATCCAAACAATTCAAAGATACTTGTATATCGGCTATATGTTTCAAAAGCATAGAAGGTTTCACACGTTTTCCCATATTCAGGCCTTGGGGAACTATAAAATGAGATAAAACTATTGTAATAAAAGAATAATATTCCATACTGTAGTTTTCTTACTCCTGAGGGCCCGCCGATAGCTCCAAGTTGATCAAAAGATACTATTCAACTATGTGATAAAGAATTCACTATTGAATACTTCAATGCCCAAACTAATCTTTCTTTCTAGGCCTCACGAAAAAATTTCACAACCGCGTTCTCTAAATTCAAAAGAAAACTGTACAGTGATAAAAGATTGTTGAAGGATAATGATTTTCCTGAATCGCATTGGTGCTCCAAGTACGTAGAATCGAAGTTGCATTGTTTATTTTTTTATCTTAGATACGAAAACTCATTATATACCTGCAAAGAATGTGCCAGTCATTTTGACTGGTGTGGTAGAGGTGCCAATGATCAATGAGAACTTTCTAAGCATGTCTAAACAAATAAAGCTAAATACATAATAATGTTTGTTGGACAATTTCTGTAATTGTTTGGCTATCGTTGTGGTAAATAAAATCAACCCAAAGTAAAAAAATTTAAAATGAACTAGTGATACCAGCCATTTTGACTGGGGCGGTAAATCTAGCGTTAATAACCTGATCGGAACCGAAAGTTTTACCATGCAAAGGGTTTCAAGGGGAGTGAAACAAATGATAGTCTGATGGTGCTAAGTCAGGACTATAGGATGGATGTAGCATCCATTCCCAATTGAGTTTCATTAATTTTTAACGGGTTGTCATAAGGGTGTGGGATCTGGCGTTCTCATGATGGAGCATCACGACTTTACAATTGGCCAGTTCAGGGCATTTTTTTTTATTTTCTTAGTTCAATTTCAATAGTTCACGATAGTGGATACTCAAACCAATAGTTCAGTTTCTTGAAAGTGGATCAAAGCAGACTATACCCTTGTAATCCCACCACACAGAAAGCATAATCTTCTTTTGGTGAATATTAGGTTCGGATGCCGATTGTGATGGGGATCATATTGCTTGGTACATGATCATTTTCCGACTAATTTATCGTAAACAATCCATTTTTTATCACCCGGTATGATCCTTTTTACAAATGGGTCATTTTGGTTACGATTCAGCAGAGTCGCATATGTTAACTTATAATATGCCGATAAGACTCTCTTTGATTGTCCATTTGCAAGTTCATTGTTAACTAACTTATTGTTTACTAATGACACCCAGTTTTTGACTGAAAATAGTCTTACGTGTAGTCTTAGAAGTAGTACAGAATAATGTAAGCCAGGCAATCACAACTACATGAAATATGCACTTTACTTCGTATATGAGAAAAACCGGTATGAAATATTGAATAATCCAACATATTGCAAGAGTTCAATAAATTTAAAATTCAATTCAAAGTTATTTTGAACCAAAATTGAACGCCTTCATCTATAAAGTCATTCTCTTTAAATTCAGTTCCAAGTGAAAATGCTTGCCGAACTCATATTAAATCTCCTCGAACTTCTAGGTGTAGTTCTTTCACGACTATATTTCGGGTTTTGTAAAACAAATTTTACGAAAACCAACTAGTTCCACTTCCTCTCTCCCTGTCTGTACTTTTCTCCGTGTATCGCAGCGAGTTTTCTCAGAAACTATAAAAACTACGAACCTCAAACTTTGCGTAGAGGTCAAAAGTGGTGGTCTCTCAACAGCTTATACCTTATAGATATTTTTTGATCGAAAGTCCTCTATACGAAAGTGACCCTTAACAAAATTTTCTTATTAAAGAGAGTCAAATGGGATATAAAATCCAAAGTCTTCATTATAACTTTCAGAACCCGAAATAAAAAAGTCAATCTGTGCATCAAGTGGCCCAAGAGAAGGTAGAATGTACAGTAAATTTCTGTCCCCCAACTTGACACGTTACATTTGAACCGAAAATTCTGAAAAATTGAATTTCAACGTATGGAAATAAAACAATAACACACGGTGGTAGTTAATATAAATCGACTCAGACATAACAATTTTCTTCTGATTTCGTGAAAATTTAAAAAAACAAGTTGGGTAAACAGACCTACGCTCGTGTCAGAAGGGTTTTGTATTCAATTTACAAAATGCAGTCACCAGATCGAATCACATCAAGAAACATGTCAAAGACGATTTTATTGGAGAAAATATGAAAAACGAAGATCATACTATTATGAACAAAGTTGAACGAATTTCAACTTCTGAGATTTTTGGTATTGGTATACCCATAAATATCTCCCTTGATAATTATTTCACATGTCCAGCCGCGACGGAGGAAACACATTTTTCATGTATTTACCCCCTGTGCCCCACTGAAGCAAAAACTGGCAGTTTAACAACTGTTTTGAAAAGCTCCCATGAAAATTTTTATTTCATACTCATATCGGCTACGTTTGATGAATTTTTTTTTTCAGGGGCCACTCTCCTGTACTGTTATCATCGATTAATGGCCAATTTTTTCGAATCCTAGAATGGTAACAAAGCCCTTTTGCTAGGAGCTCTCTCCCACCTCCTTGACTTGTTTCACTTATAAGCATTAACTGTAGGTACTGATCTACAGTCATTCATTAAATTGAATCAAGTGTTCAAAGCATGCACCTTAAACGTTGAAGTTGGGAAAAAATAACTCAAAATTATTCAATCTTCGCATTTAAAACAGCCACTTTCTTGTTTTACGATTACTGATACCACTGGCTGAACCGATTCTCAAAGATATACATGACACCTATCTTTCCTGAAATTTTCATGTAAATCCTAGCAAAACTGTAGTGTCTGAGTCGGTAAAAAGCGCGTGTTGTTCCATAGCCATATGTTGCCATAGTAATAAATGCAGCGCATATTGTTCCATAGTAATACGGGAAAATTCAAACCGCTATAACTTCGCTAAATATGATTCAATCTTTATGAAACTTTCAGGATAGATCAATCTTATAAATAGTCATCCGTGTACTGAATTTCATAGAATTTAAGGGTACCGTCAAGATTTTATTCAAGAAAACATAAAATCGATAAATCATACTATTACTAACAAAGTTGAGCGAATTGCGACTTCTCACGTATTTGTTGTTGTTGTACTCATCAAGACCTACATTCTTGATTTTTTTCAGATTTTCGGATCACAGGTGTCCAATCGCGAGGGGGGGGGGACACCAAGTTTTCGTGTATTTCCCCTCCCTGTGCGCCCCTCGAAGCAAACTTTGCCAAACAAAGACCTGTTTTGAAAAGCTCTCATCAAGACCTTTCATTTGATACCCATATCGGTCACCTTCAATGAATTTTTTTTTCGGGGGGTCACTCCCCTATATGGGGAGACCCCCCTTAAATGCCTTCTAAAAATTTTTTATGTTTGAACTTTGAAGAGATCACCACTTTACACCTACGTACAAAATTTGATGTTTCTAGCTTAAGTAGTTTCCGAGAAAAACTGCTGTGACACACGGACGGACGGACGGACGGACAGACAGACAGACGGACAGACAGGACGCGATTTTAGAAGGGTTTTGTAAAATTATTTTACAAAACCCTAAAAAGCTGTTTTATTTTCATACATATGTTCGATTTGCCGAGTATTCAGAAAAGATATTTAAGATGGAACAAAATGGTTTTGTGTTTATGAAAGAAACGTTTAACCTTTCGTATTTAATTGAACGATTGCTTATATGTTCAATGGATTCATTATTCAAGTCATTGATTTATGTCATCACAAAAGTTGTTGAAAAACCTGCGCGGGTTGCAAAGCCTTCTGGTAGTAGCACTTTCCACCCTACTTGTCTCATTTTTATAATGTTTCTGCTAGGAAGGTAGATGTATCGGCTTTTGTTTTAAAAATAATTCAATGCATATTAGGCATAAATGCAATAAATTCAAACGCTTGCGTGAGTATAATAGTCACCACAAGCATATTTTCACAACAACGAACTTATGTTGAATGCCGTAAAGGAAAATTAAACAAGTTGGGTAGACATATATTCGTACTCAACTTATGATATGAAAGCTTGTAAAGCGAATTAACTCAAGAAAACTCATTGGCATGTACATCTAAAGTTTGTTTGAAAAAGTCTATTACTGCCCCATTTTTAGCGGCCGCCAATTTGTTACAATATTACTCATATCACTGATTGAATACGATTTGAATATTGCATGTGGTTTGCATCTTATCTGCTAAATTGGAGAAGATCCAAAAAATTCTAGTGTCTCATTCGATGAAAAGCCCATGTGGTTGAGAACAGGCACATTTTTGTTGCAATTGGTTAAAATTAAAATGCCTATAACTTTTGCAAATAAGACTCGATCACTAACAGAATATAAGAATCTTACAAGGGACTGCCTTAGTATTGATTTGAACGGTGCCCATGAGATTTTATTGAGGAAAATATGAAACTTACAAATCATACTAATATTTTGGAAATTGAGTCAATTTTGACTTTTAAGGTAATTGTTGTTATTAAGATATAACTTGATAATTCATTATACAGACTTGGCAAGTAATAGGTGTCCAATCCTGAGGAGGGACGAGAACAATTTTTCATACATTGTTTATTTACCTGATAAGTTTGGGGCTCATAGGTGTTGTAGGTTACGGAGAAAAACTGTTGTGATACACAGAAGGACAGACACACAGGTCGCAATTTTAATAGGGTTTGGTATGACAGTACATCCCTAAAGATGTGCAAACTAAGTTTTTTGCTATTTAAGGTACGTGAAATGAAGAATAAATTTACTTGCATTAAACAAATCAAGTCGTTTAATTGATTTAGATCTGAATCAAAAGAAGATTAAGTTTATTTGAGTCAGACGCAACGTTTGACACACTTAATAGGGGTACCGGTTTTCTAACAGCTCACGTAACTTGATTTTTATTCCAGTGATTCACCTTTCAAAATACATATGTATTGGAAAGCTACTGTCATATTCTTTCTGAATCAGTATATGTCATTTAGCTGAAGCGTAATCAACAATACTTTTTTTTACTTTGAAGATGTCGAATTTTGTGCCAAATAAAGTGTTTTTGCGGGGAGTACTTCTTCGTTGAAGAAAAAGGCTGCCAAAAGTCATCGTATTTTGGTGGAAGTGTATGGTGTACATGTTTTAGCTGAGCGTACGTGCCAAAAGTGGTTTGCACGGTTTCAAAGGGACAATTTTGACTTGGAGGACAATGAACGGCCCGGACAGCCAAAAAAATTTGAAGATCACGAATTGGAGACATTGCTCGAACAAAATTCATTCCAAACTTACAAAATCACTTGGCGTTGCTCAACAAACCATTTTCGATCGTCTAAAAGCAATTTTTCACAATAAAACTTCTATTTTCAAAAAAAAAAAAAATAACCGGTACCCCTATTACATTTTTCATGGTTTTGTAAAATGATTTTACAAAACCATACTAAAATCGCGACTTGTTTGTTCATCCGTCCCTCTGCCCGTTCGTGTGTGTGACAGCACTTTTTCTTGCAAACTAAATAAGCTAGAAAAATCAAGTTTGATATGTAGGTGTAAAGTGGTGCCTTCTTCAAAGTTCAACTAAGAAAAATTTATAAGGTATTTAAGGGGGGTCTATCTATACAGGAGAGGTGCCCCTGAAAAAAGTAAAGGTAGAAAATTTGGGTGTCAAATGAAATGTCTTGATGAGATCTTTTCAAAACAGGTTTTAAACTGACAGAGGGGGCACAAGGGGAATTTATGTCCCCCTCCATGCAATTGGACACCATCAACCTGAAAAAAATTTGGAGGCAGTTGTTTATGAGTACAATAACAACATACACCTCGGAAATAAAAATTCGCTCAGTTTTGTTAATACTAGTAGGATCTTCAAATTTCACTTTTTCCCCAGGAAATTGTATGGATGCACTTTAACTCAACGAAACTCATTATTTAAGTAGTCTCATAACAAATCAAATTATATTTACGAAAGTTATAGACATTTGAAATTTCTTCAATTAAAACAACATGAATAAGACACGATTCTAATATTTTAAGGACTTTCCATATTTTATGGACTTTCCAGACACTGCAGATTTAATTACATGTCCTTAAGATTTTACGATTAGTTCAACAATATAAATATTTTTTGGAATTCATGATTTTTGTTAGCTTGCAACGAAATGGCAATCATTGTAAATGGAAAAACAGTGGATTTTCTTTTAAACTTGCACATCTTTTTGAGTGCAAAACCCATCTGGCATGAGCGTTGCTCTATCTACCCAACTTCCTACTCATTTGGAATGAAAAACGGTCCAATGATGCCAGCACTCCAGAATCCACACCAAACTGTCACTTGCTGAGGATGCACTGGCTTTTCCACAATCACGTGTAGGTTTTTCGAGCCCCAGATGTGGCAGTTTTATTTGTTCACATAGCGGCCTAGATGAAAATGTGCCTCACCAGAAAAAATGATTTTTTGAGAAAAATCAATAATAATTAAAAACAAGTTTAAGTAGCAGGAGGATGCTCCTGCCAGAAAGGTATTGTAGAACAATTAGTAAATCAAACAATATATCCTGTATATCAAAACTTGACTAATATACAGATTCCATAAATTGAGTTCGAAAAATTATTATGGTTATTATGATTTTCAACTCTCCACCATTTTGTTTTAAGCGTTTTGATCCCGTCGCTTGATTTAAAAAATTCCTACATATTTGTAGTGTCTAGGTCCATTGCAAGCGTGTATCTCCCTAGTATCACGTGTTAATGTTGTTGTAATTGTTAGATATTCAATCGGCTGTAATTTAGCTATTTATTGTTCAGAAAAATTAAATTATAGATTTTGGGAAATTTAAGGGTCCCATCTTGATTTTGCAAGACAAAAAAGCAAAATTTATAAAATGTACTATTATTAACAAAGTTGATCGAATTTCGACATCTGAGATATTTTTTGCCCTTGTGAAAGAAAAGTGGTCAGTTTAAATACTGTTTTGAAAAGCTCTTATAGAGAACTTTCATTTGATATTCATATCGGCTACCTTTGATGAAATTTTTTGCTCAGCGGCCACTCCCTTGTACTGTAATCAATGATTCATGGCCTATTTTTTCGAATCATAGAATGGTTGCAAAGCCCATTTGCTAGGATCTCTCTCCCGCCTCCTCGACTTGTTTCACGTACGAGTATGAGTATTAATTGTAGGTACTCATTTTAAGGAATTCATTAAATTGAATCAAATGTTAAAAGCATGCGCCTTAAACGTTGAAGTTAAGGCAAAATACATCAAAATTATTCAATCTCCGCATTTAAAACAGCCACTATTTTGCTTTACGATTACTAACACCGCTAGCTGGGCCAATCCTCAAAGAAATTCATGACACCTATCATTCCTGAAATTTTCATGCAAATCCTAGCAAAGCTGTAGTATCTGAGTCGGTAAAAAGCGCATATCGTTCCATAGCCATATGTTTCCATAGTCATACAGCGCATATTGTTCCATAGTAATACAGGAAAATTCAAATCGCTATAACTTCATTAAATACCATTCGATCTTTATGAAACCTTCAGGGCAGATTAATCTTATAAATAGTCATCCGTTTACTGAATTTCATTAAATTTAAGGGCACCGTTAAGATTTTATTCAAGAAAATAGAAAATCGATAAATCATACTATTACTAACAAAGTTGAGTGAATTTCGACTTCTCATGTATTTGTTGTTGTTGTACTCATAAAGGACTGCATTCATGATTTTTTTCAGATTTTTCGGGTCAAATGTGTCCAATCGCGAGGAGGGGACCCATAATTTTCGTACATTTCCCCTTCCCCTGCGCCCCTCGAAGCGAAATATGTCATTTTAAGACCTGTTTTGAAAAGTTCTCATTTGATATCCATATTGCCTACATGCGATGAAAACTTTTTTTTCAGGGGCAACTCCTCTATATGGGGAGACCCCCCTTAAAGACCTTATAAATTTTTTTCGTGTTGAAACTTTCAAGAGGGTGTCACTTTGCACATACCTACACAATTTTATGTTTCTAGCTTATGTAGTTTCGGAGAAAAAGTGGTGTGACACACGGACGGACGGACGGACGGACGGACAGACAGGACGCGATTTTAGTAGGGTATTGTAAAATGATTTTACAATACACTTAAAAACAGCATTTTATTTCAACAATCACTAGTTGAACAAATCATCAAAGATATTCATAATACCTATCCTTCCTGAAACTTTCATGCAAATCTTAGCAAACCTGTAGTGTTTGAGACGGTAAAAAGCTTATAAAAACGCAAAACTAGTAGGGCTACAAATCAATGTAAATAAAACATACCTCATGACGCAGTCGAAGAAAGATACCTCAAATATGCAAAATATCATACTTGGCGAATACAGTATCGAAAATGTTGGCAAATTTGTATATTTAAGCGCCAAAATAACGAAAACGGGCAATGAAGGAGACGAAATACGCCGAAAAATACAGCTCGTAAATAAAATATTTATTCAGTTTTGACGATCTTGAAGACCAGCTACATACACAAAAAACAAAGCTCCAAGTATACAAATCACTGATAAGACCTGTGTTATGCTATGGGTGTGAAAAATGGACCCTAACCCCAGCATCCGTAAATATATTTAACGCCTTTGAGTGACGGGTACTGAGGCGAATAATAGGAGCGAAGCTAGACGGGACTAATGGCGAATTCGATACAACCATGAGCTGTATAAAATTTTCGACGACCCGAAGGTCTCAAGGATTGTAAGACTGCGGAAGATGCAACGCGCTGGCCACATGAATCGTATGGGCGAATAACGTATACTCAAAAAGGTATTTGTTGGGAGAACTGAAGGCCGAAGACCAGTGGGGAAATCGAGGAAACGCTGGTCTGACTCGGTTGACGAAGACAGTTCATTGCTGCTCGGATTTTGAAATTGGATGACGCGGTCAATGGACCGAGATAGTTGGAGGTGCTATTTGCAGGAAGCGAAGGCCCGAGAGGGGCTGTAGTGCTAAGTAGAAGAAGAAGAAGAATACAGCGTATATTGTTGCATAATAATACAGGAAAATTCAAACCACTATAACTTCGTTTAATATTATCCGATGTTTTTGAAACTTTCAAAACGTATTAATCTTGTAAATAGCAATTCGTGTATCGAATTTTATTGCATTTAAGGGGTCTATTATGGTTTCATTCAGGAAAATATAAAGTTGGCAAATCATACTTTTACTTACAAACTTGATCGAATTTAAACGTCCGACGTATTTGTTGTTGCTGTTCTCATCAAGGTCTACATTTGTGATTTGTATCAGATTTTTCGGATGGAAGGTATGTAATCGCTAGAAGGATACGTGAAAGGTTCGTACATTTCCCCTTACTCTACCTCCCTAGGTACCGATAAGGTATTTTTAAAACTTGTTTTAGAAAGATCTCATTAAGACCTTTCCACTGATACCCTGCTCGACTACCAATGGTGAATATTTTTTTTCCAAGGGTCCGCCCCCTATATGAGGAGACCACCCTTAAAACCCTCTGAAAAAAATTTTCACCTTAATACTTTCAAGAAGTCATCACTTCTGACCTTTTATGGCCGTAGTTTCTATTATTTCGGAGAAACATTGCTGTCACATACAGACAGATGGACAGACGGACGGACACAGGTCGTGATTTTAAAAGGTTTTTGTATAGTAGTACGAAACATTAAAAATCAACTTTAAAAACGAACAACACATGCTTAATAACGAAAAACAGGCATTAGGGCAGCTTACACGAAGATGGGCAATAGAAGAGGGTCAAAAACAAAATATCTTTCAGAAGAAGAGATTTTGAGCAAATTACATTTCAAATCACACACAAGAAGACATACTGATGCTCGCTACATCGTTATGCTGCCATTTAATCAAAAGCAGTATTTTATGGGAAAATCATTTATTAAATTATTATTAAATTATTAATTAACTCGATTCGGACCACTAGAAAATATATTAAAAATAACGAAGAATTCAAAATACAATCTTCATCCATCATTCAAGAATACCTGGATCTTGGCCATGTGGAACTAGCAGATTAATCAGTAGCTGAAAGATTCTATCTTCCTCATCATTCAGCTTTCAAGCAATCTAGCATTACCGCTAAGATCTGCGTAATCTTTGAGAGCTCTACCAAATCCAACTCAGGGATCTCTTTAAATGAAACGATGATGGTGGGATCAACCATTCAAGACACTCTTATCACTTATCTTTTATGATTCAGGACACCTATTTACGTAATCACTGGTAATATTGAAAAGATTTATAGCCCAATTTGGATCCACCCAAATCATCGGAAATATCCAAAGATATTATGAAGAGATAAAATAGGAAAACTTCAAAACTGGCAACTGAAAACAACCACCTTTGACCTGTCTTTAGCACCATTTTTAGCAATTTGCTGCCTTCAATAACTAGCAGAAGATAAAGCTTCAAATTATCGACTATACTCTAAGATTTTGCGACAACATATGTACGTCGATTATCTCCTCAGTGATGCCGACACAGTTAAAAATGTCAAACAAATTCGAAAAAAATCGAGCAAATTCTTAAGAAAGATGGATTCAACATACGGCGGCATACGGCGTTTAGCAGTCAAGAAATTTTAGAAGGGGTGCGATCTGAAGACAAAATCAAGATCTACAATTGCAAGCAAATCCAATATTCAAGACACTGGGAATTCATTGGAACTCAAAGAAGAATACAATCGTCTTTACACTCAATCAATTGCAAATAGAAGTCACAATGCAATCAATACTAAGAGAAATAGCCAAAATATTCAATCTACTCGGACTATTAAACCCTTTAATCACAGCAGCACTACTCATACTACAAGATTTCTGGCGTCAACATGTAACATGGGACCAACATGTACCAGAAAATATTCAAACGAAGTGGTCATCATACGCAATAGAATTTAATGAAATCAACAATGTTTAATTTCAACGCTCGGTAATTCCTCCAAACATTTCAGATATTCAACTCCATGGCTTTCCGGATGCAAGTGAGAAGGCGTACCGAGCTTCTTTGTATCTTCGTTGCACTGATCTCACTGGTAATCTCCAAATTCAACTTCTATGTGCTAAAACGAAAATCACACCACTTCAAAATATGTGCCTCGCAAGATCGGAACTTTGTGCAGCTGTAATACTTGCAAATCTTTGTAACTCAGTCAAAGAACAAATTCACATAAACATATCAATAACGATTTCCTGGTCGGATTCAACAATCATTTTTCATCGGATCAATATTCCGACTTACCTACTTAAAACTTTTGTGGCCAATAAGACATCAGAAATTCAATAGAAAATAAAAGTCAGTGATTGAAGGCGCATTCGCAGTGAAGACAATCCAGCCGATGGATTATCAAGTGGATAGTCATAGCAGGATTACTTGAAAACTGACTTGTAGCAAAATGGTTCCAATTGGCTAGTTCAAGAAACCATGTGGCCAATATCTATTATTTCACACCCAACAGAAGATATGTTGCAGAGCAAAAACAACCATCTGCTAAGTGACTTGCATAGAATTGGAAACCCTAGATGATTCATTCATAAACAACTTCCAAAGTATCAGCCGCCTACATCGTACGATCGTATGATGTGTCAGAGTTATTCTGAAATTACGTCAAATGGGATAAAGTTCAAGAACTGCATAAAGTTCTAATACAGATCATGAACCTACTTCATTCAAGGAATTAAGTTTAAAGGCAATTTACAATGCACTGTATAGTCATGATATGCCAAAAAACAGTAAATTGGAGAATCTGAGCCCATTTATCGCCGTTGACAGTATTTTTCACGTTGGTTGTCGATTGTCTAACATAAACATCTTCTACTATCAAAAGTATCCGATAATTTTACCAAATTCACATCCTTGTACTATATTATTGATTGAAGGCGTTCATTTGAAACACTTCATCAAAGGTGACAACAATCATCCACTAGTTTGGCTCTCGGATGAGTCATCAAGGTTCATCTAGGATCGGAGGGCATCATACGTACAGTGACAACTAAAACCTTTACGGGTATCATCGACAACAGCGTAAGAAATCTGGCGGCCCTTCTTTCCAAAGATACACATCTAAATCAAAAATAATTATTTAACGTTAAAATCTCTCAAGAAGGGCAGGATTTTCAGTCCTCAATCGTATATCATTACATTACATCCTGAAATTTTCCATTCCTTGTCTTCTTTGCAAATCCTGATATTATCAACTTTATGGCTGTCATTTATGACACTAATCAGCTTGGGACTCAACTTTACCATACAAGCGAACATACAAAAACGAGTGAACATTTAACTGGCCAACAAAAAAAACTACATCGGGATAGAGCGAAAATTCTTGCGCTAGTAATTTACAACTGTAGAAATTCAAAGATATTTTATTGATCGCTATATTGAAATAGTGCGTATAAAGATCAAAGAAACCATTATAATCAAAGTCTCAAGTTTTTAATACAAGAAAACGATATATATATATATATATATATACAAGGGCGGTAAAAATGTAATGGACACAAACTCTGTAGATGGCGCGCATGTACGTTTTGAAGGTGGTGGCTGGAGTATGTGATAGTTGGATCCTTTACGAAAAGTATAGTATAATTTTTGTCGGGAATGCATGTTTCACCTGCGTGCTACGATCATGAGTAAACGTCAAGTGCCAACCGCCGTTGCGCAACGTATTTTAATTCGTTGTTTAGTGAGGGAAGGCATTAAAAACACGGAATTTTTTCTGCGTTTTCGAAATCAATTCAGTAGTGAGTGCCTGAGTAGAGCTGGTATGTTTAAATTGACCAAAGCGTTCAAGGATGGTCGCATTGTCATCGAGAATGAGCCGCATGATCGTCGACCATGAACCAAAACCACACCAGACAACATTTGCCGCGTAGAACAACTCATATATGAGGACCACAAAAGTTGGGTAGACAGAACTACGCTCATGTCAGAAAGCTTTTCTAGTTTATCTACAATATGCAGATATGTGGAATGATTTAATTCAATTAAATAACTGAAAAAATGCTAAATCCTACTATTACAAGCAAATTTCCGCCATGATTTTTAGGGCCTTTGTTAAAGAAATTTTACAAAAACCCACTGGTTTTGCATCCTGTTGTCCGCTTGTCAGGCCGTCTTTTCATCTGTACGTTTATCCGTGCATCACAGGATGTTTATTCAGACACGTGTTGATGGTTGATACATATTTCAAACCGACCTTGGTACTTTTATTTTCTCCCAGTCCTCATGAAAATATAAGTAACAGTCTTTAATTTGAACATGTCCTAGTACCTGAAAACTCAGAAAAATTATTTAACTTAGCACAAAATGGTGCCTGTTATGTACTTATGATCAAAACTCTGCATCTCTTAGATAAATTTGAATGATTTTTCATTCAAGTGTTGGATTAAAATTCTAGTCATCGATTCATGCCATCAGAAAGCTTCCTTCGAACCCAAGATAGTTACAAAGGCCTTCAGGTTGGAGCACTCTCCTACTTCCTCAACTTGTTTGACCACCTCTTGTAGGTGCTCATCTTCAGCCATTCATTAATAAATTCAAGCACGCGTTCATATCATGTACCCAACAACTACATAAAATGTTTAAGTTCGGGAAAAATATCACAAATCTATTCAATCTACTCATATGAAACAGCTGCAATTTTGTTAAACGATTACTAATGTCAATAGTTGAAAAAAACCTCAAAGATATTAATGATACCTATTATTTCTGAAACTTTCAAGCAAGTCCAAAAAACCCGTAATGTCGGTAAAAAGCACATAATGTTCCAAAGCCATATGGTTTCATAGAAATTTAGCACATATTTTTCCTTGGTAATACAGAAAAATTCAATCTGCTATAACTTCGTTAAATACTACTCAATCTTTTTGAAATTTCCAGGGCAAGTTAACTTTATATACAGTCATTTGTGTACCATTGCATTTAAAGTTACCGTTACGGCTTTATTCAAGAAAATGTAAAATTTACAAATTGTACTGTTATTAACAGAGTACATCAAATTTTGACTTCTGAAGCATTTGTTGTTGTTGTACTCATAAAGGCCTGCATTCATGATTTTTTTTCAGATTTTTGGGATAAAAGGTGGGTAATCGCAAGGAGGGAACGCAAAAATTTCTCACATTTCCCCATCACCCTCGGTACTGATAAAGTAATTTTAAGACCTGTTTTGAAAAGATCTCATTGCGACCTTTCCAATCATACCCTACTCAACCCCCTCAAAACTCATTGAAAAATTTTTTCATCCTTAAACTTTCAAGAAGTCACCACATTCGATCTTTTCCCAATGTTTCATGGCTGTATCTTGTGTTTGGGAGAAAAACTGCTATGACATTCAGACGGACGGACGGACATATGAACACAGGTCGTGATTTCAATAGATTTTTGTATTTGAGTACAAAACCCTAAAAAGAAAATGTCATAGATTGTTCTTTTGACTCACATTAAGTTATATAAAATTTGATTTTATGCCTTTTATTTGAGATTGAAATCCAAATCTCATGGTTTTTACTGTAAAACAAAAGGCATAAATTTAAATTCTATAGCAAACGTTTTATTGTGTGTTGAAAGAACAATTTTTGATATTTACTTCTTTGCCAGTTATTAATGGCCTTGACAAAATTTTGATGCTGTATGCCACTTGGCTCGACTTGTGTCTGTACGTGGTATATCGACAGGTAGCTTTCTTAGGACGTATTCTAGAGTGAAATTGAATAGCAATGGGGCCAGCTTCTCTCCGTATTTTTAGTCCCATAGTTGTGTCTAAGGTGTCGGTGAGTTGGTTATTGGTGTGGACTTGGGAGGTCGTTGACGTCATTGTTATTTTAGTGAGATGGGCTAGCTTAGCTGGGATACTAAAGCAAACCATTATTTGGTACAGTACGTTACGATCAATACTGTCGTATGTTTGCTTAAAGTCAACGAAAATCTAGTGTCCGTCTATGTTGAGCTCCCAGCTTTTCTCAAGTTTTTGCTTGACAGTGAACAATTGGAAAATCTAGACTACTATATTTTAATATCAATCTAATCAAATAAAAACAGTAACCTATGTCTTTTTGGAAAAATACTAAAATGTGTTTTGGGGAGATATTAAAATAATTGAATTTGATTTTTTGTGCCATTGTCAGCTCGTTACTCTGGGATTCGTTAACAATAAATACATTCAAAAATATATTAGGGCTTAAAGTGGTTAAACTGTAGACTGCCAATAAGCTGTATTTTGTTGTAATGGTGATAGCACCAGGTATTTCCCCTCCATAAAAAAGCCCATGGTCTTTACTATTATACCTAGTTGAAAAGAAATAAAGTGAAAAGAGACCATGTGGCGATTATCGACGATCATACAGCATCGCTGTTCTTGACAATTATCTGCCTCCGCACAAAAAAAAAAAAAATTACATGGAACTAAAATATTTTCAACACAAGATTTTGTTAAGGCATGCCATAAGATTTCCGGTAAAAAAAAATTCGACCTATAAAATACACCAATCTGCACACCTTTTGGATTGTTTGAATTCCCGAGAAGACCTTTGGATGATGTAGCGCCACGTAATAATTACAAATGTTTATTAACAATGACTTTAGAGATTTAGGGTTCTGTTTTGTAAACCTTGACGACACTTTAGTTGCATCTAAAGACAAAAATAGTCCCCGCAGGGGGAATGCCGGTCGACAAGAGCTCTCTTGGAGGCTAGCATTCTTTGGGGAGTTCCGCCCCCACGTACCCGAGGAAACTCCGCAGGGGGAATGCCGGTCGACAAGACCACTCTTGGAGGCTAGCATTCTTTGGGGAGTTCCGCCCCCACGTACCCGAGGAAATTCCCGCAGGGAGAAAGCCGGTCGACAAGAACATTCTTGGAGGCTAGCATTCTTTGGGGAGTGCCGCCCCCACGGACCCGAGGATATGGGGGGTGCCGTGAGGTTCCCTCTTATTGTATCTGGATTATGCTTTGGACAACGAACTGGAATTGACGCTTTGGGCTGGCGGATGTGATGGTTTGGACCTAGTTGCTTTGCACAGTAGCGCCGAGGTGAAACTCGTGTGTGAACGGCTCCAATTCAACTATCATACCGTCTCCGTCCCGGTAAAACCTTGGCAGGCCTCGGAGTACGTTCGAAGTTCGCACCATTGGGTTGGTGGTGTAGGTTCGGTTGAGACGGACTCCCGATTAGCGCTGGTCTGGCTCTGAGCACTTGTCCCCATAAGGGCTTGTGCCAACCCTCGCATGGCCTCCCTGCTCTGCAAAGATAACCATGGGACCAAAAAGGCGACTACACACACGAACGGAGATAGCGGCTCCGAGGGGGGACCCAATAAAATGGAGCAAACAAATGAAACCACAAGCAAACAGGACGCTAGCACGGAGAACCCTTTCAGGCAAAAACCGCTGTTGGCAAGAACACCGATAAAACAAGTCACCGATTGCGGGGGGAGGCAGCAAACCCCAGAAACACTGTTAAAGTCAACACCACAGGTTAAATCATCGGAGACAGACCACAGACGGACTAACGAACGAAAGAAGGCAGAGTGCGTTGTGCAACCTGGCATCATTGCAGCCTTTGGGCGCAGTAGAAGGACTATGCGCACCCCGGAGCGCCCAGTGCAAGACGTACACAATCCGGATCAAGTTGCGACACCAACGGAGGCCAGTGTAAGACTGGGGGAGGGAGAAGTTTTGCCGTTGGCCGACGCCACTTCAAACGCGATCCAAGCGATAGAAGCAAAAGGGCTAGGAAACGGGGGCCTCTCCCAAGAGGTGGCGCAAAATAACACAATCGCCCTTGACCGCGCCGAAGAGGAGCGGCTTACTCGGAAAGCGGGGAATATCGTCAAACAACTGAGGGCTGCCTGCGAAGTGCAGAAAAACATAGGCAAGAGTGTCAAGAATGGCATTCTTGAACTGGAGGAGCTTTTTGGCCGCATAACGCACTACAGGCGGAGGTGGCTTGCAACCGAAAAGCACCAAAAAGACACGCTCTCCCTCGAGGCATCAGTGGGTCCTAGCAGCAGCAAAAGAATGGCCGGTAGCCCAATTGAAGGCGACTGTGAGAAAAGGAGGAAGGATGAGACCATAAACGAAGTTGACACTCCAGGCGAGGAGTTTCATGTGGTGCGAAACAAGGCAGCGAAAAAAGCGGCCAAAAAGCTACTCCTAGAAAAAAAAGACAAAGAGCTCAACCACGAAGAGAACAAGGAGCCCCCCGCTATACCGCAGAAAACAAAAAGCAAACCGCGGCACAAACCCTTGCGAGAGGCACTGCTTATTAAACCCACTAAGGGCCGAACCTACGCAGATGTCCTCCGTGAAATTAAAGGAGCGGTCAAGCCAGACGACACCAAAACTGCCATCAAAGCAGTTCGACCAACCCGGACCGGCGGCTTGCTGGTGGAATTCGGGCCAGAGGCCACAAACAAAGATGCATTCCGTGACGCGGTTCAAAAGGTTCTTGGAGATGCGGCAACGGTTGCCTCGCTCGAACCAATGGCCACCCTGGAAATCAGGGACCTCGACTGCGTCACGGACAAAGCTGAAGTAGAGGGTGCCATTAGGAGGGAGTTCCCCAGCTTAAGTGAAGTCAAGACAAGATTGACGCGTGAAAACACAAGGGGGCAACGCATGGCTATTGTCGAACTAGCTGATAAAGACGCCCAGCAAATCCTGGCGAAGGGCAAAATTAAGATAGGTTGGGTGATCTGCAGGATACGGAGAAGAGCGATCCCTATCCGCTGTTTCAGATGCCTCGAATACGGACACACCGCGTATGGCTGTAGGGGACCCGACAGGAGATCTCTGTGCTACAAATGTGGTGAAACGGGGCACAAAAGGAAGGAGTGCACGAACGAGGCAAAATGCATTCTTTGCAAGGACGCTAAGCTAGCACCCGGCGACCTCAAACATGAGCCGGGGACAGGGAGATGCCGGGTTTTCAAGGAGGCCCTAACTAAAGCCAAATCGATACTCAACTGATCCGTATCCTGCAGGTCAATTTGCACCGAAGCACAAACGCCCAGGACCTACTTGAGCAGTTTGCGAGGGATAAGAAAGCTGACCTCCTGTTGCTGAGCGAGCAACATCATAACAAGGACTCGCAAGCGTGGTACCCTGACAAAACTGGTACCTCGGCCATCTGGGTTCGAGACAGCGCCCGCCTTCAGGTGCAGGGCCATGGACGCGGGGATGGTTTTGTGTGGGTGCGGTGTTCAGGGATAACATATTTCAGTGTTTATCTGACGCCTAACGAGGCAATGCGATCCTTTCGAACCAAACTCGATGCCCTGGAGGACGCTGTCTCGAACACAGAGGGCCACATGCTGGTCGGGGGAGACTTCAACGCTAGAGCCATCGAATGGGGTATGCCACAATCCGACCCAAGGGGAAAGCAAATATTGGACATGGCGGCCAGAACAGCGCTTTTTGTCCTAAATACTGGTAACACCCCTACTTTCCGCCGCTGGGGTTGCGTAGGAACCATACCCGATGTGACACTCGCTTCGGAGTCCCTGGTACCTAGAGTACACAACTGGCGAGTACTAGAGGACTACTCGGCTAGTGATCACCAGTATATAGCTGTTGAGATTCACGACGGTGCCACTCTGCGTGCATATGCCCAAACTTCAATCCTCGGATGGAGGACTGGGAGGATGGACGTCGAGAAGTTCACTGACGCGCTTACGGCAGGCGCACCGTTGCTGGGAGCTCCGCCAGGGAGTGAAGGGCCTACAGCCAAGGACTTGGTGAACTCAACTATGAGTACCATCATAGCTGCTTGCGAGTCTTCCATGCCCCGCCGGAGACCCCGACATGGTAAGCCTCCAGTATACTGGTGGTCAAACGAGATCGCCGAACAAAGAAGCGAGTGTCACAAACTCCGGCGAGAGGCCCAGCGGGCGCGAACACGGGAGGAGGCAGACACTAGGCTAGCAGCATACAGGTCCGGCAGGAAATATCTTCGCAGGCTTATTAACAAGAGCAAGGCCCGATGCTGGCAAGACCTCGTGGACGATGTAAATAGGGATCCGTGGGGCCTTGGCTACAAGCTGGTCATGGGGAAACTTGGTGCCCTACGGAAGCCTTGTATACATGACGCGGAAAAGATGGACGCGATAGTGCGGGGACTCTTCCCCGCCCATCCCGTCCGTGTTGACGCTGTCCATGGTGAAACAGCAGTCGAGTGCCCACTCTTCACACAGCTGGAACTGGAGGAGGCAGTCCTCTCCCTGAAGGCAAGGAAGGCTCCAGGTCCAGATGGTGTTCCAGCTGAGGTTTTGCAGCTCGTCTATCACCATTGTCCTGACTTGCTGCTCAGCACATTCAACGCTTGCCTACGGGACGGGGTTTTTCCGGTACGATGGAAGGTGGCGAGGCTCGTGCTGGTCAGCAAGGGGAAGGGAAATCCCGAATCGCCGTCTGCATACCGCCCGTTATGCATGCTAGACACGGCTGGGAAAGTGCTAGAGAAACTCATCAAGGGAAGACTCACTGACGCGATTCGTGCTGCTGGGGACCTATCTCCTCGGCAGTACGGCTTTAGAGCAGGACGTTCTACCATTGATGCGATTGCAGAGGTGGTGAACGCGGTCCAAAAGGCAGAGGCATGTAGTCGCACCAAGCGACGGATCGTCCTGTTGGTGACACTCGACGTCAGGAATGCCTTCAACTCCGCTAGATGGGTGGATATTCTGGATACGCTGGAAAACTCTTTTCAAGTTCCAGAATATCTAATGCGGCTTTTGAGGAACTACCTAAAGGACCGAAGCCTGCTCTACGACACGACACAGGGCCAACGAAGGATGGCGGTTACATCGGGTGTTGCCCAGGGATCTATCCTTGGTCCGGACCTGTGGAACGTGTCTTACGACGGGCTACTGAGACTTGAGATGCCAGATGAGTCGCGCTTGGTCGGCTATGCGGATGATGTTGCGGCTCTGGTCGCCGGACGCACCGTTGAACAAGCGCAACTTAGGCTAGGTATGCTAATGCGCCGAGTGAGGGACTGGATGACTACTCGCGGGCTCAGTCTAGCACTGGAGAAAACCGAAGTGGTCATCTTGACAAAAAAGAGAATCCCTAGAGTAAGGATGATCAGTATTGGAGATATACAGATCGAATCGAAGCCAGCGGTGAAGTACCTGGGGCTACTGATCGACTCGAAGATGAGTTTCTCTGAGCAAATCAGGGCAACGGCTGAGAAGGCTGCTTCGGGAATATCGGCCCTGAGTCGACTTATGGCCAACGTAGGGGGACCCAGCCCATCAAGAAGACGCCTCTTGATGAGTGCTGTAGGGTCAGTGCTACTGTACGGAGCAGAGGTATGGGGCGACGCTCTCAGCAAGGAGGTATACCGAAAACGATTGGCACAGGTACAGAGAAGAGGAGCACTGAGAATTGCATCTCCGTATCCAACAGTCTCCGACTCGGCGGTGAGAGTGATTGCAGGCGTGATACCTGTCGCCCTCCTTGCTAGAGAGCGCCGCGCTATTTACCTGCGCCGAAACGAGGATGCGAGGGAGATCGTTATCCGCGAGGAGAGACAACGCTCGCTCAACGATTGGCAGCAGTCTTGGAGGAATTGCACGAAGGGAAGGTGGACTGCGCGCCTCATCCCGGATGTGAGACCGTGGCTAAATCGAAGGCATGGTGAGACTGACTTCTATCTGACCCAGCTTTTGAGCGGGCACGGGTGTTTTCAGTCTTACCTGCACAAGATCGGCAAGTCACGGTCTCCCGATTGTCGGTTTTGCCCAGGAGAAGAGGACAATGCCTGTCACACATTTTTTGCGTGTACGAAATGGGCCAGGCTGCGAAGGGAACTCTACAGGGAGACGGGAGAGCTCACCCCGGATAATATAGTTGCGGTGATGCTCGAATCGGTTGACAAATGGAACCAGGTGGCACATTATGCTCGGGCAGTCCTAAAATATAAAAGGGACTCACAGCAGCCGGGGGCGCTGGGGCTGGGGGATCGCTCTTCTGGCAATTCCTCTTCCCCCCTCCCCTCCCGCTAGGAAAGGGACTCCCCAGCTTGAAGGCGCCCCACGGCGTAACAAAACGAGACCTGGCCCGAAGTAATGTGTCAAACGGTTCCAGGCTAGGTTCTCAGATTGACAGGGGAGGTGTTTAGTGGGTAGTCCAAAGGTATCCTCCATGGGAGTCCCACACTGCCAGACTCGGCGGGCATAAATGCCTTCACCTCCCTACCACAAAAAAAAAAAAAAAAAAAAAAAAAAAAAGACAAAAATAGTACTGTGTCTCAAAAATAAGGTGACATTTGAATTTAAACTGCGCGTGTCGAAGGATTTGGAGAATTCGTTTTTTTAGGTTGATAGTACTGTCAGTGACATCTATGTCAAATTTACATGTCAAAATATTCATTAGTGTTTGAGATACGCGTCGTTTTGTGGGCTGCTAAAAGTGAGTTTTTCGTTCTTCGCGATGTCGGAAAGTGCTGAATTTGCATTAAATGTTGTTTGTAGAATCAATTTTCTGCTGCAGATATGTTGAAAATGGTGCAAAAAGCCTTTGGTGATGAGGCTATGACTAAAAAAAAATGTTTAAAAGTGGTATAGTGAGTTCCAAGCCGGCCGTGAACGTGTCGAAGACGAAGAGCGTCCTGGGCGACCATCAACCTTATGAATTCCTTCCGCCGGGCCAAACAGTCAAGAAGGATTATTATTTGAACGTTATGCGTCGTTTGCGTAACGCTATCCGCCTAAAAAGGTCAGAATTGTGGAAAGACAATTCATGGTTTTTACACCACGATAATTGTCCATCCCAAACTGCACTCCGAATTCGTGATTGTTTCACCAAAAACTCAACCCATATCGTTCCGCAACCACCGTATTCACCTGATCTGATGCCATGCGACTTCTGGCTGTTCAGCAAGCTCAAAAGACCCCTCCGGGGACACCGTTTTGATACGATAGAGGAGATTCAAGCCGCAGCCAAGACGGAACTGAGGGCCATCCCGGAAACGATGCGTATCTCAAACACTAATAAATATTTTGACATGTAAATTTGACATAGATGTCACTGACAGTACTACCAACCTAAAAAAAATAATTCTCCAAATCCTTCGACGCGCGGAGTTTAAATTCAAATGTCACCTTATTTTTTGGTCACAGTAGTAAGGCTCTCACTTATTTACATGCACTCCCTACAAGACTAAAGAAATTTGGTTTAACAACTAATTTAAAAAAATGTAATTTTACGAAACCTGAAATTAAATTTCTTTGACATAACATTAGCTCACAAGGTGTATAACTTTGTCCAGAATGTGTCTCGGCTATTCAAAATTTTCCAAAACTAGAAACAGTTAAGACCATATCTTGAAATGATTAAAATTTTTCATTGGTTCATTCGAAACGCCGCAGATGGCCAACCACATTTGTATGAATTCTTTAACTGTAAGCAGATGAACGGTAATAGAAAAATCAACTGGGATTCTTTTGCTCATGAAGCATTTCAAAAATAGAAACAGTAACTACCCCAAGGTACATTACTGCAGTTCCCTTTTTCAACTACTAAACCCTCAGTAAGCGCTTCAAATTTCACTGTTGGAGGAATTATCCAACAAGAAATTCACGATATTTGGCATCCTACTGGACTTTACTGCATTAAATTATTGCTGTCACAAATTTGATATAGTGCTTACAATAGAGAGCTTTAAGTTATTTCATCATCATGATCTATGGCGCGACAGACTAAGCTGGGCCTTGGCCTCCAGGATTTATTTTCTCCAATCATCACAGTTCCGCGGGCTGTTTACTCCCAACAAGGATCATTTGTCAGCTTCTATTGTGTCTTCCTATTGAGTCCTTGGTCTTTCTGCTTCCTGCCCAAAGAACATTAATGGGAAGAGCAGAAGGTGGACTTGTGCTCTACCCATTAATATTATTTTGGGCAGCCGGTTTTCATCCATTCTTTTCACATGGCCCGCCCATTGCAATTTCCATAGCTTTACACAAGATGAGACAAGCGGATCGTCAACTAGTTCATATAACTCATCGTTGTAACGAAGTTTCCACTCTATTCCTTGTTTCACTGAGATTTTTGGAATACTTTGGAATACTTTGCGTTTAAATACGCCTACTGCCTTTTCAGATTCACTCGTCAGAGTCCATGTTTCACTTTCATATAACAGTACAGGTTTGACTAGTGTTTTCAATGTAGAGCTTATTTTTCCTGTGCACTACTCTGGATCTTAGAATGGAAAGTACAGAGTGATTGGCTTTATTTGCGGCGTCCAATCTCGTTCTTTTTGGCGCCTCTTCAATTCAGATTGGCTCCAAAAAAAACAAAATTATCTACACTTTCAATGTTATCGTCGTCTATGGTCAGGTTTTGTCAAACTGGAATTTTCGTCCTAGTTTGAACCATGAATTTAGTTTTGTTTTCAATTACTCAATGCGAATTTGGTTTGCATCAGATCTTAGACTCAAAAATTCTCCTTTAATATCTAAGATTGATTGTTCCATAATATTGACGACACCAGCGTATTCTATCAATTGTGTGGACTTGAAAATTAGTGTACCTGAGGTTTCAGCTGATGTTTTTCTGATAACGTGTTCCAACGCAATATTAAAGAGCATTAAAGCAAGTTTATCTTCTTATTTCAAGCCTGATTCCGTTATAAAGATATCCATTAGTTCACCGTTTACCTTGACCTGAGACTCTGTGTTTTGCATTGTAACCTTGACCATCTAGACTAGTTTTGTTGGGATAGCCAAGTCAAGAACTATTTTGAACAGCGTATTTCTGCCTTGCTGAAGTCTACAAAAAGTTTGCGCACATGGATGTTATATTTCCAGCACATTTCGGGCACCTGTTTTACTGAAAATATTTGGTCTTTTGCACACCATTCACTTCAAAAGCATCCCTGATACTCTTCTTTAATACTTTGATAGTATAGCTTTCATTTTTTTTCTACAATTTCGGAGAGCACTTCATAAGACGTGCGTAGCAGAGAAATGCTTCTATAATTTTTACACCTTAATTTGGCCCCTTTTTTGTATAGAAAACATATAATACTTTTTCGCCAGTCCTCTGGTAACTGCTTTTCTGACCATATTCTGCAAACTACCCGATGCAGAATGTTTTTTTGAGAGGATCCCTTGCTTTGGACCAGTTTTGCTGGTATTCCCACCTATTGCACGAGCCTTATTTTTCCTGAGGTCCTGTACTGCTGCCAGTACTTCGTCCCTGGTTGGTGGTGAGACTTGGACCTTTTATCCGGTTTCCTTAAGTCGTTGTTGGGACGCTGTGAATAGCTTCTGGAAATATTGAGCACTTTTGCAAAGGCTTGTTTGTGGATTGAAGCCATCTTTCAGTTGTTTAACAGAGGCAAACGCCGATCTGATTTCATGGAGGGTCATGTTACGTTTATCTGACGGGCTTTGGTGTTGATTGTCAATTGTTTCTTTCTTCAGCACATTTTTTAGTTTGATGGCGGAGGCCTTTATATAAATTTTCTTTGGCCTGGGTTGATCACAGGATGTATTCTTGGTGCACCCGTTTCCTTTTTTTAACAGCTTCCTTGCATTCATCGTCTTATCAGTCATTCCTACTTTTCTTTGCCTGGTGTCTCAAGATCTCCTTGACTGCTTCTGTCACCACATCTCTTACCGCCTTTGACATGGTTTTGATGTCATCAATACTTTCTCCCGCCTGCGAGGATATGTTGATCCGATTTTCCAGCATTGAAATGTTTGTGGGCGTTACTGAGCTATTATATATTTTGTGAATCAGGTACCTTGAAATAAGTGATGCTTCTTATTTAAAGCTCAAAGATCACTTTTATAAGGTAGTGGTCCAAATCACACACAGCGCCGAAGAACGAGCGTGTGTCGAGAATGTTGGTTGTGGCTCGTTTTTGTATAAGAACATGATAAATCTGGTTAAATGTGCGACAGTCTAGGGATGTCTACGTCATCATATGGATGTTTCGATGTGGAAAGTGCGTGGAACTTATTGTGAAGCCTCTACTAGTAGCGAAGTTTATCAACCATGGTCCATTGTCGTTGGTTTCTACATAGATACTGTGTCTTCCATTTGTTCCTCTATGCACCATTTCTTGGCCAATTTTCGCATTGAAATCACCCAGAAAAATTTTAATGTCATTTGACGGCAGTGCACCAACAGTGCGTTCCAGGGTGCTGTAAAATTTGTCTTTGATTGCTTCTTCCTTGTCTTCTGTGGGCGCATGACAGTGGATCAGCCAGACATTCAAAAATTTGGTCTTAATACAAATCGCATAGAACCTTACATGGACGGGCTTAAAGTCGATAATAATCTGACCAAATATGCTGTCAACAATGAAAGCCACTCAAAAATTATGGCTTCCTAGCAGTTTTCCGCTTTTAAACACGGTATGAGTTTGCAAATCAAATATGTATTCACCATGCCATCTGGTTTCGTGCACTGTGAGGATTTTATATTTCGTTATTTCATCCAAAAGTTGTCGCAGTGCACTTGGTATGTCCAATGATCTAATATTTAAGTTCCAAAACAATAGCCCTTCATGCGTAGCGATAGTCGTTGCCATTTATCCAATCTGATCCAAGGCTGTTTTCCTGGTTTCATGATAAATAAATACTGAGTGGAGCGTTGTCAGCACCTCGTACTAGTCGGTTTTGGTCCACAACTGGTATTTTATATCCCACACACCCGCTGCCTAGCCAGTTAGTAAGCCTTTTATCTACTACTTCAGAGCGCGACCGATGGGGAATCAAAAATTCCACACTATACTATTAAGCACTTCAGACATATTCTGCACTTCACTATATTCACTGGCCACAAACATCGAGGGTATGCTTTTCAACAAAATCCAGAAAAGACTTCCCCAATACAGACTCGGCAATTAGACTCTGATGAGAAAAAAAGTTATTGAGTTGCCATCATTTCTTGATTTTGCCGAAATCATCAGAGCAAACAAAACGATTCAGAGTTAGAATCAGTAGCCACTATTCCAAATTCTTCCACAAAAGTTTGTTTTTGATCACAACCAAAATTTAATAAGACAATTTGTGCCTCAATCATTCAGATAACAGATTCTCCATCAATTTCATGATTTGCATCATCCAGAAAATATAGCCATAACAGAATAAATCTCGTCTAGATTTTTGAGGGTCTCGTAAAATAATATTACAAAACCCTACTGAGTTCGCGACCTGTCTGTCCGTGTGTCACAGATTTTTCTCGCAAACTATTTAAGCTAGAAACATTAAATTTTTAAGTAGGTGTAAAGTGGTGTTCTCTTCGAAATTCAACTGCAATAAAATATTATAAGGTATTTAAGGGGGGTCTACCCATATATGGGAGTAGCCCCAGAAAAAAAATTCATCAAAGGTGGCCCATATGTGTACCAAATGAAAGGTCTTGATGAGAGCTTTTCAAAACAGGTCTTAAACTGACATTTTTTGCTTCAAGGCGCGCACAGGGAGCGGAAATACACGAAAAATGTGTGTCCCCCCCCCCCTCGCGATTGGACACCTGTGATTTGAAAATCTGAAAAAATTATAAAGGTGGGGGCTTATGAGCACTAAAACAACAAATACCTAAGAAATCAACATTCGCTCAACTTTGTTAACAATATCATCGAATTTCAGATTTGCCCAAATAAAATCGTATAGGTACCCTTAAACTCAACCAAATTCGATATTTAAGCAGTTTTACAAAAGATCCTTATATTCAGCAAGTTTGATCAAAACCGAATGGTATAGACGGTAGTTATGGTCATTTGAAGATTCTCCAATTACAACAACAATAACACATAATTTTGGTATTTTATAGACTTTGAATCGAATCAGTCACCGCAGTTTTGATTTGATAATCTTAAAATTTTCCAATAAGATCAATAACATAAAATGTTTTTTTTTTTTGGAATTCATGATTTGAGTGGTTTTTATTGGTGTACAACAAAATGACATTGAAAATAGAAAATTTTATTTTAGACGTGCATATAACATATCTTTGACATGTTTCTTGACTTTATTCGTTGCTGGTGACCGCATTTAGGAGAAGTTGGGTACAAAACCCTTCTGCCATAAGTATAGTTCTGTCCACCCGACTTTTTATGGAATAAAATGAAGGCTGATATAAAAGATAAAACAAAATCCTGCAATAATTGCCAAAGATCAAAAATCACAAGACACGTTTCTTTATCTTTATGTCCGTTTGATAGCTAACGGAAAGGTTCAAAGTTATTTACATTGATATAAATGGGCATTTCCTATGGTCAATCACTGTAAATATTCTTTAAACATTATTGATCGTATGACAAAATGGACAGAAGCCATTTCAATGAAA
>OZ017738.1:313727364-313917364 GCA_963969285.1 Odontomyia ornata | reverse complement strand
ATTTTAATAATTTCAGTGCGTTGTTGATGAGTGTTTAGTTCCATTTTTATTAATGACGTAGTTTTTACTTGTCAAATGACAGAAAATGAGACCTTCAAAAGTGACATCTACCGAAATAACGGGCTATTCAAAATAACACCTCTCATTGGGAAAACCTTGATATGTATGTATTCATGAACAAAAACTCTCCGCAATACGTAAATTCATCTTGAAAAATTTGGAGCAACAAAATACTGCCACCCCTCATCTTCCTCGGGAATGGGATTACATACTTGTATTGTGCGGGGAAACTAGTAAACGAGGCAAAAGATTTCACGTGTGGACATTTAAAGTTCAACGCAATTTGAATGAACTTTTGTGATGATTTTGGGTTTGTTCTTTTGTTGTGGGTAATAATTAACATGTTATATTCTGTAGTTGATTGAATCAAGGTAATTGTTGCTTTGATTTCAATAAGGCAAAAATGGTGCGACCATTCAATAAAATAATTGACCATGATGAATTTCGTCATACCATAAGAACAAACATCCTCTGAGACAACATGCATAATATTGTATATATTGACGAATTACTACTCATGGGAACGCTGAGCCTGTGACCTGAGATGTATTAATCCATGTTACGTAATTTTTGTCTGCTGAGTACAAAAATACTACTTTTTGAGATAAAGGCAACTCATTTATACTGGAAATTAAATTTTGAAATTCAACGTTTCTCCAGGTTCTTCCAACAGTGGGAAGCCATCGGACTCCTCCATTCCAGAGGTCCCAAAAATATTTTGAAATTCTTCGCTTTTTTTATGTATCAAACAAAACTGTGATATTCGATATTAATTACTTGAATCGATTGCTTCGAAGATATGATAAGCTTTCACTAATGAAAATTAATCTCCGACTGCGTTTTAAAAGATTATTTAATTTTTGAAAACTAATAACAGGAGTAATTTAAAAGTACATATGTATGCAACGAAAGCTGGACAAAGTATTCGTGACAAATACTCAAGGTTTGAAATTATTGTGTAATTATTTTCTCAAGACGTTCAGAGACCAATGGAAATCAAATTCAAATCGCTTGACTTAGACAATGAGTTTCAAAATATTGATGAAATAGAGCAGTTTTGCTGAAATTGAGTTTTTTGTTTAAATAACACACCAAAACAAAAATAAACGTATACGTTTACATTGCCATCGATAAGAACACATTGCAAAAGTGTGCGTGAAAGAAGTTTCAACTATTGCCATTTCTCACGCTACTAAAAACGATAAGTTGGGTAAACAGAACTACGCTCATGTCAGAAGGGTTTTGTACTCAATCAACGATATGCAGACCTCAATAATGAATAAACTCAATACAAAACTAGCCACCATTTTTTTCAATATTACTCATATGATTGCATGAAATTGTAAAGATATTTTATCATTCGTCTTAGTTGAAAATCTGGAGAAGATTTAATCAAAAGTAGAGTTTCTGGTTTGATGGAAACGTCAAATAAACAGTAGAAAACCGTACATTATTTTTGTTACAATAAGATAGATTTCAAATGGTTTTTTCTTGCTTGAGTACGATTTGAGTTTATTGAAACTTACAGAGAATAAGGTGAATAAGTAAGTTTAGTGTATTCTGTAAATGCTGCATTTACAAATTCTCCTATTACATCAACAGAAATTGAGCCAATTTCAATTCCTAAGGTATTTAATATTATTGTACTCAAAAAACTAACTGCAATGATTTTGTTATCCACAAAATACGTGCTATCATCAAGATTCAAAAGCCTGTATATATTTCAAATTTTAAAGATGGGGAAAAATTCAACAAATTTACTGAATACTCTCATTTGAAATGGCCGCCAATTCGTTTTACAATTACTAATATCACTCATTGAACGAATTCTGTTTATATTTAATATATAATTTTTTTTTTCTTTATTGGAATGTATGCGGTACAGAGGCCTTATAATATAGTAGGTGTTCTGACAAGGTCATCTCACCATCGTTTGAACATTACTTAAAACTATGCATATTATCGTATTTCTATGAGATTATTACAATTAGCTAGAGGAAAATTTAGGCAAAAACCTCTACTGAACTTATATTAGCTTAACATCACTTAACTTTCTACTTATAACTAGCTAAAATCTATGAGGCTAGGTTACGGCCAAAAGATAGGTGGTAGCAACTGCTGATTTTCAATTCGCCAGGGCATGTATTAGCGGATTGGGCGAGTCTTTTGCTTTCGCGATTAATTTGTCACGGCGCAATGCAGGGAGCTTACGAATTGGACTAACGCCAGCCAGTCTGTGTAGCTTTTCAGAAGAGAAGTAAAATGGTTTGTTAAGGACCATTTTCAGGTATCTATTTTGGGTGATCTGAAGCTTTGTTACTAGATATTTAGCACATTGGATCCAGGTAGGCGAGCCGTATAGGATGATCGGTTGGATTGCCATTTTGACGATGAGGACTTTGTTTCTGGTGTTGAGACGTGAATTACGATTAAGAAGGGGATAAAGCGAAAGCACGGCCTTAAACGCTTTGGAGCTAATATGCTCAATATGTTTTCTGAACTATTCCTTGGAGCGAGGATCTTAAATATCTTGAACGAATTCTGAAAGATATTCATGATGCTTATCTGAAAGATATTCATGATGCTTATCTTTCTTAGAGTTGAACCTCTGAATTGATTGGAAGCGCATTTTGTTCCATAACCACGTATTATTCTTTTGTGATACAGGAAAATTCAAATCACCATAACTTCGCAAATACTATTCGAAGTTTCAATGCTGCTTAATTAGCCTTATAAATAGCCATTAATGAATCAAATTTAATTGAATTAAGTTAACCTCACAATTGCATGCAATAAAATGAAAATTTTATAAATCATACTAATACTAAGCAAGTTTACTAGATTGTGATTGTGGAGTGAAAGAGCTATCTTTAAAATATTTTTCAGATTTTTCAGTCCACAGTTGTTGGACAGCGGGGGGGGAGGTCAACATTTTCAATGTGTATTCTCTTCCCCTCATAAAACCTTTTGACGTTTTGTTTGCCTGTGAAACTTTCACTAACCAGGAACTTCTGAGCTGCCCAGAGAAAACTTGCTGAGATAGACAAATGGACGGACGGACGAACAGATAGGTACCGATTTCAACAGGACATTGTAAGAACTTTTTTTGCAAAACTCTAAAAGGAACTACAATATATTCAGAAAACGTAACTGTTCAAAAATATTTTTATGTCCCTAATTATGAGAAAGTAAAATTTCCACCACGTCGTCTCATTTGAATATGCTCTTCAGGTATCATCAATTGGTACTGGTAGAAGGAAAGTTTCACTAAGTGCAATTTGCAAGAGAGGAACGTCCCTTTTCATTTTCTCTTTGAATTGCCAGCTCCATAATAACTTCAATGACCTCTTTATAAGGAAATGTGACATGAAAAAGTCAAGGAATACTCGATCTTATAGAAATTGTCGTACGCGTTGAGGAGGGTACTCAGACGATGGCTAGACCTTTTCAAGATAATTCGATTGTTTATATGCGGAGGCCATTCCTGTGATATCCCATGATTACGTGTTTGACGGCAAGTAGAGGAAAATACTTCATACGTTATTTGGATTCAACGTGCTTGTAGGTGTATTAGAATTCGCGAATATAATATGCACATTTTTGTATTTTTTTCACAAATTTCTTCATTTTTCAATTTGATTTAAAAACTCGAAGGAATAATAAGTCGAAAATCTATTCATTGAAATTTCATGCAAATCTCTGCGATATAAAAACGAAACCAAGTACAACCTGCATGCACACATGTCATCCATGATTATATTTAATTCCTGAGATTTTTGTAAATTGTTTTTTATTCCATATGTTCGGTTTCGTACTACGTTACGAGTGCTTATTGAAATCGTCACATGTCTGTCCGTTCGTTCGATTACCCATCTGTTTATCTTTCACAAGCAGTGTTTCTCAGAAACAATTGTACCTACAGAAACCAAATTTGGTAAATTTATCAGAAATCAGAGGGTATGAATATCAAAATAGTTTTCAAAGGTTCTTTAAAGAGTCTCTCTTAATATAGAGATGACGCTCCAAAAATTTTTATACCAAAGATCATTGCGCGGTATATGAAATGATAGCTTTTCAAACAGATTAAAAAAAACTATATAGGAAGTCTTCTTGCAGTACAATAACAATAAATACCTTAGAATTCAAAGTTCGATCAACTTTTTTAATAAAAATACGATTTATGAATTTCACATTACCTTCAATAAAATACGACATGTACCCTTAAATTCAATAAAATTTTGTGTCTACTGTCTAAAACTAAATTAGTGAAATCCTGACTAATTTTATCAACGAAGCATTGTTTCACCGGAAAAGTACTAAATTTGTCTGCATTTAGGTACCAAATTAGTAAAATTTATATGCTCTGCATGATTTCGCTAAGCATACATTTTGATTTTCATTAGGTTACCAAAGTCAAATGGTAGAAGTCTCATATAGTATTAAGATAGAGGAACATAGGGTGTTGCACGTATTCATGGTTAAGTTGGTTTATACAACTCGTATAGCGGTCTACAAAGGCCAAGAATTGATTCCTTTGAAAAATACATTTTTTAGCCACGAAGACATTACTTTAATTAGTAGTATTCTATACTAACTCAAATAGTCATCATCTCAAGGATAGCAGCCTAAGCCGGACCTTGGCCTCCAAGATTAATCTCCTCCGATCATTATTGTTTTTCAACTTCGTTCTCCAGTTAATTACTTCCAGCAAGGATCTGCTGTCAGCTTCTACCATGTCTTCCCATTGAGTCCCCAGTACTCCTACTAGACGTCTACCTTGTGTTCTTCCTTTCCCTGCCATTCCTTCTGTATGTCCCGCCCACTGCAATTTACGTAACTAACTAACTTAACTTCACGCAAGTAGGTACAGGTGATTCGTCAAACAATTCATACAACTCGTTGTTGTAACGTAGTCTCTACACTGTTCCTTAAATCACCAGGCCGTAGGTTTTTCGGAACACTTGTCGTTCAAATATGTTCATTGTTTTTTTGGATTCGCCTGTCAGGGTTCAAAAGGTGATCAGTCACTGGTTCAAAAAGTCCTCATTGCCAGCACCAGTCGGGAATGTGAATTTCTTGCATGTAGCGTAAGATTTCGAAAAAGAATTTGGCTTGCCTACTACTTCGACGTTCGTATTTAGGGACCCTTTATAGAGGCGCAAATATTTTGCTAATTAAATTGAGTTCCACATGTATGGACCGCATATTGAAAACCAGTGGATAGAAAATTCTTATAAACATTAAAAATACAGTTTTCATCCTTCTCACATTTGCTGTTTATACATGTCACTGTGGTTACCACACAAAGGTGATAACTTGTCGGCTTAAATAGCTCAAATAGTTCACTTCAAAAGATTTCCATAAAAGTTTAATCAGCACTTTGGTTGCCATTGATAAATATATTTTGAATTCTTTTCTGAACCATCAGGTGTCATTTTGAATTTTTATTCAAAACGGTTGACTAAAAATATGAAGCTGTAAATTAGCGACTGTTTTATTCGTCATCCGATTTGCATAATTTTTTGCAGGTTAAATTAACTTATCTTGATAACTTATTATTTCAAGTTTCATCGGAATCTGTTGAGAAACTTGGCTGCTAGAGGGCTACAGAAGTTTAAAATAAATATTTAAACCACCCCTCTATGTGGAGAGACCCCACTTTATGGGGAGACCCCTCCTTAAACATCTTAAAATATTTTCTTGCACTGCGAATTTCAAGAGACACCACTTTTGACTTTCATAGAAATTTTCCTCATTCTAGCTCATGTGGTTTGCCAGAAAACTTGCTGTCACGCACGCACAAACGGACAGACAGACAGACAAGTCGTAATTTTATTATTTTATTGGAAATTGTAAAAATATTTTACAATATGCTTAAAAATGGTCTGCTTTATAAATGCTTTCAAGTTACTCGTAAGTCATTTAAAACGTTTCCATGAAAAATATTAATTATTTTAGTTGCTACTAAAATAGCGAATTGCGCTTACCTCCTGATCTTTGAATGTATGCATTTGATTTTGGATTATTTAATATCCTTGTGCGCTAGCACCTCATCAATCAATGTGCTAAATCTCGTTCAAATCAGAGTTTCACTTTAGACAGGGAAAAGTATTCAATTTTTAGTGAAAATGGCAGCTAAAAATATTAGGCTTTAAATTTTTGACTTTTTGATCTTTTATTCGAAAAGAATTTAAAACAGAGATCCATAATCTCAAGTTTCATCAAAATCTGTTGAAAAATGTGGCCGCTAGGGGGCCACAAAAATCTGAGAAAATTGCATATTTAAACCGCCACTATTTTGAAAATCACGCATGCATAGTCACCAAAATGTCAAAGTCTCTAGATCTAAGTAATTACTATTCTTAAAACCAGGCTTCATATACATCGGATCGAAATTGTGACTTTTATTATGAGCTTCAATTAGCCGCCATTTTGTTTCTTGTGACCTGACCTCCAGTTTTTTTAACACAATTCTTTAGATATTTATAGTTTTTATCAAATCACAGTGTTTCATTAACATTGATTCAAAGCTTTGGTCACAGCTACAACAACAAAATTTTGTACATATTTCGATTTTTGAGTGGCCGCCATTTTGTTTCAGATCAGCCGACTTTGGATTGTTTATTGAGAAACTCACCACATACATCAGTAAAACTTTGTACCAAATTTCATCCAAATTGGAGCTATGCTTTGGTCAGAACAGAAATCATGATTTTTCGTCTAAAATGGCCGCCATTATGTTTTCGCGGGCCGATATAGCTGGTTCATGAACTTATCCGAGATATTTACCTACTACACTTTTCCTGAAAATTTGGTGAAAATCTGAGCAAAATTGCAACCTCTAGCGTGGTCAAAAATTTTGTTAAATCCCATCTATATATATATATATATATATATATATATATATATATATATATATATATATATATATATATATATATATATATATATATATATATATATATATATATATATATATATATATATATATATATATATATATATATATATATATTATAAGATACTCTCCGCAATAGGCAAAGTTCTTCGTCCAATGCCGAAATTGTCAGGAGCATGGTCACACCTAATTTTATCGCAGGTTACAAAGTCTATTTATAGTCTGCGGAGAACTCCACTCTACAAGCAAATGCCATTAAAAACAACAGGTCAAAGTAATACGAGAGTACTCTTGATAGAAGGGATTTGTAAAATAATTAACTCAAGCAACGTATTCTGATTATCGAAACTGAACTCAGACATATATTCCATGAAATGAGTTCAGAAAACCAATATACGGTAGTTACTATTTGTCTTTCAATTCGACGCTATTTTTTTTTCGATGTGTTGATCGCATTGTTGAGTAAGCATGATAACATATTGATGTAACAAAACACTATTAACATTTTACCCAAAGTGCCACATACCTGTAGTGTCTGCATAATTTGCGAGCCTCCGCAATATTACGTGTTATTATTTGTGTTATTGATTAATTTTCAATCGACCTTAACTTTGCTTTTCATATCTTGATTTTTATGAAACTTCCAGGGAAAATGCCTAGAAAATTAAGTATTTCCGAAAATAACACCATCATAAGTTATAAAATAAAAATTATCAAATATTATCAGTTAATTTGAAAACAGTATAAAAAAAACCAACAAAATTTATTAAAAATTTCACATAAATAAAAAAACATACAAAAAAGTGCTCACAACTAATATCTTCTCCTGTTTTGTAGCACTAAAGCCCCTCTCGGGCCTTCGCTGAGAGATAGTTAGAGTATCTCATTTTCATGACCGTGTTGATTTTTTTTCGGAAGTTGTTTTGTTTAGTACCATGCTCCCGTGTGCCTGCTCAGCTACGATATGATCTGATTAAATCAGTACATACCACTACTGAATGAACACTCGTAGTTTATCCCAAAAATCTCCTGAAATAAACCACGTTACTACCAACGAGATTTGAACCTTAGAACTTCAGCTTATATGTCACAGCTAATATGTAACAGCTTAATTCCAATCAATGCTGTAAAAAAAATTTAACTGATCCTAACAGAACAATATTGTAATATTCCTAAAATACATGAAAGTTTTTTCAAATTACAATTAAAATTAACGTAGTAATAATGAGTTGCAATAAAAAACAAAACGGAAAAACACAAACGGCCATGAATGATTTCGTAATTGCCATCTAGCCTAGGTACCCCATCTTAGCTCGACCAGCTTCAAAATTCTTCGCAAATGAGTATCTACATTGAAATCGTTGAACCCACGAGCTAAAAATCGGAGGATATTTTATCTTCTTATTGGTGGCCTATATATATATATATATATATATATATATATATATATATATATATATATATATATATATATATATATATAAACGATACACAATCGTGACACCATCAGAATCAAAAACAAATCGATTCATATCCAAATATACGAATGCTTCTAGAGGAATAAGGACTTTCTGTACAGACCAGTACATCCGCCAAGAAATTTTCGTTCAAAACTCGTTACATTTCCATTGTACTAGCAATCTGGTGATACCAAATCGGACATCCATGTGTCAAGACTGGTTGAAACACGGCCTTAAAAAACATAAATTTAACATTTTGATCAAAGTATCTAGAATGAAAGGGTCATCGAAGGGTATTGTTATTTTACGCGCTTTACTGAGCATAATTTTGACAGGTCCGTTATAGTACGTATAGTGATCGAGATTAACACCGAGATATCGAACTAAGAATTTACGAGATTGCACAATAAAACATTCACGGTTTCGCCCAAAATAACAGTGAGCTAGTGAAATTCAAATATTATACATTTTGGCATTGTCACCAGAAATAATTCGACAACTATCACTAGATTTGATCACGGTTTTCACAATTAATATTTTGCTATTTTATATATATAATTGATAAGTAATGCATAGTTTAGCTTTGAATCTTTGCTCATGTAGATTCAATTGCACTAAATAGTTAAGCTTATATGCATGTTAAGTAGTAAGCTTTTGAAATTGCTGGTAGATGCAAGTAGCATAAAAGTAGTGTAGTAGTCGTTGCGTATGGGCGTGTTTTAAATCGCTCCTGTCAATAATTTTAAAAACGTCAATTTGAAGTTAATTTTTTAATAAACTTGTTTAGTCGTCGAATCATTCAAACAATTTCCCACCGCTGGGGACCCGGGACCAGGCATTGCAAATGCTTAAAATACAAAAATTATGAAACGAAAAAACAACCAAGAAAGCTTTGAGCGTATTCGAAGTAAAGAATTGGAAAGAGTAAAGAAAACGCTAGAGTTACTAAAGAAAATGAGGCGATGAAACTCCGGTTTAGAAATTCGTAGGAAATGATATAGCAATTAACAAACGTCAACAAAACAAAAAAAATGAAGCCACTAAATACGTCCAGAAAAGCGACAACAAGCATCAACAAAAAAGAAGTAGTCACACAATAAGCTCAACAAACGAATAAAACAACATTACAAGATACGAAGAAGTCAACATTCCAAAATGCTGATACCATACGTGTATAAGCGCGAGAGGAACAAACGACAGCGCAAATTACTATGCGGTACTTACTGCAATGAATGACGATATGGACATCGGTATGGAGTGTCAAGAAAACAAAGAAAATATTGATGATTCTAGTGATAATTTTATAGAATAGTTAAAATCAAAAAATAAGAAAAAGGAGAAGAAGCAAAATGGTTTACCTGCTCGTTTTCCTATTAAAAATAATAAGATAACTGAGAAAGTTCCTCTGATTAATGTCTCTGGGCAGCGCGGAGAAGATATGGTTTGACTATTGACAGCCAAACATCAGAAGTTACAATTATAACAAAAACAATGGCTGATTTCAAGCAAGCGAAAGATGCTCTTAATAGTGTACAAGCTCTTCACTTTACATACTTGTCAATGGCGGAAAAAAAACATCAGACCTTCTTGTTGAGGGGCTTAGACTGTGGGGAGAATACATTTGATTTCCTTGAAATGTTACAGGAAGCAGCATCAACTATCAAATTCAATAGTCGGAAAAATTTTTCTACCCGGAGATCAACTGTTGAGGGCGAAATATGACCATTTTATTTGGTAAAAATTTCTAACGATAGCAGTCCAAGTGCTCTCCACAAGGTAAGGTACTTGAATCCTAGAGTTGTCAGGTGGGAGTGTCTCTAAAAGACTGAGGTCAACTAGTGTTACACGTGCCTAACATTCGGCCATTTAGCTGCTAATTATGTCATGTACTATTGCTGCATTAAATGTAAAAATATTCATACCCCCGATGAATGCAAATTGGCTCAAATAGTGCCAAAACAAATTATGCTGCGGTTATCCACAATCATATCGAAATGCCCTCGGTATCAAGATGCAAGAGTAAAATTTTCCCCAAAACAAACCCAAGTACATTGAAGTGTGTTACCTTCCAACTTCGTCAAACCCGGAGTATCATTTGCACTTGCTGATAGAAGACCAGCAGACAACAATATAAATTAAATGAATTATGTAAATAATATAAGTGGCAATAATGAGTTGCTTCTGAAAACTTACCAATAGCTTGAATTTCTTCCAGAAAAAATAAATAAACAAGATCAAAGAATCAATTTCGATTTTCAACCTTTAGCCCAACATACCTCAAAATTGTTTGTTATCCTGTCACATTTCCATGGAAATGTCAATCAACGTTAAGTCCATTGTTACATCAACGTGACTATCTCCTTAAATTCATTGCTAAGTAAGAGCCTGACATCATTCTTTTCACTGAAACCCACCTCAATTCATGGTGCTCCATGATATTCAAGGATTTTGAATTCGTAAGAAACGATAGGGCTAACGGGTGTCCCGGTGCCGGGATAGACCCTATTGTTTCCAAAATATTGAGAAAGTCAAACTCAAGAGCTTTGAATTTCTTGAAGTGTCCATTATAAAAACTTCACTACCTGGTGGGGATAACGTTCACCTTATTTCTGCTTATGCAATTTGTCAAAATGTTCTCAAATTCAAGGAGGAGCTCAATTCCTTATTTGAAATACGTGAATTAAAAAGGGCTGCATAGTTATTATTATTGCAAAGCATACATCACGGATGAACACCACCAATAAGCCCAGAGGTGTATTTCAGAAATTGTGGATAACAGAGGACCATTTTGAATACAGGTGCACTCTATGTATATGCGTCGGAATACCACCTCTGAATTGCTGACGCAAAGCTTGAATTCAGTTTTAGGAGTCTTCAACGGAAATTTCAGGTGTCCCTTACGATAGCGACCTTAACGCACTCGTAATAGAACTCAATCATCAAAAGATTGATGCCTTCCTCATTCCAATTCAACATGAAAATCATCGGTTGAGTTTCAAAAATACAGATTCTGGAAAGTTTCAAAAAAAGTTTAATCGAGTGTACGAGACACAATATCCTTCTTATTATGATGGAAGCGCTTGCTCAATGGTTTCTGATGACAAGAATCTAACCAACGATGAAATAGATCTTTATTTGTCGAAGTTATACGTTGGAAACGATTGAGACCATTCCGAAGTTAAAAAGTTTGAAAACCCTTCTTCTTCGCGTCAACAATATTTATCGGCGATTTTTGGACTTCAACCATCCTTCGTTGGCTTCGATGAAATTACACCTGAAGAATGTCCGAAACTTAATCTCTTCATACTTCAAGGGTGAGGCTAACAAGCAATGGGCAGAAAAACTGAGAGGTAATAGGCAATAGGACCCAGATGGCGTTTTCATGAAAGTGCATAGCATACTCCGCAAGAATTCTCGCGTGTAAGTATCAAATCTTGAATTCGCTTGTGATGAGATAAATCCTTTGATAGGGCTGGTATCAAAATTGATAGTATGACTCCGGATAGAAATGCCGTACTCGTAGGATAAAATGACGGCTGCTTTAAATGGGAATATTGAGTAAATTTGTGTTATTTTTGCCAACTTCAGCATTGAAAATACTGGCTTTTAACTTTTGATGAAAACGTGAATTTCAAAGGTGACAAAATCATGGTGGCAGTTTACTTTAAGCCCAGGAATAACTCGCAGTTTCGTACGAGGTGACCGATATACTCCTCAGGAGCTGCCACATCAGTCACCTCGGGGCAGCTCGACTGCGGGGTTCCAGATGACCACGAACCCATATATATATATGTTGCAGCATGGCAGTGCTGCAAGCTCTATCGAGCAGTAATTTCCACATTTACGCAGTGGTGGCGAACTTATAAGAAAATTTTGTTTGAGGATTGCTGGTTGTCCTAAGTGAAAGAACTACATTGTTCTTTCACCCGAGCATTTTAGCTATCAACATAATAGCATTATTCGCTCGATGGACTTCAGCTGGTTCCAGCATATAGGCTGGTTCCATTAAAAATCTCGCAGTTTCGTACGAGGTGACCGATATACTCCTCAGGAGCTGCCACATCAGTCACCTCGGGGCAGCTCGACTGCGGGGTTCCAGATGACCACGAACCCATATATATATATATATATATATATATATATATATATATATATATATATATATATATATATATATATATATGTTGCAGCATGGCAGTGCTGCAAGCTCTATCGAGCAGCAATTTCCACATTTACGCAGTGGTGGCGAACTTATAAGAAAATTTTGTTTGAGGATTGCTGGTTATCCTAAGTGAAAGTATATCGGTCACCTCGTACGAAACTGCGAGATTTTTAATGGAACCAGCCTATATGCTGGAACCAGCTGAAGTCCATCGAGCGAATAATGCTATTATGTTGATAGCTAAAATGCTCGGGTGAAAGAACAATGTAGTTCTTTCACTTAGGACAACCAGCAATCCTCAAACAAAATTTTCTTATAAGTTCGCCACCACTGCGTAAATGTGGAAATTACTGCTCGATAGAGCTTGCAGCACTGCCATGCTGCAACATATATATATATGGGTTCGTGGTCATCTGGAACCCCGCAGTCGAGCTGCCCCGAGGTGACTGATGTGGCAGCTCCTGAGGAGTATATCGGTCACCTCGTATGAAACTGCAAGATTTTTAATGGAACCAGCCTATATGCTGGAACCAGCTGAAGTCCATCGAGCGAATAATGCTATTATGTTGATAGCTAAAATGCTCGGGTGAAAGAACAATGTAGTTCTTTCACTTAGGACAACCAGCAATCCTCAAACAAAATTTTCTTATAAGTTCGCCACCACTGCGTAAATGTGGAAATTACTGCTCGATAGAGCTTGCAGCACTGCCATGCTGCAACATATATATATATATATATATATATATATATATATATATATATATATATATATATATATATATATATATGGGTTCGTGGTCATCTGGAACACCGCAGTCGAGCTGCCCCGAGGTGACTGATGTGGCAGCTCCTGAGGAGTATATCGGTCACCTCGTACGAAACTGCGAGATTTTTAATGGAACCAGCCTATATGCTGGAACCAGCTGAAGTCCATCGAGCGAATAATGCTATTATGTTGATAGCTAAAATGCTCGGGTGAAAGAACAATGTAGTTCTTTCACTTAGGACAACTAGCAATCCTCAAACAAAATTTTCTTACCAGAAATAACAAAATTCATTCAACTTTGTTAATAACACTGTAATTTGTTAATAAAATATTTTTTCTAGTAAAGTATCCTTGAATTTAAATTAAGGTGGTCCAAGAAAGGTCTTTATTCTCTGAAAATTCCATTCATAAACTTCTCTAGACCATTATATTCAATACCCCTAGCAGCATGAGACTTCAATGCAAATTTTTCACTTCAAAATACTGACAAAGTAACAGTCCCACCATTACCAAAATACACAGGGTTAAAAGCCTTATGGTTCGATTGCTCTTATGTAGGCAATCTTTTTGTGCCTGATAAAAGAATTAAATGTAATAAACCTGCCACCAGAAAAGAGGGTGGTCGACGTATTAAGTCCCCTTCCTTGGAAATCCCCATATTATCTCAAAACCTAAAACAGAGCTATGGAATGCATTGGACCTACATCAATGACCTCACCACCGAAACAAGTTGGGTAGACAGAACTACACTCATGTCCAAAGGGGATTGAACTTAACCTACTATATGTGGGTAAATAGAATGATTAAAGTCAAGAAAAACTTTGACGACATGCACAATAAATATATTTTTGCTTTAAACGAACTCCATTTTAACCAGCCAACATTTTTTCCAATATTACTAAAATTATTGACTGACCTGAACCTTAAATATATTTTTGTTATTCCTTAAATATATTGTTGTTATTTGGGGAAGATTCAATCAAAAGTGTAGTGTCTGGTTTGATGGAAAGCCAATGTGGTAGAAAAATCTTATATGATTGTTGGAATCGGAGGAAATTCAAAGGGCTATAACGCCGGTAAAATTTATTGAGCTTATAGAATAAAATTAAATTTTGAAGCGCCACTTAATTGGCTGATTTTTTCCAATTTAAGGATACTAATACAGTTTTACTGACGAAAATGTTAAAGCCTACTATTATTAGTCAAGTTCAACGAATCTACGCGTCTGACTTAATTATTGTTGGATGTACCTCCATGATTTGTAAGGGGTTCTTCTTCTGCGTAGCACTACAGCTTCTCACAGGCTTCGTTTTCTCCAAAATGCGCCTTCAACTGTCTCGACCCATTGACCGCGTCCTCCAATTTCGAGCAGCTATAAACTGTCATTGTCAATTGAGTCAGACCAGCGTTTTCTCGGTTTCCCTACTGGCCTCTTGCCTTCAGTTCTCACAGCGAATACCTTATTGGGTATCTGTTGTTCGTCCATACGATTTATGTGACCAGCCCATTGAACTTCCGCAGTCTTAGAATCGTTGAGACCTTCAGCTCGTCAAAAATGTTACACAGCTCATGGTTTTATCGAATTCGTCATTGGTCCCGGCACTCAGAGGCATTCAATATGTTTGCAGATGCTTGGGTTAGGCTCCATGTTTCGCACCCAAAGTATAACACAGGTCTTATCACAGATTTGTATACTTGCAGCTCCGTTTTCCTGTGTATACAGCTAGTCTTCAAGATCGTCAAAAATGAAAAATTATAAATTTCATTATTGATTTTCATTATTTTGGCACCTAAATACAAAAATTTCCCCACATTTTTGAAATTGTATTCGCTAAGTGTAATGTTTTGTGTATTTAAGGTATTTTTCCTCAACTGCGTCATGAGATTTGTTTTATTTTCATTGATTTGTATTCCAACTAGTTTTGCCTCGCTGTCGATTTTCAGGAAGAATTCATTGGCAGTTATTCATGACCGTGCCAAAATATTGATGTTGTCTGCATAGGCTACTAGGCTCAACGTGTGTAGCAATGTACCCCATTTATCGATAGGTAGCTTCCTTATGACTTACTTCAGAGCCAAATTGAATAGCAATGGGGCCAGCCCATCTCCCTGCTTTAGTCCGATATTTGTGTTAAAGGCATCGGTGAGTTGGTTTTTGATGCAGACTTGGAAGGTCATCGACGTCATTGTCATTTTAATAAGACGGACTAATTTGGCTGGGATGTCAAAGCAAAGCATAATTTGGTACAGTACGTTACGATCAATACTGTCGTATGCTTGCTTAAAGTGAACAACAATTTGGTCTACGTCTATGTTGAACTATCAGCATTTTCCAAGTATCTGCTTGACTGTGAATAATTGGTCAGTTCTCGATCTCTAAAACTAATTTGATAGTCTCCAATAATACTTTTGGTATATGAGCCAATTTTATTTTCTAAGATTTCAGAAAATATTTTGTACGCCGAACAAAGTAGTGATATGCCTCTCTAATTTTCGCACTGTAGCTTGTCAATTTTTTGCGGATAGGGAATTTAATTGATTGGCTCCACTCTTTCGGCATATGTTCTTGTTGCCGAGTATGCTGGATAACTTTGTGAATAGCTTTTTGAACATGGCTGCCAACATACATATCTGCTGAGCTGCACTGGAATCTCGTCAATACCTGGGGCTTTATGATTCTTTTGGGCTTTGATGATGGAACAAACTTCATTCAGAAGTGGTAGAACCAATGGAAGTTCTCCGCAAACATCTTTACATTCCGACAGAGGAGATTCTTATAACATGATGCCCATCTTTCCTAAACCTTGGTTTCATCTGCGATTATATTGCCGACGTGGTAACAACGTTTCAGGCTTGTCACTACTTTGTATGCTTCTCTTGTGTTGTTACTCACTAAACTTACATCTATACTTTTCAATTAGTCGTCAGAGTATTTTCTTTTCTTGATTCTAATTAGCTTATTCGCTACTCCTCTGAGATTTTCATAGTTGATGAGCCCAAGGGCAACAAATACTTCAGAAAACAAAATGCTCTCATCCCTGTTAATAATAGTATGATTTGTAAATATCACATATTCCCCTGAAAATTGAAATGGTGCCCTTAAACTTCTTAAGGTTTTACATTTATGTGGGTTGATATAAGACCTTATGCCTACGAAATTTCATAGAAATCAGATCATAACTTAGTTATCGCCATTTCAATTGTATGGAATTACAAAAATATGTTGTTGATAGTCAATATATGTTATATTTCACATCAACCAAGGCACTCTTATTTACTTCGGATTTTCAAGAAAATTTAAGAAATATTGGTTTGATTGAATATGTTAAATGAGCCAAGCATTCAGAAAAATTATTTAACGTGAAATGAGATCGCAGATGGCTGCTGGCTATAAACGAGACTTTACATCTTTTAAATTGATACGAACGATTTCTTAAACAAGTATTGGGTGAATAATTCAAACCATCGATTCATGGCAGCAGAAAATTTTTTTCCGAAACATAGAATGGCTACAAAACTCTTTTAATAAGAGCTCTCTTCTGCCTCCTCAACTTGTTTTATCTATAATTATTGATTGTGAGTATTTCTCTTCAATTATTTATTAAATTGGATCAAGTGTTAAGAGTATGTACCTTGAGCGTTGAAATTGGGGAAAAATAACCTAAAATTATTCAATCTTCTCATTTAAAATAGTCACTATTTTATTTTACAATTACTGATACAACTACCTGAACCAATTCTCAGATATTAGTAACACCCATCATTCTTGAAACTTTCATGCAAATCCTAGAAAACCTGTAGCGTATGAGTCGGTAAAAAGCGAACATTGTTTCATATGTTAGGTTTACATAGTAATACAACGCCTATTGTTCTATAGTCATACAGGAAAATTAAAACCGTTATAACTTCGTGAAATACCATTCAATCCTTGTGAAACTTCCAGGACAGATCAATCTGATAAATAATCATTCGATTTCGGAATTTTATTGAATTAAAAGGTACCGTCAAGATTTTATTCAAGAAAATTTTAAATTGATAAAGCATATGCATGAATTGCAACTTCTCACCTTTTTGTTGTTATTGTACTCATGAAGGCCTACATTCAAAATTTTCGAATGCAATCGCTAAGGAGGGTACGCAAAAAGTTCGTACGTTCCCCCTTCCCCTGCCCCCACGGTACCGAAAAAGAAATTTTAAGACTTGTTCTGAAAAGATCTCATTAAGGCCCTTCCAATGACACCCTACTCGACTACCAATGGTGAAAAAAAATGTTGAAGTATCACCTCCCTATAATAGGAGACCCCCTTAGAACCCTTTAAAAAATGTTTCACCGTTGAACTTTGAAGAAGTCACTACTTCTGACCTTTCCACGAAGTCTCATCGCTGTAGCTACTATCGTTTTGCAGAATAAGTGCGGTGACACGAGTATACAGACGGACGGACGGGCGCAATTAGGTAGATTAATGTCCATTCAGGACTGCAACGATGGTCTTCTACCTCGGCAAAAGACGATGGTAAGATCCACCAAGGTTAGCCTTGCTTGGAGACGCGTGAATGCGCTGGCAGGCTAGCGTTGCGGTGTTGTGGAGCGAGTTCTTTTCCCCAGCACAAGGACCCCCAAAACAAATGTTTCATCCACGAATTTCGAGGGTTAAAAAATATCGACCAAAGTTGAGAAGGATGTAACCCACTAAGGGTCAAAGAAAACTGCTGACTCAAAGGACAAGCTAGGCCTCCAGAAAACAGATAGACTTAGGATGACTTTGTCGTTACCAACGAGACTTCTAGCCCACTAATAAGAGTGGGGCATGGCGAAATTGGCTCTACAAGCATACGCGGCCAATCTAAAAATAGCGGGCGAGATCACAAAAAACCAAGGAAGCATTCAAGTATTTATAGGCCCAATAACAGGAGCATACGAATGCGAAGCAGCAAAAAAAAAGAAGAACTCACTTGAAAAAAACAGAAGGAGCTACGGTGACAAACAAGGGAGCTGCAAATAAACAAACATAGCGATGTGAAAATCATCCCCAATTTCATGGTTAATAAATCGACAATCGAATTCAGCGAAGACGAGCTTTGTTTATTGAACAAAGGAGTAAGTTACGCTATATCTCCCGTGAGTATACAATTGGACAACGCCATAGTAGACATCGAATATGCGATAAGGGATATTGAAAGAAACGAGAAGGAAAACATCCGAAAAAAAAAATACGAGAAACGATTATCCGCACAAAAAAAGAAAAACGGCAGTAGAAAAGAAACCCATTAAATCAAACAACTAAAAGAGAAGCCAGTTTATTACCTAATGGCAGATCAAAGGAACAACGTCGTAATTATGAACAAGGACGGTTATGATACAATGATAGCACAAATGTTAAAAATCGGAAGATTTTTTAATTGTAGAAGGATCCTTTACAGGAATCCATAAAACGAGTTGAAAAAACACATAAGGAGTGTAAAGACGTAATGAACAACATAGGATACTTACGAGTCCTGAACCCAGTCCTCCCCTGAATAAAAGAGCCAAAAATACACAAAGAAGGACACAAGATCAGGGAAATTATAGTGGACCTTAGTTTCCTTACGTAGAAAAGGCAAAATGGCCAGTGCAAGAATACAACAAAATAGAAAATATTTACGGTATCCGGTCGATCCAAAACTCAGCGGAACTCATCAATCAGCTCCAGAAAGGTGGTCCAATCAATAATGATGAAACAATCGTGTCATTTGATGTAAAGCCGTTGTTCCCCAGTAAACTTATAAAATTGGCGTTATATGAATTCGAGCAATGGCTGTCACGAGAAGATAAAATAATGGAATGGAGGAAACTGAAACAATAAGCAAAGTTAGCGGCCGAAAACTACTTTACGTTACGGGGCAGGTTCTTCAAAATGGTGCGAGGAACAGCAATGGGGAATCCACTTTCACCGGTATTGGCAGAAATTTACATGACAGCGATGGAAAAGAAAATAAAATGATGCCTAGAGTGTAGCTTAGATAGGAGGATGACGTACTAGCGATAGTCAAAACAACGGAGCTTGACGAAATATTGGAAAAATTTAGCATGGAGCCGGAAAACAACGGAAGAATCCCACTCTTGGATGTGGTCATCATCCGAGAAGATGAAAAACTGCTGTTTGATATTTACAAGAAACCCACACCAACACAATGGACAATATCAGCATCGTCAAACCACGCAATACAGCAAAAACTGGCGGCATTTCATCATATGGTACACCGGCTAACGACATTGCCCCTCTGCGAAGACCGATATGAAATGGAGTTGGAAAACATCAAAAAGATAGGAGATATTAACGGTTACCGTAAAACAATAATCGGCCAGATGATCAAAAAAAGAGATTAAAGGACGCAATAAACGAACATACCATATAAATCGCGCAAAATAGTGAATCTTAAAATATTAAGGCGGCGATAACATAATCACCATTGTTTCTGAGGGCAAAAACAATACTGAAGAAAAGAAGCATCGACAAAATTAGTGCGAGCTGGAGTATGCAACTGAAAACCATTCTCGGAAGCCGAAAGGATCCAAAAAACATGTGAGAGAAGAATGGTATTGATAGAATAACATGATCAGAATGCAAAGATGTATACATCGAACAAACCAAACAGTTGATTGGCGTAACACTGCAGGAGCACTTCAAAGAAGCTGAAAACTGCCAAATTGGCAAAAAGAGACAATGCAATCTTAAATTAACAGTGGCGAAGCATGTGAGAGAGTCATCAAATAGGTTACAAATCAGCGGAAATTAGACCCTAACGAAAGCTTACACATCAGCCGGATAGAAAAACAAAAAAGGATGAAAACCGACCTGGGCAATAATTCTTCTTCTTCTTAGCGCTACAGCCTCTCTCGGGCCTTTGCTTCCTGCAAATAGCGCCTCCAACTGTCTCAGTCCATTGACCACGTCCTCTAATTTCAAAATTCGAGCAGCAATGAAGTGTCTTCGCCGACCGAGTCACACCAGTGTTTCCTCGGTTTGCCCACTGGTCCCCGGCCTTCAGTTCTCCCAACGAATACCTTCTTGGGAATCCGTTGTTCGTCCATACGATTCATGTGGCCAGCCCATTGCAGCTTCCGCCTCCGGGTCATCAAAAATTTCATACAGCTCATGGTTGTATCGAATTCGCCATTGGTCCCCATCTAGCTTCACTCCAATCATTGGAAGTCAGACGGGCAATGATTACTCTCCTCTATATTCATGTCTCTTTTCATGATCTGTGACCACAAAAATTAATATTGGCTTAAGACTACCTAGATTAAGTAATAAACGTAATTAGCTATTGTGAAATTTGCCTTCAAAATAAATTAGTAGATATACATATTAAATAAATATAAGGTTACCTGCTATTAGCGAAAGCAATCAAAGGATAGTTAAACTTGGTTTTTCAAAAAGGCAGAAAGTATAAAACTAAATGTAAAAACTGTAACTCACAAACTAATTTGCTCAATGAGAAAGGAAGGAAGTACCTTCTGAAACGTGCATATGAGAAAATAAAAAGTATAACTCACCCAAAAAAAGGAAATAAATTTTTTTGTTTTGATACTAACCCAAGGTGAAAAGGGTCCGGAAACTGAAAAGTGTTATAAATAATGGAGAATTGTTACCTCAAGACGTGGTGAACCCAACTAAGAATATCATCACGATTGCTTGCACCGCTTCTATGTCCCATCAGAATCCTACGCACAACACTTCTCCACGACTGAAATCGGTGTAAAGCGAAGGGAGTGTCAGAAGTTTTGACGTCAGGCTCAACGGGAACGGAACCGTGATGAGGCATGCAACTGGGTAGCAGCATATGAGTGGGCCCAAGAATGGCTACACAAATTAAATAATACCAGCAAGGGTTGCTGCTGGCAAGATCTAGTGGACAATGTGAACAAGGATCCATGGGGCTTTGGCTACAAGCTAGTTATGCAAAAGCTTGGCGCCCTATGGACGCCTTGCATACATGTTGTGAAAAGATGCACGAAATAGTGTGGGCTCCCTTCCCTGCCCATTCTGTCAATGTTGACCCTGTCCATGATGAAACAACAGTCGAGTGTCCACCTTTCATACAGCTGGAACTGGAAAAGGCAGTCCTTTCGCTGAAAGCGAGAAAGGCTCCAGGTCTATATAGTACTCCAGCTGAGGTGTTGCAACTTGTATATGACCATTGTCCTGAGTTGCTGCTCATCACATTCAACGCTTGCCTACGTAACAGGGTTTTCCCGGTACGATGAAATGTGGCGAGACTCATGCTGATCAGCAAGGGGAAAGAGAAATCCTGGATCGCCATCTGCGTATCGCCCGTAATGCATGCCAGACACGGCTGGTAAAGCGCTAAAGGAAATCATCAAGGGAAGTGTCACTGACGCAATTCATGCTACTGGGGTCATATTTCCTCAGCAGCATGGCTTTAAAATAGCACGCTACACCATTGATAGGATTGCAGAGGTAGTGGGTGCTGTCCAAAAGGCAAAGGCATATAGCCCTATCAAAGGATGGATCATCCTATTGGTGATATTCGACATTAGAATCGCCTTCAACTCCGCTAGGTGGGTTAATTAATATTCTGGGTACGCTGAAAACCCTTTTCAAGTTCCAGAATATCTAATGCGGCTTTTGAGGAACTACCTGACGGGGCGCAGACTGCTTTACGACATGACCAGGGCCAACGAAGGACGGCAGTTTCATCGACTGTCGCCCAGACATCTATGCTTTGTTCAGACCTATGGAATGTGTCCTACGACAAGCTACTGAGAACAGAGATGCCAGATGAGTTGCGCTTGGGCGGCTATGTGGATGATGTTGCGGCTCTTGTCGTTAGATGCACCGTTGAACAAGCGCAACTTAGGCTAGGTATGCTAATGCACCGAGTGAGAGACTGGATGACTGCTTGCGGGTTCAGTTCAGTACTGGAGAAAAACGAGGTGATCACCTTAACAAAAAATAAAATCCCTAGAGTAAAGATTATCAGTATTGGCGACATACTAACTGAATCAAAGCCAGTGGTGAAGTACCTGGGGCTACTGGTCCACTCAAAGATGAGTTTCTCTGAGTAAATGAGGGCAGCGGCAGAGAAAGCTATTTGGGGAGTATCGGCTCTGAGTTGACTTATGACCAACATAGCGGGACCCAGCTCATCGAGAAGACGCTTCTTGATGCGTGCTATATGGTCTGTGCTACTATGTGGAGCAGAAATATGAGGTAATGCTATCAGTAAGGAGGAGTACTGAAAACACTTGACACAGGTGCAGAGAAGAGGAGCACTGAAGATTAAATCCATATATCCGACGGTCTCTGATTTGGTAGTAAATATTATTGCAGGCATGGTACCTGTTGCCTTCTTTGCTAAAGAGTGCCACGCTATTCACTTACGTCAGAACGAGAACACGAGGAAGTAAGTTGCCCACGAGGAAAGACAGTTCTCACTCAATGGCTGGCACCAGTCTTGGGTGAATTTTACGAAGAGAAGGTGGACTGCGTGCTTCACCCCGGATGTAAGACCATAGCTTAATCAAAAAGATGGTTAGAATTACTTCTATCTGACCCAGGCTTTGAGTGCGCATGAGTATTTTCAATCTTACCTGCACAAGATTGGTAAGCCACGGTCCCCCGTTTGTTAGTTTTGTCCAAGAGAGGAAGACGATGCCTGCCACATATTTATAGCATGTACATAACGGGAAACACCTCTACAGGGAGACGAGAGGGCTCACTATATTGTAGAGTCGCAATGATGCTCGAATCAGTTGACAAATGGTTTCGGCATTCCTAAAAGATAAAAGGGACTCATAGCAGGTAGGGCATTGGAGCTGGGGGATCGCTTGCGTAGCAATTCCTCTTCCCCTCTCCCCTTCTGCTAGAGGAGGGATCTTCCAACTCGAAGGCACTTCACGGAGTAACAAAACGAAACTTGGCTCAAAGTAATATGTCAAACGGTTTCAGACGGCGTTTTCGGATTGACAGGGGCGATGCTTAGTGGGTAGTGCAGTTACTTGCAAGCATGGGAGTACCACAGTTTGTACGTGAATGACATTCACTTACCTATTGCAAAAAATAGGCGAGGTTAGAGCAGGTACATCGACGATAGACTAATTGCTTACTGTCAAGTAGATCTGTGAAAATACTGGAGGTTGAACGAAGACGTGCAATCAATCTTCGTTGACTTTAAGCAAGCATACGAGAGTTTTAATGTTAGTGTACTGTACCAAATAATGCTTTGCTTGATATTCCACTCAAATTAGCCCATCCTACCAAAATAGCAATGACATCAAAACCTTACAAAACCGCACCAATAACCAACTTACTGAAGCCTTTGACACAAATATCGGACTAAAGCAGGAAGATGGACTGGCGCCACTAGTATTCAATGTGGCTCTGGGGCAAATGATAAGAAATCTGCCTGTCGATAAAAGAGGTACGTTACTTTACAAATCGAGTCAAATGTTAACTTGGCGAAAGTCATCAACATTTTGTCACGATTGTTAAAAACTAGCCACGAATTTTTCCTCAAAGTCAATATACAATACAAATCAATGAGAATAAAACAAACCTTATCTTGCAGTCGAGGGAAAATACTTCAAACGCCCAACATATCAAACTTGCAGAATGCAATATGTTTAACGTGGGAAAATTTATGTACATGGGTGCCAAAATAACCAGAACTGTTAATGAAGGAGATGTAATAAGACAAAGAGATGAAATACGGTGGCTCACAAACAAAATTTGTTATTCAGTTTTCATTATCTTGAAGACCAGCTGCACACACAGAAAAACAAAATTTCAAGTATACAGATCTATGATAAGACGTTTTCTGTGCTACGAGTGTGAAAAATTGATCCAAACTCAAACTAGACGGGTACCAATGGCAAATTCAATACAACCATGAGCTGTATAAATTATTGAGGAGCCGGAGGTCTCAACGATTGTAAGACTGTGGAAGCTGCAATAAGCTTGTCCCGTAAATAATATGGACGACCAACAGATACTCACAAAGGTAGTCGTTGGAGAAGTGAAGGGCGGAGATCAGTGGGGAAACCGAGGAAATGCTGGTCTAACTCGGTCAATGGACTACAGTTCATGGCTGCTTGGATTTCGAAATTGGAGGACGCTGTCAATTGCCCAAGACAGTAAGAAGTGCTTGTTCCAAGAAGCTGAGGCTTGAGAGGGGCTATAACGCTACGAAGAAGAAAATATCAATATTGTAGATTTTCAATGCACTTTTACGGATAAATCACTGCTTATTTAGTTAGAAATATGCCAAAATAATAGTTACTTTTAGACCTGGATATGGTAAACTGACCATGAGGAGTAAAGCTTCTTAGCTTTCTACCAATTCTTTCAAAACGTTCCTCCTCCTACTTGGAATCCTCCCAGTGCTCATCAAAATTCAAATAATACTACTTTAGCAATCCATTTCCAAGATAAAAGATCCAATTGAGTAAATCTACAATATCTTTAACCATATATAATGGCATTTGAAAGAAAACAGTACTGCGCCGCTCTATTTTTAAATATTTATTTTCCAAATGCCTGCAAAACCTTTTATGTTAAATTCAAAGACTCTATAAGTAAAACTTACGACAACAAAACGATGATTTCATAAGGAATCTTTAGGGCCTACTCTATACAACATATACATATTAGATCCTCTAACTAATCCCCACTTTCTACCTATTACTTTTGCGGATAACATCGCCATCTTAGTCTCTAACATCAAATCAATAACAGCTTCGAGAGAGCTGTAAGGGCAGATCAACAGAATCATTGATAGAACAAAAAAGTGACATATAAAAATAAATGAGTAAAAAGTCCAACAAATAACTTTTACGCTTGAAAAGCGATACTGTAAACCGATAACCCTTAAAAATAAATAGCTATCCCAAATTACATTAAGTATCTCGGATACATGAAGTATCTGCATTTAGATCATAAATGAACGTGGGAGTCCCGTATTATAACAAGTCACAGTAGCAAGAGAGTACTCCTGCCAGAATGGTATTATAAAACAATTTGAAATTCAAACAACGTCTTCTGAATATCAAAACTTGGCCCATTCATATATTCCATGCATTGAGCTTGGACGAATGTATGGTCATTATGTATTTTGACTGACTGACTTGCTGACTTCAATGTTTGAGCAGGCATGATAACATAGTAATGTCAGAGCATATATACTAACTAGCACCTGCAATCGAGGAGCTGTCAAAATGAAAAGAGAGGCAAATAAACGTGTAAAAGATGGATTAAAAGTTACCTTGTGTTGGTAAAATTGCAAGCAAATTCAAGTTTTTGTTTACCATACATACACACTTTTAGTCTAATTCTCTCTACTCCATAAGTACCGTAGGAAATAAAATTTGTTCTAATTGCAGCTGCTATTTAGTAGATATGCTCTGGTAATGTTTTAGAATATTTCTAAAATGTTTAACAAAACACTTTCACATCTGTAGTGTTTGGGTCGGTCGCGAACGTGTATTCACATAGTACCACGTGTAGTTGTTGGTGTAATTAGTACATATTCAAGCGCCTATAATTTCGCTATTTATGGATGAATTTTTATAAAGCTTTCTTGTATCAGAAAATTTAAATTCAATTTTTTGGCAAATTTGGGGGTTTACTTTTAGTTTTTTATATGAAAACATAAAATTCGTAATATGTACTATTATCTTGATGGAGTTTTAACTTCTAAGGTATTTGTTGCCTTTGTATTCATAAAGATCTACTTTCCTGTTTTTTGAGATTTTTCTGTCCGAAGATATCCAATCGCGGGGAGGAGATACAAATTTTTCATATATTTCCCCTCACTCTGCACCGCTCTATGCTTATCATACTAGCTTAAGATTTATTTGGAAAAGCTCTCATCATAATATTTTATTTGATACCCCATATTGGCTACCTTTGGTAGAAAATTGTTATCAAGGGTCACCCCCTATTTGGGGAGAGCCCCTTTAAATACCTTGAAGTATTTTTTGTACTGTAACTTTTGAGAGGGCACCACTTTTGATATACGTATGAAATTTCGTTGCTCTAGCTAATGTAGTTTGTGAAAAAGGGTGTTGTGGCGCACGAACGGACGAAAGGACAGACAAGTCGCGATTTTAGTAGAAAGACCTCTTTTAGCTAATAAGCAGAAAATCCAAATTAAATAACATACACAAAAATTATATTAGCTAAATCAATGCTAAAACAGATCTGAACCTACCGTCTACAAATAATGCAAATCAAAATTATTGTATCCATTCTCGGTGCACTCAATGATGTTATATTTAAAATTATCCAGAGAGACACTAGCATTGTTTCAGTTGAAGTAGAAATACGCAAGTAAGCGAAAATTGCACAAAGTGATTGGCGATGCATCCAAACTTCTTCTTTGTAGCACTACAGCCCCTCTGGGGCCTTCGCTTAGAGATAGTTAGAGTATCTCATTTTCATGACCGTATTGATTTTTTCGGAAGTTGGTTTGGTCAGTACCATGCTCCCGTGTGCTTGCTCAGCTATGATATGACCTGATTGATCAGTACATATCTGATTAAATCAGTACATATCCAAACACTACAGCAAAAGCCATGTTACAACCAAAACTACACAGAAAACTAAAACACATTTACCTTACTGAACTTGCACATGATTCACAACATAATAACAGCACAAGGCAGTTAATAGGCATTTAAGACAAAGCACTTAACCATGGGGTCGAAACAAGTCAAAGTAGCAAGAGGGTTTTCCTGCCAGAGAGTTTTCTAAACCAATTAGTAACTCAAACAACGTCTTCTAAATTCCAACAAGTTGGGTAGACAGACCTATGCTCATGTCAGAAGGGTTTTGTACTCAACTTACAAAATGCCGTAACCAGCAACAAATAAAATTAAGAAACACGTCATGTTCGAGGATCATACTATTATTAACTAAGTTGAAAGAATTTTTAATTCTGAGGTATTTGTTAAAATTTCGCTTGATAATTTTTTCAGATTTTTTTAGATCACGGGTGTCCATTCGCGAGGGAGAAAACACATTTTTCATGTATTTCCCCCCCCCCCTCTCTGTGCCCCCACTGAAGCAAAAACTGTCAGTTTAAGAACTGTTTTGAAAAGCTCTTTTATTGAATTTAAGGGTACCATTTAGATTTTATTCGAAAAAACATAAAATCGATAAATCATACTATTTCTAACAAAGTTGAGTGAATTTCGACTTCTCATGTATTTGTTGTTGTTGTACTCATTAAGGCCTACATTCATGATTTTTTTCAGATTTTTCGGATGGAAGGTGTCCAATCGCGAGGGGGGGGGGGGGGGGTACGCGAAAAGTTCGTACATTTCCCCTTCCCCTGCCCCCCTCGGTACTTATAAGGCAATTTTGAGACTTGTTTTGAAAAGATCTCATGGAGACCTTTCTAATGACACCCTACTCGACTACCAATGGTGAAAATTTTTTTTGAGGGGTCAACTCCCTATATGGGGAGACCCCCCCTTAAACCCCTTTGAAAAATTTTTTCTCCCTTGAAGTTTCAAGAGGTCACCACTTCTGACCTTTCCACAAAGTTTCGTGGCTGTAGCCTCTATAGTTTCGGAGAAAAAGTGCTGTGACATACAGACGGACGGACAGACGGACACAGGTCGTGATTGCAATAGGGTTTTGTATTTTAGTACAAAACCCTAAAAATTGACTCATACTCGTATACAAACTCCATACTTTGAGTTTAAAAAATTAACACATTGTTATTGTGTATTTCTATCCTGGTATTTTGTTCAAAATGTGTTGACCTAATTGTCTGAATAGTCATGATAAACTATTAATTTTACAAACCATTTCTAAAATTTACATAAAAATTCCTACATATCTCTAGCGTCTAGGTCCTTTCCAGACGTGTATCTCAAGATTGTCGTCTGCTGTCGCTATTGTAATTGTTAACTATTCAATTAACTATAACTAAGCTGCTTATGGTTTGATTGCTGTGTGAAATTTTCAGGATATGTATGCCTGCTACTAAGAAACCTAGATTCGAGTTTATTGCAAATTTAAGGGCCCCTTTTGATTTCTCTGGCAAACACTTCAATTTCATAATATGTAGTTGTTGATCGAATTTTGAATTGGTACGAGGTGTGTTCAAAAAGTATCACGAATTTTTAATTTTCGCGGGTTACGTATATTCGAATTTCGATTTTTTTGTGGCGTTATGTTGGTACTCATGTCTGTCACTTATGCCGACAAGCTCAGCCATTTTGAATGTTCACTTAGTTGGTGATAGCTGCTTTACTTGCACGTGTTTTCAATCGTCTTCGATTTTTACTTATTCAAAAAAATGGATCAAAGAACGTGTATCAAATTTTGTGTGAAAAACGAAATTAAGTGCGCGGATGCATTCCGAATGTTGACTGCGGCATACGGAGAAGCTACCTTGGACCGAAGCAACGTTTATCGGTGGTACAAAATGTTTTTAGAAGGCCGAGAAGATGTGAACGAAGAAGAGCGTGCCGGACGCCCGAGCACTTCAACAACAGACGAAAAAATTAATGAAGTGGAGAAAATGGTATTGGCCAATCGTCGAATCACCATTAGAGAAGTTGCTGAGGACCTAAACATATTGATTGGCTCGTGCCATTCGATTTTTATCAACGATTTGGGCATGAGACGGGTCGCCGCGAAATTCGTACCAAAATTGCTCAATTGCGACCAAAAACAGCAACGCATGAACATTGCTAATGAGATGTTAAATTCTGTCGGCGACGAACCAAATTTGCTCCAGAGGGTCATAACTGGTGACAAATCGTAGGTTTATGGTTATGACGTGGAAACCAAAGCTCAATCATCTCAATGGAAGCTGCCGCATGAACCAAGACCGAAAAAAGCGCGCCAAGTTCGGTCGAATGTGAAAGTTTTGCTGACAGTTTTCTTCGATTGCAGGGGCGTGGTGCATCATGAGTTTTTGCCACAGGAAAGAACGGCCAATAAGGAATCTTACCTGCAAGTTATGCGCAATTTGCGCGAAGCAATCCGCCAGAAACGCCCGGATTTGTGGGAGAACGAAAATTGGCTTTTGCACCACGATAACGCCCCTGCTCACACATCGTTGCTTGTGCGCGACTTTTTGGCCAAAAACAACACACTAATGATGCCGCAGCCACCGTATTCCCCAGATCTGGCCCCCTATGACTTTTTCTTGTTTCCTAAACTGAAGAGGCCCATGAAAGGACGACGTTACGCTACGCTTGACGAGATAAAGACGGCATCGAAGGAGGAGCTGAACAAGATTAAAAACAAGTTGGGTAGACAGACCTAAGCTCGTGTCAGAAGGGTTTTGTACTCAACTTACAAAATGCAGTAGCCAGTAACAAATAAAATCAAGAAACATGTCATGTTCGAGGATCATACTATTATTAGCAAAGTTGAAAGAATTTTGACTTCTGAGGTGTTTGTTATAGTTATACCCAAAAATATCTCCCTTGATAATTATTTCAGATTTTTTAGATCACGGGTGTCCATTCGCGAAGGAGGAAACATATTTTTCATGTGTTTCCCCCCCCCCCCCCCCCCCCCTATGCCGCCCAGAAGCAAAAACTGTCAGTTTAAGAACTGTTTTCAAAAGCTCTCATAGAGAACTTTCAGTTGATGCTCATATCGGCTACTTTTCATGAAATTTTTTTTCAGGGGCCACTCCTCTGTACTGTAATCATCGATTCATGGCCTGTTTATTAGAATCTTAGAATGGTTACAAAGCCCTTTTGCTAGGAGCTCTCTCCTGCCTTTCCGACTTGTTTCAAATGTATGTACTCACTTTCATGATACCTATCATTCCTGAAATTTTCATGCAACTCCTAGCAAAGCTGTAGTTTCTAAGTCGGTAAAAAGCGCATATGGCTCCATAGACATATGTTTCCATAGTAATACAGGGCATATTGTTCCAAAGTAATGCAGGAAAATTCAAATCACTATAACTTCGTTAAATATTATTCGATCTTTATGAAACTTTCAGAAAAGATCAATCTTATGAATAGTCATCCGTGTGCTAAACTTTTAAGGGTACCGTCTAGATTTTATTCAAGAAAACATAAAATCAATAAATCATACTATTACTAACAAAGTTGAGTGAATTTCGACTTCTCATGTATTTGTTCTTGTTGTACTCATTAAGACCAACATCCATGATTTTTTTTCAGATTTTTCGGATGGAAGGTGTCCAATCGCGAGGGGGGGTACGCGAAAAGTTCGTACATTTCCCCTTCCCCTGCCCGCCTCGGTACTCGTAAGGCAATTTTAAGGCTTGTTTTGAAAAGATCTCATTGAGACCTTTCCAATGACACCCTACTCGACTACCAATGGTGAAAAATTTTGTTTGGGGGGTCACCACCCTATATGGGGAGACCCCCCTTAAACCCCTTTGAAAATTTTTTCCACCATTGAACTTTCAAGAGGTCACCACTTCTGACCATTCCACAAAGTTTCATGGCTGTAGCTCCTGTAGTTTCCGAGAAAAAGTGCTGTGACATACAGACGGACGGACGGACGGACGGACACAGGTCGTGATTGCAATAGGGTTTTGCATTTTAGTACAAAACCCTAAAAATGAATATAATTCCGTGTTCCTGAATGTCAACGACGCGGTACCGAGAAATATCCTACTATAACTCGAACTTAGAACAACCTACTCTCATAAAAATCGTAAAGCAAATTAGGGTACCGCGAAGCGAAACTGGCCATTCGCGGATTTCTAAAACCCTACCCTCGCAACGGCATACTAACCGCTCGCTGCCATTCCTGCTGGAAAAAGAAGGGTTTGCTGGAAAGGAAAGTCGTAATTAGTTTAGCAATTCATATTATTCAAATTTTCATTTTACAATAATTAATATTCTTTTTCTTCAAGAGCCTCGATAGAGTAACAAAAAAAAATGTTTTTTCTTTTTATAATATCTTATCGTAATTCTAATACATTCTAATCAAAAAAATATTATTACATCATATAATAAATAGTTCGTTTAGTTTATTGGTATGAATCTTAAATTATTTTGTAAGATTAAGTCATTTGAATCAATTGCAATGACCTTCTTATTTGTAAATAAAATGTTCTTTAAGCTACTATCAATGAGTTAGACGTAATAGATTAAATAGGATTTTGATTTGGAAATTGGAATAAAAATTTTAAATAATTTGTTTTGCCAAATAAATTATTTATTCCTTTCCACACGAAATTGTAATGACTATCGCGGAATTACTAAACTAGAGTAATATAGTTACAAATGACATATAGACTGAATGATAATGTGAAAAGAATTTTGGTAGACATGAGACTTCATGGAAAGTGCTAGAATTTATGCACTCGTGACCCTTATTTGTGGAAGCTGACATAAACGGTACATCCAAAGTACTGAAAAGCCTAAAACGTGGTTATCAGCCCAAAACCACGCTCTGTCGTGATGACAACGGCAATATCGCTGATGAAACCAAGATTAAGGAAAGATGGGCATCATATTTCAAGACCCTCCTTAATCCTCCGCACAGCTCCAGAATATTGGAGCCTATAGATGTCGCCGGAAAGCTTCCATTGGCCCCACCAACTCTGGATAAAGTGTGTTCCATCATCAAAGTCCAAAAGAATAATAAACCGCCGGGCATCGATAAAATTCCAGTGGAGCTCATCAAATATGGTCTCCTGTTTCAATTGTATGTACTCATTTTCATGATACCTATGATTCCTGAAATTTTCATGCAAATCCTAGCAAAGCTGTAGTGTCTAAATCGATAAAAAGCGCACATGGCTCCATAGCCATATGTTTCCATAGTAATACAGGGCATATTGTTCCATAGTAATACGGGAAAATTCAAATCGCTATAACTTCGTTAAATACTATTGGATCTATATGAAACTTTCAGAAAAGATTTATCTTATAAAAAGTAATCTGTTTGTTAAATTTTATTGAATTTAAGGGTACCGTTTAGATTTGATTCAAGAAAACATAAAATCGATAAATCATACTATTACTAACAATGTTGAGCGAATTTCGACTTCTCATGTATTTGTTATTGTTGTACTCATAAAGGCCTACATTCATAATTTTTTTCAGAATTTTCGGATGGAAGGTTTCCAATCGCGAGGGGGGGGGTATGCGAAAAGTTCGTACATTTCCCCTTCCCCTGCCCCCCTCGGTACTCATAAGGCAATTTTGAGACTTGTTTTGTAAAGATCCCATTAAGACCTTTCCAATGACACCCTACTCGACTACCAATGGTGAAAATTTTTTTTTGAGGGGTCACCTCCCTATATGGGGAGACCCACCTTAAACCCCTTTGAAAAATTTTTCCACCCTTGAACTTTCAAGAAGTCACCACTTCTGACCTTTCCACAAAGTTTCATGCCTGTAACCTTTATAGTTTCGGAGAAAAAGTGCTGTGACATACAGACGGACGGACGGACGGACGAACGGACAGACGGACAGACGGACACAGGTCGTGATTGCAATAGGGTTTTGTATTTTAGTACAAAACCCTAAAAATAATTTTTTGAAGTGCTTCGAAGATTGGAAAAACCGTTGGCACATGTGTATAATATCTCATGGGGATTACTTTGAAGGGGACAAAATAGATATTCATGAATAAATAAATAATTTTTGAAAAAAAAACAAAATTCGCGATATTTTTTGAGCACACCTCGTATGGTATTTTTTCAGGTCAAAGGATCAAAGGTTTCAAAACTCGAGGAAAAGGACATATATTTCTATGCCAGGGGGAGGAAGTATATTTTCTGAACCTTTTTATTCCTCAAATTGTGCAAGTTCAAGGCTGGTTTCTCCACAGGTGGAGTGCTAATAGACAAACGTATTCTTGGAACAAGAATTCTTTGGAGAATGTCCTTCCCGCCTACCCAAGGGAGTGGAGGTTTCCATAAGGTTCCTCCGTGAACTACAAACAGGATATTGCCTTGGAAATTATGATTTGGACTGGCGGATATGATGTTTTGGACCTAATTGTGTAGCGCGGTACCATTTAGACCACTCTAGTTTGTGATAGGCCCCAATCTAAGTATCATACCGTCACCGTCCTATTGAGATCTTGGCAGCGCTCAGAGTGTATTGGAAATTGGCACTGTTAAGAAGCAGGTGCGGGATTGGTTGAGACTGAGTCCCGATTAGCACTGGTTAGCTCTGAGCACTTATCTCCGTAAGAGCTAGTGATAACCTTCACATGGCCTTCCTGCTCTGCAAAGATAACCATGGGACAAAAAACTAGATTACGCATGCAAATGAAGAGAACAGCTCCGAGGGGGGACTCAACATATATGGCATCCCTGAACTCACCAGAAACTTATGACTACGAGTAAGACATTCTAGAAATTGCTAGACGCTAATGATTCAAGGAACGACGACAAAGGACAAATGGATGAAAATTCTCAGAGAGCATATATAAGCCAGATTTAATTGCGGTACTCGCTCGCAGTGAAGAAACTGTGGGCACTCCAGGATGCCCGATAAGCGAAAATAGCAAAGTGAGCTATTTCAATGTTTTTAAAAAAAAAGTGGTCACAAAATAAAAGAGGAAAGTTGTGCGATGTTGCCGAAATTGCCGAAAATGTAACTGAAGCATTGTATTCTCCCTCAGGAGAAAAAGTTGAAAAATACAAAAACTGTTGATTGCTAACAAGAAGAAAGCCTAGTTTAAAATGCCGGAAACATTCTGAAGACAATTAAATCTATATGTGACTAGCAAAAAAATTGCAAACAGTGTAGGGAACGGGCTTCTTGAGTTAGAGGAGCTCCTAGACTTCATTGAGTATTACAGATGGAGCTAGTTGAAGGCTAAAGAAGATAAAAAGGTCAAAACAGAGCTGAGGATTAAGTCTTTTAAGGAAGCACAGAAAGTTCTACCATCAAAGCAGAAAGCTCTACCGTCAAAAATTTTTTTTTCCTGTGTATACAACTGATCTTCAAGTCCGTCAAAACTGATTAAAAAATTTTATCTGCGAGTTGTATTTTTTGGCGTATATCATCTCTTTCCTCGTTATTTTGGCACCTAAATATGTGTTTTTAACCATATTTTTTATGTTTCAGATCTTTGCTTTATTCTCATTGATTTGTAGCCCAATTAGTTTAGCTTCACTGTCAAGTTTCTGGAAAGGTTATTTGCCGTTCATTTGTGGCCATGACGAAATGTTGATTGCATTCGCATAGGCTGCCACTTGGTTTGATTTGTTTTATAATGTACCCCTTGTATAGATAGGTAGGATAATGTCTTATGCCAGAGCCAGATTGAATAGCATGCAAGCAGATCCTTTGACACTGTGCGGAAGGTGAAGGAGGCCCTTGAAATATAATGTCCATCTTTTTTTAATCATGTTTTCCTCAGCGATGAAGTTGCTGATGTCATTATCGCACAGCGTTGTCCTGCGCTGATAACCTCGTTTCAGGCTTTTCACTACCTTGTATGTGTGTCTTGTGTTGTTGCTCACTCGTCATCATATGTTAGTTATTTCTTTTCTTAATTTCAATTATCTCAATCCCTCTTATTTTGAGATTTTTGCAGTATTTTCTCCGCATATTGGCTCTCTAACCTAAATACTGTTTGCATAGCTGAGTCTTTTTATTTTTTGCATTCTGGCACTTATCATCGAACCAATCATTACTTTTCCACCAGATTGGATTGCCGGTTGGCTGTACTGCCACGGTCTTAATTGCAACTTTTACCTCCACCCATAGTTCATTGCTTTTTTTCAGCGATGTATCCCAGAAGATGGCAGCCAGCTGGTAGTCGAAATGCTCTGTGAAATTTTTTGCCACCGACGCCATTTGCAGCAATTCAATGTTAAAGTTCGGTAGAATGCTGGTCTTTACCGCATATGCCTTTGATATATGACATCAATAGGTTAATTTGATTAAGTAATGATCCAAGTATCAATTGAATCCACGGTATGCACGAACATAAAGTAACATATGCTCAAAGTTCAACGTTGTTGGATCAGAAATGGTCGATTAGTTTAGTGTGTTATCATGCGGTGATACCCAGGTCACTTAATGTATGGGTCAATGTAGGAAGCAATTCAAACGTATAACTGCATTTTTGCTACATGCAAAGTCAATCAGGTGCTGGCCGTTGTAATTTGTTGCATCGAGCAGGTTATATCCTCTAGTTGTTCCCCAATGAGATAGCCCATCGCCAATTATAGCATTGAAATCACCCAGAGTTAATTTTATGTTGTTTGTAGCCAAAAGATCGACTAGTCTTAACAGGTGATTCAAAAACTTAATCTTGGTTTTTTCGTCCTGTTATTTGGTTGGGCGTTTGCATTAATCAGCAAAATTTTGAAAGATTTTGCTTTTGTACGGATTGCAAACAATCATATATTGACGTTCTTAAATCAAGAATGTATGATTTGAACTTCCTTTCCACAAGAAATGCTTTCCAGCATGCTTCCCATTTTTGAATATTGTATGTTTTCTCAAATTTTGAGTATCACTTCCAGTCCAGTTTATTTCTTAGATTGCCATTATGTTTAAAATGTCCTTAACAGCACCAGGGTAGTTCAGTGGTCTAACATTATAGAATCGAATGTCATAGTCGTTTTTTAGGGTTTTGTACTAAAATACAAAACCCTATTGCAATCACGACCTGTGTCCGTCTGTCCGTCTGTCCGTCCGTCCGTCCGTCCGTCCGTCCGTCCGTCCGTCCGTCCGTCCGTCCGTCCGTCCGTCCGTCCGTCCGTCCGTCTGTATGTCACAGCACTTTTTCTCCGAAACTATAAGGGCTACAGCCATGAAACTTTGTAGAAAGGTCAGAAGTGGTGACCTCTTGAAAGTTCAAGGGTGGAAAATATTTTCAAAGGCGTTTAAGGGGGGTCTCCCCATATAAGGGGGTGACCCCTTAAAAAAAATTTTTCACCATTGGTAGTCGAGTAGGGTGTCATTTGAAAGGTCTCAATGAGATCTTTTCAGAACAAGTCTTAAAATTGTCTTATAAGTACCGAGGGGGGCAGGGGAAGGGGAAATGTACGAACTTTTCGCGTACCCCCCCCTCGCGATTGGACACCTTCCATCCGAAAAATCTGAAAAAAATCATGAATGTAGGCCTTTATGAGTACAACAACAACAAATACATGAGAAGTCGAAATTCACTCAACTTTGTTAGTAATAGTATGATTTATTGATTTTGTGTTTTCTTGAATAAAATCTAAACGGTACCCTTAAACTCAATAAAATTTAGCAAAAAGTTGACTTTTTATAAGATTGATCTTTTCTGAAAGTTTCATAGATATCGAATTGTATTTACCGAAGTTATAGCGATTTGAATTTTCGTGTATTACTATGGAGCAATATGCCCTGTATTACTATGGAAACATATTGCTATGGAGCCATATGCGCTTTTTACCGACTTAGACACTACAGCTTTGCTAGAATTTGCATGAAAATTTCAGGAGTGATAGGTATCATGAAGATGAGTACATGCAATTGAAACAAGTCGAACAGGCAGGAGAGAGCTCCTAGCAAAAGGGCTTTGTAATCATTCTAGGATTCGAAAAAATATGCCATGAATCGATGATTACAGTACAGAGGAGTGGCCCCCCAAAAAAAATAATTCATGAAAGGTAGCCGATATGAGTATCAACTGAAAGTTCTCTATGAAAGCTTTTCAAAACAGTTCTTAAACTGACAGTTTTTGCTTCATTGGGGGCACAGGGGGGGGAATACATGAAAAATGTGTTTCCTCCCTCGCGAATGGACACCCGTGATCTAAAATATCTGAAAAAATTATCAAGGGAGATATTTATGGGTATAACTGTAACAAATACCTCAGAAGTCAAAATTCGTTCAACTTTGTTAATAATAGTATGATCCTCGAATTTCACATTTTCTCCAATAAAATCGTCTTTGACATGTGTCTTGATTTTATTCGTTGCTGGTTACTGCATTTTGTAAGTTGAGTACAAAACCCTTCTGACATGAGCATAGGTCTGTCTACCCAACTTGTTTGATTTTGATGTCATTGCTGTAGGTTCAACCCATTTCGAGCCTCTGTTGCAAGTTTTGACACAATGTGGGGTTTTCCAGGGGTGAGAAGTTAGCCCGTCAACCAACTTCTATTCCCGAGGTAGGGTCATTACTTTCACATCCATTATCAGGCGCGAAAAACTCGCTTTCACTCTCTTATGGCACCACGAAGGAGGTGTAAGTAGCAGAGCTGCAGGTGTATTTGCATTTGTTCGCATTTCTCGGTATGCGACTCCGAAACCATTTAATCCTATTCGGTCGTGGGACTAATGAGGAGGGGTTAGAACAGTCTGCGTCAAAGTTTTCATCTTTCTTCAATGAAAGTAAACTATTGCTTCGGAGTAGAGTATCATCTGCTGCAAATTATAATCAGATTTTTATGAAATTTTTAACTTCTATTTTTTATATTTTGGCTACAGAAAGAGACAATCTAAAAATGACTCGAAGTAGCAGAAGAGTGCTCGTGCTAGAACGATTTTGTAAAAAAATTAGTCGACAACATCACTTATATATAGAATCTCCCAATTGACTAAGAAAAATAATATGTGATTATCTTGTATTTAAATTTGCCGCCATTCCTCCTCGTTGTTTAAGCAATCGCAAAAGGCTATTAATATTATCAGAAATTTTTGAAATTTTCTTCAAAATTGTAACATATCTATCTGCAGAGGTCTGATTACTTAAAATTCTTTTCTCCCCAGTTTCATTTATTGTTACTGTTTTAATTGTCAAATCGGCTATAACTTAGTTGTTTGAAGCTCCGACTGATATAAACTTTTCTGTAAATATGCACGTATAGCTGAGACAACTTGATATGAAGTTCTGGTAAGTATAAGTGTCCCCTTTAGATTTTATGGACAAACATTTTAAACATAAAACTCACTCTATTACTAACAACGCTTGCAAAATGTTGACTTTGACGGTATTTGATGCCTTTCACTTATTAAATCTAATACCTACGATTTTTTTAATTTTTCGGGTCAAAGAAATCCAATCGCAAGGGAGGGGGCACAAATTATTAACGTGTATTGACTACACCAACTCCTCTCAATACAGTTACCGCTTATAAGAGCATTTTATACTCATACCCGCCAAAGATAGCCGTTTGATAGAAAAAATTGTTAAGGAGTCATTTCCACTAATGGAAAGGATCCCCATAAAAATTATAAAGACATTTTTCATACCATAACTTTGATGTGATTGCCACTTTTGATCTACTATGTACAAAGATTTATAACTGTAGCAGTTGTAATTTCCAACAAGTTGAGCATACAGGATAGGGTCTTACTAAAAGGACTTTGCAACATCCTAATCTAAACTTGTATAGAAAATAGTTCAAATTTTTGCAAAAGATGCAGAGATCCTTTCGTAAACACAAAACAGCCATCATTTTGTTTCAGCTTAATCCATTTTTTTAAACACTTGGCCAATTTAACATACTCAAATTAAATACTGTTCCTTATATTTCTTATGAAAACCATCATCACATGTCATTATTGTTTGGGTTTTGTACTAAAATACAAAACCCCTATTGCAATCACGACCTGTGTCCGCCTGTCCGTCCGTCCGTCCGTCGGTCCGTCTGTCTGTCACAGCAGCTTTTCTCCGAAACTATAGAGGCTATAGCCATAAAGCTTTGTAGAAAGGTCAGATGTGATGATTTCTTCAAAGTTCAAGGGTGAAAAATTTTTTCAAAGGGGTTTAAGGGGGTCTCCCCATATACGGAGGTGACCCCCCAAAAACAATTTTTCACCATTGGTAGTCGAGTAGGGTGTCATTGGAAAGGTCTTAATGAGATCCTTTCAAAACAAATCTTAAAATTACCTTATCGGTACCGAGGGGGGCAGGGGTAACGTACGAACTTTTCGCGTACCTCCCCTCGCGACTGGACACCTTCCATCCGAAAAATCAAAAAAAATCATAAATAAAATACTTAATTAGTACAACAATAAAAAATACATGAAAAGTCGAAATTCACTCAACTTTGTGAGTAATAGTATGATATATCGATTTTATGTTTTCTTCTATAAAATCTTAACGGTGCCCTCAAATTCAGTAAAATTCAGCACACAATTGAACATTTATAAGATTGACCTGTTCTGAAATTTTTATAAAGTTCGAACAGTATTTAACAAAGTTATAGCGATTTGAATTTTCCTGTATTACTTTGGAACAATATACGCTGCATTACTATGGAAACATATGGCTATGGAACCATATGCGCTTTTTACCGACTTAGACACTACAGCTTTGCTAGGATTTGCATGAAAATTTCAGGAATGATAGGTATCATGAATATCTTCGAGAATCGGTTCAGTTAGTGGTATCAGTAATCGTAAAACAAAATGGTGGCTGTTTGAAATGCGAAGATTGCATAATTATGAGTTATTTTTCCCGAACTTCAACGTTTAAGGTGCATGCTTTTAACCCTTGATTCAATTTAATGAATGACTGAAGATCAGTACCTACAACTTCTACTCATATTTAAAATTAGTCAAACTGGCAGGAGAGAACTCCTAGCAAAAGGGATTTGTAACCATTCTTGTATTCGAAAATTAGGCCATGAATCGATGATTACAGTACAGGGGAGTGGCCCCTGAAAAAAATTTCATCAAAAGTAGCCAATATGAGTATCAAATATAAGTTCTTTATGAGAGCTTTTAAAAACAGCTTAAACTGACAGTTTTTGCTTCAGTGGGGGCAAAGGGGGGGGTGGTGGAAATACATAAAAAATGTCTTTCTTCCCTCGCGAATGGAAACCTGTGATCTATAAAATTTGAAAAAATTATCAAGGAAGATATTTGTGGATATAACAACAACAAATACCTCAGAAGTCAAAATTCGTTCGACTTTGTTAATAATAGAATGATCCTCGAATTTCACAATTTCTCCAATAAAATCGTCTTTTAAATGTTTCTTGATTTCATTCGTTGCTGGTGACTGCATTTTGTAAATTGAGTACAAACCCCTTCTGATATGATCGTAGGTCTGCCTACCCAACTTGTTTTAATTGCATACAATTGAAATGGCTATAATTCACTCGATCATGATCCGATTTCTATAAATTTTTAAGATCATAAAAATTTTAAATTAATCTACATAACTTTGAAATTTCAAGAAGTTTAAGGCTACCATATTGATGTTATGGGAGAAAACGTAAACTCTACAATCTATACTATTATTAACAAAGTAGAGTGAATTTTGATTTCTAAGGTAAAGGTGTCCAATTGTGAGGGAGAATATATATTATATTGCATATATTTAGCCTCCTCCTAAACCATTTGATGCATAAAATGACATTTTTGTTTCAGATTCCTTCTATTTGATACCCCACACATGGTAATAAAAATGTTGAAGGGCTACTTCGTTAGAGCAGGAGACTCTCCTTAAAAAAACTTTGAAATGTTGATAAGACTTAAACTTTTGAGAGACTACCACTTCTGACCTTCTCACAAGATTTGAGCTTTCTAGCTGCTATAGTTTCTAGGAAATGTGCTGCGACGCCCCAGACAGATAGACGAACAGAAAGCGTAACTAGTCAGTCATTGTAAAAGAATTTTTAACAAAGCCCTAAAAAATTTATGTAACGCCTGAACGAACTAAAGGTTTTTATGTCTTTAGATAGTTTACGAAACCCTGGTTCTTTCTTACTTAGATCAATAAAATGTACGGTTTAAGTAATAGCGCCTAAATTTGTTTTTCCACTGATTTGATTTTCATGGTGAGTCATTCTTGCATACCCGAAATGTTTTTCTTTTACGTTCCTTACAATTCGTTTAAGTAATTATAATTTGCTTACTCGTTCCCTTCACGTACCGTACTCAACAGAGACAAAAGCGATCGAACTATCAATTGAAATTTCTACAGAAAATTCGAGAGGAGGATTGGTAGAAAATCCCCATAAAGTTTTCCACATCAGTGCATCGTTTTTTGGCAGTGGGATAATAAATTGCAAGTGATAACTAAACTTTGGTCCTGCTAACCCCAGATCGGTAAATTTGAGTTCTCTTTCCATCTATTTAGCCAATTAACGGAATTGGAAATTTTTCCAATGGCGGAAGATGAACTAGAAAGAGGCTTCAAAACAGGATTTCCAAACAGTTTTCATTAGAATAATTGAAATGTAATTGAATGAATTGTCAACGCTCAGTATAATAAATAAAAAATGATTTATATCAGGCTAAAAGTACCTATAGTTTCCACTTGGTTGGATATTGATGTTATTTAGTTCTTTGCAGTAGATATTAGAAGTTAATATAGGAAGTAAGTTTGTTGTATTAAATTAACACATTAAGTTTTGAAAACGACCATGAAAATTACTAGAGTATCACAAAATTGTAATTCTCTTATCTATAATCCGGTGAATTTTTAATAATATGAGTTCAAGAAACAGTCGGTTAGTTTTTACAAGTTTAATTAAAGTAAAAGCTGAAGTTTTAGTAAGTATTACATGTTTTTGATTATCTCTTTATAGAAAATTTCGGCGATACAATTGCCTAATGGTATTGTGCTCAACATTCGTTGAGAGTTCATGAGGTTTTAATGTATAACTAACAAAAATTTGAATCAAAGCAAAATAAAAATATTGAAGCAGTCATTGAGAATTGTTGTCTAAAGTTAACATTAGGGAAGAATAGTGTTTTTGTTTAGTATATTCATATTTATTGTTATATCATAAATTACAATTTCATAATTTTTAAATCAATACCTTAAATCAAATTCCATCTATTTTTAGAAACTTTTAATAATGAAATTGAAGGATATAAATTAATTTAAAAAAAATAACAGTGTAAGCATTATATTTTTGATAATTTCAACCTTTTAACAAAAATTTCGTAAAACCAAATCTTCAAATAAGATTTTTTAATAGAATAAAATTTTTTGAAGGTAAAAATTATAGCCTGTTTCATAATCAATTAATAATTTAAGTAATATGAAGTGAAAAGAATTATTTTGTCGCATCAACATATATTTTTCAACCTGAAATCCCGATTTCAATATATTAATGATAAAGTTAAAGCCATTTTTCCCAAGTTTTTATCAAAAATTTGAATAATATTTGCAAATAAACAACAATTAGGCATGAATGACCACATTTTTAGAATTTAACACATAGAATATCTAATAATAATATTTAAAAAATTTTTTGATTTCGCAATCAACGGCAAAACCACAATTAAATAACTAGAAGTTTGTTTTACAATGCTAGTAAGATAACACGTTGTTCAATTAAATGCGCTAAACTAATTTCATTGCTCTATATTTTCTAAAAATATTCTATAATCTAGGTTTTAAGCTATTTAAATAGTTAGAAAACTAGATGGCCTCCTAATATTACAATAAAAGCCTATCCAAAAACTTCGGAATGTGATTGAAGATTATTATAATTCGTAGAGAAAAAGAAAAACAACCACCGAACGGAATCAAATATTAAATAAGGCTAAGAGCACAACAATTGGTAAACTTTACATTTTATATGCCTTAATTTGTTTCCAGTGGATAAATATCAACAACTTCATCTTATTTCAATTAACATTATATCAGAACATTCTTACATAACCTATGTAATTAAAATAACATTAAACGTAACAATAATGAGCTACAACGAAATAAAAATGAAAAATCACGGATAACCACAAAAAAAACACAAATAATTTTGTAATTACCATTCAACCACTCAAACCTACTCATAAACTGCTTCGTTTCAGCTCAACCAGCCTCAATAAACTTCGTATCGCTATCAAAACCGTTGATCCTGCAAACCCAAATCTAAAGGATATTCTATTTTCTTATTGGTTGTTCATCTATATATAGGTACAATATGATATACAACCAGGACACCATCAGAATTGAAAACATACCTTTTCATATCCAAATACATGAATGCTTCTGCAGAAATGAAACCAGTGGTGAGAGAAGTCTCAATGTACCCGGCGGTAAGGTGGAATAGATTATAGTTTAGAACCCTAGGATGTTACAAATCCATTCTGGTAGGGGCACTCTCCTGCCTGCTCTACTTCTTCGTCATTCCATCCTATGCATCAAGCTGTCAAGCTAATTTAAGATATCTGATCTACAGTCCAAGAAACGAATCTTAAAGGTACAGCACTATATTTGCCCTAGAGAGATAACCTTATTTTTCGCATGGTGAAAACAAAAATTTGAACTATTATTATAAGAAAATCGTCGGACTTTATAAGTCCCTACCGTGACGCAACAAAAATTAGAAACCTTCTGCTTCTCAGTAGGAATTTTTAAAAGTAGGTAGCATTTATCGCCTTTTTTCTTATTAAATAATAATAAACCAGTCTCAACTAACAAAAAATACTGACTAAAATAATATTTAGAGACATTTTTGGCAAAAATCATGATTGTGTTCACCACATACAGCATTTTTACATTTGATACGTCTTGACAATGTAGGAATTTGCGATCTAGTAATCGTCAACAGTATGGAAAGTGCTGCACTCAGTTTTTTTTCACATACTATCTACGGTTCAATGATTTATCCTTTTTTGATAAAATATTGTGAGAGTATGTGATATGCGAGGTAACAAAAGTTATGTTCAATATACAAGAGATTATTGTCACAGGCCATCTGTTCGTTTTTCTAGAACAAGAAACCAATGAACACATTTAGTCTAATGTGTCCACAGCATTTTAGTCTGTTTGTAGAACATAACTACTTCAGGCTTATCAGTATTAGGATTTATATCAGCGCCTTCATCGCATGAGAAAAATAAATACACCCACTTTGATGGCTTTGGCTTATACGATAGGAGTGTCAAAGATCCATCGTAACAGAAAATATATGTACCTACTTGTTTAGAACGGGTATTTTTGATCCCCTCTGCATTTGCTTGACCTTACCATGCTTACAAGTGTCAATTTATATGGTTCAAGAAATAATGACTATACTAGAGAGACTAAAGTTAACCAATTGGCACACGTTATATTGCGGTTGGTCCCATGCATTAGCCATGATAGTTCTTTCATGTAAAATTCTCCTTGCGACCAACCATATATAAAGGGTTTTCCAATAAGAGGTGTTATTTTGAATAGCCTGCTATTTCGGTAGACGTCACTTTCGAAGCTGTAATTTTCTGACATTTGACAAGTAAAAGCTACGCCATTAATAAAAATTTCTGTTGGCGCACCAGCTGGAAAGGTGAATTTCTCTTATGTAGCGTAAGGCTTCAAAAAAAAATTTAGCTTGCCTACTACTGGACTTCTTACTGCGATTTTGTAGCACCGCATGGGTATTTATTAACAAAAAGAATCTACCGCCGTTTGTATTTGGAGACCCTTCATAGAGGCGCAAATATTTTGCTAATTAAATTGAGTTGCAAACGTATGGATCACATATTGAAAATCGGTGGGTAATAAATTGTTATAAACATATTTATACCGGTTTCGCTCTTCTCACATTTGCTGTTTACATATTTAACAGTGGTTACCAAACAAAGGTGATAACTTTTTGGCTTAAATAGCTCAAATAGTTAATTTCAAAAGACTAGCATAAAAATTTAATCAGCACTTGCATTGCGATTAATATATACATTTTCGATTCTTTTCTGATCCACCAGGGGGCCGTCATTTTGAATTTTTATTGAAAACGGCTGCTAAAAATATTAAGCTGTAAACTTTCATATTTTTTATTTGTCATCCAATTTGCATAATTAAATTAAATTAGCTTGCCTAAATAACTTATTATTTCAGGTTTTATCGGAATCTGTTGAGAAACTTAGCTGCTAGAGGGCTAGAGAAATAAAAAAATGTTTATGTATGGGGAGACCCCCTTAAACACTTTAAAATATTTTCTTACACTGCAAATTTCAAGAGGCACCACTTTTGACCTACGTAGAAAATTTCCTCATTCTAGTTCACGTGGTTTACGAAAAAACTTGTTGTGAGGCACGAACAAACGGACGGATGGACAGACAGACAAGTCGCGATTTTATAATTTTTTAGGGTATTGTAAAAAATATTTTACAATATTTAAAAAATAGTCTAATTTATAAATACTTTCAAGTTAAGTCATTTAAAACGCTTCCATGAAAAAGAATCATTATTTCAGTTGCTACAAAAATAGCAAATTCTGCTTGCCTTCTGACCTTTGGGGGCCGCTATTTTGAATGCATGCATTTGATTTTGGACTATTCTAAGTCTTTGTGTGCTAAGACCTCATCAATCAATGCGTCAAATCAGAGTTTCACCCTAGACAGGGCAAAATAATTCAATTTTTGGTGAAAATGGCAACTAAAAATATTAGGTTTTAAGCTTTCGACTTCTTTATTTTTCAATAAATTTTAAAAAATTTAAGCACAATACAAGGACATAGTAGAGAGATCTATAATCTCAAATTTCATCGAGGTCCGCTGGAAAATGTGACCGCTAGAGGGCCACAAAAACTTGCACATGCATGATCACTGGAATTTGCACATGCATGATCACTGAAATATCAGAGTCTGTAGATCTAAGTAATGTCTATCTTGAAACCAAGTTTCATATATGTTGGATCAAAATTGCGACTTTTAGAAGCCTTTGAAGTTTTGAGTTTCAACTGGCCGCCATTTTGTTTTTTGTGACCTGACCTCCAGTTTTTTTACGTGATTCCTTAGATACTTATAACTTCTATCTAACTATCTACTATCTATCAATATTCTATTTAACTTTGACCGCTATTACAACAACAAAATTTTGCACGTTTTTCGGCTTTGAGGGGCCGCCATTTTGTTTCAACCGTACCGACTTTGGATTTTTTATTGTGAGGTTCATCACATACATCAGTGAACCTTTGTACAAAATTTCATCCAAATCGGAGCCATACTTTAGTCAGAACAGAAATCACGATTTTTTCGTCTAAAATGGCCGCCATTCTGTTTTTGCCCCGATCGATATAGCTGGTTCACGTACTTAACCGAGATATTTACCAAATACACTTTTCCTGAAAATTTGGTGAAAATCGGAGTAAAATTGCAACCTCTAGCGTGGTCACAAATTTCGTTATATCCCATATATACGAGTACATATATATATATATATATATATATATATATATATATATATATATATATATATATATATATATATATATATATGTATATATATGTATATATATATATATATATATATATATATATATATATATATATATATATATATATATATATATATATATATATATATATATATATATATATATATATATATATATATATATATATATATATATATATATATATATATATATATATATATATATATATATATATATATATATATATATATATATATATATATATATATATATATATATATATATATATATATATGATACTCTCCGCAAAAGGTACATTTCGCTCTCGAAATTTACCTCAAGCGGAACAATATGCGCTCTAACAACGCATTGAAATTATTAAAATTCACTACAAAAATTCCGAAAATTTAGCAGAGACGGTTCGTAAAACTCGAACATTTTTGGGTCGTCGTGAAGCATCTTGTCGGACCGCAATACAGAAATTAGTGGAAAAATTCGAGCTGTTGGGACAACTTAGTGATGTGAAGAATAAAATCCGTGCACGTCACTCAAGAACAGCTGAGAATATTCCTGCTGTAGCCGAGACTGTTGAAGAAAACACAGTTTTGTCTATTCCTCGTCGTTTTTGGAATTAGCATTCCACAAACGTTATTTCACCGTATTTCGGATAAAGATTCAGATTTTAAGGCTTATAAAGTTCAGTTAACATAAGAACTCAAGCCGATCGATCATCAACAACGTCTTGTCTTTGCTGATTGGGTCCTTGAAATGCATGAAAATGATCCGGAATTCCATTGAAAAATCATCTTGAGTGATGAGGCCTATTTCTACCTCGGTGGCTTTGTCAACAAGCAAAATTGTCGGATCTGGGGCTCGAGAAACCCAACAGTTATTGTTGAAAAGCCTCTCTGTCCTCAACGTGTGACTGTTTGGTGCGGTTTATGGTCCGGCGGAGTCATTGGACCTTACTCTTTTGAAAATGAGGCTGGAACAACAGTTACGGTGAATGGATTGCGCTATTGAGAGATGATTAATGATTTTTTATGGCCGAGATTTGATGGTATTGATCTTGGCAACGTTTACTTTTAACAAGATGGCAGCACGTACCACACAAGCAACGAAACCATTGATCTTTTACAGGAAAAGTTTCCGGACTGTGTTATCTCTTGAAGAGGTGACCACAATTAGCCACCGAGATCTTGTGATTTAACACCTTGCGACTTCTTCCTTTGGGACCACGTGAAAGAAAAGGTCTATGCCAATAGCACAGCGTCGATTCAAGACCTCAAAGATGGAATTCGTGAGGCTATCGAGGACATAGGGCAGCCACTTAGCGATTTAGTTATGGAAAATTTCATGAAAAGGATATGGTCCTGTAAGCGTGGTGGAGGAGGTAATTTGCCTGAAGTTATTTTTCACTATCAACAGCATACCTTTTTTTAACGAAATAAACATCTGATCATTTGTATTAAAAAATGGCATTTTTCTTCTAATATTAAAATAACACCTCTTATTGGAAAACCCTGTATTTGTAGCTTTTCCCATGCATGGCATTACATTTAGCATGTAATTTGTCCCACTATTGTATATCATTGGTATTTTTATACCGTAGTTACTTGGCTTATTTGGTATATACAACTGAAAGGGGCATTTACCTTGAAAACCGAGTAATTGTTCGTCAGTGGTGACATTGCTTCCCGAATAGTAATTCATTTGCCATTGAGCAATAAAAAGATCTCATATTTTCCAAACTGAAATAAATAGATCTTGCTGTCAATGAGCAGAGTCAGAGTTTTGCTATCCATTCCTAGGCAGCTGACAAAAAAATGAAGCTAATCTCTGCTCATTACTGCCACATATCTATTACCCGTAAATGAACTAACAAAAAACTCAACGATTGCTAGATGATTATCTATCATTGCAGCACAGAGATTAAGTATTCTAATTAAAGGCTGAGCTGCAATGAAGATAAGCAGACATAAAGCAAATGTCAAAAAAGTTGAACCCGAATATTGTATAAGGCAATGAGTACATTTGACATAAGGATGACATACGCATCATGAAAAGTTGAAATCGAACCAACTTTGTATATCAGTGACATGATAGATTGTTGTTTGCCTTATGAAAGGGTTAGTAAAATTTTATCCAGCTGTGAGGAATTATGCAGAAAACAGGTGTTCTCATCTGTTAAGCACACTTTCACTCTGGTATTGAAATATTTAATTTTATTTGTCTTCTGCGCCGTTGAAGACTTTCATCAACAAAATTATAACACATTATCAAAAACATAAACATCAAAATCAATTCGAAATCATCCATTTTCTTCAATAACTTTTGCCACAATGACACTAACTCGTATCTGTTAACATCACATAAGTGCAAATCGTATGTAGGCGAACTATGTGCGCGCTACGTAACTTGACGTTCCTTATTTTGTGTTATGTTTATTGTAGCACAGCGGTAAGGCTTCAATTTCAGTGAAATTTGTGTTTCTAAATGTGAAACGTGTCGTGCTGTCGTTACGTTTCTTAAATATCTCCACATTTGTGCACTGAGCAGGCTGTTGAACTATTTCCTCCGTGATAAATGGTTCAAAGCATGAAAGTGGTTCAATATTATGGAGAAATGTGTAACCAGGACCTCTATAAGAGCAAATTATGTTGATAGCAGAAGTTTTTCCACTAATTTGACCTTGAGAAGTGGCCCAGACGTGTTTATTCTTACCTCTGATTCCTTTATAAGGTGGAGTAACTATGCAGTGGTTATGTCTGGGAGGTGATAAGATATCACTGATGTCATCATTGATTACTTCGTCAATATACTTGTCTTCATGATCCTCATCATTTTTACTGCCATTGTCAGCAATTTTGTCTTCTTGGTTCAGGATAGAAACTATTTCTGCTTCGGTCAATCGACTTTTATTTATTTCCTCAAAATCAATAAAATTAAGCAAAAGCAATAACCTTTTTAGGGTTTTGTACTAAAATACAAAACCCTATTGCAATCACGACCTGTGTCCGTCTGTCCGTCTGTCCGTCCGTCCGTCCGTCCGTCCGTCCGTCCGTCCGTCCGTCCGTCCGTCCGTCCGTCCGTCCGTCTGTATGTCACAGCACTTTTTCTCCGAAACTATAAGGGCTACAGCCATGAAACTTTGTAGAAAGGTCAGAAGTGGTGACCTCTTGAAAGTTCAAGGGTGGAAAATATTTTCAAAGGCGTTTAAGGGGGGTCTCCCCATATAAGGGGGTGACCCCTTAAAAAAAATTTTTCACCATTGGTAGTCGAGTAGGGTGTCATTTGAAAGGTCTCAATGAGATCTTTTCAGAACAAGTCTTAAAATTGTCTTATAAGTACCGAGGGGGGCAGGGGAAGGGGAAATGTACGAACTTTTCGCGTACCCCCCCCTCGCGATTGGACACCTTCCATCCGAAAAATCTGAAAAAAATCATGAATGTAGGCCTTTATGAGTACAACAACAACAAATACATGAGAAGTCGAAATTCACTCAACTTTGTTAGTAATAGTATGATTTATTGATTTTGTGTTTTCTTGAATAAAATCTAAACGGTACCCTTAAACTCAATAAAATTTAGCAAAAAGTTGACTTTTTATAAGATTGATCTTTTCTGAAAGTTTCATAGATATCGAATTGTATTTACCGAAGTTATAGCGATTTGAATTTTCGTGTATTACTATGGAGCAATATGCCCTGTATTACTATGGAAACATATTGCTATGGAGCCATATGCGCTTTTTACCGACTTAGACACTACAGCTTTGCTAGAATTTGCATGAAAATTTCAGGAGTGATAGGTATCATGAAGATGAGTACATGCAATTGAAACAAGTCGAACAGGCAGGAGAGAGCTCCTAGCAAAAGGGCTTTGTAATCATTCTAGGATTCGAAAAAATATGCCATGAATCGATGATTACAGTACAGAGGAGTGGCCCCCCAAAAAAAATAATTCATGAAAGGTAGCCGATATGAGTATCAACTGAAAGTTCTCTATGAAAGCTTTTCAAAACAGTTCTTAAACTGACAGTTTTTGCTTCATTGGGGGCACAGGGGGGGGAATACATGAAAAATGTGTTTCCTCCCTCGCGAATGGACACCCGTGATCTAAAATATCTGAAAAAATTATCAAGGGAGATATTTATGGGTATAACTGTAACAAATACCTCAGAAGTCAAAATTCGTTCAACTTTGTTAATAATAGTATGATCCTCGAATTTCACATTTTCTCCAATAAAATCGTCTTTGACATGTTTCTTGATTTTATTCGTTGCTGGTTACTGCATTTTGTAAGTTGAGTACAAAACCCTTCTGACATGAGCATAGGTCTGTCTACCCAACTTGTTTGTATTAACTACACATGAGTGGAAATAGGGAAAAAGCGACCAAAATAAAATCACCAAAGAAATACATGAGAGTTACATAGAAGATAAACATACGCCTCTCAAGTGCCACGCGTCCACAAAACAATAAAACTATGATACTTACCGAACTGAAACCGTCGTTTCTCGAGAATTCTGACTGAAGACTGAGTTGGCTCAGAAACATAAGCTTATACATGGGTTTGTTAACAAATGATAGCAAAACATCTGTTTTGGGTGCTCCTCTGAGGCTCACCTAATCTTTCCAAGGCTTGAATGATATTCACATTCAATAAAAAAGAAACAAGCCGAAGTAGCAGGAGAGTGCTCCTGCCAGAAGGGTATAAAATAGCGTCTTTTAAGTATCAAAACTTGACTCATACACATATTCTTTAAAATGATCTCGGGAAGCTAGTGGACGGTTATTATGTTTTTCAATTCAACACTACCTTGTTGTCAATGTGTTGATCTCATTGTTTGAGGAATGACGAGAACATATCAATGTTGCAAAATATACCAAAATTTTCATCAAAATTCCTACATGTCTGTAGTGTTTGCGTCATTTGCAAATGCGTGTCTCCACAATACCACATGCTGTTGTTGTTTTAATTTTCAAATTTTCAATCGACTGTAAGTTGACCTTTTTTTGGGGCTCTATTTTTAAAAAAATTTTTAAGTTAGCATGCGTTATATATCAGATAATTTAGATAGGACTTTTCAGAAAAATTAGGGTTTACGTTTCAAATTTTATAGATGATTACGTATAATACACAAAGTGTACTATAATTAACAAAGTTCATCGAATTTTGACTTCTAAGGTATTTGTAGGCCTTGTACTCATAAAGACCTACTTCCTTGATTTTCTTTCAGATTTTTCGAATCGTATGTGTCCAATCGTGAATGCCTGCACCCCTTAGAGCAAAAAATGTCAGTTCAAGACCTGTTTTGAAAAGCCCCCGTCAAGACCTTTCATTTGATGCCGATATTGGCTACTTTTGATGAAATAAAATTTTTAAGGGTCACTCTTCTTTAGTTGAGATCTTCCTTAACAACCTTACAAAAATTATTTTATACTGAATCTTTTAAAAGGGCAATAATTGTGAGTAACTCACCAAATTTCATGTTTCTAGCTTTTGTCGTTTGCGAGAAAACTTACTGTGACATACGGACGGACGGACAGACGGAGAGATAAGACGGGGTTTTAGAAGAATCGTGTAAAATTATTTTACAATACCCTAAAAGCCAATACTTTTATCTAGTGCGTAGCTAGCGTTACTGAATAAAACAAATCAAATTTCCTTGTTTTATGTAAAATTTACTGAAAAGCAAAAACAGAATATCTCGTACTTTGCAGTTTTAAAACAAACGTTTACTACGAGAAGTCTTATACTTGACAGTGTATACATTAAATAAGATATTAAGGTGGAGTATAACCAAGTAAATAGCGTGCACACTGCTCAGGAGCTGCCACACGCCATTATTCACAGAGAAGCTCGACCCTTTATATCCTATTGGACCCTTTATATGCATTTAGGAACACGCCCAACATGCAACTTATATAGAGCTGTAAGCTTCCACATCAGACAGTGGTTATGAACTCAAATGTGTTGAAGTAAAATGGTGCCAGTCTCCTAAGTGAAAGAACCACTTATTCTTCACCCGGGCCAGAAAATGTGCTTTCATGCTGATACCCAATGATGGCCCGGGTGAAGTATGAGTGGTTCTTTCACTTAGGAGATTGGCACCATTATACTTACACACGTTCAAGTAAATAAGTTAAAAAAAATTAGTTGCTTGAATAAGTATTACCGTGGTATAAGAATGCAAGGTAGTATCTTCTCGAGAACCTTATTTGCTTACGTCACTACAGCTGTTCAAAGGAGAAAGCGTCCTAGTTTTGCAGATCCAGCCCTGAAAAGAAATTAACGGAAAGTTTATTTGCTGACTCAATTTTTCAAAACCTTAGTCGGCTAGCAATTCATATGGTTTCTTGATTAATGTAAAAGAACAAACTTGCAGTTCAACTAGGTCCCGTGTGTCAGATGATATTTCATCAAAGAATCCTTGAGTTGTATTTCAACAAGTTAAATCCTATGCTAGTGCTATACTAATGCTATTTTGTAGTGACGTAAAATAAAATCCTGATAGCACCATCAGACAGAAAGTGAAATTTCTCCTAGGTACCCATATTTTTTTAAAGCAAATAATAATTTTATCGGCCACCTCTTTGAAAGTCAAACACTGTTTAAACAAAATGTTCTGTTGTATAAATACTTACAATTTAAACCACTTCAAATATTTCCATGAAAAATATTCAACATTTAAGTTTCTACTAAAATAGCTGTCTGAACTTTGGAAGCACCATTTTGTAAATGTGCAATTGATTCTGGATTGTTTTAAAATATGTCTTTCTGAAAGTTTCATCATCTGCCGTGCCAAATCTCGTTTGGATCGGAGTTTAACCCCACGAAGAGTAAAATTCTCGAATTTTTTATTTTTCATCTAGTGTTGATAATTTTTTGCAGAATACTAGAACTGTACTTACTGATCCACAATCCCAAGTTTTATCAGAATTTGTTGAAAACCCATGAACGCTAAAAGACCACAAAAATCTGAGCAAAATGGCATACTCGAATCACCGCCATTTTGAAACTTGTACGTGGGTCATTCAACAAGTACTTAGCCTCGCCACCCAATGACGCTGCTATTACAAAAGAGTTTTACCATCCTGCAGTACATTCCTTTAGTAGCCTACTGCCAAAGTTTCAGTCAATTCCCTTCATTAGTTTTGTTGAATGTACTGCACGATGTTAAAACTCTTTTGTCATTGGGCGTACTTGTTGAATGACCCTCGTATATGGAAGAGCACCAACATGACAAAATCTTCAAATACAACTACTTTTAAATCAAGTTTCATCGAAATCGAAATTAAGACTTTCGAAAGTCTTCCAAATATCAAGTTTCAACTAGCCACTAATTATTCGGCCTTCGAGCAATCGCCAGTTTGTTTCAGATGGTTCGATTTTGGATTTTTTAATCTGAGATTTATCACATGGTTCAATGAAACCCTGTACCAAATGTCATCGAAATCTGAGTTATACTTTGATCAGAACAGAAATCAAGGATTTTTCCTTAAAATGGCCGCCATATTGATATCCCTCAGTGGTTTTGGCTGGTTAACAACATTAGTCACGATACTTATTCAATACATTTTGCCGAAAATTTGGTAAAAGCTGAAGTAAAATTGTGACCAGCATGGTCTCAAATTTCGTTATATCCCATATAGATACATTTACATATATATATATATATATATATATATATATATATATATATATATATATATATATATATATACACATATATATATTTATATATAAACATATATATAGATATTTATATATATACATATTTATATATATATATATATATATTATATATATATATATATACATATATATATATATATATATATATATATATATATATATATATATATATATATAGATATGTATATATATATGTGTATATGTGTATATATATAAATATGTATATTTATACATATATACATACTATGAATATATATATATATATATATATATATATATATATATATATATATATATATATATGTATACATATATGTATATAAATATATAAATATATATATCTATATATATATATATATATATATATATATATATATATCTATATATATATCTATATATATATATATATATATATATATATATATATATATATATATATATATACAATATATGTATACATATACATAAATATATAGATATATATGTCTATATATATATATATATATATATATATATATATATATATATATATATATATATATACATATACAATATATGTATACATATATACATATATATAGATATATATGTCTATATATATATATATATATAATATATATATATATATCTATATATATATATATATATATATATATATATATATATATATATATATATATATATATATATATATATATATATATATATATATATATATATATATATATATATATATATATATATATATATATATATATATATATATATAATATATATACATATATAAATATATAGTTAGTCTACAAAGTACTAATTACTTTTCGATTGAATATTTCTTATATTCAAAATGGACTCTATTAAGTTCATATTGTCCATTATTATCTATGATCTTTTGCCATTTTCGGGTAGAGCAATTATTAAAGCTGTGTAGAAGTTCTGTGGTTATCGACGAAAAACTTGGCCAGGTGATTTTCGCATTCCCTTTCTGAAGTGAATTTCTTTCATTAAGGAAGTTTGCAGAGACCGAAGCAAATGGTGGTCTGATGGTACGGTGGATGTATCAAAACTTTCCAGCCAAGCAAGTTCTGTCAATTTTTGCCAGGTCACTAAAGATGTGTCTCGTCTGGCATTGTCATGAGGAAGACAACGCCTTTTCTATTGATCAATTCTGGCCGGTTTTTTTAACAGCTTGTTGCAATCTGGTCAATTGCTGACACTACAGAGCCGAATTGAGTGTTTGGCCAGATTCTAGTACCTCATGATAAACGATTCCCTTCGAATCCCACCAAACACACAGCGTAACCTTGAAGTCGTTAATGGTGATTCACCTTTTTTTGACCAAGATCTTTTCCGAACGACATTATCTTATCTCACCCATTTTTCATCGCACGTAGTGATTTTCTTCAAAAATGGCTCGATTTCGTTGCGTTTTATAAGCATTTCTCAATGGAAATTCGGTCGATCAAATTTGTTTGCGTTCATTCATGCGGCACCCAAGCGCCGAGCTTTTTTGTGTATCCAGCCTTACGCAAATGGTTCAAAACTGTTTGGTGATGGATATTCAGTTCCTTAGCAATGTCATGGCTGCTAACGTGTCGGTCTTCTTCAATTTTTGTAAGGTTTCATCCACTTTTTCAGTGATTGGTCGACCTGACATCTTTGACATCAAAATTTCCAGAACGAAAGTGAGCGAACCATCGCATGGATGTGGCTTAAGATAAAGTATCTTGACCGTAGACACCACAAACGTGGAGGCATTCTCACCTTGATCGTAGTGATATTGTAAAACATTACGAATTTTTCCAGAAACTTCACTCATTGTTAAATGAATACAACTTTTGACCCGAATGACGAAATACAAAACTGTCCATATGAAAATTGTAGACTGGAATGTCACCTTTCAGTTTAATTCAGTCTGATCAGTATTGGCAGATATATGACATCGAACACCATCTAGTGACAAGAAAGGCTCAATACTGTTTAGACTATCCAATATATTGTATATGTTGCATATATACAATATATATATATATATATATATATATATATATATATATATATATATATATATATATATATATATATGTATATATATATATATATATATATATATATATATATATAAATATATATATATATATATATATATATATATATACATATATGTATACAGATCTTTACATATAAATATATATATATATATATATATATATATATATATATATATATATATATATTTCTATATATATATATATATATATATACATATATATATATATATTTCTATATATATATATATATATATATATATATATATATATATATATATATTTATATATTTATATATATATATATATATATATACATATATTTATTTATATATATATATATATATCTATATACATATATAATTCTATATTTTATATATATATATATATATATATATATATATATATATATATATATATATATATATTTATATATATATATATATATATATATATATATACATATATATATATATATATATATATATATATATATATATATATATATATATATATATTTATATATATCCCTAGCTGGCTTCACGGGTAGAACGCTGGACTCTCACTTGAGAGATGCCAGGTTCGAATCTCAAACACAGCTTTTTCATTAAATAAAAAGTTTGTCTACCCAGCTAGGGTAAATTGTCCATTGGAAGATGGTAATTTCGATGGACCCTCCCCACCCACCCCGATCCTAACTAACCTCACGAAAACCCCATTAACCCTAACCCCTTGCCAACCCGCAAATGAGGCAGCGTGGCAAGGTATTGTCTCAACCCCCCCATCATGAATAGACAGAATAAGCACCAGCCCTCATTCTCCGTAGGCTGGAGTGGACCTAGGATAGGTAGCTCCCAGGGACAATCCACGAAGGCAGAGGGTGTTAAGAATCCGCTGAGGCTTAACCACTACCAACCACACCTGACAACGTTACACATAGCGACATACAATTGCCGATCACTATCAAGCCAGGCAAGGCTAATTGAACTAGAAGAGGAAACAACTAAGATTAAATGGGACATCATTGGTCTGAGCGAAACCAGACGTAAAGAAGAAAACATGATTGTACTAGAATCGGGCAACATCCTATATCACCATGGGACCCAACTAGGTAGAAGCAGCGGAGTAGGGTTCCTAATCAACAAGAAATGGGCAGATAGGATAGTTAACGTCACAGGTATCTCAGATCGAGTAGCCAGCCTAACACTCAAGCTCTCTCAGAGATACACAGCGCAAATCATACAAGTCTATGCACCAACAACTAGCCACACTGACGAAGAAATTGAAGAGTTCTATAATGAAATAAATCAGGCTTGGGACAACAACAGCAGCTACTTCAAATATCTAATAGGCGACTTCAATGCTATTATAGGGGGAAAGAAAGACGGCGAAATCCTGGTAGGAAAATTCGGTTTGGGCACAAAGAACGACAGAGGAGAAAGACTGGTCCAATTCGCCCACCAACATAGCCTCTATATAGCAAACTCGTTCTTCAAGAAAGGCCGAAATAGAAAATGGACTTGGCAAGCCCCAAACGCAACCACAAAGAATGAAATTGACCTGATCTTAACCGACAAAATAAGAACAGTTAAGGATGTTTCAATAATAAATAACTTCGGGACAGGAAGCGATCATCGTCTGGCTAGAGCAAAGATTACCCTAGACCTAAAAACTGAAAGGCTTAGATTAGTTAGAAAACCAGCAAAATCAGGTATTAACATAGACAACATCAGGGACAACGCCGATCTCTACCAAGAAATGCTAGACTCCGAAATGCGCAATAAGGACGCAATGTTTCTCGCAGACGCAATCCTGAAATGCGCCAAAAAAGTAGGTGGACCAAGCGTTGATAACAAACACCACAAGCTCTCAAACGAAACAAAGGCTCTACTTAGAAAACGCAGGGAAATGAAGCTATCCTCGAACATCCAAAGGATTGAGTACACTGAAACCTGCAAAACAATTAGAAAGAAAATAACAGAAGATGTGAGGAACTATAACGAGAAACTAGTAGAGAGTGCCATCGAGAGTAACAAAAGCCTCAAGAAGGCAAAACGAGCATTACTGATTGGTAGAAAACAGGTGATTGTTATGCAACACGAAAACGAAAGAATAACCGACAGGAAAAGAATATTAGAGATTATCACCAGCTTCTATCAAGATCTCTATAAAGCCCCCGAAGCAAGCCAGAGAGCAGCAACTACACCAGCAGCACTTGAGGAAGAGATACCAGGAGTTCTCATTGATAAAGTGGAACTGGCGCTGAAACAAATGAAAAATGGTAAAGCAGCCGGCAATGACGGCATCACAGCGGAATTACTGAAATATGCGGGCAGAAAAACATGGAATATTCTGGCCAACATATTCACAAAGTGCATCAGAACCAGACAAATTCCTGACCAGTGGAACAGCGCCAACATAATTCTGATCCACAAGAAGGACAGTAGAGAAGACATTAGAAACTATAGACCGATAAGTCTTCTCCCTGTGTTCTATAAAGTATTCACAAAAATCATCAATAACAGAATACAGTCAGCCCTAGATGCAGAACAGCCACGAGAACAGGCTGGCTTCAGGAGTGGCTTCAGCACTATAGACCATATCCATACACTAAAAGAGATCATGAGCAAAGCGAAAGAGTATGAACTCCCTGTCGCCCTGGCATACATTGAGTTCGAGAAAGCCTTCGACTCAATATATCCCGACGCCATAATAAGAGCGCTTATAAGCCAAGGTATTGAGAAACCATATGTAGAAACACTAGCCAATATCTACAAGAACGCCAAAGCGAAGGTCAAAGTGTTCGAGGATACACCAGAGTTTCCCACACAAAGAGGTGTTAGACAGGGGGATACTATATCACCAAGACTCTTCAACGCCACCCTGGAGGAAATCTTTCGAGGCCTAGAATGGGATAATAAAGGCTTAATCATAGATGGAGAACGGCTAAATAACCTACGATTTGCTGATGACATAGTCCTCATCGCCCAAACCCAGGATGAACTACAAACGCTACTCAAAGGCTTAAGTGCAGCTAGTGAGACAGCAGGACTGAGAATGAACCTCAATAAAACAAAGGTTATGTACAATGAATTCATAACGAGAGGCCAGGATAAAATATCAATTAATAACACTGATTTAGAAGTGGTAGACGAATATGTGTATCTAGGCCAAGCAATGAGCAACTCAGGATCGCTACTACCCGAAATAAACAGACGAATTAAACTAGCGTGGAGTGCGTTTGGAAAAAACTCCATAATCTTCAAGTCAAAAATGAAAGTCCACCTGAAAAAGAAAGCCTTTGATGAATGAATTCTGCCAGTCATGACCTATGGTTGTGAAACATGGACTCTGACCACAGACACCATAGGAAAACTTCAGGTTGCCCAAAAAGCAATGGAAAGATACATGTTGGGTATCACAAGAAGAGACAGAAAAAGACTAACCTGGATAAGAGCAAAAACACAGGTAACGGATGTGATCAAAAGAATCAGAAATCTCAAATGGCGATGGGCTGGACATTTGGCAAGAATATCAGACAATAGATGGACCACAAAAGTTATGAATTGGTACCCAAGGGGAGTCAAAAGACCAAGACGGCGCCCGAAACTTAGGTGGGACCATGACATAAGAAAGCTAGCTGGCATTACCTGGACACGTATAGCTAAAAACAGACAAAAGTGGAGGGAAATGAGAAGCCAATACGTAGGGGAGGCTACACCATGATCCGTATACATGGTTGATAAGCTGACAATGATGATGATGATGATGATTTATATATATATATATATATATATATATATATATACATATATATATATATATATATATATATATATATATATATATATATATATATATATATGTTTATTTATATATATATATATATATATATATATATATATATATATATATATATATATATATAAATATATATATATATAAATGTATATATATATATATATATATATATATATATATATATATATATATATATATATATATGCGAGTATATATATACATATATATATATATATATATATATATATATATATAAATATATATATATAATTCTTTTTCATAGCACAACAGCTCCTCTCGGGCCTTTGCCTCCTACTCTCTCGGCCAATCGACCGCGTTCTCTAGTTTTGAAATCCCAGCAGCGATGAACTATCTCCTTCAGAGCAGAGGTTTCTCGATTTCCACACTGGTCTCCACCCTTCAGTTCTCCGGCAGAATACCTTTTTGGGTGCTCGTTATTTTTCCGTACGATGTATATATATATATATATATATATATATATATATATATATATATATATATATATATGTGTATATATATATATATATATATATATATATATATATATATATATATATATATATATATATATATATATATATATATATATATATATTTATTAATTTATTAATAAGTATTATCGCGTGTTATGGTTCGCAGCCGAAAATTTTAATGTTCCGGGAAAGTGAAAGCGCACTGTCTTTTGAATTAAGTTAAAAGAGTTTATTTGATCAGAGTGCACAATCATGAATTTCACTACATATATTACAAATTGCATTTAAGTCTAGTTTTCACTATCTATAAATTTATATTCCAACTGTCTGTATCACGAAACTCACTTTACTATCAATCATTATCGCCTTTAATTCGCGCTCCACTCTTATCGCAGTTTCTACTATCACGGGTTTACTCTACTTCTCATTCATTCAGCTTCGCTTTATATAGGGTCTCTAGTTATTCAACCCATTTCTCGTACATTGGCAAATATTCTGACGAGAACTACCTGGAATATTAGAGCAATTCTGAATGCCCACAGTGACGTCACTTTCAGATGTTGATCATGGATCTACTTGGATCTTCTTGTGCTTTCGAGTACATTCATTGATCATGATGTAATTCATAGTTGTGACAGTTGCTCACAGAATTGTTTGGACATGTAACACTGCCTCCATCTTAGTTTTTTTGCCCCGAAAAGATGTGTCACCAATTGTAGTCAAGTCTCCCTGGATGTAGTATGGGGCAAAACGGTCCAGGTTCGTGATTGCAATCGAGCTCCTTTAAAGCAAAAATACATTTTTTATACATGTTTTGATAGTTTTTCTTTAATAAAATCATTCTAAACATCTGCATATTATTGGCTAAGTACAAAACCCTTCTGGCATTAGCATTTCTTTCTACATAACTCGTTTAAAATGAGTTTTCAATAAAGCGTACTTGTCGTTTTAATTGGACTCAGTGATTGAGTAATGCTTCAATAATTGTCCAGCCTCACTTTAAAGACACATTTAACGCAATGTAAGCTTTTCACCAGAGATAGGTAGTGTAAATAAATCTTTAAATGACGGCCTCGCTATAGTTTCCATGAAAGTTTTTGTGTCCTTGATCCTTACATTTCACCTGATTTCTTGCAGCAATTCTGAGTAGGATCAGCCATCTTGGCGTTTTACGAGCAGCGCCTTTGTCGGGATTTGTTTCTCTCCCATCTCGCATCTGGTCATTTTTCTTGTTGGGCATCCATACGAGCTTTACTTTCTGGAACTTTTGAATGAATTTCTTTGTGGCCTCCTTCGCTTCTTTTGTCAGATCATAGGTGCCGATCTGGCATTTTGCGCCTATCAATTGCATCTTGCATTCTTTTTTATCCCGATCTCCAAGCTAGACTCAATTCTTTTATTGATGTTTGGTGGTGAAACTTTCTGTGCATGCCCTTTAGGCTTAGCCCTCAGTGCTTCCTTAGCCTTCTGCTCTTCTTCAGCCTTCCGGTTCTCTTTGGCCTTTAACCAGCTGCTTCTATAATGCCCTATGTAGTGTAGGAGCTCTTCTATTTAATGGAGCCCAATCGTTACTCCTTTGTTGATTTTTGGCGAGTCGCATGCAGATTGTATTCTTGTTAGAATATCTCCCGCTTTTCAGGATAAGCCTTTCTTCTCATGTCTTTGGCGGGCAACTATACTTTGCGACCACCTTCTTCTGGAGATTTTATCGGCTTCAATTTCCGAGTACAGTATTTACGCCATATTTTCGACGGTGACGATGAAATCACACAACGGTGCGTTATTTGCCGGGTCACTCTTTTCTTTTCTTGCCGTAATCTCTTTGTGGACTTCAGGATGGTTGGTTATTATTTCGGGACCCACGACCCTTGCTTCGGTCGCTTCAGTAGCGATTGCAGCTGTAACCATCGAATTCTCGATATTCTCCATATTTTCCCCAACCACTCGAAAATCCGGCGCGTCTTGCAGACTTTCCCGGTTTTCTCTTTTAAGTGTCTCTGGTGTTCACATAATTTTAAGTTCTGTCCGAATGCCGCAGGAATCTCAGTCCGAACAAGACTGCCTGTTAATCTCCGTTTTTTCCGTCTTCGCTGTCACTGTAATGTTTGTCATCGTTAGTACCGCTCTCAATGTGCTGTGAATATGGTGACTACAGCCGCTGGTCGCATCATCATAGTTGTTACTTTTGCTTTCTTTTTTTGGGTTTTTTAATTTTTTTAAAAGGTTTTAAGTTGCTTCAGTTTTTTCAGGTACCCCCTCAGAGCCGCTATCTCTGTTCGTGTGTGTAGTTGCTTTTTTGGTCCCATGTTTATCTTTGCAGAGCAGGGAGGCCATGCAAGGGTCTTGTACTGACGCCCTATGGGGGCGCAGGTCCAGACCAGGGCTCATCTGGAGTCCGTCTCAACCAAACCTACACCACCAACCCAATGGAGCGAACTTCGAACAAACTCCTAAGCCTACCAAGGTTTAACTGGGACGGAGACGGTATGATAATTGAATTGGAGCCATTCACGCGGAAATATCACCTCAGCGCTACTGTACAAAGCAATTAAGTTCCAACTAGGATTCATTCATGGGAGATCTCAGCTCGAGAATTCCCGGGAAATTGTTGAGCTTTGTTCCCGGGAAATCAAGCTAGAGAAAAGACAAGAATTCGAGAAATCATGTATCTATATAGAAAATAAATCGCCGTTTGTTGTGTTGCGTGGCGGCACGGGCCAAAGCACAGCGGCACCCTTTGATCTCGCTGCAAGAGCTCTGTGGCGTCGCTTTTACACGTTCATTCGTGTTACGACTCTAGCCAAGTATAGTTTACGTAGTGAATGTTTCCCACATTACGTAATAAATTGAAATCAAAGAGGTAAGTCTTTTCACTTTTATTGACATATCATAGCTTTATTATTCATATTATTTTTTAGTCAAACTTTAATACATAAAACAACGAACGATACATTAATTATACGACTTAGTCTAATTATATTTCCTATTTTGGTAAAACAACAACACACAAGCTTAGTTTTTAATTATTCTGATATGTTTTTCTTATGTAAGTAATTTGAAATTAATTAATATGTCATTTTAAATTCGTGAGACGACAATTGCCAGTTGTGTTATGTGTTTATCACATATCAATCCAAGGGCTTATTATTAATTTGAATTGCGTTTGTTATAAATTTCTAACGTCACTATAGCAGTAAAGATGGAAGCATCGAAAGTATGGAAATATTTCAAATAAAATAAGGAATCTGCAAATGCGCAATGCCTAAAGTGCCCAAAAACCATTCCTTGCAAAGATTCAAATACTAGCGGGTTGGTGAGACATTTAACACATGTGCATAAAATCAATATTACTAAATGCGGTACCCAAGAAGAATCCAAATCTGAAGCATCTACAAGTTCAGGTTTGGGTGCACCAAAAAAAGCAGGCCTGGGTATTAAAGTATGCAGCAACAGAAACCAAACTTCAAAACTCCACCGATACAATCATTGGGTGAAATATTAGCGAGGCTGGCTGCAAAAGACGGCTTCACCATGAGTGGAATCACAAAAAGTGAATTCATTCGTAATTCACTTTCTGCTAAAGGATGTAGACTGCCCATGTGTGTTAATGATGTTATGAATCTAATACCAAAATACTATGAGGATAAGGAAATAAAATGATAAAAGAATTTTCAGATATTTGTTTTTCAGGTAACCGGCTAAGTGTGAGTATTGACGAGTGGACAAGCATACGTGACAAACGCTTTTTTAGTGTTATTTGCTATACTACAGAAACAACACATTATAATTTGGGGTAAGTCTATACACCCGGTAAATGTGGGGCCGATGAAGTAAGAGAAATAGTGTAGGAACGCTTGAAATATTTTGGAGAGAAATTTGAGAGTGTGTGCCGTAACAAGCGATGGGCAAAACATAATGAAAAATTTGGCAGAGAAAGCCCCTGTAAAATGGTTCTATGTGTAAATCATGCCATCCATTTAGCAATTCTTCACACATTTTGCAAAAAACAGTCAGAAGTTACAGCTGCTACGAATGCCTTGCATAACAATGACGAGCACAGCAGCTCCGATGAACACAGCAGCTCCTATGAACACAGCAGCTCCGATGAAACCAGCAGCACTGATAACGATGTTGAATCTTATATATCTAATGAAGAACCTAGACCAAAAATAATTGATGACATAAACAATGTAATGACTGAGACCCGATCGATTATAAAATTTTTCAGAAAGAGTCCTCTAAAACAATCACACTGCAGAAACATGTAGTCGCCGAATTCGGAGAAGAACTAGTTTTGTTACTCGATGCTAGATGGAATTCAATGCTGACAATGATTAAAAGTTTCTTGAAATTAAAAAATGCCATCAAAAAGGCATTGATAGGTTTAGATACCTCACAAAAATGGAATGAAGATAATATTACTGTGCTACAAAAAGTCCAACAAAACTTGCAGTAGAGGCGTTGAGTAGGCAATATGCCAATTTATTGATTGCAGAGGCTATAATAGACGCATTGCTAAAAAATTAGAAAGTATCAATGATCCTTTGGCCCTCAAATTAGTAGATTCACTAAAGTTGAAAATATCAGAGTGCCGTAATACGTCTCTAGCATCGCTGCTAAAATACTTGAACAGCCCTGACAATTTCATGCACAATAAAAGTAACTACTTCAATGATAACAATAAAACATTTTTGATTGGATGTGCTAAAAGAGAATATGATCGTTTATACCCTACTCTCACAACTTTGACCGAACATGAATCGGGAGTGGTAGAAGAAGTAAGCCTATAAGAACCTGAACCTGAAAGCTTCGAAATTCAATTAGAAAAATCAATTAAAGGCATTACAACCAATGAGGAGGAAAGTGCAGTGGCGCTGTCAAAATCTATAGTAAAGAAAGAATTCTTACTTTTTGAACAGACTGGGAAGAGGTCAACAAATTTAGAATCGATGTACAAAGCATTGCTTTAAGTTAAGCCTACTTCAACTCAAAATGAAAGAGTGTTTTCAATTTCAGGAAATATAGTTAATAAAATAAGAAACCGGCTGTCTGATAAAGCTATAAATGCTTTAGTTTTTCGGAAGGCATATTTGATCAGACAGAGTAAGCTGACCTACATTAATTGATATGTATCTGTCTGTCTGAATGTTTAGCTCCTCAGCGTGAGATGTTCCATTGATCTTGCAAAGTTTTCATTTGTTTTTATTCTAATTAACATGCCATAAACGGTGCTGTGATTGTATTTTAATGTAAATTATACATTTATTTCCCACCTGAATTTAAGATATTAATGTTTTCTTTCAAGTTATTTGTTTTACAGAAGTCTTTTTTTTAAGTTTTAAGTGGATTCTTTTTCTAAATAACCAACCAAAAATGGTGCTGTGATTGTAATTTAATTATAAGTTAAGATATTAACGTTTTCTTTCAAGTTGATTTTATTTTAAGTTTAATAGAAACTACTTTTGTTTATAAGTTCTAAATAACCAGCCGAAAATGGTGCTGTCATTATAATTATGAGTCTGAATAAATTTTTTTTTTTATTAATTAGCTTATTCATAAGATTAATGTTTTTGAATATAATCAATAAAAGTTTTATAATTAATTTGATACTTTTATTCGAGAGGAAAACCACTGAATTTGTTGATGTTATTGGAACCAAATAATATGAGAAAATGTACGTAAATGTAAATTTCTCAACAACCCGAGAAACCTCGAGAAGTTAGCCTCGTGAATTCTCGAGACCCGAGAAATTGAAAAGCTCGAGAAATTGAAAATCTCGAGAAATCATGAATCCTAGTCCAAACCATCATATCTGCCAGCCCAAAGCATCAATTTCAGTTCGTTGTCTAAACTGCAGTCCAGATTCAGTCGTCCTAGGATCAAAACTGACGATAGATACAAGCCATATGGCAGCAGCGCTTACTACCACACACATGACCATTAGTAGGCCGACTTTGCTGGCTAACTTACATGGCGTTATATGAAGAATTGTGGAGGTGCCAACAAAAATTCGAGGTTTTGTACGATTTAGAAACGGATTTCTACAGTGAAATCCAGATGATCCGCGGAGAACACAATAGCGCTCCCAGTGAAGTAAAAATTATTTCAGTTCTTATACCCGTTTGGTTTTTATCGCCTTCCAAAGTGAATTTATAGGAGTTTGTTTACATCTCAACGCTGAGCTATCAGTGGAAGGTGCAAAACGTGTGCTTCATTTGCTCGTCTTGGAAAGTTTAGGAGCACAATGGGCTATACAAGGTGAATTTATAGCATGCACGGAATGCGTTCGGCACGTTTTTTATTCGGAAAATAGTATATATGACGAAATATAAGCATTTGCTAATGCCGCAGGTGATAGACAGCTACCGGAAGCATGTCCATAGTAGGCCGACTAATACATATGCAAATTGCTACCATATGGCTTGTATCTATCGTCAGTTTTGCCTCGGATCCTCAGAGGCGGCACTCCCCAAAGAATGCTAGCCTCTTAGATTGCTCCGATTGGCCGGCATTTCCCCTGCAGGAATTTCCTCAGTTACATGGAGGCGGCACTCCCTAAAGAATGCTAGCTTCCAAGAGTATTCCTGTCGCCCAGCATTCCCCCTGCGGGGAAAATATTTCCTTAGTTACGTCATAGTATTAAATTAGAAACTTATATATTTTATTTGGGCACTTATTTTATACGAGTACTTAAAACGCCTGACTCTAAAGCAGGGACTGAGATGTGATAGACCCAGTTTAAATTAAAATTATCCCTATCAGAGACTAAGTCCCTGCCCCTGTCGAACGTGCGATAATATACAAAGGCAGAATTTTTTGTTCACATTCTTACTACTGTAGGCAAAAGGAGGTAAAAAAATCCCCGTTGGCAGCATCAGCCGGAAAGGTAACTTTCTCGTATGTACCGTAAGGTTTCAAAAAAGAATTTGGCTTGCCTACTACTGGACTTCTTGCTGTAATTTCTGTAGCACTACATGGATATTTACTAACAAAAAGAATTTGCCGCCGTTTGTATTTGGAGACCCTTCATAGAAGCGCAAATATTTTGCTAATTAAATTAAGTTGCACATGTATGGATCACATTTTGAAAATCGGGGGTAATAAATTGTTATAAACATATTTAGAATGGGTTTGCCCATCTCACATTGGCGGTTTATACATTTCACAGTGGTTACCACACAAAGGTGATAACTTTTTGGCTTAAATAGCTCGAATAGTTAATTTAAAAAGATCTCCATAAAAGTTTAATCAGCATTTGCATTGCGATTAATATATACATTTTCGATTCTTTTCTGAACCACCAGGGGCCGTCATTTTGAATTTTTATTGAAAACGGCTTCTAAAAATATTAAGCTGTAAATTGTCGAATTTTTTATTTGTCATCCAATTTACATAATTAAATTAAATTAGCTTGCCTCAATAACTTATCATTTATCGGAATCCTTTGAGAAACTTGGCTGCTAGCGGGCTTCAGAAATAAAAAAAAATGTTTATGTCACCCAACCCCCCCCCCCCCCCCCCCTGTATAGGGAGACCCCCTTGAACACTTTAAAATATTTTCTTAAGCTGCGAATTTCAAGAGGCACCACTTTTGACCTACGTAGAAAATTTCCTCATTCTAGCTCATGTGGTTTGCGAAAAAACTTGTGAAGCACGAACAAACGGACGGACAGACAGACAAATCGCGATTTGATAATTTATTAGGGTATTGTTAAAAATATTTAAAAAATAGTCTGATTTATAAATACTTTCAAGACGTCATTTAAAACGTTTCCATGAAAAAAAATCATTATTTCAGTTGCTACTAAAATAGCGAATTTCCTTGCCTTCTGACCTTTGGGGGCCACCATTTTGAATGCATGCATTTGATTTTGGACTATTTTAAATTTTTGTGGGCCAGAACCTCATCAATCAATGTGCCAAATCTCGTTCAAATCGGAGTTTCAATCTAGACAGGGCAAAAATAATTCAATTTTTAGTGAAAATGGCAGCTAAAAATATTGGGTTTTAAATTTTCGACTTCTTTATTTTTCATTCAATTTTGATAATTTTCATCAAAATACAAAAACATAGTACAGAGATCCATAATCATAAGTTTCATCAAAATCCGCTGGAAAATGTGACCGCTAGAGCGCCACAAAAACCTGAAAAAACGAATATTTAAACCGCCTTCATTTTGAAATGTGCATATATAAAGCCACAAAAATGTCAAAATCTGTAGATTTAAGTAATGTTTATCTCGGAATCAAGTTTGATATATGTCGGATCAAAATTGCGACTTTTAGAAGCCTTTAAAATGTTGAGTTTCAACTGGCCGCCATTTTGTTCTTTGTGACCTGACCTCAAGTTTTTTCACGCAATTCTTTAGATGCTTACCATTTCTATTCAACTGCCGAATTTTAAGAAAATATGTTGAAAGCTTTGATCACTATTACAACAAAAAAATTTTGCACGTTTTTCGACTTTTGAGCGGCCGCCATTTTGTTTCCGCCGTACCGACTTTGGATTTTTTATTGTGAGATTCAACACATATATCAGTGAAATTTCGTACCAAATTTCATCCAAATCGGAGCTATACTTAGGTCAGAACAGAAATCACGATTTTTCGTCTAAAATGGCCGCCATTTTGTTTTTGCCCGGACGATATAGCTGGTTCACGAACTTAACCGAGATATGTACCGAATACACCTTTATTGAAAATTTGGTGAAAATCGCAGCAAAATTGCAACCTCTAGCGTGGTCACAATTTTCGTTATATCCCATATATATATATATATATATATATATATATATATATATATATATATATATATATATATGATACTCTCCGCAATAGGTAAATTTCTCTCGAGAAATTTACTTAAAAACGTCTCCTTCAGGGACATTTGGTAGATATAAGGCCCTAAAAGTGCTCAAATCAACTAAGTTACATTTCGATAGAGGTGAATATAGGAGCTTTTTGATGCAAGTATCTTAAAATTCAGGTACTTTGGTAGGAGTCAAACGTACCAGGCATTATACAAAAACTCACCCATATGCATGAAAGTATCTACAATAGTCATAAAGCTCCAAATTTACCAAGTACCATTCCAAAATGTTAACATTGAAATGCATCTATCATTCTTATATTTGAAAACATAGTTTGATAAAATTATAGTGTAACTATTACATAAACAAATCAATTCAGCAACGATTCTTTAAATAATGTCTGGTAGGGTTTTGGCCCCTACATAAGAATCTGAATTTTCAATTAGTCATATATATGCATATATACATATATATATATCTATATATATATATATATATATATATATATATATATATGTTATATATATATATATATATATATATATATATATATATATATATATATATATATATATATATATATATATACATGTTATATATATATATATATATATATATATATATATATATATATATATATATATATATATATATATATATATATATATATATAATATATATATATATATATATATATATATATATATATATATATATATATATATATACAAGTATATATATATATATATATATATATATATATATATATATATATATATATATATATATATATATATATATATATATATATATATATATATATACAAGTATATATACTCATGGGAACAAAACACAATGCAATTAACTCTCTCAATATTTATTCAGTATAATAGGAGCATTTTATTCATTTCAATAGTGTTTTGTAATATACTACAGAAAAGTAAATTAAAATGTAAATTAATGCAGGATTGTGAGCAACCCCAGTATTTTTAAAAAGTTGCACATAGGGACAAATCTGAGCATCATGTCCTGGTGAAAATTTTAGAAGCCTCAATTTCAGTCCAATGATATTTTCTCTATTGCGCAGGAAATTCGAGATATGTACAAAACTGAAAATTGAGGCCAGCATTCAAATAATAAATGCCTCTTAACTTTTGTTTTTCATTCACAAATTAAAAGCTGTTCTCGTCGACTGAAAGCAGGCTGCATTCAATTCCAAATTAGCTGTATCTCTAATAAATGGATTAAATCAAACTTTATAGCTTGCAGCTTGAATTCATAAGAATAAGCAAAAAAAGCTGTGTTTTGTTGCTAATTCAGAAATGGTTTTGTAGAACGACAAAGCGTAGCCCTCAGAAAATCCAATTTTAAGACATCTTGTACCTCTATTTCTGCAAACGTTAGTTCAATAGTATACTACACGTACCAACTTTCCTTAACTGCATTCTGCAACAGTCAAAAACATTTCCATACCTCGATGTCACAAAAAGCTTTTAGAGAACTCTATATCATGATTAAGGAACGAAACTCAGTTTTCAACTTCATTTCTTGTTTCAATCGCAGAATACATGCTCGTGAGTGGATTACTGCAAACTCTCATTTTTACCGGTCGTATGTTCAGTAAACAGTCCAACATACTAAAAAACATACGAATACAGGAATAAAATCCTCATGAATGCATTTAGAGCGATGCCTGCATTTGTGTTTAAAATCAAGTGCATATTTTTCTTGGTCGAATTGATGGACGTCCTTGGCAGTTATGTAACACTGTCCTACAATTGTGTCTGCAAAACTTTCAAAACATGCATCTAGAACACAAGGAAGTCGTTCCTAATAATGCTTCCTATTGAAATCTAGACACACGTCACTGGCGGCGACATGAGCCCAGTATTAATCGACTTGGGAGAAAGCAACAACATATCAAAATTTTGCATATGCATTCGGAAACCTCAAGAAGGATTCACGGAATTGGAAGTTATTTAACGATGGAGCGGAGCGGGTATTTCATATCGCCTGGGATTCATGACAATGCTGAGAAATTGAATGCATTTGTTTGATCTTTCTTGCTTAGCTTCGTGTCAGGGAATAGTAAGTCGAAATATCGTCTTCATCGAGTGATGCAGGATATGGACGTGGGATTTGTGAAGAGTGGATCAACCTCTAGCAAGAAATTTGCAAAGGGGAGTGATCCAATTTGGATCATGAAATGCATTTAACATGCAAATGAGCTTCAATTTGTTACTAACCGGAGGAGAGGTATCCCATTTATATTCAATTGGATGCTTTGAGATGTTGTAGCAATCATATATGGAGCAGTGTTCAACACGGAAAGAAGATTTCATGTTTCTAGTGGGACAAAAATTTGTTTTTAGATCTTGAAAACAATGCTTCCCAAAGTTGAGTGAGGCACGATAGAAAATTAGCTAGGGATCAACCCGAATGTCAGCTTCAAATCCAAAGTAAAAGGAGAAAGCAATTTTTTGTTATGTGTGCAAATTTCAATTGATTTTATTACACAAATAATTCAGTTTATTACAAAAATTCGCCTTTTTAGGGTTTTGTACTAAAATACAAAACCCTATTGCAATCACGACCTGTGTCCGTCCATCCGCCCGTGTGTCACAGCACTTTTTCTCCGAAACTATTGAAGCTATAACCATGAAGGGGTTTAAGAGGGGGTCTCCCCATATAGGGAGGTGAAACGTTCAAAATTTTTCCATCAATGGTAGTCGAGTAGGATGTCATTGGAAAGGTCTTAATGAGATCTTTACAAAACAAGTCTTAATATTGACTTATCGGTACCGTGGTGGGCAGGGGGAGGGGAAATGTACGAACATTTCGCGTAACCCCCCCCCCCCTCCGATTGGATACCTTACATCCGAATAATCTGAAAAAAATCATGAATGTGGGCCTTTATGAGTACAACAACAACAAATCCATGAGAAGTTGAAATTCACTCAACTTTGTTAGTAATAGTATGATTTATCGATTTTACGTTTAAATTCAATAGTACACAGACGACTATTTATAAGATTTATCTGTCCTGAAAATTTCATAAAGCTCGAATGGTATTTGACGAAGTTATAGCGATTTGAATTTTCCTGTATTAATATGGAACAATATGCGCTGCATTAACATACTATGGAAACATATGGCTTTGGAACAATATGCGCCTTTTACCGACTCAGACACTACAGTTTTGCTAGGATTTGCTTGAAAATATCAGGAATGATAGGTATCATGATTATCTTTGAGAATCGGTTCAGCTAGTGGTATCAGCAATCCTAAAACAAAAAAATGGCTGTTTTAAATGCGAAGATTGAATAATTTTGAGTTATTTTTCCCCAACTTCAACGTTTAAGGTGCATGCTTTGAACACTTGATTCAATTTAATGAATGACTGTGAATGAGTACCTACAATTAATACTCATATGTGAAACAAGTTGAGGAGGCAGGAGAGAGCTCCTAGCAAAAGGGTTTTGTAACCATTCTAAGATTCGAAAAAAAGGGCTATGAATCGATGATTACAGTACAGGGACGTGGCCCCTGGAAAAAATTTCATCAAAAGTAGCCGATAAGAGCATCAAATGAATACTCTTTATAACAGCTTTTCAAAACAGTTCTTAAACTGAAAAGTGTGTTCCCTCCCTCGCGAATGAACACCTGTGATCTAAAAAGTCTGAAAAAATTATCAAGATAGATAACAATAACAAATACCTCAGAAGTCAAAATTTGTTCAACATTGTTAATAATAGTATGATCTTTGAATTTCATATTTTCTCCAATAAAATCCTCTTTGACATGTTTTCTGATTTTATTCGTTGCTGGTGACTGATTTTGTAAGTTGAGTACAAAACCCTTCCGACATGAGCGTAGGTCTGTCTACCCAACTTGTTTGCATTTCACAACTGGTTATCGTATTTCATATAGCATAGTAGAAACAAATAAAACAAATTTTTCATACAATTTTCAACTAAATACGAGTATGTCTCCATCAAATTTGATAAATTTTAACTAACAGCTCTACATACCAACATACCTACTTTAGCCTATTTTCTGAAGTTGGTTTTTCAGAAGTGGTTTTAACTTTGCTGGTAAATAAGGACTGTTAAACTAAAGTGGCTGCAAATCTCTCTGCATCGGAAGTGCACCATGAGTTACTTTTTCCTTAGGTGACTTGTGCAAACATTCTTGGTTCCTTTACTTCTTCACATATTTATATCTCTGCTTAAAGCATGTACTAAAACGCAAGTAAAAGTCAAATAAAAAATTCAAAGACGACTATTTCGGTGCTCTCCGTTCGCAATTTGTTCGTTGTAATTTTCATAATTATATATGTTACCCTTAGGGAGCTGAGTAACTTTATTCAACGGAACTTGATTTAATTTAAATTTTCACTATTAAAGTCAATCACAAGTCAATGTTCAGCTTATTCGATCTTGACTCGTGCAAAAGCATTAGTCAGCAAAAATTTTACAGTGAATTTACCCTAAATTAGCATATTTTGTTGATATAAGATCTTTAGTCTATTGATTTTAGGTTTGTATATATTTTTGAAGTTTAGCAAACAAAAGTCAAATCCGAATCAAAGGAAATTAAAAATGCTGATTACAAACTTGTAGCAAGTGAAGTAGGTAGAACAGAATTTCTTTTACAGTAAATAGAGTCTATAATAAGTTTCTATAATTTTTTACCGCCTAATATTTTTAGGGTTTTGTAAAATAATTATATAGAGCCATAAACCTAGAACGTACAATTTGTAGGTAGATGTTTAGTGGTACCTGTTTCGAAGTTTCAGAAAAAAATGAAGGCAGCAATTAGAAGGCTGAATAACAGAAGCTATGCTTCTACTCTGCATGTAATATGAGGCTATAAAGGTAGGCAACGTGGTTTTAAATATACGAATATATTGTAAAACTATAGTAATAACAAGCTGGGTAAACAGACCTACGCTCATGTCAGAAGGGTTTTGTATTCAATTTACAAAATGCAGTCACCAGATCGAATCAAATCAAGAAACATGTCAAAGACGATTTTATTGGAGAAAATATGAAATACGAAGATCATACTATTATTAACAAAGTTGAACATATTTCGACTTCTGAGGTTTTTGGTATTGTTATACTCATAAATATCTCCCTTGATAATTATTTCAGATGTCCATCCGCGACGGAGGAAACACATTTTTCATGTATTTCCCCCCTGTGCCCCCACTGAAGCAAAAACTGATAGTTTAACAACTGTTTTGAAAAGCTCCCATGAAAACTTTCGAGTCCTAGAATGGTTACAAAATCGGTTACGAGTCCTAGAATGGTTACAAAACCCTTTTGCTAGGAGCTCTCTCCCACCTCCTTGACTTGTTTCACTTATGAGCATTAATTGTAGGTACTCATCTTCAGTCATTCATTAAATTGAACCAAGTGTTCAAAGCATGCACCTTAAACGTTGAAGTTGGGAAAAATAACTCAAAATTATCCAAACTTCGCATTTAAAACAGCCACTATTTTGTTCTACGATTACTGATATCACTAGCTGAACCGATTCTCAAAGATATTTATGACACCTATCATTCCTGAAATTTTCATGCAAATCCTAGCAAAACTGTAGTGTCTGAGTCGGTAAAAGGCGCATGTTGTTCCATAGCCATATGTTGGAATAGTAATAAATGCAGCGCATATTGTTCCATAGCAATACAGGAAAATTCAAACCGCTATAACTTCACTAAATATGATTCAATCTTTATGAAACTTTCAGGATAGATCAATCTTACTATAAACATCTACGTAGTGAATTTAATTGAATTTAAGGGTACTGTTAAGATTTTATTCAAGAAAACATAAAATCGATAAATCATACTTTTACTAACAAAGCTGAGTAATTTGCGACTTCTAACGTATTTTTTGTTGTTGTACTCACCAAGGCCTACATTCCTGATTTTTTTCAGATTTTTCGGCTCACAGGTGTCCAATCGCGAGGGGGGGACACAAATTTTTCGTGTATATCCCCTCCCTGTGCGCCCCTCGAAGCAAACTTTGCCAAACTAAGACCTGTTTTGAAAAGTTATCATCAAGACCTTTCATTTGATATCCATATCGGCTACCTTCATTGACATGTTTTTTTTCGGGGGGTCACTCTCCTATATGGGGAGACCCCCCATAAATACCTTATAAAAATTTTTTGAAGTTGAATTTTGAAGAGATCACCACACTACACCTACACACAGAATTTGATGTTTCTAGCTTAAGTAGTTTCCGAGAAAAACTGCTGTGACACACGGACGGACAAACGGACAGACTGGTCGCGAAACTAGTAGGGTTTTGTAAAATTATTTTACAAAACACTAAAAACATGTGATTATGAGACCTCCAACTTCAGACAGATCAGGTTGGCTATGACAGTTCTAAAAACTCATACTTTTACACTCCACATCTCAGTGTGTGGCAAGTGCTTTGAATCAAAGCACTGAAGTGTGTTAATTCTTGATGTCCTTAATAGGAAACCCTTTACTTTCGATTGAACATCACTCTCGGGTTCGCTACTGATTGTTTTCAACAATTCAGAACCAATGGATTGTCACATTCCTCTTAAATATTGTGTTGTATTAATTTTCACACAATCCAGCAAATGTGTGTGTGTGGAACACGCATGTTTCGGACTTTATGCAATAAGTTGTCGAACTCGTCCATGATCAGTAAATAGTCACCGTTTTCCAAACTATGTTAATTATTCGGTGCGAAAAAACATGCATGTTAATGTTGTTGGACATATTTGTAGTTTTTGATAGCATATTTTGCATGATGATCACATACCTTTTTAATCCCTTCAACATGAGATTATTTCGAGATCCTGATGTTCCCTCACTATATTTCATTATCAAATATAAATGAAATATATGATTCGTCGTAGTGTTCAACAAACTTATGATATTTGAACAAATTGTGATGTGCAAACCGGACTAGGTGATAAATGGTCAAAACTATCAGTATTCCCCATTGCATTTCCAGTTACAAGACTAAATTTTGAGTCAATCATTATGCGTAGACGCGGTGAGACAACTGACTTGACAGATGTTGTGGACCTAATTTAGTATCCACAGTACCAGAATCATCTTGTGCTTGCCTTAATGAATTGACATTACTTTAGAAATTGTACAGACTTTTTGTCGTTGCGGCAACTTTTTTATTCACATGCTCGTATTGTTCTGCGTATGCTGAATTGACTGGTCTGTTTTGAGATGAGAGTATAAGACTCATTACTCCAATATGTAAATTTAACGTATTTGACTCCGAATCACTTTGATTCAACACTGGCTATGGTGTTCAGCGTAGTTTAGTATCGCTCACTCCGAACACTACCATACCCGATCTATAAACATTTTTCTCGGCACAATACAGAGCCACACTAGACCAGGTTTTTTAAATAATGTAATATTGTATGAATAGCATTGAAGTCGCAGCGTAGAGGACGTATCTTTAGTTTGTAAAATTACGAGTTGAAATCTCACTAAAAGTAAGGCCAGGTAACGTTTTGCTTTGAAAAAAACGGATCAAATAAAATTACAGAGGTAGGTTACTTTCAATTCAATTGAGTAAACGACGTTAGCAACAACAATTGCAGAAAAAATACGATCAATATAAACACTCTGAGCTCCAATCGCATGAATTTTAGATAGGATAATGATGCTGATAATTGGCGGTTACATTCGTTTCACATTCCATGGAGTGTTCGATTAGAACTGTTAAATGTTATAAACTATCATTCTCGGAGACGGTATAAAAACCATATATTGACAACAACAAGAATTCTTCCCAAAGTGAAGAAGCCGGGATTACATCCATTATAATAGTGGGCAATATACAAGGTGCGTTCCAAAACAAACTAGACTTTTGTCATAACTTTTTTTTTGGTAGCGCTATCTATAAATAAGATAGTAAGTTGTAAAGTTGCATTCCTCCCTGACTTTTAGTGAAAGTTTGGTAACATTCGGTTCAGTGGAGTTAATGTTAATGCATCTAAAGTGACAGTATGTTTGTGTCATCGGTACAAAAATGAGTTTGGAACAAAGAGCTAATATCAAATTTTGTTTTAAAATTGGTAAAAAGTTTACCTCGTGTCAGAGTTCATGAGTAGTTTACTCGTTTCACAGATGGTCATGAGGACAAAAATGACGATGAATATACGGACCGTCCAATCAGTGATCACCAAAAACTCCATAGAAATTGTGCGTAAATTTATCAAAAATGAGCCGAAATCATCATTGAAATTCATGGAAGCGGAGTTGAATATCTCCAAAACGTCGATTTATTGCATTTTAACTGAATATTTAGGCTTACGAAAGGTATGTGCACTTATTTTTCCAAAATAAATGAGACTTGTGTCATAAAAATCTACTCTTGTGACAGATTTTTTGATTAGAAATCGCATTTTAACCATCAATCACTCACCGTATTCGTTTGATATGGCTCCCTGTGACTTTCACCTATTCGGAAATTGCATTTGGCCATGAAAAGAATCTTTGCATCCATAGAGGGCATCCAAATGGCTTCCACTCACATTCTGAAGGACATTTCGGTCAATGAGCTGAAACACTCTTTCTAAAAGCTTTTGGATCGCGCAAAACAATGTATAGAGGCCGGAGGAGACTATTTTGAATAAATAAACTCGAATTTATCAGAACAAAACTCCTGTCGTTTCTATTTCAGCTCAGTCTCCTTTGTTTTGGAACGCTCCTTGTATCGTCCTTTTGACACATGCCTCCAGATTTAATTTGAAGTTAGTTACTGGAGTTTACAAGAAACAGCTTCAGGTATATTACTGCCAACATCAGGAGGATGCATATCCTTACTGATTTACTTAAGACGCTGAGCTAGGACGAACCTTGGATTATTAACTGCCACAGATGTTACGATACTTCTTCAATGTTAAATGGGCAATTTCAAAGCAAAACAAGTTGGAGTAGCAGGAGAGTGCTCCTGCCAGAAGGGTTTTGTAAAACAGTTAGTAACTCAAACAATATATTCTACCTATCAAAATTTAACTAGTATACTATACATATTTCATAAATTGAGTTGAAAAAATTATTATGGTAATCATTTTTTTAAATTCGCGCCATTTTGTTTCAAGTATTTTGATCCCGTCGTTAAGTCGGTCATAATATCGTATCAATATTATAAATCATTTCTAAAATTTGTCTTGAAATTCCTACACATTTGTAGTGCCTAGATCCGTTCCAAATGTGTCCCTCCCTAGTATAACATGTTAATTTTGTTGTAGTTGTTAAATATTCAATCGGCTGTAACTTAGCTGTTTATTGTTCGATTATTGTGAAATCTTCAGAACACGTACAATTGCTACCAAAAATTTTAAATTGTAGCTTTTAGGGAATTTAAGGGTCGCATTTTGATTTAAAGGCAAAAATATTAAATTTATAAAATCTTCTATTATTAAAAAAGTTGATCGAATTTCGACTTCTGAGGTATTTTTTGCCCTTGTACTCTTAAAGTTTCACCTCTGTGATTTTTTTCAGATTTTTCGGGTCAAAGATGTCCAATCAAGGGGGCATTATTTTGCACGTGGTTTGCGAGAAAAAATGGTGTGACGCACGTACGGAAGAACGGACGGACAGACCGAACGCGATTTTAGTAGGGTTTTGTAAAACTATTTCACAAAACCCTAAAAACAGCAGTGATGCACTCCGGGAATGTCCAGTGGGAAGATTAGCTGTGTTTTGCAAATAATTATGTGAAGATTCAAAAGTTGTATATTGATAAAAGCAGGAAAATTTAGGAATATAGGTGACAAATTCAAAAAACTAGGATGCATGTAATATGACAAAAAGTGAAATACTTTTATTGCTTTTATTAATCTAAACCTCCAAAGGTCGTGCAAATTTACTCAAAAATAGTTACCATTAAAATTTACTTGGATTTTTTTTCATGAAGAATCGCAGTAGTTTCAATTACTTTTGAATCGTTTGCCGGTTAGTTTTAGTTTGCGTCTTGACTAATGCTGGCCGCAAAATCACTAGATCTTTGTAAAATGCGTTATTTTTTCGAATTCCCTGATTATGACGGATCCATTTGAACCCCCTTATTAATACTCAGTTACGCGAAACCTTGGTAATTGCCAAACATACACCATCGTTTTAATATCCACGCAAATTTTCTAAATAAACTCTACTAATAAATTTTTATACAACTGTAGCCACAAATGGGATTTGACTGTATATTTAATCTATTTCCTTAGTAATGCTCAAGTTTTGGGCTTTAATTTAATAAAGTATTTAGCATTATTTTATACTCAATTTGCAAATGAAATAAAAAGCTTCTCAATGAATGAATATCTAACTTTTTTGTAGTTACCGTGAGCTAAGTATAGACAGCAACCATGTTAAAGGGCTAGAGTATAGATGCCACTGATGGCACTTTCGTTTGGAAAACTTTTTCCGTTCGGAACGGTTTTCCTGGGCTCACTCATCTCGCAGAACCTCCGTACAGGAAGCTAAACTTAAAAAAAAAGAATCAATAAGGGGCCTGATCACAACTAACTAGAAGGAAAAATGAAAGCTTACAATAATCATCACTATCGGAGAACGAACGGCAAACCACGACAAACTATCAAGAATTTTAAGCAATTTCCAGTTCATGTAGCAATGTTAATAAACATTGCTAACAGTTTAAATTGTCATCAAACCGGATTCCACATATTCAGCCCGTAGTTAAATTCATTTGCACCAGAGCCACCGCAAAGCGGAATCTAATTTGAACTGAGTGGAATTACTCCTAAAAATGAAAGAAACCGCTTTAGGCGGAGGTGGTGCTGAACCCTAGAAATGAAATTTTCGGTACGTGACTTGTGGCCATTATATGAGGCTATTTAAGGCAGGGAAGGTTAGCACGCGTTCTCTTTTACTTTTTTTTTGGGGATGCCGAGTTGTGGTATGCTCATTGGAGTTTTTCTTTGATCGAATCGAAGTATGAGACTTTAAGTGGAAAAGTCGAATTAGTCCAAATTTCAAGGAACGTGCCCAACAAGCGTACAATGAATTTCTCGCGCGAAAGAGCCATTATTTCGTTGGCTGTGTGGCAAGTGGCACCATTCTGTTGGAACTACATATTCTGGTCTATATCCTCAATTGCTGGCCACAAGAAGTCCGTTATGAACTCGCAATATCAAACACAATTCACGGTAACTGCTTGGCCGTTCTCATTTTCGAAGAAGTACGGGCCAACGAGGCCGCCAGCCTATAAACCACCCCAAACAATCACTCTTTGTAGATGCATTGGCTTTTCAATAATAACTCCTTGATTCTCATTTGGGCAAATGCAGCCATTCCGCTTGTTAACAAATCCACTGAGGTAAAAGTGTGCCTCACTGCTGAAGATGATTTTCCTTGTAAAGTCACCATTCCCTTCTGTCTGTTCAACAAACCAGTTGGCGTGTTGCCGACGCTTGAAATGGTCAGTAGGTTTTAGCTCTTGAGTCAATTGAAAAGTTCGCATTAGTGATGTTCGTGAGATATTCAATTGTTGGGTACCACGACGAGCCGAGATTGACGGCTCTTCTGCCACACCATCGCGAACAACAGCAATTTTTTCCGGAGAATGAACTGGGCGAGCATGCGCAGGTAATTTCACATTTCCTTTAGACCCGGTTTGCTGAAATTTGCGCACGATTCTCCCGATTTTGGTCGATTATGCTGACCAAAAAATCAGGAAGTGCACGCAATGCGTTTTGATTTGAACGCCCATTTTCTTAAAAGACTTCAACAACCTTAACGTACTTCTCAATTGTGTACCTCTCTATGGTTGAATTTTTCAAACACTGAAAATGTCAAATTAGTTGGGCAAAAAACTTGACGTTAAGGTGGGACTCACAATGAACATCGTGCATTATGGTTGAACAGCTCTTTACATTTTAGCCGATTCGCTCCTAAATCTCAGCCCATTACTAATTTTCATTCCTGAGTTTGTTTTTCCTTTGAAGGAGTTCAAACTGGAATATTATTACTTGCTATAGCTGTATGTTTTGCTGGATCTTTTCTCAGGCATAAGTCACGAAGTGGACAGGCATCTCTAATAGGGAAGTTATCAATATTCATGAGCAATAAACTTTTTGATTTTGTGAACGAATATCGATGTAAATTATCTTTGAAGTGCCATCTAGAGCACCAGTATTGTGTGTAGTTAGGTCGGATATGTGCCCAAAAAATAAGGTGATATTGTATTTATTTTCAAAATTCTTTATTTATTCTTCCAAATGCACTTATGCCAACGGATTTTCCAATCTTCGAAGCACTGATTCTAGTCACTTTCCAGGATGACCTTCAGTTTCGTCTTCGCTGTGGCTTGAATTACCTCTATCGTATCAAAAAGGTGTCCCCAGAGTGGTCTTTTGAGCTTGCTGAACAGCTAGAAGTCGCACGCCGCCAGATCAGGTAAATACGGTGGTTGCGAAATGATATGGGTTGAGTTTTAGGCGAAACGATCACGAATTACGAGTGCAGTATGGGATGGTGGATTATTGTGGTGTAAAAACGTTACGCAAATGACATGTAAACTACCAACCTTAAAAAAAATAATTCTCCAAATCCTTCTTCGACGCGCAGTTTAAATTCAAATGTCACCTTATTTTATGGGCATAGTAGTACTTTGACTGACACGTAAACTTGATCGGCAGCCAAAGCTTTCTAATTTTGCTTCGACCTCATTTTTAAAATTTAGAAGTTCTTCCTTTTTACAATTAGTGTAATATTTGGTCTTTGATGTAGCCAGACATTATGTTTAGCACTAATACTACGACATTTTTATTACTCATAATTCAGAGACTTCCTGAACTATCTAAGGCCGTTTGCAAGAAACGCAATGACGTTTAAAGTGGTATACTTTCTGGATTTTTGCTTAAATTTGAGATCAATGACCTGTTTGCATTTTCATCACTTGAAATTTACCTTCATTTACTATATCAGGTGTGCCTGCTCTGGTTTCGTTGAAACAGCAATCTTGTCAATTGATTTTTGTACTAGACCTAGTTTTTTAACATTTGCTTTACTACATGCTTTGATAAGTTCCGAGATTTTTAATAAAGGTAAGAATTTTTTGGGGAGAGTTATATTTATACCTCAGCATAGCTGTTTTTGAAGCCAATACACTTAGTGTAGCGGTTTTCCAGCATTTCGATTTCATTTCTCTAGTTTGTAGTGCTCAAATCTTCAAAATATGCCTCGATATTTGCAACGACTTCCTCATTTAATCTGAATTTCTTTCTCTGGCCACACGTCTTCTTCTTCTACATAGAACTACAGCCCCTCTTGAGCCTTTGTTTTCTTCAAGAAGCACCTCATACTATCTTGGTCCGTTGGTCGCATTCTTCAATTCCGAAATCCGAGCATGCATGAACTGCCTTCGTCTATCCAGTCAGACCAGCGTTCCTTTGGATTCCCCACTGTGGTCCGCCCTTTAGTTCTCCGATCAAATACCTTCTTATTCATCCATACGATTTACATACCTAGTCTATTACAGCTTCTGCAGTCTTACAACCATTGAGAGCTTTGGCTAGTCAAAAATTTGATACAGCTCATGGTTGTTTAGATTTTGCCATTGATCCCCATCTAGTTTTACTGCAATTGTCCACCTCAAAACCCGTCGCATAAAGGTGTTCAATATATTTGCGGATGCTTGATAGCATAGCATAGATTTTATCACAGATTTGTATGCTTGCATCTTTGTCTTCCTGTGCATGCGGCTGGTTTTCAAAATCATCAAAACTTAATAAAAAATGTTATTTGCAAGCTGTATTCTTCGGCGGATTTCAATATTTTATTAGCATTTCTCGTTATGGACCCACTATGAACTGGTAACAGTTGCTAGAGGCCAAATCTAGAGAAAACAGAGGGTGAGCAACCAGTTTGAATCGTGATTTGTCCAATTTGGCCAACAATTTCAAAAACGTGTGTCGCAGTATGTAATCGTGATGATAATTAAATTTTTCCACCATATGGGGCTGTTTTTTCTTTAATTCGTCGTTCAGTTTGTCCAATAACACTGTGAAATACTCCCTTCTGCAGAAAATCATTAGAAATTATTCCATGCACGGCTTTCGTGGCTTTTCAGTTACTCTATAGACTATTTTTTGGACTCAGGCGTATGATAATGGATGGTCAGAAAACGTCGAAAAAGTCTGGTAGGTAACACTGCAGCCGTTGTATCATCAAAGCGTTGCTACTTTTGGTCGACGGTCAGCAAACGTGGCACCCATAAAACAAAACGTTTTTTAGGGTTTTGTACTAAAATACAAAACCCCATTGCAAGCACGACGTGTGCCCGTCTGTCTATCTGTATGTCACCGTAGTTTTTCTTTCTTTCTTTTGTGGAAAGGTCAAAAGTGGTGACTTCTTGAAAGGTCAAGGGTGAAATTTTTTTTCAAAGGTTTTTAAGGGGGGTCTCCCTTTACAGGGAGGTGCTCCTTCAAAAAATTTGACCATTGGTAGCCGAGTAGAGTGTTATTGGTAAGGTCTTGATGAAATCTTCCCAAAATAAGTCTTATTATTTCCTTACCGGAACCATGGGGTGTAATGATTTTATTAATGCCCGTGTAGGACACGGGTGCCGATGGTCTGGCGTAAGTGTCAGCGAGCTATAAACAACACCGAGCTAAGCTAACTAGCTTCGCTTAACGACCGCGTACGCGTGCTTGACGACTAGCATTTGCGGGTTCTTGTCGAGCCACGAAGCTACACTACAAAATACTTATCACGCGTACTCTACTCTACAAGACGCACCGATCAATTTTTATTGTCTTTAGAAGTGTTCTACTAGGTTTCAATTAAGCTACTCTACAGTAATTCAATATTTTTTTGCCTCGTTAAAGTTAGCGGACACGGAGGCTTGAGACAAATGCAAACATGACACAAAAAGCAACCGTTACTTTCACAGAAAAAGGTCGTTGCATTACAAGGGGAATGTCAAACATAAAGATGTTAAAGTGGCTGAAGTGAACCACTCATCTCTGCCTAAAGGATGGAAACTTGACGGATGCAGTTTACTTCACACTAGTAAAACAACAAACTAAGCAGTTTCGATGGGGTGACCACCTTATCTCTTCAGGAGCAGCCACTCCTGATCACCACGGGGCTGCTCAACTGCTTATGTTTATAACAGGGGGGCGGAAGAAGGCCGACGTTCGAACTTTTCGCATACATTCCCCCTTTTCCCCCATTATTGGACATCTCTCATCCAAAAAATCTGAAAAGAAATCATGAATGCAGGCCTTTATGAATACAACAACAGCAAATATGTAAGAAGTCAAAATTTACTCAGCTTTGTTAGTAATAGTAAGATTTATCGATTTTACCTTTTCTTGAATAAAATCTACTCGTCACCTTGAAATTCAAAAAAATTCAGTACGCAAATGGTTATTTATAAAGTTGACTTGTCCTGAAAGTTTCACAAAGATCCGCGTTTTCGTTCCATGTTAAATAGTTTTTCTGAATTCTTGGCTCATTGAACATATTCAAGTAAACCAGTATTCCATAAATTTTCGATTTCTGAGGTATTTGTTATGCTTGGCTCATAAAGATCTACCTTCGTGATTTTTTCATATTTTTGGCTCAAAGGTGTCCAATCGAGAGGGGAGGGGATACAAATATTTTTCATGTATTTTGCCGCCTCCTGGACTCCTAATGCAAATAATGACTTATTTTTCAGATTCTGAAAGTGCTAAGACCTTTCATTTGATGCGCTATTTGACTTTATTTAATGTATAAATTTGTTAAGTGACACTTCGTTATAAGGTGGGACCCTATTAAAAAATGTGGGTGTCTTTGATAAGACCTAAACTTTTTGGGGACCACAATTTCTGACCTTTTCACAAAGTTTGAGCCTTGTAGCTTCTATAGTTTCAGTAGGAAGTTTTTGTGACGCATCGGCGGTCAGATGGACAGCCGGACAAATGGATAGATAAGACGGAAAACTAGTAGGTTTTTGCAATGTTTCTTTCAAAAAGCCCTAAAAATCATGGAGCTAGATCCAATGAAAAATAACTTAGAGGCTGAAATTCGTTGAACTTTTATAAAAGTAGTAGAATTTAACATTTTCGCCAGTAAAACTGTAGTAGTATCATTAAATTGGATGGAATCAGCCATGTAAGTGGTTCTTTAAAATATTATTTTATTCGATAAGTTTCACTAAAATTTACCGACGTTAAAGCCAGTTGAATTCCCTCCAATTACAACAATTATGCACGATTTTTCTACAACATGGGCTTTCTATCGAACCAGACACTATACTTTTGATTGAATCTTCCCCAAATTTTCAGATAAGATGGATAATCAAAATACAATTAAGATTCAGGTCAGTCAATAATTTTAGTAATATTGGAAAAAAATATTGGCTGGTTAAAATGGAGTTCTTCTAAAGCAAGAATATATTTGTTGTGCATGTCATAAAAGTTTTTCTTGTAGGTTAAGTGCAAAGCCCTTTTGACATGAGCATAGTTCTATCTACCCGACTTGCTTATCTTGAAAATAACTTGCCCATTTCTTCGACATGGAAAGAGGCTCAGCTAACGGGAACAACTTCATTTTAAAGTCACTTAAAACAATTGGATGCACTTGCTTTACGATTTCCGCATTCGTAGCCTTTTTAGGGTATTGTAAAATCATTTTACAATACCCAACTAAAATTGCGTCCTGTCTATCCGGCGGTCCGTCCGTCTGTCTGTCCGTCCGTGTGTCACACCACTTTTTCTCGCAAACTACATAAGCTAGAAAAGTTTCACCACGAAAAGAAATTTATAAGGTCTTTAAGGGGGGTCTCCCAATATGAGGAAGTAGCCCCCGAAAAAAAATGTTCAACGTATGTAAGCAATATGGATATCAAATGAAAGGTCTTAGTGAGAACTTTGCTTTGAGGGGTGCAGGGGAAGGGAAAATGTACGAAAATTGTGTGTCTTCCCCTCTTGATTGGACACTTTTGACCCCAAAAATCTGAGAAAAATTAACACGTGATACTAGGGAGATACACGTTTGGAATGGATCTAGCCACTACAAATGTGTAGGAATTTTGATAAAAATTTTAGAAATGGTTGATAATATTGATGTGTTATCATGACTTATCAAGTGACGGGGTCAAAACATTTAAAACAAAATAGTAGGGAGTTCAAAATCAAAGTAACCAGAATAATTTTTCGAACTCAATTTATGGAATCTGTATATCAGTCAAGTTTTGATATGCAGAATATATTGTTTGATTTACTAATTGTTTTATAATATCCTTCTGGCAGGAGCACTCTCCTGCTACTTTAACTTAATTGACCTTCCAGAGCGAAGTGCGTCTTTGCTGCTTGTATCACACATTACATTGCTATTATTTTCAAAGAAGCAGATGCAATTGACATTTTTCAATCCATCGCAATGATTATCCAGAAGTTTTTACTTAAAAAAAACCATCGTTTGATTGAGATGCGATTATCCTGTTTTTCCATATTTTTATGGAGGTGAAAGTAGTGTCACTCTAACGAATATAGCTTGTAAATTAAGGAACAGAATATCATAAAACTTCATACACAAACTAGAAATTGATGAGTCTTTTGAAATAAGTCTTATTTAATTGCCAGTGTCACCACCTATTGAAAAATCCCGAGATATATCAATCTATGTAGTAGTTCAGAACCATCAAGTTGTGGACTAGAGACGGCAATAAACACTTTTTGCGTCATAACCTCCCCTTTTTCACCAACACTAATTAAAATTCACGATTTCAAACATATTTTTCGATAGACGTAGACTTTAAGGGGTAAACTAGCTTGAAAATGATGCATTAAAATGCGGCACCATACTTATGTTGTGAAAAAAGAATGGATTCTGATAGTGAGAATAATATGCATACTAAGAATAACAATAATAATAATCCTAATAATTATATATTTAATTAATAGATAATCATCGCAAAGCCCTGTAGCAGATCTACACGTTACGCGATTTCAAGAACATACCAGGGCTCTTGAAGATGATATGCTTAGTATCACCCTTCATTGCATGATTATTACCCGAAAATGAAATCAGACATAAGAGGGTGAAGGCAAATTTCCCGCGCCTGATAATGGAATGAAAGTAATAACCAGGTCACCAGAATAGAGGCTAAATCCCCGTCCCTGAGAAACCCTACACTGTTTCGAAAACTGCAGAAGAGCCTTGGAATGAATTTGACTCACGGCAACGACCTTACAAACGGAAAAAGACTATCGTATTTGATTCTACACTGTCAGATCACTCAACCACCTTACCGCTGACAAGGACATTTTAGAACAGGCTAGTCAATATAAATTAAAATACTGGCAATCCTGGAAATAAGCTGGACTGGAAATGATGTTCAAGATATGAGATTGCACACAGTATTCAAAAGTGGGAAGCCTGCTGGGAAATGAGAATTCGGAGTGACCTTTATTGTAGATAGAGAGTTCAAATCGCATATCATTGATTTTAAGGCAGTAAATGAACGGATCTGAATGGTCCATATTAAAGTAAAGTTCTTTAAAATTTGGCTGACAAAGGTACAGGCCCCGACCGAAAAAAAGGACGAAAAATGAAGGAAGATTTTTCAATCACATGGAAAGACTTGTCGACTCATGACCTACAAACGCACAAAAATAATGCTGCGTTATTTTAAAGGTTGGTAATGAGCTATCTCATTGGGGAACAACTGGAGGTGTAGCCTCCACGGTGAAACAAATAACAGCGGCCAGCGCCTGATAGACTTTGCATGCAGCAGAAATCTAGTCATACATTCGACTTGCTTCTCTCATCGACGCATACTTAAAATGACCCGGGTATCACCAGATAACAGCACACTATAAGAGTTCGACCATGTTCTGATCCCACAACGTTGGGGTTTGAGCCTACTTGACGTTCGTACATACCAAGGAGCCAATTCTAATTCAGATCATTACTTGATCAAACTAACCTAAAGAACTCAAATATGAATGGTGTATTCGGCGACAAGCAGTCCACTACAAAAATTTGACATCAAAAGGCTCTAAATGGCGTCCATGGCCGAAAATTTCATGGAAACCCTCGGCAACCAGCCAGCTCGGATCTTATCTGACACATCGCTCAAAATAAGCATCAAGCTGTCGACAGAAGTGACAGCGGTTATTAAGACTATGGTAGAATAGACAATCGGACATCAAGCCCGGCGCAAAAGAAATGATTGAATTGATGATGAGTGCCCGAATGGGTTAGACACAAAGACTCAGGCGTACAAACAATATATACGTAGGAAAACCAGGACGAATAGGACACTATAAAAATCTCAGGAGAATAGCGAATCAGACAATTAGAATTAAGAAAATAAAATGCAATGAAGACTAATTGCGAAGTATAGATGTAAATTTAGCGAGCAATCACACAAGACAAGCATACAAAGTAACAAAAAGCCTGAAATTCGGTTGCTAGTTCAAGATCATGCTCTGCTATGATGACGTCGGTGACACCATCACTGATGAAAACGGGATTTAGGGAAGAAATGTATCATATTTCAAGGACCTCCTTAATTCTCCCCAGAGCTTTCAAACATCGGAGCCTATAGATGTTTCCGGAAAGCTTCTATTGACTTCTGCGAAATTTCACGATCGGAAACGCAGTGAATACATTAGGTGGTGTTAAAGTTACCCGATTTCTACCTGTATCGCTAAGCGAATGAGTTTGCACATGGTCTTGCAAGTAAGGGTTAGAGAAGTTATTCTCGAGTTTCCATATTTGATTTGGTTTTTTTTGTAGTGCCTCTGCCCTGGTTTTGAGTGCGCCACCGCTTTCCTTCCCAGGGGACGAAAGTAACCAGCTTTAGTTTCGTTCGTGCCTTCGATAAATTGGTTCGGTGAATCCACTGTAGGCCGGTACCCTGTGGCAAAGACTTGTATGTACCTCATATTTTTTTCCCGGTTTGTTCGCGTGTACAGTAAGTGCAACCCTATACGCCTATATGTTTAAATAACTTCCAAACAGGCAAGTGAGGCTGAACTAGTAAGCTTGCTTACACGTCACTTCGCAAAAGAAGGATGGCTTTTCAAAACAGGTTCACAGCCCAGTGATGGATGTAAACGGCGCTGGTTTACTCTAGGTGATCGAAAAATAATGTACCATGACGAGCCGTTGGATGCAGATCCGAAAGGAGAAATATTTCTAGTTCATAATCTGGATGGCTATAGTGTTCGTGTTGGGGCGCCAACTGGGGCGAAAGATCAAGGTTATAGTTTCACATCATTGAAACTAGAAGGAGTCTACAGTTCATCAGCTAGTGGTGAACAGGAACGTGATGATTGGATAGCAGTGATTCAAAAAGTCTTAGAAAGACCACTCATGCCGCAAGATAGTTCAAGTAAGAGTCATAAAAAATCTTGTTTTCCTTTTTTAGAAAAAGTAAACTATACGTAATTAATACTACAATATAACACAGAATTTTCTAAACGAGCATATCCGGTATTGATTGGGTGCGTCGGCTTTCTACGTGAGGAAGTATATCAGTTCAAAGTGTTTAGGATTAATAACTTAAGATTAAAATCAAGAAGAGAAAAGACAGGTTAATTTAGTCTCATGTATGGATCGTTAAAAAAAATCTGAAAAGAAATCAGTAAAATGTGTTGAGAAATATTGGAAACAGATCCTCGAACAAAACCTAATCATTTTTACCACGAAGGATTGCTTTAAATAGATGCTCACAAATGTTAGAACATGTAAACTAGGAAATACCCAAGAAAAAAGGAAAATCGCTTCAAAATTTTTCAGTTAATTTTTTCAAAAGTAGCCTGCAGCTACAGGAAAATTAAGGGAGTTGCTTTATTTTGATGATGAATTGCCGACTGTGAAAATAAATTGGAGGCTGAAGCACACTTTATGTTCGAATAATAATCAATGTTTTCAATGCTAATTTAAGAATTAAAAAAAATAATTGGAAAGAATTAAGTCCGTACATACATTAGAAACGGTAGTCAACAATTCGTTTGCCTAAGAAACAATTAATTTTGCGAGGGCATCGAACAAAACATTGTTACCATTAAAGCCGATCATTAGAACTAATCTGGGCCCATGGCTGCTACGCCAATGCAAGTTCAATAATTTCTAGTTATATGAACATATTTATACCTTTACCTACACCATTTATGTATTTATATCTACATTTCTATATATGATGCATGTATGACTGATTTATTTTTGTGAGATTTTGTTTGGAAATTATATTCAAATCGGGATTCCACACGCAGTGCGGATACAAGGGAATTGCCAGAAGAATTACAAAAGTCTGTAAGCTTTCTCATTTAATTGCTTGACGAAAAAAAAAATTTGCACCTGATAAGTTTTCGAAAATTCAGCATTTTGACTGACTGCTTATTTTCCACGCGCTGTTTTACACGTTAAAAATCGCATTCTAATTTATTTTAGCAATGACTTCATATGAATTTTAGCTGATTCAGAAAAATTTTTCAAATATTGCGTTTATTTCATTACAAGTTAGACGATTTCCAGAGGTGAAATCATTTTGAAAATTGTATGTTTACTATCAAGCCTACTCCTGAATTCTTCGGCAAAAGTGTGAAGAAAATCCATCTCAAGTATGGCCTTTTGTATCAAGGTTTGCATGAATTGTGTAGTTTTGGTGTCGAGTCCTTGATCTGAAACCTATATATTTCAATTATTACACTGGAATTAAGGTCAGAACCTCTCGCTTTGATTATTTAAGATCTTAACTACTATTGCCATGAAATAAAATAACTTTAAAAAAATCCCCGTTGGCAGCACCAGCCGGAAAGGTAAATTTCTCGTATGTAGCATAAAGCTTCGAAAAAAAATTTGGCTTGCCTACTACTCAACTTCTTTCTGCAATTTTCATAGTACCACATGGGTATTTATTAACATAAAAAAAATCTGGCCACGTTCGTTCTTAGAGACCTTTTATCGGGGCGCAAATATTTTGCTAATTAAATTGAGTTGCATACGTATGGATTACATATTGAAAATCAGCGGATCATAAATTGTTTTAAACATATAAATACCGGTTTCGCCCTTCTCGCATTTGCTGTTTACACAGTTCACAGTGGTAACCACACAAAGGCTTAAATAGCTCGAATAGTTAATTTCAAAAGATTTCCATGAAAGTTTAATCAGCACTTGCGTTGCCATTAATATATACATTTTCAATTTTTTTCTGAACTATGAGGGCCGTGATTTCAATTTTTATTGAAATCGGCTGCTAAAAATATTAAGCTGTAAATTTTTGACTTTTTCATTTGTCATTCGATTTGCATAATTAAATTAAATTAACTTGCGTTAATAACTTATAATATCAAGTTTCAACGGAATCTGTTGAGAATCTTGGCTGCTACAGAAATAAAAAAAATTGTATGCCACCCCCCTGTAAGGGGAGACCCCCCTTAAAATACCTTAAAATATTTTCTTGCACTGCAAATTTCAAGAGGCACCACTTTTGACCTACGTAGAAAATTTCCTCATTCTAGCTCATGTGGTTTGCGAGAAAACTTGTTTTGACGCACGAACAAACGGACGGAAAGACAGACAAGTCGCGATTTTATAATTTTTTTAGGGGATTGTTAAAAAGATTTTACAATATCTTAAAAATGGTCTGGTTTATAAATTCTATCAAGTAAAGTCATTTAAAACGTTATCATGAAAAATATTCATTATTTCAGTTGGCACTAAAATAGCGAATTGCGCTTGCCTTCTGACCTTTGGGGGCCGCCATTTTGAATGCATGCATTTTATTTTGGATTATTTTAAATCTTTGTATGCTAGGAACTCATCAATCAATGTACTATCTCGTTCAAATAGAAGTTTCACTCTAGACAGGGCAAAATAATTCAATTTTTAAAGAAAATGGCAGCTAAAAATATTAGGCTTGAAATTTTCGACTTTTTTATTTTTCATTCAATTTTAATAATTTCCTGCATAATACAAGAACATAGTACAGAGATCCATAATCTCAAGTTTCATCAAAATCCGCCGGAAAATGTGACCGCTAGAGGGCCACAAAAACCTGAAAAAAACGCATATTTAAACGGCCGCCATTTTGAAATTTGCTCATGCATGATCACCAAAATATCAAAGACTGTAGGCCTAAATAATGTCTATCTTGAAACCGAATTTCGTATATGTCGGATTAAAATTGCGATTTTAAAAAGCCTTTGAAGTTTTGCCCTTTAACTGGCCGCCATTTTGTTTTTTGCAACCTGACCTCCAATTTTTTCACGTAATTCTTTAGATACTTATAATTTCTATCAAGTTATCAAATTTCATAAAAATCTGTTGAAAGCTTTGACCACTATTACAACAACAAAGTTTTGCACGTTTTTCGAACTTTGAGCGGCCGCCATTTTGTTTCTGCCGTACCGACTTTGGATTTTTTATTGTGAGATTCATCACATACAGCAATGAACCTTTGTACCAAATTTCATCCAAATCGGAGCTATACTTTGGTCAGAACAGAAATCACGATTTTTCGTCTAAAATGGCCGCCATTTTGTTTTTGCCCGGCCGATATAGCTGGTTCACGAACTTAACGGAGATAATTACTCAATACATCTTTCCTGAAAATTTGGTGAAAATCGAAGCAAAATTGCGACCTCTATCGTGGTCACAAATTTCGTTATATCCCATATATATATATATATATATATATATATATATATATATATATATATGATGCTCTCCGCAATAGGTAAATTTCTCTCGAGAAATTTACCTAAAAGAAGCACCTAACAAGAGACACAGAAAAAAATGGTACTTAAGAGTAAACATATAAATACATTAATGTAGTTTCTGGGTAAAATTAAATAAAGAGAAAAACAGAAAGCGACAAATCTCCTTAAATAAAATTTATAATACTTATAATACAATTTTATATATTACGTATTAAAACAACAACAACAAATGTAATGTAAATAATGAAATGTTTCTTTTCTTCCCTCTTCATTATAAGGATTAGTGGCTCTAACTGCCTTACAAGTTTAGTTATTATTTCCAATTTCTATTAAGGCTTATTTTATTCTTCAGTGAAAAGCCATCAACTTTTTTTAAAATAGGTGTTGTAATTATTATTGAAAGTTGTACTGATTCATAAGACAAAGCTAAAAATGAATAAAATGAATTGCTAGACAACAAAACTTTTCTTTCCAACATGCCCTTCTCTTCCAGCAGGACTGAGAGCGAGCGGTAAGTATGCCGTTACGAGGGTAGGGTTGTAGAAATCCGCCAATGGCCGGTTTCGAGTCGCGTGCGGTACGCGATACCATCGTTTGCTTTGCGTTTTTATTAGAGGAGGGTATTTCGAATTCAAATTAACGTAGTATATTTTTTGGTACCGCATCGGTGATATTCGGGAACGCGAAATTAGGTACAGTATTTGTTGTTGGCTGGATGATTAGAAGAAATGTGAAATAAAGTAGAGATAGGTTTCATTTCCATATGGTTGTGTTTTGGACGCGTTTGAAATGGGCATGTGAACCGGTGGTGGAGTTTTTGTATTTCAGACTTAGTCTGCTCGTGTAAGACCTGCGACTAAACTCCTCACCAAATTGGCTAGCTAGCCAGCAGCCACCTCGGAGTAGACTAAGTTTGTCCGGACTTGTTGACCTGTACGGTACAGCCCGTTGTCACGTCCAAAGACTTCACGTCTAGAACCGATGAGAGGTTGGTTCGGATTTCGTTCGAGCATTTTAAACAAGAAAATCATTACAAGAAGCTTGTCGCCCTGACGGGATAGTTATCGATGAGACTCTTAGACAACTCCGCCATAGATGATCCCAAGCCCGTTTGAGAAAGGAGGAGGGAAACCCTTGTTTCAACAACCCATAGCTTCCATGATTCCTCATCCCAAACCCCCCAATCAAATGGTTGTAAATGCTCTCGGGGTGCACATTGGGTTTACTGGTTCCCCAATAATGTAACATTAAATGTCGAGAAATGCTCATAACTGTAAATACATCTACAGCTCTGCTACTTAATCCTATTTACACCTCCTTTGTGAGGACGTAAGAGGGTGAAGGTGAATCTTCCGCGCCTGGTAACGGAATCGACATAATAACCATGCGGACAGAATGTAGGTTGGGCGACGGGCTAACTCCCCGTTCCTGGAAAATCTTTAATTGTTTCAAAACCTGCAGATAGGCCACAAAATGGGTTGGACTTACGGCAACGACCTCTCAAACGAAATAAGGGCTATGGCAGTGGATCCTGGAATGTCAGATCACTCAATTACCCTGGCGCTGTTAAGGACCTTTTACAACAGGCCAGTCAATATCAATTAAAAATACTGGCAGTCCAGGAAACGAATTGGGCTGGAAACAACATTCAAGACATGAAATCGCACACTATATTCAAAATCCCCGTTGGCACCACCAGCCGGCAAGGTAAATTTTTCGTATGTAGCGTAACGTTTCGAAAAATAAATTGGCTTATCTACTACTGAGCTTCTTACTGCAATTTTTGCAGCTTTACATGGGTATTTATTAACAGAAAGGATCTGCCGCCGTTTGTATTTGGAGACCCTTCATAGAGGCGCAAATATTTTGCTAATTAAATTGAGTTGCACACGTATGGATCACATGTATAAATTGTTATAAACATATTTATACTGGTTTTGCCCTCCTCACATTTGCTGTTTATACATTTGACAGTGGTTATCAAACGAAGGTGATAGCTTGTCGGCTTAAATAGCTCAAATAGTTAATTTCAAAAGATTTCCATAAAAGTTTAATCAGCACTTGCATTGCCATTTATATATACATTTTCGATTCTTATTTTGAATTTTAATTGAAAAAGGCTGCTGAAATTATTAAGCTGTAAATTTTCGAATTTTTCATTTGTCATCCAATTTGTATAATTAAATTAAATTAACTTGCCTTAATAACTTAAAATTTCAAGTTTTATCGGAATCTGTTGAGAAACTTGGCTGCTAGAGGGCTACAGAAAGAAAAGAAAATGTTTATGTCACCCCCCTGTATGGGGAGACCCCCTTAAACGCTTTAAAATATGTTCTTCCACTGCAAATTTCAAGAGGTACCACTTTTGACCTACGTAGAAAATTTCCTCATTCTAGCTCATGTGGTTTGCGAGAAAACTTGTGACACACGAACAAACGGACGGACGGACAGATAGACAAGTCGCGATTTTATAATTGTTTAGGGTATTGTAAAAAATATTTACAATATTTAAAAAATATTCTGATTTATAAATACGTTCAAGATAAGTCATTTAAAACGTTTCCATGCAAAAAGTTCATTATTTCAGTTGCTACTAAAATAGCGAATTGCGCTTGCCTTCTGACCTTTGGGGCCGCCATTTTAAATGCATGCATTTGATTTTGGACAATTTTAAATCTTTGTGGGCTAGGACCTCATCAATCAATGTGCCAAATCACGTTCAAATCGGAGTTTCACTCTAGACAGGGCAAAATAATTCAAATTTTAGTGAAAATGGCAGCTTAAAAATATTGGGTTTTAAATTTTCGACTTCTTAATTTTTCATTCAATTTTAATAATTTTCTGCGTCGTATGAGAACATAGTACAGAGATTCATAATCTCAAATTTCATCGAGGTCCGCTGGAAAATGTGACCGCTAGAGGGCCACAAAAACCTGGAAAAAAACGCATATTTAAAAGGCCGCCATTTTGAAATTTGCATGTGCATGATCACCAAAATATCAAAGACTGTGGATCTTAGTAATGGCTATCTTGAAACCAAGTTTCATATATGTCGAATCAAAATTGAGACAGTTAGAAGCCTTTGAAGTTTTGAATTTCAACTGGCCGCCATTTTGCTTTTTGTGACCTCACATCCAGTTTGTTCATGTTTTTCTTTAGATACTCATAATTTCTATCTAAACGCCGAATTTCATGAAAATCTGTTGAAAGCTTTGACCACTATTACAACAATAAAATTTTGCACGTTTTCCGACCTTTGAGTGGCCGCCATTTTGTTTCTGCCGTACCGACTGTGAATTTTTTATTGTGAAATTCATCACATACATCAGTGAACCTTTGTATCAAATTTCTTCCAAATCGGAGCAATACTTAGGTCAGAACAGAAATCACGATTTTTCGTCTGAAATAGCCGCCATTTTGTTTTTGCCCAGCCAATATAGCTGGTTCACGAACTTAACCAAGATATTAACCCAGTACACCTTGTCTGAAAATGTAGTGAAAATCGGAGCAAAATTGCAACCTCTAGCGTGGTCACACATTTCGTTATATCCCATATATATATATATATATATATATATATATATATATATATATATATATATATATATATATATATATATATATATAGATATACATATATACATATATATATATATATATATATATATATATATATATATATATATAAATATATATATATATATATATATATATATATATATATATATATATAAATATGTATATATGTATATCTATATATATATATATATATATATATATATATATATATATATATATATATATATATATATATGCTGCTCTCCGTAATAGGTGAATTTCTCTCGAGAAATTTACCCTAAAAATGGGAAGCCTACTGGAAAACGAGAATTCGGAGTGGCCTTCATTGTGGATAGGGAGTTCAAATCGCACGTTATTGATTTCAAGGCAGTCAATGAACGGTTGTGTGCGATCCGTATAAAAGCGAAATTTTTCAAAATCTGGCTGATCAATGTTCACGCCACGGCCGAAGAAGAGGACAAAGAAACAAAGGAATCGTTCTACAATCACCTGAAAAGACTGGTCGACTCATTGTCCACAAACGACACAAAAATTATTCTGGATGATTTCAACGCTAAGGTTGGCAATAAGCCATCTCATTGAGGAATGACTGGAGGATATAGCCTCCACGATGAAACAAACGACAACGGTCAGCGCCTGATTGACTTTGCATGCAGCAGAAATCTAGTCATAAGTTCGACTTGCTTCCCTCATCGATGCCTTCAGAAAATGACCTGGGTATCACCGGATGGCAACACACAAAACCAGATCAATCATGTTCTGATCCAGCAACGTTGGGCCTCGAGCTTACTTGACTTCCGTACATACCGAGGAGCCAATTGTAACTCAGATCATTACTTGATCTAATTAAACTATCGACGTGGTATGTCAAAGGCATATTCAGCGAAGACCAGCTCGCTACAAAAATTTGACATCGAAAGGCTCCAAACGGCGTCTGTGGCCGAAAATTTCACGGAGACTTTCGACAAGCAGCTGGCTCCAATCTTATCAGACGCATCGTTAAAGACGAGCAACGAGCTCTGGATGGAAGTGAAAGCGGCTGTTAGGACCGTGGCAGAACAGACGATCGGACATCAAACCTGGCGCAAGAGGAATGATTGGTTCGATTATGAGTGCCAGAATGCGTTAGATAAAAAGAATCAGGCGTACAAAGAATACATAGGTAGGAAAACCAGGAAAACCAAGATTAAGGAAAGATATGCATCACTTAATCAAAATTTTATTCATGCAACAAAACTTTTTTTAGGGTTTTGTACTAAAATACAAAACCCTATTGCAATCACGACCTGTGTCCGTCTGTCCGTCCGTCCGTCCGTCCGTCCGTCCGTCTGTATGTCACAGCACTTTTTCTCCGAAACTATAGAGGCTACAGCCATGAAACTTTGTAGAAAGGTCAGAAGTGGTGACCTCTTGAAAGTTCAAGGGTGGAAAAATTTTTCAAAGGCGTTTAAGGGGGGCCTCCCAATATAGGGAGGTTACCCCTCAAAAAAAAAATTTCACCATTCGTAGTCGAGTAGGGTGTCATTGGAAAGGTCTCAATGAGATCTTTTCAAAACAAGTCTTAAAATTGTCTTATAAGTACCGAGGGGGGCAGGAGAAGGGGAAATGTACGAACTTTTCGCGTACCCCCCCCTCCCCTCGCGATTGGACACCTTCCATCCGAAAAATCTGAAAAAAATTACGAATGTAGGCCTTAATGAGTACAACAACAACAAATACATGAGAAGTCGAAATTCACTCAACTTTGTTAGTAATAGTATGATATATCGATTTTATGTTTTCTTGAATAAAATATAAATGGTACCCTTAAATTCAATAAAATTTAGTAAACAGATGACCATTTATAAGATCAATCTTTTCTGAAAGTTTCATAAAGATCGAATGGTATTTACCGAAGTTATAGCGATTTGAATTTTCCTGTATTACTATGGAGCAATATGCCCTGTATTACTATGGAAACATATGGCTATGGAGCCATATGCGCTTTTTACCGACTTAGACACTGCAGCTTTGCTAGAATTTGCATGAAAATTTCAGGAGTGATAGATATCATGAAGATGAGTACATACAATTGAAACAAGTCGAAGAGGCAGGAGAGAGCTCCTAGCAAAAGGGCTTTGTAACCATTCTAGGATTCGAAAAAATAGGCCATGAATCGATTATTACAGTACAGAACAGTGGCCCCTGAAAAAAATTTCGTGAAAGGTAGCCGATATGAGTATCAATTGAAAGTTCTCTATGAGAGCTTTTCAAAACAGTTCTGAAACTGACCGTTTTTGCTTTAGTTGGGGCACAGGGGGGGAAATACATGAAAGATATGTTTCCTCCCTCGCGAATGGACACCCGTGATCTAAAAAAATCTGAAAAAATTATCAAAGGAGATATTTATGGGTATAACTATAACAAATACCTCAGAAGTCAAAATGCGTTGAACTTTATTAATAATAGTATGAACCTCGAATTTCACGTTTTCTCGAATAAAATCGTCTTTGACATGTTTCATGATTTTATTCGTTGCTGGTTACTGCATTTTGTAAGTTGAGTACAAAACCCTTCTGACATGAGCATAGGTCTGTCTACCCAACTTGTTTAATTTTCGTGTGTAGATGTGTTCAGTTTTGCACCTCAGTGTATGTCTAAGAGTCTCCTCTTCTTCTTCTTAGCACTACAGCCCCCTTCGGGCCTTCGCTTCCGGCAAACAGCGCCTCCAACTGTCTCGGTCCGTTGACCGCGTCATCCAATTCCAAAATCCGAGCAGCGATGAATTGTCTTCGTCGACCAAGTCAGACCAGCGTTTCCTCGGTTTCCCTACTGGCCGCCGGCCTTCAGTTCTCCCAACGAATACCGTTGTTCGTCCATACGATCCATGTGTCCAGCGCATTGCAGCTTCCGCAGTCTTACAATCCTTGAGACCTTCGGTTCGTCAAAAATTTCATACAGCTCATTGTTGTATTGGATTCGCCATTGGTCCCCGTCTAGCTTCGCTCCGATTATTCGCCTCAGGACCCGTCACTCAAAGGGGTTCAATATATTTGCGGATGCTTGGGTTAGGGTCCATGTTTCGCACCCATAGCATAACACAGGTCTTATCACAGATTTGTATACTTGGAGCTTTGTTTTCCTGTGCATGCAGCTGGTCTTCAAGATCGTCAATACTGAATAAAATATTTTATTTGCGAGCTATATTTTTTTGCGTTATTTTGGCGCCTAAATACAAAAATTTGCTAACATTTTCGATACTAAATTCGCTAAGTGTGATATTTTGAGTATTTGGGGTATTTTTTCCTCGACTGCGTCATGAGCTTTGTTTTATTTTCGGTGATTTGTAGCCCTACTAGTTTTGCTTCGCTGTCGAGTTTCAGTAAGAGTTCTTTGGCAGTTTTTAGTGACCGTGACAGAATGCTGATGTCGTCCGCATAGGCCACTACCGGGCTCGACTTGTATAGTAGTGTACCTCGCGTATCGACAGGTAGCTTCCCTATGACGTACTCCAGAGCCAAATTGAATAGCAATGGGGCCAGCCCATCTCCCTGCCTTAGTCCGATATTTGTGTCAAAGGCATCGGTGAGTTAGTTATTGATGCGGACTTGGGAGGTTGTTAACGTCATTGTCATTTTGGTAAGACGGACTAATTTGGCTGGGATGCCAAAGCAAAGCATTATTTGTTACAGCACATTACGATCAATAATGTCGTATGCTTGCTTAAAGTCAACGAAAATTTGGTGAACGTCTATGCTGGACTCCCAGCACTTTTCAAGTACCTGCTTGACTGTGAACAATTGGTCTGTTGTTGATCTACCTGCCCTGAAACCACCTTGATACTCCCTAATAATACTGTTGACGTATGATCCGATTTTATTTTCTAAGTTTTTAGAAAATATTTTATACGCCGCACAAAGTAGTGATATGCCTCTATAATTTTCGCACTGTAGCTTGTCAACTTTTTTGTGGATAGGGAATTTAATTGATTGGCTCCACGCTTCCGGCATATGTTCTTGCTGCCAATTGTACTGGATAACTTTGTGAATAGCTTGATGAACACTACTGTCACCATATTTGATGAGCTCCACTGGAATCTCATCAATGCTCGCCGCTTTATTATTCTTTTCGGATTTGATGATGTAACAAACTTCATCCAGAGTTGGTGCGGCCAATGGAAGCTCTCCGCAGACATCTATAGGCTCCGATATTCTGGAGCTGTGTGGAGGATTAAGGAGGTTCTTGAAATATGAAGCATATCTTTCCTTAATCTTGATTTCATCAGCGATTATATTGCCACTGTCATCACGACAGAGCTGATAAACACGTTTCAGGCTTTTTACTACTTTTTAATGCTTGCCTTGTATTATTGCACGTGAAACTTACATCTATACTTCTCAATTGGTCGTCATTGCATTTTGTTTTCTTAATCCAAATTGTCTTATTCACTACTCTTCTGAGATTTTCAAAGTGTTCTCTCTTCGTCGTGGTTTTCCTACCTATGTATTCTTTGTACGCCTGATTCTTTTTATCTTACACATTCTGGCACTCATCATCGAACCAATCATTCCTCTTGCGCCAGGTTTGATGTCCGATTGTCTGTTCTGCCACGGCCCTAATAGCCGCTTTCACTTCCATCCAGAGCTCGTTGCTCGTCTTTAACGATGCGTCTGATAAGATTGGAGCCAGCTGCTTGTCGAAAGTCTCCGTGAAATTTTCGGCCACAGACGCCGTTTGGAGCCTTTCGATGTCAAATTTTTGTAGCGAGCTGGTCTTCGCTGAATATGCCTTTGACATACCACGTCGATAGTTTAATTGGATCAAGTAATGATCTGAGTTACAATTGGCTCCTCGGTATGTACGGAAGTCAAGTAAGCTCGAGGCCCAACGTTGCTGGATTAGAACATGATTGATCTGGTTTTGTGTGTTGCCATCCGGTGATACCCAGGTCATTTTCTGAAGGCGTCGATAAGGGAAGCAAGTCGAACGTATGACTAGATTTCTGCTGCATGCAAAGTCAATCAGGCGCTGACCGTTGTCGTTTGTTTCATCGTGGAGGCTATATCCACCAGTCATTCCTCAATGAGATGGCTTATTGCCAACCTTAGCGTTGAAATCATCCAGAATAATTTTTGTGTCGTTTGTGGACAATGAGTCGACCAGTCTTTCCAGGTGATTGTAGAACGATTCCTTTGTTTCTTTGTCCTCTTCTTCGGCCGTGGCGTGAACTGATCAGCCAGATTTTGAAAAATTTCGCTTTTATACGGATCGCACACAACCGTTCATTGACTGCCTTGAAATCAATAACGTGCGATTTGAACTCCCTATCCACAATGAAGGCCACTCCGAATTCTCGTTTTCCAGTAGGCTTCCCATTTTTAGGTAAATTTCTCGAGAGAAATTCACCTATTACGGAGAGCAGCATATATATATATATATATATATATATATATATATATATATATATATATATATATATATATATATATATATATATATATGAATATATATATATATAAATATATATATATATATATATATATATATATATATATATATATATATATATATATATATATATATGTATGTATATATGTATATATATATACATATATATATCTATATATATATATATATATATATATATATATATATATATATATATATATATATATATATATATATTATCCACAAACGACACAAAAATTATTCTGGATGATTTCAACGCTAAGGTTGGCAATAAGCCATCTCATTGAGGAATGACTGGAGGATATAGCCTCCACGATGAAACAAACGACAACGGTCAGCGCCTGATTGACTTTGCATGCAGCAGAAATCTAGTCATACGTTCGACTTGCTTCCCTCATCGACGCCTTCAGAAAATGACCTGGGTATCACCGGATGGCAACACACAAAACCAGATCAATCATGTTCTGATCCAGCAACGTTGGGCCTCGAGCTTACTTGACTTCCGTACATACCGAGGAGCCAATTGTAACTCAGATCATTACTTGATCCAATTAAACTATCGACGTGGTATGTCAAAGGCATATTCAGCGAAGACCAGCTCGCTACAAAAATTTGACATCAAAAGGCTCCAAACGGCGTCTGTGGCCGAAAATTTCACGGAGACTTTCGACAAGCAGCTGGCTCCAATCTTATCAGACGCATCGTTAAAGACGAGCAACGAGCTCTGGATGGAAGTGAAAGCGGCTATTAGGACCGTGGCAGAACAGACGATCGGACATCAAACCTGGCGCAAGAGGAATGATTGGTTCGATGATGAGTGCCAGAATGTGTAAGATAAAAAGAATCAGGCGTACAAAGAATACATAGGTAGGAAAACCACGACGAAGAGAGAACACTTTGAAAATCTCAGAAGAGTAGTGAATAAGACAATTTGGATTAAGAAAACAAAATGCAATGACGACCAATTGAGAAGTATAGATGTAAGTTTCGCGTGCAATAATACAAGACAAGCATAAAAAGTAGTGAAAAGCCTGAAACGTGGTTATCAGCTCTGTCGTGATGACAGTGGCAATATAATCGCTGATGAAATCAAGATTAAGGAAAGATATGCATCATATTTCAAGAACCTCCTTAATCCTCCACACAGCTCCAGAATATCGGAGCCTATAGATGTCTGCGGAGAGCTTCCATTGGCCGCACCAACTCTGGATGAAGTTTGTTACATCATCAAATCCGAAAAGAATAATAAAGCGGCGAGCATTGATGAGATTCCAGTGGAGCTCATCAAATATGGTGACAGTAGTGTTCATCAAGCTATTCACAAAGTTATCCAGTACAATTGGCAGCAAGAACATATGCCAGAAGCGTGGAGCCAATCAATTAAATTCCCTATCCACAAAAAAGTTGACAAGCTACAGTGCGAAAATTATAGAGGCATATCACTACTTTGTGCGGCGTATAAAATATTTTCTAAAAACTTAGAAAATAAAATCGGATCATACGTCAACAGTATTATTAGGGAGTATCAAGGTGGTTTCAGGGCAGGTAGATCAACAACAGACCAATTGTTCACAGTCAAGCAGGTACTTGAAAAGTGCTGGGAGTCCAGCATAGACGTTCACCAAATTTTCGTTGACTTTAAGCAAGCATACGACATTATTGATCGTAATGTGCTGTAACAAATAATGCTTTGCTTTGGCATCCCAGCCAAATTAGTCCGTCTTACCAAAATGACAATGACGTTAACAACCTCCCAAGTCCGCATCAATAACTAACTCACCGATGCCTTTGACACAAATATCGGACTAAGGCAGGGAGATGGGCTGGCCCCATTGCTATTCAATTTGGCTCTGGAGTACGTCATAGGGAAGCTACCTGTCGATACGCGAGGTACACTACTATACAAGTCGAGCCCGGTAGTGGCCTATGCGGACGACATCAGCATTCTGTCACGGTCACTAAAAACTGCCAAAGAACTCTTACTGAAACTCGACAGCGAAGCAAAACTAGTAGGGCTACAAATCACCGAAAATAAAACAAAGCTCATGACGCAGTCGAGGAAAAAATACCCCAAATACTCAAAATATCACACTTAGCGAATTTAGTATCGAAAATGTTAGCAAATTTTTGTATTTAGGCGCCAAAATAACGCAAAAAAATATAGCTCGCAAATAAAATATTTTATTCAGTATTGACAATCTTGAAGACCAGCTGCATGCACAGGAAAACAAAGCTCTAAGTATACGAATCTGTGATAAGACCTGTGTTATGCTATGGGTGCGAAACATGGACCCTAACCCAAGCATCCGCAAATATATTGAACCCCTTTGAGTGACGGGTCCTGAGGCGAATAATCGGAGCGAAGCTAGACGGGGACCAATAGCGAATCCGATACAACAATGAGCTGTATGAAATTTTTGACGAACCGAAGGTCTCAAGGATTGTAAGACTGCGGAAGCTGCAATGCGCTGGACACATGGATCGTATGGACGAACAACGGATACTCAAGAAGGTATTCGTTGGGAGAACTGAAGGCCGGCGGCCAGTAGGGAAACTGAGGAAACGCTGGTCTGACTTGGTCGACGAAGACAATTCATCGCTGCTCGGATTTTGGAATTGGATGACGCGGTCAACGGACCGAGACAGTTGGAGGCGCTGTTTGCCGGAAGCGAAGGCCCGAAGGGGGCTGTAGTGCTAAGAAGAAGAAGAGGAGACTCTTAGACATACACTGAGGTGCAAAACTGAACACATCTACACACGAAAATTAAAAAAAAGTTTTGTTGCATGAATAAAATTTTGATTAAGTGATATATACTTATTCGCATAACATCAATAGACTAAGCTTCCACTAATTACAAAAGCTAAAAAAGCAAAGAATACTAAGGAAACATGATAGTTTTATTGAACTTAGTTTTTCATCACTTCAATTAAAATATATCCTTGAAGTAGGTGTATGATATTCTACATGTAGACCCGTTTTTAAGTAAGACCACAGATACTTTATCGGATTGAGATCTGGACTCTGAGATGGCCAATCTGTAAATTGAAATGGTTGCGTTTTAAGCTGATTTCTTGTACATTGTTCGACTTTCAAAGTCGCGGGTAATAAATTTATTATATCCGAGTAGTTTTAAACAGAAGAGTATCTACAATACACTCGCGTTTCCGGCTTGTGGTGCCAACGTGATTTTTAATCTATTATTTGTTTCAGTTGAAAGTTACAAAAACTTAATTATTTTCGATTTCTAGCTTTTTACCCTTCATTAAACGCACAGTAGAATGACGAGTTTTCTAGACCCCACTAGAAATGCCATGTGATAATTTATTTGAAGTGTACACAGTACATTAAAATAATGAATACGTTTAACTTAGAGTCGACATTGCAATCCAGTAATATAATTTCCCTCAATAAGAAATTAACGGTTACCAAAATATGCCTTGAACATGTTATTATTCCATCCACTTCAATGGTACCATCGTTCTGGAAAAATTGGAGGCATAATACATTAGAATCTTAAATCGTTTTTCCACAATCAAGCATTAAACTTATGAAAAGATTCGAAACTATAGCAGCAAACCAACGATTGTAAAATTTCAAGTGTAGTCAACAGTATCTAAAACCAATCACACAGAAGGTTGCAGGTATGAGGGCTTAATGTGCCTGAGAACTCTTACAATAACATGTCGGTAAACATAGTTCACAAGCTTGTATTGAACTGGATGTTGGCCAGGGGACTCGATTGTTATTAATATGGAATCAAATCGTGTTAACATACATGCCCAGATAAAAGCAAATTGGGCATGCATTGCACGTTTGTGGATTACAAATAAGTTTAGGATATGGAATACCATTCGTGCTTAAAGGATAATATGATTTCTACAACGCCCGCACAATGCCGAGTCCCAAATAATATAATTTAGAATGTCTATTGAAAGCAAAACAAACAAGTTGGGTAGACAGACCTATGCTCATGTCAGAAGGGTTTTGTACTCAACTTACAAAATGCAGTAACCAGCAACGAATAAAATCAAGAAACATGTCAAAGACGATTTAATTGGAGAAAATGTGAAATTCGAGGATCATACTATTATTAACAAAGTTGAACGAATTTTGACTTCTGAGGTATTTGTTATAGTTATACCCTAAATTTCTCCTTTGATATTTTTTTCAGATTTTTTAGATCACTGGTGTCCATTCGCAAGAGAGGAAACACATTTTTGATGAATTCCCCCCCCCCCCCACCTGTGCTCCCACTGAAGCAAAAACTGTCAGTTTAAGAACTGTTTTGAAAAGCTCTCATAGAGAACTTTCAGTTGATACTCATATCGGCTACCCTTCATGAAATTTTTTTCAGGGGCCACTCCTCTGTACTGTAATCATCGATTCATGGCCTATTTTTTCGAATCCTAGAATGGTTACAAAGCCCTTTTGCTAAGAGCTCTCTCCTGCCTCTTCGAATTGTTTCAATTGTATGTACTCATCTTCATGATACCTATCACTCCTGAAATTTTCATGCAAATTCTAGCAAAGCTGTAGTGTCTAAGTCGGTAAAAAGCGCATATGGCTCCATAGCAATATGTTTCCATAGTAATACAGGGCATATTGCTCCATAGTAATACACGAAAGTTCAAATCGCTATAACTTCGGTAAATACCATTCGATCTTTACGAAACTTTCCGAAAAGATCAATCTTATAAATAGTCATCTCTTTGCTAAATTTTATTGAGTTTAAGGGTACCGTTTAGATTTTATTCAAGAAAACACAAAATCGATAAATCATACTACATACAACAAAGTTGAGTGAATTTCGACTTCTCATGTATTTGTTGTTGTTGTACTCATTAAGGCCTACATTCGTAATTTTTTTCAGATTTTTCGGATGGAAGGTGTCCAATCGCGAGGGGGGTACGCGAAAAGTTCGTACATTTCCCCTTCTCCTGCCCCCCTCGGTACTTATAAGACAATTTTAAGACTTGTTTTGAAAAGATCTCATTGAGACCTTTCCAATGACACCCTACTCGACTACCAATGGTGAAATTTTTTTTTGAGGGGTCACCCCCTTATATGGGGAGACCCCCCTTAAACGCCTTTGAAAAATTTTTCCACCCTTGAAGTTTCAAGAGGTCACCACTTCTGACCTTTCTACAAAGTTTCATGGCTGTAGCCTCTATAGTTTCGGAGAAAAAGTGCTGTGACATACAGACGGACGGACGGACGGACGGACGGACAGACGGACACAGGTCGTGATTGCAATAGGGTTTTGTATTTTAGTACAAAACCCTAAAAATTACCAGGTTGGAGTCAGAGTTTTACCTTAGCTTGGTTTTTCTTATGGAAATCAAGAAACAATGCGTGTCCTGTCACGGATGCATTATCAATCGTGCATGATATCTAACACTCATTTGGTTAAATGGATCTATTTGATACATCACGCACATTCAGTTAAGTTAGTAAGAGAGCTCACTGTTAGGATTTCTATTAGAAACAGTATTTCTTTCTTAAACGGTTCCCAAATGCTTTCTTAGCGGGTAATTAAATCCACATAAAAGGGAAATGATGGATTGTGTATGACCAAGTTAAGATTTTTGAAAGGAATGAAGATATTTTTATGGAAAGGGGAATTATTTCCAAAACGTATAAAAGTTTTCATTTTATTTATAGTTCCAGAAAAAGGTAAGGAAATGCGTTTTTAAGTGAACTTTCACATTGGAAAAAATTTGCCATGTGTGGATTTTCTGTTATACGAGTATATGTATATGTTTACGCTTAAATTTCAAATAGTGCAGTATAATTTAGCTATGCTTTCGCCAAAAACGTTATTTCCATCATACTGAAGTTTAATTAGGAGGACTATTAATTAATCAAATAATCAACGCTAAGTTTTTTATATGGCAGAAATCCATAGTTAACAAAGAAACAAAATTTCAAAAATTCTACATAATTAATTTAGTTATTTTAGCTCGACGGTCATTTCGACAGGAATGATTCTTCATTAGATACTATTATAATTTGATTAGCACAGCTAGTAGTAATTGATCCAATAAACTAACGGATATAAATATCAACAAAACCAATCGTACATAAAATTAAAATAAGCTAAGGCGGCCACATGAATTTAGAACATTATACTCATTCACAGATGGTAAAAATAATAAGATATATGAGAAGACGGGATTCATAAACAGCCTGGCAAATAGATAAGTTATTGTAAATACATAATTGAATCAAACAAATCATTTGAGATAATAAATTCAATAATGGGGATTTATTTAAATCATCAATCTGTCAAAATATTTACTTAATACATTTTTAAACCCTCTAAATAATTTAATCTAATCGCTTTACTTGCTCAGTTCAAGATTTTGAGTTTGGCATTAAATTCCTTTTTACGGTTTTGTAAAATAATTTTACAAAACCCTACTAAAATCGCGACCTCTCTGTCCGTCCGTCCGTGTGTCACAGCACTTTTTCTGGCAAACTACATAAGCTAGAAACATAAAGTTTTGTATGCAGGTGCAAAGTTGTGCGCTCTTCAAATTTCAACTACAAAAAAATTATATAAGGTATTTAAGGGAGGGTCTCTCCGTATAGGGGAGTGGCCCCCGAAAAAAAAATTTCATCAAAGGTAGCCGATATGGATATCAAATGTAAGGTCTTGATAAGAACTTTTCAAAACAGGTCTTAATTTGATACTTTTGGCTTCGAAGGGCGCGCAGGGAGGGGTAATACACGAAAAATTTGTGTCCACCTCGTCGCGATTGGACCGATCCGAAAAATCTGAAAAAAATATGGTGGGAAAGGTTTATGAGCACAACAACCACAAATACCTTATAAGTCAAAATTCGCTCAACTTTGTTATTAACAGTGTGATCTTCGAATTTAACATTTTCCCCAATAAAATCGCATCGGTACCCTTAAGCTCAACGAAATCTGATTCTTAAGTAGTCCTACTAAAGGTTTTTTAAACATTTTAAGTTTTATGAAAATCGAATGATTAACACAGGAATTATAGCCGTTTGAATTTTCTCCAATTACAACAACAATAACACATGATTTTGGTATTTTATGGACTTTCCATCGAATCAGTCACTGCAGTCACTGACTTGATCTTCTTGAAATTTTCCAATAGGGTCGATAACATTAATATTTTTGAGAATTCATGATTCGAGTGATTTTTGTCGGTTTGCAACAAAATGACGACCGTTGAAAGTAGAAAAACAACGGGTTTTCTTTTGAACGTGCATATCTCTTTGACATATTTCTTGACGCTATTCATTGCTGGTGACTGCAGTTCTGAGAAGTTGGGTGCAAAACCCTTCTGACATGAGCGTAGGTCTGTTTACCCAACTTGTTTAATTCTTGATTAAATTCTCTTTTAGAGGTCTTGATTAGTTTCTTTTGTTCAATTAATGGTTTATAATATTTTATCTACATATATATCAGGTTATATTTTATTTATAATTTATTTATCTATCAGCTTATTCATGTATCGGATATTTTTTTTTTATCGACGTCTAAAGGAAAGAAGATCATTAGTTTGTCACGTATATCTATTTTTGTTGCTTTTTAGGGTTTTTTACTAAAATGCAAAACCCTATTGAAATCACGACCTGTGTCTGTCCGTCCGTCGGGTCATACGTTTCCAACACTGTTACGGCCATGAAAGTTCGTGGGAAGGTCAAAAGTGGTGACTTTTTGAAAGTTTTGCGGTGAAAATTTTTTCCAAGAAATTTCCGCATAAAATTTCGTCGTTGGTAGTCGAGCATTACACACAGTCTTAATGAGATCTTTCCAAAACAGGCCTTAAAATTTCGAATTCATAACCGAGGAGGGAAAGAAATATTCATTAATTGAGTAAATTTGAGTTGTTTTTTCCCGTACTTCAACATTTAAGGCATATGTTATTCAAGCTTGATTGTATTTATTAATGCATGGCTGAAGATGAGAGGTAAAACAATTCGAGTAAATAGAAGAGTGCGCCTAACATAAGGGCATTGTAAACACTCAGGGTTAGAAAAAAGTTTTCGGATGGCATCAAGTGATGACTTGAATTATTCATCCAATACTTACATAAGAAATTATTCAAATCCAGAGTTTTTTTCATAAGCATATTACATAATAGTGCTATTTTGTCAAGCTTAATTCATTTTTCTGAATGCTCAGCCAATATAACATGTTCAAATAAAGTACTTTCACTTATATTTTCATGAAAGCTTGAAGAAAATATGAGTGCCTAGGTTGATTTGAAATATGCATCAACCATCAACACGAGTTATTGTTGTTATAATTCTAAACAATTTTAATGGCGATAGCTCACTTGATAACATATGATCGGGCTTGCACAGTCTCATAGTCACAAGGGTCTTGTCTCAACCTAAACTTTAAGAAGTTTAAGGGTACTGTTTCGATTTTGGGGGAAAAATGTAAAATTTACAAATACTATTTTTAACAGAGTTGAGTGAATTTTAATTTCTGAGGTATGTATTGCCGTTGTACTCATAAAAACCTACCTTTGTCATTTCTTCAGATTTTCAGCTCAAAGGTGGCCAATAGCGAGGGAAGGGGACAGAAATATTGTTCGTACATTTTTCCTCCCCATGGACCCCTGATACATAAAGTGACTTTTTCAGATTCAGAATCTGCGAAGATCTTTCATTTCATACCATATTTGACTGCATTTGATAAAAAAAATTGTTTAACAGCCACATTCTTACAAAGAAAAAGTCCCCTTAAGAAATTTGAAATATTTGATTAGACCTAAACTTTTGAGAGACCACCTTTTTTGACCTTTTCACAAAGTTTGAGCTTTGTTGCTTCTATAGTTTCTGAAGAAACTTCTTGTGTTCGTTGAACTTTACTAATAATAGTAGAATTTAGTATTTCCATTAGTAAAAATGTATTAGTATCATCTCATTGAATGTAATCAGCCATTTAAGCAGTTCTTGAAAAGATCCTTATAGTTTCAATAAAATTTTCAGAAGTTATAGCCATTTGAATTTCCCCCGATTACACCTTTGATCGGATGTTCTCTAAATTTTAAGATAAGATGAATAACAAAAATACATTTAGGATTGAGGTCAATCAATGATTTCAGCGATATTGGAACAAAACGTTGGCTGGTTGAGGGCAAGCAATTGTATAGCAAGGATATATTTTTTGCGCACGTCGTGTAAGTTTTCCTTGAATTAAATCATTTTACTATGCATATTGTAGGTTAAGTACAAAACCCTTCTGATATTTACAAAGTTCTGTCTACCCAACTATATGTTTATGCATAACTTTTGAACGGATATAGATATAAGGGTCCCGTTTTTGGTAAATGATATGTTTTACTTTTTACTAAGTTCCATTAAAAGAAAAGGAAAATCAAATATCAGTAAAGGGCTTTTACAATTGAAATTAAAAAAGTTCCGACTTTCACCCTAATTTTTCAGCATAACTGATGGACGCATATGTGCTGATACAACTGTAGCCTCTTTAAGGACTCTACAGATATTAACAGTTTAATATGGTGCATTGATGTCGAGATCTTAAATTTTGATGATCTTTCGTACAAAATATGCCAGTTATTTTGTGACTCTTCAAGTATTTAATGGAGATAACGAATCTTTTGGTCATGGAGGATAAAATTGATCGGTATCTTTACTCTTCTCCATAAACGGTACATTTTAGTCAATTATTTCTACCGGAAATGGCCAGTAAATTAATTCTAAATGCAGCATAAATGCTACAATTCGAGATGATACAGAGCATGAATGAAATTTCATGATTACTTTTCTGTTCCACACTCACCCTTCACTAACTGATAAACTTATGAAAAGATCCTTTTCACATTCTTAGATGCAGATGTTTTCCGTAAGACTTGCAAGATTCCCTCAAAAAATAATGAGGACTGAATGACTAAATTATATAGCTAATAGCCATTTGAAAATTGATTCGAGACTTTTTAGAAAATATTATTCATTACGAGTATATGCCCAAAAATCTAAAATTAGTGATTTCCATACCGACGGGAATAACGACCTCAAATGACGATACTTTTCCTTTTATAACTGATGGCAACTTTGAAGATGAACATATATATCCATAGTCGAGTTTTCATTTGATTATAGAGCATCAATTTAATAAAGCTTTCATGAAAATTATATATCATAGTTTACTGACAACAACGGCGAAAAGAAATGATTCGGTTAAGAAAGATCTTTATAGGTAAATTTCTTGAGGGAAATTTGTCTATATATATAGTACAGGGTGCGTAGGGTATTTAAGGGCAACTTGAGAGTAAAATTAATTAGCTTGGATTTTTAACAAAATGTAATGAAATTTCAGGAATATTTTATGCAACGTTAAATTAATATATGGCTACAAATTGATCAATAAAGTCGCCATTAGCAGCAATAACCTCTCAGATCCGGGTCCAGAACAGTTACATGCCCGAATCAAATGCTCCTTGTTCATATTGACCATAACGGTATTAATAGCAGTCTTCAGCGAAGAAGTGGCATTCTGAGGACGCTAATCGGTCTCACAATTAACTACGCCCCCTACGTAATAATCCAAAAGATTAAGGTCTGGGGAGGTACGTGGTGGCCATACGTTCGGTGTTATGTGGTCATGAAAATTTTCGGCCATCCAATCTTTTGTCGCCATCGCTTTATGTGAAGGAGCAGAGTGTTGTTGAAAAATGTATGGTCTGTCTCCGCTTGCATTGTCTATCGAGGGTTTCACTACCGTCTCCAAAACCTCGATGTTTGCAGCAGAGTTCACTCTAAGTCCTTGAGTAAAAAAGTGTGGTGGCATAACATGTCCTCCGTTGCTGACAACACCTTAAACCACAACAGGGGCTGAAAATTTTGTGTGCATAACAAAAAGAACCTCCGTATGATTTGAACATAGCCATTTGACATTTCTGCGATCGATCTTTTGATCTAGGTCAAAATTCTTTTCGTCGGAAAAAAACCATAACATTTTTAACACCTCAGGGTGTTTGATTTTGTTTAAAAGACGTTTTGATCGGAGAAATCTCTGTCTCCGTGTTCGTTCTGACATGAACTGTCCTCTGCGCATCACTTAAGACTAATGCCGAACGTCTTCGTGGACAACTCTACGAATAAAGCGCTCAGAAACATGAAGCTCACTCGCAAGGACCATTATTGATTTTGAAGGGCCATCGTCTATGATCGCTCGCACTTGCTCAAAAATTCTGCAGATCGGACAGTGTTAGAACGTTGTTCGTGCTTTTCGTGTTTTGCAACCGATTCAGTATCGCCTCCTGATGCCTCCAATTCACGGCGAACCTTACGCACGAATGAACGGGTGCAATTAAGAAAATTAGAGATATCTAAATCTGTATGGTTCGCACGTATAGCGACGAAGACAGCATGTCTCTTCATTTCTTGAGTGATGTTGTAGTCCGCCATTTCTTATCTGAGAAGGAAAAAAGCAAAAAATTCGCGAAGTAATAGTCATACTTATGCACATCCTCAAATAGCGTACGCACCCTGTAAACACACACACACACACACACACACACACACACACATATATATATATATATATATATATATATATATATATATATATATATATAGATCTTATATATATATATATATATATATATATATATATATATATATATAATATATATAAAGATATATATATATATATATATATATATATATATATATACATATATATATATATATATATATATATATATATATATATCTATATAATTATATAATATTATATATATATATATATATATATATATATATATATGTATATATACATATATATATATATATATATATATATATATATATATATATATATATACATATATATATATATATATATATATATATATATGTCTATATATATGTATATAGGGTTTTCTAATAAGAGGTGTTATTTTGATATAAATGATCGGATATTTATTTGCTTATAAAGTAAAAGGTATGCCGTCAATAGTGAAAAATAACATCAAGCAAATAACCATCACGACAACGCTTACAGGACCATATCCTTTTCATGAAATTTTCCATAACCAAATCGCAAAGTGGCTGCCCTATGTCCTCGATAGCCTCAAAAATTCCATCTTTGAGGTCTTGAATTGACGCTGAGCTGTTGGCGTAGACATTTTCTTACACGTGGCTCCAAAGGAAGAAGTCGCAAGGTGTTAAATCATAAGATCTTGGTGGCCGAAACTTTTCCCGTAAAAGATCAATGGTTTCATTGGTTGTGTTGCACGTAGTGCTGTCTTGTTGAAAGTAGACGTTGTTCGGATCAGCGTCATCCAATTCTAGCCATAAAAAATCCTTAATCATCTCTCGATAGCGCAATCCATTCACCGTAACTGTTGCTCCAGCCTAATTTTCGAAAAAGTAAGGTCCAATGACTCCGCTGGACTATAAACTACACCAAACAGTCACATGTTGCAAATAGAGAGGGTTTTCTGAGCCCCAGTTGTGGCAATTTTGCTTGTTGACTAAGCCACCGAGGTGGAAAGGAGCCTTATCACTCAAGATGATTTTTCAATGGAATTCCGGATCATTTTCATGCATTTCAAGGACCCAATCAGGAAAGACACGACGTTGTTGATGATCGACTGACTTGAGTTCTTTTGTCAGCTGAACTTTATAAGCCTAAAGACCCAAATCTTTAGGCGAAATACGGCGGAATGACGTCTGGGGATGCCTAGTTCCAAAGAACGACGAGGAATGGACAAACCTGGGTTTTCCTCAACACTTTCGGCTACAGCAGCAGTATTCTCGGCTGTTTTTGAGTGATGTGCACGCGATTTATTCTTTGTATCACTAGGTTGTCCCAACAGCTCGAATTTTCCATCCAATTTCTGTGTTGCGATCCGACAAGATGCTTCACGATGACCCAAAAATGTTGGAGTTTTACGCACTGTCTCTGCCAAATGTTCACCACTTTTATAGTGAATTTCATAATTTTATGCCCTGCTGAAGCGTAGTTTGTTCCATTTTTAGGGTTTTGTACTAAAATACAAAACCCTATTGCAATCATGACCTGTGTCCGTCTGTCCATCCGTTCGTCCGTCCGTCCGTCCGTCCGTCTGTATTTCACAGCACTTTTTCTCCGAAACTATAAAAGCTACAGCCATGAAACTTTGTGAAAAGCTCAGAAGTAGTGACTTCTTGAAAGTTTAAGGGTGGAAAAATTTTTCAAAGGGGTTTAAGGGGGGTCTCTCCACATACGGAGGTGACCCCTCGAAGAAAAATGTTCACCATTGGTAATCGAGTAGGGTGTCATTGGAAAGGTCTCAATGAGATCTTTTCAAAACAAGTCCTAAAATTGCCTTATGAGCACTGAGGGGGGCAGGGTAAGAGGAAATGTACGAACTTTTCGCGTACCCCCCTCGCGATTGGACACCTTCCATCCGGGAAATCTGAAAAAAATCATGAATGTAGGCCTTAATGAGTACAACCACAACAAATACATGAGAAGTCGAAATTCACTCAACTTTGTTAGTAATAGTATGATTTATCGATTTTATGTTTTCTTGAATAAAATCTAAACGGTACCCTTAAACTCACTAAAATTTGGCAAACATATGACTTTCTATAAAATTGATTCTGAAAGTTTCATAAAGATCCAATAGTATTTAATGAAGTTATAGCGATGTGAATTTTCCTGTATTACTATGGAACAATGTGCCCTGTATTACTATGGAAACATATGGCTATGGAGCCATATGCGCTTTTTACCGACTAAGACACTACAGCTTTGCTAGGAATTGCATGAAAATTTCAAGAATGATAGGTATCATGAGGATGAGTACATATAAATGAAACAATTCGAAGAGGCAGGAGAGAGCTCTTAGCAAAAGGGCTTTGTAACCACTCTAGGATTCGGAAAAATAAGCCATGAATCGATGATTACAGTACAGAGGAGTAGCCCCCGAAAAAAATTTCATGAAACGTAGCCGATATGAGTATCCAATGAAAGTTCTCTATGAGAGCTTTTCAAAACAGTTCCTAAACTGACAGTTTTTGCTTCAGTGGGGGCACGTGGGGTGGGAAATACATGAAAAATGTGTTTCCTCCCTCGCGAATGGACACCAGTGATCTAAAAAATCTGAAAAAATTATCAAGCGAGATATTTATGGGTATAACTTTAAGAAATACCTCAGAAGTTAAAATTCTTTCAACTTTTTTCACAATAGTATGATCCTCAAACATGACGTGTTTCTTGATTTTATTCGTTGCTGGTTACTGCATCTTGTAAGTTGAGTACAAAACCCTTCTGACGTGAGCATAGGTCTGTCTACCCAACTTTTTATTAATGGCGTAGTTTTTACTTGTCAAATGGTAAAAAATAGCAGCTTCAAAAGTGCCATCTACCGAAATAGTAGGCTGTTCAAAATAACACGTCTTATTGGAAAACCCTTCATATATATATATATATATATATATATATATATATATATATATATATATATATATATATATATATTTATTTATATATATATATATATATATATATATATATATATATATATATATATATATATATATATATATAAATATATATATTTATATAAATATATATATATATATATATATATATATATATATATAAATGAATACATATACATATATATATATATATATATATATATATATATATATATATATATAAATATATATATATATATATATATATATATATATATATATATATATATATATATATATATATATATATATATATATATAAATAAATATATATATATATATATATATATATATATATATATATATATATATATATATATATATATATATATATATATATATGTGGGTGTGCGCGTAGAGAAAGGATGTAAGGAAATTTTGCTTCGATTTTCGCCCAATTTTCAGATAACGTGTGCTGTGTAAATGTTTCAGCTAGTTTTGTTATTTATTCAAATTGGCTAAGCAAAACCAAAACGAAAATCCGAGATTTCTGTTCTGATCAAAGTATAGCCCTGATAGCTCCGATGTCCAATCGAGAGGGGACAGGACACAAACTTTTCGGTTGCTTATCCTCCGCCTTGACCCTCAGTGCTAATAATACTAGCTGAAGACTTGTTTTCAGAAGTCCTCATCCTGAAATTTCATTTGATATCCATCTTGGCCACATTCCAAAGCCACGTACCCATGTTGGCCTCATCCGGATAGATTTTTAACAGTCACTTCTCTATGTAGGGAGACCCCTTAGAACCTTAACTTTAAATACGGCCCCAGTTTACCTTTACCTACTAAATATCATATTCCTAGCTTATGTAATTTGTGAGATGGATAGGTTTTGCAAAATTATTTTTAACAGCATTTTAAATGAAAATTTTGAATTTAACGCTTTAATAATCAAAAAAAAAAACGGAAGCTACTTAAAGCTTCCGGAAATATGATAACATGCACTTGTTGGATGCAAGGCTATCAATCATCCGTGAGGCATCCTGATGCAATGGTTTGATTGCTGCTTGTGAGAAGCACTGAATTTGTATTTACTTCAGATGAAATTTTTGTTTTATGAAGAATCGTTGTTAAGTCCGCCCTGTTTAAATTTGATTACGTTTGATCGTTAAAAGTAAGGTAATCCTTTAACCGCCTTGCAGTTGGGCTCTTACTACCACATTGGGAAATGCCGGGCGTTGCTACGAACGTGGCGCTAATACTTAATATTGTATCCAGAACAACGGCATTAGTATTAATAATATCTCCTCAGTAGTACGACTTTAGAGCAGGACATTCCACTACTGATACGATTGCAGAGGTGGTGAGCGCGGTCCAAAAGGCAAAGGCATATAGCCGCACCAAGTGGAGGATCATTCTGTTGGTGACGCTCTAAGTTAGGAACGCCTTCAACTCCGTTAGACCGATAGATATTCTGGATACACTGGAAACCCCTTCTCAAGTTTCAGAATATCTAATCTGGCTTCCGATGGACAAAAAATAGGACCAAAACCTGCTATAAAATGGAAGCTACATCCGGTGTTGCCCAAGGACTTATACTTGGTTCAGACCTGTGGAACGTGTCTAACGACGGGTTGCTGTGGCTAGAGAGAGTCACGCCAGACGAGTCACGCTAGATCAGCTACGCAAATGATGTTGCGGCTCTGATCGCCGGGCGCACCATTGAACAAGTGCAACTTAGGCTGGATATGCTAATGTACTGAGTGAGACTCTGACTACTCGGGGGTTGAGTGTAGCACTGGAGAAAGCCAAAGTGGTCATCTTAATAAAACAGAAAATCCCTCGAGTAAGGATGCTCAGTATTGTAGATATGCTAATCGAATCAAAACCAGCGGTGAAGTACTTGGGGCAACTGATCAATTTGAAGATGAGTTTCTCTGAGCAAATTAGGGCAATCGTTGAGAAGGCTTCTTCGTGAGTATTGGCTCTGAGTCACTTATGATAGGGACCCAGCCCATCAAGAAGACGCCTCTTGATGAGTGCTGTAGGGTTATGGTATCCGATAATCTCTGATTCACTGGCGAGAGTTATTGGAGGCATGATACTTGTTGCAATTCTTGATGGAGAGCACCACGCTATTTAGCTGTGTCGAAATGAGTAAGCGTAGTAGAAAGTTGCCAGTAGGGAGAGACAGCACTCACTCAGTGATTGGCAGTAGCCTTAGATGAATTGCACGAAGACTGCGTGCTTCATTCCGGATACGAGACCATGGCTAAATCGAAGGCATGGTGAGACAGACTTGTATCCATCCCAAATTTTGAGCGAGCGTGGGTATTTTCAGCCTTACCTGCACAAGATTGGTAGGTCATGGTCCCTTGATTGTCTATTTTACTCACGAGAAGAAGGCAATGCCTGCCAAAGATTTTTTGCGTCTAAAAATCGGGACAGGGTGCAAGTGAAACTCTACAGGGAGATGGAAGAACTCACTCTGGATAATATAAATGCGGTGATGTTTGAATCGGGAGACAAATGGAACTAGGTGGAACATTATGTTCGGGCAATTCTTAAAGATAAAATGGACTCACAGTAGCCGGGGACTTTGGGGCTAGGGGATTGCTTGCTTAGCAATTCCTCGATTCCTCTTCCCTCCCTCTAGAAGAGGGATACAACAGCTAGTAGGTGCCTCACGGTGTAACTAAATGAGATCTGGCCCGAAGTAATGTATTGGGTGGTAGGGGAGGTGTTTAGTGAGTAGTCCAGTCACTTGCGAGCATGGAAGTCTCAAACCCAGTGTATAAATGAATTTCACCTCCCAAACATAAACAAATTGGATAGACATACCTACGCTCATGTCAGAAGGGTTTTATGCTCAATTTACAAAATGCGTTCACCAGCAACGAATAAAATCAAGAAACATATCAAAGAGATTTGCTCGTTTGAAAGAAAATCCATTGTTACTTCATTTTTAACTAACAAAAATCACTCAAATCATGAAATCCCAAAAGCAGTTATGTCATCGATCTTATTGTCACGGGAAATTTACGGCTAGGCCGTCAAGCTCAATTGGGACGACTCGAGGGCTCGACACTCCTTTCCTGTTGCACCCGGGTATACGGATAGACTGCGCGGAAAAGTACTAAATGCTACCCCGAGCCAGGGTGCTAGAGTATATAAAGATAAAATGTAAGTAAATACTATTCAATTAAAGAAACGGTAGCTCGTAAGCTTAGAATTAAATAAATTAACTAAGGACTACAACGCTGCAAAGTAAACGAGCCCAAACGCACCCACACCCAGCTTGAAGAAATCGTTAAGAAGCAATGGATAGAAACCTCAACCCAGTACTGAATTCAACGTTGGAAACAAGCGATTTACGAGTACTCAAAACATCATCTGGTCTGGCTACAAAGGATTTTAGCGTGAATTTTCCTAACAAAGCATCTTCGTTATATGTAACACCAATGTGCTGGCTCACAATAATAACTTTCAACCCAACCCATCGTTTATTTACAATTGTCCAAATATTGCGAGAATTTTGCGGAGTTAGTGCTATATCAGAAGGCATATAATAACGCATCAGCAGCTAGTAATGCTCAAGAAGATGACAATGATTCGAGCCCTGTGTATTTAAATTTCAACTTACAAAATATGATGCAATCAATACAAACATTCAATATTGAATTCGAGCAATATATCCACCAAACAAATTGTGAATCGAAGACAAAATCGAGAGACATCGATATAAGTTAGTTGAAATTAATTCGCAACGACCAGGAAAATTGCAGCAAATGCCACAATAAGCGGACATTGATATTCAAATTTCTCCCTCCAGGTTAATTGGCGTGAAGAGCTAGATGGCGCAGAGGTTGCTTAGTGGAACGCTTATGCGCTGGAATGTTAACGGTGCTTACCGAGAACTGGGGAGAAAGTGAACGGAAGTGAAAGAAGAAGTGGCTTTTGGCTTCTTGGTGTGACCTTTGCGGGGTGAGGATGTTCTCCGATTGTACTGGCGGATGTTGATTCAATTTGTGCGGCATCAGCGATTAAATTTGTGCGGCATCAGCGATTCTATTTGTGCGGCATCAGCGATTCAATTTGTGCGGCATTAGCGATTCAATTTGTGCGGCATTGGAGAGTGGTGCGGCATTGGCAACCCGTGCGGCATCAGCGATTCAATTTGTGCGGCATTAGCGATTAGAGCGGAATCGGCGAGTCCAAGAACCTAAAAGTTGATTGAGGAACAGGATTTTCGACCTCGTGCCGGGGCGCGTCAAGGTAGTTGAGTTAAGTGAAATGATTAAGAATTTGTACTAGGGATAATTAACGAATTTGCTCAATGAATAATATTAATTTTGCTCAATGAATTATATTAAAAGCCTCATTCCGACCAACCGAAATTCTTTCCGTGACTATTCATTTGGTTGGAGAGGTGACGAAGAGGCGCATTTATATTTATATTTTAGGGGTGGCGCCCCATTTGTGAGCCTGGCTCGGGGGAGTGCGTGCAATTTTGTTCGACTACGGGATAGGACCGAGCACGTCGCCCTCCCTCGTGCTGAACAACCAGGGGTGCACCAGGAAAGGAGAGTGACGACCACTTGGAGAGTCGGGGTGGAGCCCTAAGTGGGACAAAAGTAATATAGGGGTTGAAGGCGAAAAGCGTTGGTTGGTCCGGGAGGCTTAACCTCGCCAATTGGCTTCCGGGGTATTTTACGGGTTGGCGAGAGGCACTCATCAACCCCCGTCTCCGCGGGCTGGTCGGGACCCAAAGACCCCAACCGGAGCACCCAACCCCCTTTAACCACTAGTGAAAGGTAACATTTGGCGCCCAACGTGGGCCCATTACGGAATTCCCTAATTGAACCGCACCTTCGAAAACGCGAAGTCTTAAAAGTTACGTCGTACGTTTATCGTGAAAGTGAAAAGTGGTTAAAATTGGTGCTTTGAAAGTGAATGCGTAAAATTGCGGGAGTGTGATATTCGGTGAAGAGTGGCTAAATTTGTGTTCGCAAGTGAATATGTACAATCGCGGGAATGTGAGGTTATGTGGAAAGCGATAAGATTGCTGCTATGAACGGAAAGTGATCGTATGGGATTGCACCCTATCCAATCGTGGAAATATATAGGAGAGAGAGGATATCTGAAGGACGTAGTGTGGCGATTCGTAGGATCACGTGACAACGCTGGCAGCGAACACATCTCAGGATCCGGTTTCGAGCGGAGTGCTACAAGAGCTTTTGTGACTCAACCCCTAAACGAGACGTGTAAAGGCTGGATGTGAAGGAAAAGGTAAATCTCACTTTGGCGCTGAAAGAAACGATAGTCGTCATTTCGGTAGACATAAACTTTAGTGAAATATTGCTTATATCGTAGATATCACTTGGAGAAATAAAGTGAAATTTCGAGGATTAGTAGAGGCGTAAATTGCATAGTGTGTAGTACATATAATTTAATTTAAGAATCTAGCTAAGCGTTCTTTCCACGATGGCCAAGGTGGGCAGAATACTGGTAGATCGGCTATGCCACGAGGAGCTCATATATGAGTTAGAGATTAGGGGGCAGCCTACCGGGACAGTGGAGGTAATGCGGAAGTTGCTGCGGAAGGCTGTCAGTTCTGAAGCCTCTGGGGATAACTCATTAATATCAGCGAGGGCATATCCGTATTCCCCCGAAGACGATTTGAAGGCCGTACAGGAGAAGTTTCAGGAGGTAAACAGTTTACTGGAGACGTTCAACGAGTAGTCTCCGTCATCAGATTTTTGGAAGATCCGGGCAAAGATAGACTTCGCCCTGAGGAGGCTCAAAAATATTACTGCGGTAGACGACGAAATGGAGGACCAGCTGGTAAAGTTGTGGGTCCAGTTGGTTATGGCAATAGGGGACTTACTGGAACAAGCGGAGGGAGAAGGAGGGAGCCCAGAGATTGATGGGAGTCCAAACGGGGAACAACCTGCGCGAGCCGAACATAGCACTCCGATGAATTAGCCAGGGATAGAAGGGGATGTTGTGACGACAATACAGGCTGGACCTAGTACCTCACGGACATCCGCGCTGAAAGAAGATGCTGGAACGAAAATACAGGTTGGACCCAGTGCTTCCCAGACACCCCCTCTGCGGCCTGCGCTGATTGCTGCAAAGTGGCAGGACGTCTGCAAGTGGGAACTGCGATATAGTGGGGACTCGGGATCGCTGAGTGCATTTCGGGAGCGAGTGGAGGAGCTCCGATTAGCACGTGGAGTGTCCACGAAACACCTCTACTTAGCAGCGGTAGACTTATTTGAAGGGCGGGCCTTGGTCTGGTTTCGAGCACAGCGAGCAGGAATCAATTGCTGGACGGAGCTTGCTGCAGAGTTGAGGGCGGAGTTTCTCCCACCAAACCATGACAAGAAGCTACTCGAGGAGATTAAAAAACGAACGCAGGGTCCTGAGGAGTCCATGGGAGTCTACGTGTCGGTGATGAAGGGGTTATTCCGTCGTCGCTCGACCTCATGCTCAGAAGTAGATAAGCTGGAAATTCTGAGGGAGAATATCGCGCCCTTCTACCAAACTCAACTGGCTCTAAAGGAAATTGCGTCAACCGCAGACTTGGTGAAATTGGGACGTACGCTGAAAGCCACGTGGATTTCGGTTGAGGCGTATAAGCCCCCACCATCGAAGAGAAGCCAGTGGCTACTGGAACCCAATTTCGCGTATGTGGAGTGAACAGGGGAGCCGGGAATGGCTGCAATGCAGCGGCCAGGGATTCAGTGCTGGAATTGCAGGGCTCAAGGGCACACATCCAGAGAGTGCTCAAAGCCGAGCAAATGTTTTGGGTGTGGTCGCCCAGGAACCAGGAAAGCGACTTACCCGAATTGTCGCCAGCGAGAAAATGGGAGGGGTTTCAGAAGTTGGGAACAACGTCACGGTAATAGGGACGCGGGGAGAGAAAGGAACAATAGAGATCAAGGATTGAATCCTTCCCAAGGTAAGCCAGCGGAAAACTCGCACTGTGCTCAGTAGGCGGTGGCCTGAGCACACGGAGAAGAGGAGAAGAAGCCGCGTGAGCGGAGGTGGCGTTTGTCATTGACAGGAAGAGTGGGGATACCCGTCCGCATTCGGAGGTGGAGGTACTCAGTCAGAAATTTCTGGGACTCTTGGATTAAGGGGCCTCGAATACCATTGTAGGTGGAGAGGGATGGGAGATCCTGGATAGAATGGGTGTCGAACTGTTGGACTCCACACTGAATAATATCCGGATGGCAAACGAGATGAGCTGCAAGATTATTGGAGTGGTGTGCATATCACTCAGGTTGAGAGCACGATTGATCTGGCTTCAGGTACTGGTCGTCCCATCGGTACCCAAGGAGATTATTCTGGGTGTGGATTTTATCCGACAGTTTGGGCTGGTAGTCACCCTGAGTAAGAACCGATGGAGCTTTGTAAGTGCTATGCGGGGTGAAGTAACCGAGCAGTTGACACCACGTAGTGGCTTATCGGTCGCAGAGAGGGAAGCCCTGGATTTGCTCCTCAACGAGCAAGTCGACCTTATGGGAGATGGCATTGGCTGCACAAATCATGTGGAGCATGTTATCAAGACGACTGCGGCCCTGATAAAACGCCAGCTGTCCAGAAACACATCGACATTGAACTTGATTCGATGCTAGAGCAAGGGATAGTAGAACCTTCGTCCAGCCCTTGGGCTTCACTGATTCTGTTGGTAAAAAAGAAGGACGGATCATTTCGCTTTTGCGTGAACTACCGCAAACTCAACAGGGTAACTGAGCACGATGCTTATCCGATTCCCTACGTATTGGCAACTCTAGACAAACTGCGAGATGCCAAGCACTTGTCTTCGCTTGACGTGAAGTCGGCCTATTGGCAAGTCCCTGTCGTGGAAGAATCACGCCCGCTCACGGCGTTCACCGTACCCCACCGGGGACTTTTCCAATTCCGGCGTATGCCTTTTGGTCTACAAAATGCACCGGCAACTTGGCAGTGGCTGATCGATCGAGTCTTGGGGCCGGATCTGGAACCATACGTGTTCACATGTCTGGACGATATCGTCGTTGTGACAAAAGATTGTTCGAAACACCTGGAGGTATTGACGGAAATATTCAGGCGGCTCCGTGCCGCTGGTTTGAAGGTCGCCCAAGAAAAGTGTGAGTTCTGCCGGTGGCAGCTGAAATATCTAGGATTCGTGGTAGATGAAAACGGACTAAACGTAGATCCAGATAAAGTGAAGAGTTTGCTAGAGATCCCCGCCCCTCGAAACGTCAAAGGTGTCCGGCAGTTCCTTGGTATGGTATCTTGGTACTGCCGATTCATTCCGGACTTTACCACCGTGATGTTGCCGTTAATAAACTTACTGAAGAAAAATACTAAGTTTGAATGGACACCAGAATGCACGAATTCATTCACGCATGCAAAGCTTAAACTCTCCACTGCTCCTGTTTGGACCTGTCCCGATTTCTACTTACCTTTTTCGATCCAGACGAATGCATCAGACTTGGGGCTTGGTGCGGTCCTTACGCAGCAGCACGCGGACGGAGAGAGAGTTATATGCTACTTAAGTCGGTCCTTATCGTAATCTGAGCGGAAGTTCTCAACGACCGAAAAGGAGTGCCTGGCCGTTTTGTGGGCGATTGAAAAGCTGCGACCGTACATCGAGGGCACGAGATTTCAGGTGATTGCCGATCATCAATCGTTAATTTGGCTAAGCAATTTAAAGGACCCGACAGGACGATTGGCTAGATGGGCGGTACGTATACAGCTGTACGACTTTGAGATAGTGCACCGTAAGAGCGGAAGCACTTAGTTCTGGATGCGCTGTCTCGGATGGTACCGGACACATACGTGGCTAGTGTGGACATTGAGGACGCGAGTTACGTATCCGTTCAGTTTTCCCTCAAAAGAAAAAACCGCAAACCTAAGCGGGAACGTGCAGACAATTTCCTCAAGTTTCTCACGCCAGAACGGAAATTGCTCGCCACATGCACTTGAATCAGCAGATTTACCTAAAAACTACAAAGTTCATTCTCACGCTGCATCAGCAGATTACCTGCATAAAAATCATTTGGATACTTGGCTTCGCCCCCAGTACCGCGACGCGTAAGTCGAAACTCCGGTCGGCTGAATATCTAAATTGTAAAATTGTTGTTCAAAGTTTTAATGTGTTTTTAATAAAAGCAATATTTGTGTATTGTAACCAAAGTGTTTTTTATTCAAGTGTTTGCTACATTTATTTTTTTTGGCAATCTCGGCCATCAGACACGTAATTGGCGCAGTCGGTCAACCTAAAAAAAAATTGAAAGTGTTTGCTTAAGAACCTCAATTACGGGAATAATAAAACAAGTTGGGTAGACAGACCTATGCTCATGTCAGAAGGGTTTTGTACTCAACTTACAAAATGCAGTAACCAGCAACGAATAAAATCAAGAAACATGTCAAAGACGATTTAATTGGAGAAAATGTGAAATTCGAGGATCATACTATTATTAACAAAGTTGAACAAATTTTGACTTCTGAGGTATTTGTTATAGTTATACCCTTAAATATCTCCTTTGATATTTTTTTCAGATTTTTTAAGATCACTGGTGTCCATTCGCGAGGGAGGAAACACATTTTTCATGTATTTCCCCCCCTGTGCTCCCACTGAAGCAAAAACTGTCAGTTTAAGAACTGTTTTGAAAAGCTCTCATAGAGCACTTTCAGTTGATACTCATATCGGCTACCTTTCATGAAATTTTTTTCAGGGGCCACTCCTCTGTACTGTAATCATCGAATCATGGCCTATTTTTTCGAATCCTAGAATGGTTACAAAGCCCTTTTGCTAGGAGCTCTCTCCTGCCTCTTCGACTTGTTTCAATTGTATGTACTCATCTTCATGACACCTATCACTCCTGAAATTTTCATGCAAATCCTAGCAAAGCTGTAGTGTCTAAGTCTGTAAAAAGCGCATATGGCTCCATAGCAATATGTTTCCATAGTAATACAGGGCATATTGCTCCATAGTAATACACGAAAATTCAAATCGCTATAACTTCGGTAAATACTATTCGATCTTTATGAAACTTTCTCAAAAGATCAATCTTATAAATAGTCATCTGTTTGCTAAATTTTATTGAGTTTAAGGGTACCGTTTAGATTTTATTAAAGAAAACACAAAATCGATAAATCATACTATTACTAACAAAGTTGAGTGAATTTCAACTTCTCATGTATTTGTTGTTGTTGTACTCATTAAGGCCTACATTCATGATTTTTTTCAGATTTTTCGGATGGAAGGTGTCCAATCGCGAGGGGGGGGGGTACGCGAAAAGTTCGTACATTTCCCCTTCCCTTGCCTCCCTCGGTACTTATAAGACAATTTTAAGACTTGTTTTGAAAAGATCTCATTAAGACCTTTCCAATGACACCCTACTCGACTACCAATGGTGAAAAATTTTTTTTGAGGGGTCACCCCCTTATATGGGGAGACCCCCCTTAAACGCCTTTGAAAAATTTTTCCACCCTTGAACTTTCAAGAGGTCACCACTTCTGACCTTTCTACAAAGTTTCATGGCTGTAGCCCTTATAGTTTCGGAGAAAAAGTGCTGTGACATACAGACGGACGGACGGACGGACGGACAGACGGACAGACGGACACAGGTCGTGATTGCAATAGGGTTTTGTATTTTAGTACAAAACCCTAAAAAAAGTGACATCAAATTCGAAAAGAATTAGTGCTTTAAAAAACTAAATAAAAATAAAGTGAATTAAAGTTCGATATGAACTAGTGCTACTAAGATTTGAGAAGAATCAGTGATAATAAAATCTCATTGACCTAATCTACTCGTCAAAGGTGCTCCGAACAAGGTACCTTATAATAAGTGATAAATAAAAAGTAATATGTGCAATTTTAAATCATTGTAAAATCCAACGCAAAAAAAAAAGAAGAAGTGAAGTGAAGTGAAGTTTTGCATGTCTACGGACAATAGAAAATCCAAAAGGTGCAAAGTTTTTAATTCTGGACGGTGTGACATCAAAAAAATAGAAATGGAAGAACAACTGCAAGCACTTCACCAGGCGCTTCAGGAACGTGACGCACAAATTGAACAACTTCTAGTTGCCTTGCATAGGATGACCATCCAAAATACGGCGAAAGAAAATTCCGAAAAAATACTCAGAGAAGTGCGGTACATAAATACCTTCTCGGGAACGGGAGACATTTCTATAAACGCCTTCATCGCAAGCACGGAATATTATTTAAGCCATGTGGTCGACCCGGAATACAAGTAGCTGGCAACCAGAACGATTTATTATGAAAAAATCCAAGGAGAGGCAAAGAGCGCTATTATCAACATACCGGAGCCGGACAATTGGGAGCTCATCAAAACTAACTTAAAGCTCAGGTACAAGCCGGAAATGGAACCAGCAGACATTTATAGGAAAATAACGACTATGCGAGCAAATTCGGTGAGTGAACTTGCCACAGAAATACAATCAATCAAATTTAAGTCAGACGAAATAATTATCTATTATAAAGATAACCCATATATTGATTTAAGCAATATCGATTCACTTCTTGTCAATATGTTAAAGAGATGACACAGGGTGTCCTTTTAGATAAAATATACAAATTATCAAATATTAATGAAATCTTATCAATTATGAGGGAAAGACGATTTGAAAATTCTTGCATAAGGCATGAATTCAAACAAGTTGGGTAGACAGACCTATGCTCATGTCAGAAGGGTTTTGTACTCAACTTACAAAATGCAGTAACCAGCAACGAATAAAATCAAGAAACATGTCAAAGACGATTTTATTGGAGAAAATGTGAAATTCGAGGATCATACTATTATTAACAAAGTTGAAAGAATTGTGACTTCTTAGGTATTAGTTTTACTTATACCCATAGATATCTACCTTGATAATTTTTCCAGATTTTTTAGAAACACATTTTTCATGTATTTCCACCACCCCCCTGTGCCCCCCTGAAGTGAAAACTGTCAGTTTAAGAACTGTTTTGAAAAGCCCTAATAGGGAACTTTCAGTTGATATTCATATCGGCTACCTGTCATGAAATTTTTTTCAGGGCCCACTCCTCTGTACTGTAATCATCGATTCATGGCCTATTTTTTCGAATCCTAGAATGGGTACAAAGCCCTTTTGCTAGGAGCTCTCTCCTGCCTCTTTGACTTGTTTCAATTGTATGTACTCATTTTCATGATACCTATCATTCCTGAAATTTTCATGCAAATCCAAGCAAAGCTGTAGTGTCTAAATCGATAAAAAGCGCATATGGCTTCATAGCCATATGTTTCCATAGTAATACAGGGCATATTGTTCCATAGTAATACAGGAAAATTCAAATCGCTATAACTTCATTAAATACTATTCAATCTTTATGAAACTTTCAGAAAAGATCAGTCTTATAAATAGTCATCTCTTTGCTAAATTTTATTGAATTTAAGGGTACCGTTTGGATTTTATTCAAGAAAACATAAAATCGATAAATCATACTATTACTAACAAAGTTGAGTGAATTTCGACTTCTCATGTATTTGTTGTTGTTGTACTCATTAAGGCCTACATACATGATTTTTTTCAGATTTTTCGGATGGAAGGTTTCCAATCGCGAGGGGGGGGGTACGCGAAAAGTTCGTACATTTCCCCTTCCCCTGCCCCCCTCGGTATTCAGAAGGCAATTTTAAGACTTGTTTTGAAAAGATCTCATTAAGACCTTTCCAATGACACCCTACTCGGCTACCAATGGTGAAAATTTTTTTTTGAGGGGTCACCTCCCTATACGGGGAGACCCCCCTTAAACGTCTTTGAAAAATTTTTCCACCCTTGAACATTCAAGAGGTCACCACTTCTGACTTTTTCACAAAGTTTCATGGCTGTAGCCTCTATAGTTTCGGAGAAAAAGTGCTGTGACATACAGACGGACGGACGGACGGACGGACAGACGGACACAGGTCGTGATTGCAATAGGGTTTTGTATTTTAGTACAAAACCCTAAAAAGGGGACCCTTCCAATTCGTCTTCCAAAAAAACATTCAATAAACAATTTAAAAAGGAATACACAAAGTGGCTTCCAAAGTATGAGCCCAAATAACTACGGACAAAACGACAAACAACATACAAAAAACCAAACAGACAATGAACTTAGACCAGCTCTAATCCTAATGAAAATACTTCTGGTCAATATAGACCAAATAATTCTCAAGGACATTCTCGAAGATATTCAGGCACCAGGAGACATCAACCGGGTGAGCCCATGGAAGTGGATAACTTACAGGGAATGAGATCTGATGAAAATAATATTTGTCCCCAACCAGAAGGAAATTTCGTTGCATGGGATGAAAGTAATTTGAGTTCAAACCCAAATACGTATACTGAGAGCCGAATGAAATCAAATGATTACTTGCACAGAATGTAATTCATCCGAAAGATCTAAGTTTTTTTACAACTAGCCTCGGACGAATTGCCTCTGATTGAAATTACGATCTACCAAACAAAATTTCTAGCGCTTATCGATACTGGCTCTTCTTTCAGCATTATTGATGAAAATCTCCATCAACTCCGTAAAGTTCCAATTGAACCTCTTTACTTTACAACAATTACGGGAAAAGATGTCATTAATTTCGAAGTGCATACCCCGGCTCCCATTGAAATTAAACCGCAGTTAGGGGGTCATATTCGATGGAAGGTTCGAAGCCTGAAAAATAGAAAGTATCGTTTTATTATCGGGATGGACTTACTCGATGCTCTTGAAACAATAATAGACATAGAAAATAAGATAATTACTCTTAACGGACAACCAATTCGATTTTTTAACAACCCATATTCAAGTCAAGAAATATGTTGGCTCGAAACCACTGACGAAAATTACATGAAACGACTGAAGCTCAATCATCTGAATCCTGAAGAATACTGTGAACTTTCCAAATTAATTAAACAATATGAAGAAGAAGATAGACTGACAAGTACAACCTCAATAGAGCATGAGATTATAACTACAACAGATCACCAAATAAATTCGAAACTATATCGGTACCCACCCAAACATGAAGAAGAGGTAAGACGCCAAATATTTGAAATGGAATCCCAAGGGATAATTCGGAAAAGCAACTCGAAATATTCAAGCCCTTTGATCGTAGTACCAAAAAAATCTGATAACTCAGGCGAAAAAAAGTACAGGATTGTAATTGATTATAGGAGGCTTAATGAGGTACGATAAGTTTCCGTTACCCAATATTGACTCTATCCTCGACAAGTTGGGTAGAGCGCAATATTTCTCGACAATAGATCTGGCTAAAGGATATCACCAGATTCTTATAAAAAAAGAAGATATGTATAAAACTGCATTCGTAACTCCACACGGATTGTATGAATTTATAAGGATGCCATTTGGTCTCAAAAACTCTCCTGCAACATTTCAGAGGCTTATGAATGACATTCTTCGTGATTTCATAAACAAGACTTGTGTGGTTTACTTGGATGATGTTTTGATTTTTAGCACATCTCTGAAAGAACATATTAAAAATTTGACTGATATTTTTAACGTTTTGAGATCTCATAAATTAAAAGTACAAGTTGACAAATGTTCCTTTATGCAAAAGGAAACAAATTTTCTAGGTCACGTTATAACAAAAGAGGGATTAAAACCGAACCCTGAAAAAATAACAGTTATACAGAACATTAAACTTCCTAAGACAGAAAAACAAATCAAAAGTTCCTTAGGTCTGACGGGATACTACCGTAAATTTATTCGCGACTACGCTAAAGTAACACAGCCAATGACAAAGTATCTCCGAAAAGACAGCAAAATTAATATTAAAGATCCGAACTATATAGCGGCCTTTGAAAAACTTAAGACTCTCATAAGCTCTCCACCTATTCTAAAATTCCCAAACTTTACAAAAAAATTTCAACTAACTACGGATGCTTGCAATTATGCTTTGGGTGCTGTCCTTTCTCAGGACAGACACCCCGTATGTTTCGCATCTAGAACGTTAAATTACCATGAGCGAAACTATTGCACAACTGACAAAGAATTTCTTGTTTCGCATCTAGAACGTTAAATTACCATGAGCGAAACTATTGCACAACTGACAAAGAATTTCTTGCAAATGTGGGCGGTCAACTATTTTAGACCCTACTTGTACGGTAACAAATTTACAATATTGACGGACCACTTACCAATAAAATATTTGCATTCCAAATATAGAGGAAAGGATATCTCTCCCCGACATCAGCGATGGCTGCTTAAGTTAGGTGTATCAGTTTGAGATAGAATACCTTAAGGGTAAAGACAATCATGTCGCAGATTTTCTCAGTAGACTTAATCAGTCGGAAGAAAATCTGAGCGAAGCAGAAAAATTAGAGACTAAAACAAACTCTTATTCGGAAATACCAGTTCTTTTCAATGTGGAAAATGAAGAAGAGGACACCACTATGGCAACAGTTCATTCCGCTGAAGAAGAATTACTCGACTATATTCCTATTAAAGAAGAGATAGTCAATAAGTATAAGACACAATTAATTTTGACTAATAATAAAGTAAAAGACTTCGAAACGATTTATAACAAACGAATAATCTATATTGCTGAACATGACTTTAAAAATTTGTATGACATTTTTCGGAGGTATATCAAAAAGGGTATCACTGGTATTTACTCCGAAATTTCAGATCGCAAATATAATATTGTCCAAGAGAAACTTCGCGAAATGTTTTGAAACGATGGAACGCTGAAATTTGTAAGATGTTCCTACAGAGCTCAGGATGTAGCTACTGAAGTGGAAGCAGTAAGACAAATTTCATTGTATCACGTCAAAGAAAGTCTTCGTTCAGGAATTCTAGAAACTTTCAATGCTATCAAAAACAGAATTTACTATCTTAAACTAATGGAACTCCTAAATATAGTCATAAATCAGTGCGAAATATGTCAAGGGACTAAATACGATCGAAAACCCATCAAGCCAAAATTTCAAGAGACCGAGACACCAACAGATATTAACCAGATACTTTATATTGACATTTACATAATACTTAATCAAAATTTTTTAACGATTATTGACAAATTTTCAAAGTTTTGGACCGTATATTACCTGCCTGATAAAAATCACTCAAATATTATTGATGTACTAGAAGAGCAGTTTGCTAAAATGGGAAAACCTAATAAGATAGTGGCAGGCAATGAATTTAATGGTGTGACTATAAAGGATTTTCTCAATAAAGAAAATGTAGAGTTACATCTTACAAAAGCCCACAGTCAAACGGGCCTAGCAGACATTGAACGTTTCCACTCTACACTTTTTGAAAAATTTCGTATATTACACCAACAAAAGAAAGGACAGTCCCCAAGAACCTTGATCCAGAAAGCAGTTAGAAATTATAATGAAAGGCTTCACTCAACAATTAAAGCTACCCCTATTGAAGTCCAACACCACAAAGTCGATCTTGAAAAAATCAAGAAAAACTTAAAAGAAACCAAAGAAAAATGGCTAGAAAAGTCGAACGAAAAAAGAGAAGACTATATTGAAAAAAGGTCCACAGGGTTCATTAAAAACTATAGAGCCGAAAGACAAAAACACTTACCCAGATTCAGGAAAGCAAAACTAGAAAACGTACATCCATCTAACATTAAGAAGCCAAGAAAGTTTACAAACATTGATTGTCAGACCGAGAATATAATTACACAAGAACAGGAATTGACTATAGAAAAAGCTTTAAATAATGGACACCAAAATGACATTCTAGTTTCAGAATTTAAACTTAACATAACAAGACATGATATAAATACACTACGGGAAGGAAACTGGTTGAATGATAACATTATTAACTTTTACATGAATTTAATAGTGGAACGGACACAACAGGAAACAGCAAGAAATCTGCCCAGTGTCTACACAATGAATACTTTCTTTTTACCTCGCCTTTTGCAAGGAGGTTATGGTGCTGTCCGTAGATGGACCAGAGGACTTGATATCTTTTCATACGATATTTTACTAATTCCAACCAATATAAATAATGTACATTGGTGCATGAGTATTATCGATTTTAGGGATAAAATTATCAAATATTATGATTCCATGGGTCACCCAAACCCGCAAATCATCAAAACTTTAGAAGACTACTTAGAAAAAGAGTCCATGGATAAAAGAAGAGTAACAATTGAGGTTTCTGAGTTTGCAAAAGAAAGTTTAGCCTTTTGAATCCTAACATTTTAACAGACGAAGAAATCCAAAGATTTAAAATTGACTTAACAAAAATGTAATACATAAAATTGGGATTAGCGAAATTGGAAAATAACCTTTTGATACTTGCCATAAAAATTCCAAGTCAATTCATTCAGATAAATTTAAGACAAATTATACCAATGCCCAATTCAGAGCATAAAGAAATCGATTCTCCCTCAGAAACTATTTTTAAGTACAATGATATCGTGTATACCTTTGATAAATCGAAATCTTTGAACGAAGCACTCACAAGTAAAAATTGTTTTTATAGTCAAAATTGTAAATTAGTTACGAGTTTAAATACAGAAATTATTGAAGTTGACGATGAGACATTACTTATAAACAAGTTGGGTAGACAGACCTATGCTCATGTCAGAAGGGTTTTGTACTCAACTTACAAAATGCAGTAACCAGCAACGAATAAAATCAAGAAACATGTCAAAGACGATTTAATTGGAGAAAATGTGAAATTCGAGGATCATACTATTATTAACAAAGTTGAACGAATTTTGACTTCTGAGGTATTTGTTATAGTTATACCCATAAATATCTCCTTTGATATTTTTTTCAGATTTTTTAGATCACTGGTGTCCATTCGCGAGGGAGGAAACACATTTTTCATGTATTTCCCCCCCTGTGCTCCCACTGAAGCAAAACTGTCAGTTTAAGAACTGTTTTGAAAAGCTCTCATAGAGAACTTTCAGTTGATACTCATATCGGCTACCTTCCATGAAATTTTTTTTCAGGGGCCACTCCTCTGTACTGTAATCATCGATTCATGGCCTATTTTTTCGAATCCTAGAATGGTTACAAAGCCCTTTTGCAAGGAGCTCTCTCCTGCCTCTTTGACTTGTTTCAATTGTATGTACTCATCTTCATGATACCTATCACTCCTGAAATTTTCATGCAAATTCTAGCAAAGCTGTAGTGTCTAAGTCGGTAAAAAGCGCATATGGCTCCATAGCAATATGTTTCCATAGTAATACAGGGCATATTGCTCCATAGTAATACACGAAAGTTCAAATCGCTATAACTTCGGTAAATACCATTCGATCTTTATGAAACTTTCCGAAAAGATCAATCTTATAAATAGTCATCTCTTTGCTAAATTTTATTGAGTTTAAGGGTACCGTTTAGATTTTATTCAAGAAAACACAAAATCGATAAATCATACTATTACTACCAAAGTTGAGTGAATTTTGACTTCTCATGTATTTGTTGTGGTTGTACTCATTAAGGCCTACATTCATGATTTTTTTCAGATTTTTCGGATGGAAGGTGTCCAATCACGAGGGGGGGTACGCGAAAAGTTCGTACATTTCCCCTTCCCCTGCCCCCCTCGGTACTTATAAGACAATTTTAAGACTTGTTTTGAGAAGATCTCACTGAGACACCCTACTCGACTACCAATGGTGAAATTTTTTTTTTTTGAGGGGTCACCCCCTTATATGGGGAGGCCCCCCTTAAACGCCTTTGAAAAATTTTTCCACCCTTGAAGTTTCAAGAGGTCACCACTTCTGACCTTTCTACAAAGTTTCATGGCTGTAGCCTCTATAGTTTCGGAGAAAAAGTGCTGTGACATACAGACGGACGGACGGACGGACGGACGGACAGACGGACAGACGGACACAGGTCGTGATTGCAATAGGGTTTTGTATTTTAGTACAAAACCCTAAAAATGCAGATAAAATTAATATTACTCAAAATTGTGATGAAAGAAAATTTACGCTTAAAAAATAATGTTTTGATACATTTTAACAACTGTGAGATAAAAATTTTGGACCACTATTTTTCTAATGTAAAGGAAACATTTTTCAGACGATTTTTCCACCCTTCAAATGAAGTATTTAAAAATATTACTGAAAAACTTACTTTAGAAGAAGTTGCTCTGAAAAATATCAAAAATATTGAAAAAATTCAAGAACTGGAATTTCACAAAAAAGTTTCCTATACGTGTAATCTAAGTTTGATACTCTTAATGATCATTTTCATACAAATTTTTTGCAAAAAAGGACAAAATAATGTTAAAGTAAATGTTAAAGGAAGAATTCAGGAGAATCCCCATTGTAAGGGGGAGAAGTTACGTATCCGTTCAGTTTTCCCTCAAAAGAAAAAACCGCAAACCTAAGCGGGAACGTGCAGACAATTTCCTCAAGTTTCTCACGCGAGAACGGAAATTGCTCGCCACATGCACTTGAATCAGCAGATTTACCTAAAAACTACAAAGTTCATTCCCACGCTGCATCAGCAGATTACCTGCATAAAAATCATTTGGATACTTGGCCTCGCCGCCAGTACCGCGACGCGTATGTCGAAACTCTGGTCGACTGAATATCTGTGAAATTGTTGTTCAAAGTTTTAATGTGTTTTTAATAAAAGCAATATTTGTGTATTGTAACCAAAGCGTTTTCTATTCAAGTGTTTGCTACATTTATTTTTTTTGGCAATCTCGGCTATCAGACACGTAATTCGCGTGGTACCGGAGACTGAAGTTGGATGTAGAGAGGGACCCAGATCGCTTTGCGGATTGGCGGATGGAAGGGGACGTGCTCTGGAAATACGTGCCAGGGAGGTATCCTGTGCTAGGAGGCGATACTGCCTGGAAAAGAGTTATTCCAAAGCCAGGAAGAAGGGAAATCCTCTATCGTTGCCATGACGTTTACACGGCAGGGCATATGGGGACCAGTTGCACGCTAGGAAGGGTGGCCACTAACTACTACTGGCCGAAGATGGCAGCGGATGTAGCAAGGTACGTGAGAGGGTGCAAGACATGCGAAGGCAATAAAGTTGAAAGGAGGGCACCGGTAGGACAGATGGCTTCCCATGGAGAAGGATTGCGAGATGCTTGGGAGATGGTTTGCGTCGACCTCGCCGGCCCACTACCCAGGTCTAAACAAGGCCATACCTACATTCTGACAATTATAGATTATGTCAGCAAATTTACTCTCCTTTTTCCTTTGCGGAAAGTCACGGCTGCTGCGGTATGTCGCTTGATTGAGGAGCAGATAGTTCTACTCTTTTAAGTACCGCGATGGTTGGTATGCGACAACGGTGTACAGTTCCGCGGAAAACCGCTTCAAAAGCTAGCGGAAAGTTACGGAAAAGATATAAAGTTCACGCCACTCTATCATCCTCAAGCGAACCCAGCGGAACGCAGGAACTAGGATATTAAGCGGATGATCAGGTCGTATGTCAAGGATAATCCCAGAGATTGGGATCTATACCTTGTGAAGTTAGCATGTGCTCTGCGAACGTACCGACACGATGTTACCAAAGTTACCCCTTTCTTCTTCAATTTCGGAAGAGAAATGATATTGTTCCGGGATAACAACCAACGTCCTGAAGCGACGCGGGAGCGGATAAGTTAGAGGAATTACGGAAGGAAGTCCTGGAATGGATGGCACAAGCGATAGGCAAAAACAAAAAGAGATACAATTTGAGGCGGCGAATCGTGAACCTTGAAGTCGGGGATCGCGTCTGGCGGAAAAACTATGTTGTCTCGGATGCAGCTAAGTATTTTTCTGCGAAATGAGCTCCGGAGTACATTGGACCTTTTACGGTCAAAGAGAAAGTGTCGCGATGGACCTTTAAATTGGAGAACGATAGACTTGAGGACTGTGGGGTATAGAATAGCAAAGATTTGGAGCCCTATATCGATCAGCCGCAATACTAAACCTAATGTAAGAATAATAAAAGAATAGACAATAAGAATAATATTTAATGAGAATGATTTGGCCTACGATTAAGAATGCGGGAATAAGGGAATGAAATCACACGATGAGATTAGTACTAAGTAGGACTATAAGAAATGAGTTAAAGTTACGGATGACGATTAAGAAGTCGAGTTTACGTCGTGACCCACGCGCAGAATACCGGTCGGATGTATCCCGTACAAGCTCGTTCCATCGCTCAGTTCTTAGAAGTTCGATTCTCTGTACCTTGGGGCATCGAGGGTTAATTTTATTCCTCTACTGTCTTGTTATTTGTTAGAAGAGGGGATTAATGGTTTTAAGCAGGCGGGAACGCAATGATTAGGAGAGGGCTCTTGACCGGGGTGCTGGCTGGAAGCCAGCAATGTCAAACCGCTGGGTAATTGATATTTTCTTTCCTCTCGAACGGCACGGGATGGTATTTGAGGTTTGTTTTCCTTTTGGGTGCGTTTTTTTTCCTTCAGAATATTGCAACGTAGGCTTCCCGGGTGAACTAGTAATTAGAAATTGGACTATTTCACTTATGGTCAGCATAGAATGGTAGCGAAGTTTTGAGATTTGGTGGGTTCAAACTTTTGTTTTAGGTAGCAGTTAGGAATATATAGTAGAGGATTTAGATCTAGACAGTTAGTTAAATTTAGCATAGGCCAAGGTCACAGGGATCTCCCCTACCGAGGAGAACATAGAGTAGCAAAAAGACTTAGAATTAGGACTATTGATACACTTAGCACTAGAATAAAGGAGAGTTTCGGGGTCAACTTTGGATTTGAAGGAAATACGTTTGAATTAACGCAGTACTAAGGAGTCAAGGGAATTACTTGCATTGCCAGGGATTAGCGATTTGAGGATAAAATAGTACGCTATGCTGGGTTGGTTAGGATTCGACTGTAACCTAAATTGGTCAAGGATTAGCAGAATTATGCGGAGTTTTGCTTTGATAGTTGAGGGAATTAGTAAAATTAGGTTACCTTGTCGTCATAAGTTGCTTCGGGTTCCTTCGTCGTCAAGCAGGCTGCAGGCGGCTGCTCTTGCGCTTCTTCTATTGCAACCTCCATCAGCGGCATCTCAATAGTTTCGTGCGCTCCGCGACCTCGAAAACGGTACATGGTGAAACTAGTAGGGATAGTCTGCATTTTTCTGGTTCGAATGGTAGTACCGTCTTAGTCGGGGCAATAGGATGGGGAGACAGACCCGAGTTGTTAACCTTTTCGGCAACAAGAGGATGCGGCTAGGCAAATAGGAAGTGGATTTCGCGGAAATCCCTTGAAGTAAGGGGGGGGGGGGGGGGAAATGTTAAGAAGATCAATTCAAAACTGCAGAGTCTGGTTCGATGGAAAGTCTATAAAATGCAAAAATAGTGTGCTGTTGTTGTTATAATTGGAGAAATTTCAATTGGATATAACTTCCGTGAATGTGATACAAATTTCGTCAAACTTATAGAATATTAGGACCATACTATTTTATTGGAGAGAATGCGAAGTTCCAAGACCATTATATTATTTATAAAGTTGAACGAATATTGGCTTCTAAGGTATTTAATATTGTTGTACTAACAAATATCTCCCTTGATACCTTCTTTCAAGATTTTTTAGATCACATGTGTCCAATCGCGAGGAGAAAAACACATTTTCCATGTAGTTCCCCTCCTGTGGCCCCACTGAAAATAAACTGTCAGTTTAAGAACTGTTTTGAAAGGATCTCATAAAGACCTTTCATTTGGTACTCATATCGGCTACCTTTGAAAAAAATTTTTTATCAGGGGCCACTTCCCTGTACTGTAATCATCGATTCATAGCACCAGAAAATTTTTGTCGAACCCTAGAACGGTTACAAAGCCCTTCTGTTAGGAGCTCTCTTCTGCTTCCTCGACTTGTTTCACTTATTAGTATTAATTGTAGGTTCTCATCTTAAGTCATTCACTAAATTGAATCAAGTGTTCAAAGCATGTATTTGTTGGGGAAACCCACTATTTTGTTTTACGATTACTGATACCACTAGCCGAACCGATTCTTAAAGATATTCATGATACTTATCATTTCTGAAACTTTCATGCAAATCGTAACAAAGCTATAGTGTCTTAGTCAATCAAAAGTGCATATTGTTCCATAACCATATGTTTCCAAAGTAATACAGCGCATTTTGTTCCAAGTAATACAAAACAAGTTGGGTAAACAGACCTACGCTCATGTCAGAAGGGTTTTGTATTCAATTTACAAAATGCAGTCACCAGATCGAATCAAATCAAGAAACATGTCAAAGACGATTTGATGGGAGAATACTCATAATATCTGCCTTGATAATTATTTCAGATGTCCATTCGCGAGGGAGGAAACACATTTTTCATGTATTTCCCCCCTGTGCCCCACTGAAGCAAAAACTGATAGTTTAACAACTGTTTTGAAAAGCTCCCATGAAAACTTTCATTTCATACTCATATCGGCTACGTTTGATGAATTTTTTTTCAGGGGCCACTCTCTTGTACTGTTATCATCGATTAATAGCCAATTTTTTCGAATCCTAGAGTTGTTACAAAGCCCTTTTGTTAGAAGCTCCCTCCCGCCTCCTTGACTTGTTTCACTTATGAGCATTAATTGTAGGTACTCATCTTCAGTCATTCATTAAATTGAATCAAGTGTTCAAAGCATGCACCTTAAACGTTGAAGTTGGGAAAAAATAACTCAAAATTATTCAATCTTCGCATTTAAAACAACCACTATTTTGTTTTACGATTACTGATACCACTAGCTGTACCGATTCTCAAAGATATTCATGACACCTATCATTCCTGAAATTTTCATGCAAATCCTAGCAAAACTGTAGTGTCTGAGTCGGTAAAAAGCGCATGTTGTTCCATAGCCATATGTTGCCATAGTAATAAATGCAGCGCATATTGTTCCATACTAATACAGGAAAATTCAAACCACTATAACTTCGCTAAATATGATTTAATCTTTATAAAAATTTCAGGATAGATCAACCTTACAAATAACCATCTGTCTACTAAATTTCATTGAATTTAAGGGTACCGTTAAGATTTTATTCAAGAAAACATAAAATCGATAAATCATACTATTACTAAGAAAGTTGAGTGAATTGCGACTTCTCACGTATTTGTTGTTGTTGTACTCGCCAAGGCCTACATTTTTGATTTTTTTCACATTTTTCGGATCACAGGTGTCCAATTGCGAGGGGGGGACACAAATTTTTCGTGTATTTCCCCTCTCTGTGCGCCCCTCGAAGCAAATTTTGCCAAACTAAGACCTGTTTTGAAAAGTTCTCATCAAGACCTTTCATTTGATACCCATATCGGCTACCTTCAATGAAATTTTTTTTTGGGGGGTCACTCTCCTATATGGGGAGACCCCCCTTAAATACCTTATACAATTTTTTTTTTGTTGTACTTTGAAGAGATCACCACTTTACATCTACACGCAAAATTTGATGTTTCTAGCTTAAATAGTTTTATAGAAAAACTGCTGTGACACACGGACGGACGGACGGACGGACGGACAGACGGACAGACTGGTCGCGAAACTAGTAGGGTTTTGTACAATTATTTTAAAAAACCCTAAAAATTCAAACCGCTATAACTTCGTTAAATACCATTTGATCTTTGTGAAACTTTCAATCTAATAAAAAGTCATTTGTGTAGTGAATTTTAGTAAATTTAAGGGTACCGTTAAGATTTTATTGAAGAAAATGTAGAATCAATGAATCATAGTATTACTGACAAAGTTCTTCTCACATATTTGATGTTGTTGTACTCATAAAGGCCTAAATTCACGATTTTTCCAGATTTTTCGGATGAAAGGTGTCCAATCGCGAGGGAGGGTATGTGAAAAGTTCGTACATTTCCCCTTTCCTTGCCCCCACTGTACTGATAAGGTAATTTTAAGGCTTATTTTGAAAAGATTTCAATGAGACCTTTCCAATAATGCCCTACTCGACTACCAATGGGGATATTTTTTTTTTGAAGGGTCACCTCCCTATATGTATTTTAGTACAAAACCCTAGAAAAGTTTCCCTCTTGCAGCAGAATGTTTGCAGAGCAGGGCACTACAAGAAAAAATGTTTTTTTTTTATGCCTCCTGGCTGCAAGAGACTCACTTCCATATATAAAGCAATCTAAGCATTTCTTTGACATTAATTTTGGGATATATGTAGCTATTTGAGTTCGAAAAGGAGGTCATGACGCAGCTTGCCTCATCATGTGTAGACAAAGAAGCTATAGTAGGCGTCTTCCACCTTTACTATACAAAAATGCAGTTGCAAAACCATAACCCCTGTGAAGCTCCAGGTACCAATGCTCTTGTGATGAACATGATAACAAACTTCTCAACGTTCGTATTCCCAGTATTTACGCTGGGATGCTGGGTATATGTACGCGACAAAGTTTCTTCGTTAAGCTTAAGTGTTATTTGCGGGTGGTTACTGGCTAAAAGTTCTCTAGAACTCTCCAATTATGTACTCTTGGTATTATAAACTCTGTAGTGAATGTTATATCTGGAATGGTACCAACTCAATCCCTGTGATGGAGAGCAGGGGTATTGCTGATGTTACACAACAAGCCCGGCTTTAGCTGCCATATTTAGTACTGCGACATGTCCAATTCAATGGCTTTCAAATTGGAATCTCCCCCACCAGGAACGTGCCATTCAAGACAATACCTTCCAGAGCGTTGAATTTGGCTGGAAAGATTGGTCGGCTCATTTGATGTGAGATGCAAACTAAAGAGTGTTTTTTTCTATACCAGGAATTCACGCAAAGCTTTCTCCCTGTCTATGACTCTGCGCCCGCAAATAAGTGCTGCTCCAAACACTGATGGTGACATTTTCAGATTTAACAGGGTACCATACTGATGAGCTACTTCCGTGATATTTTTGCTGAGCTGCCAGAAGTTGACTTTCATTTCATTTACGAATTGTTTCAGCAGTTTTCAGGCTACACTACTGTGGTGCAATTTTATCTGCAAGATACGGATCATCGAAGCAGTGTTTTGACATTGGTTGCTTGAAGATCGCACACTTTGTTGTCCCTAGGATGTTGAGTGCATTCACAATAAGAACAGCATTTTTACATAGGACGCAAAACGCTTCGCGCGTGCATTGTATCATTTAAGCCCCACTTTATGTGCGTCTTTTTGTGGTTAAACCATGACATTTAAAGCAGTAAAAAGATATTCTTCCTCGCCCTATCCAGTAGATAACTCAATTAATTCTTATCTTGTCACTAGTCAGCATTTTTTAGGGTTTTGTTCTAAAATACAAAACCCTATTGCAATCACGACCTGTGTCCATCTATCCGTCCTTCCATCCATCTGTACGTCACAGGACTTTTTGTCCGAAACTATAGAAGCTAGAGCCATAAAACTTTGTGGAAAGGTCAGAAGTGACGACTTCTTGAAAATTTTGGGTGGAAAAATTTTTCAGAGGGTTCAAAGGGGCGTCCCCCCATATAGGGAGGTGACCCTTCAAAATTTTTTTTACCGTTGGTAGTCGAGTAGAGTGTCGTTGGAGAGATCTCAATGAGATCTTTTTAAAACAAGCCTTAAAATTGCCATATCAGGGAAAATGTACGAGCTTTTTGCGTACCCCCCTCGCGATTGGACGCCTTTCATACAATCTAAAATCTAAAAAAATCAAAAATGTAGGCCTTAATGAGTACAAGAACAACAAATACGTGAGAAGTCGAAATAACTTTGTTAGTAATAGTATGATTTAACGATTTACGATACCCTTAAATTCAACCAAATGACGTTATACAAGACTGACCTATCCTGCAAGTTTCATAAAGATCGAATGGTATTTAACAAAGTTATACCAGTTTGAATTACTATGGAAGAAAATGTGCTATATTACTATGGTAACTTTTTTTTTGGTGGTAGGGAGGTGAATGCTATTTATGCACAGAGTGTGGGACTTCCATGCGTAACTGGACTACCCACTAAACACCTCCCCTGTCAACCTGAGAACCCAGCCTGGAACCGTTTGACACATTAATTCGGGCCAGGTCTCGTTTTGTTACGCCGTGGGGCGCCTTCAAGCTGGAGAGTCCCTTTCCTAGCGGGAGGGGAGAGGGGAAGAGGAAATTCCAGGAGAGCAGTCCCCCAGCCTCAGTGTCCCCGGCTGCTGTGCGTCCCTTTTATATTTTAGGACTGCCCGAGCATAATGTGCCACCTGGCTCCATTTGTCAACCGATTCGAGCATCACCGCAACTATATTATCCGAGTTGAGCTCTTCAGTCTCCCTGTAGAGTTTCCTTTGCAGTCTGACTCATTTGGTACACGCAAAAACTGTGTGACAGGCATTGTCCTCCTCTCCTGGGCAAAACCGACAATCGGGGGACCGTGATTTACCGATCTTATGCAGGTAAGACTGAAAACACCCATGCCCGCTCAAAAGCTGGGTCAGATAGAAGTCAGTCTCACCATGCCTTCGATTTAGCCACGGTCTCACATCCGGGATGAGGCGCGCAGTCCACCTTCCCTTCGTGCAATTGACCCAAGACTGCTGCCAATCGTTGAGTTTGTGCTGTCTTTCCTCGTAGACAACCATCTCCCTCGCATCCTCGTTTCGGCGCAGGTAAATAGCGCGGCGCTCTCTAGCAAGGAGGGCGATAGGTATCACGCCTGCAATAAGTCTCACCGCCGAGTCAGAGACTGTTGGATACGAAGATGCAATTCTCAGTGCTCCTCTTCTCTCTACCTGTGCCAAACGTTTTCGGTATACCTCCTTGCTGAGAGCGTCGCACCATACCTCTGCTCCATACAGTAGCACTGACCCTACAGCACTCATCAAGAGGCGTCTTCTTGATGGGCTTGTTCCCCTACGTTGGCCATAAGTCGACTCTGAGCCGATATTCTCGAAGAAGCCTTCTCAGCCGTTGTCCTGATTTGCTCAGAGAAACTCGTCTTCAAGTCGATCAGTAGCCCCAGGTACTTCACCGCTGGCTTCGGTTCGATTCCTAAGTTGCCAGTACTGATCATCCTTACTCTAGGGATTCCCTTTTTTGTCAAGGTGACCCCTTTGGTTTTCTGCAGTGCTAAACTGAGCCCGCGAGCAGTCATCCAGTCCCTCACTCGGCGCATAAGCATACCTAGCCTAAGTTGCGCTTGTTCAACGGTGCGTCCAGTGACCAGAGCCGCAACATTATCCGCATAGCCGACCAAGCGCGACTCATCTGGCATCTCAAGTCTCAGTAGCTCGTCGTAAGACACGTTCCACAGGTCCGGACCAAGGATAGATCCCTTGGCAACACTCGATGTAATTTAATAATTATGGAAACATATGGCAATAGAACAATATACGCTTTTTGCCGACTCAGATACTACAGGTTTGTTAGGATTTGCATGATTGTTTCAGGAATAATAGGTATCATGAATATCTTTGAGAAATTTAAATGCAAAGATTGAATAATTTTGAGTTATTTTTCCCCAACAAATACATGCTTTTAACCCTTGATTCAATTTAATGAATGACTGGAGATGAGTACCTACAATTAATACTCATAAGTGAAACAAGTCGAGGAAGCAGGAGAGAGCTCCTACCAGAAGGGCCTTGTAACCTTTCTAAGGTTAGAAAAAAATTCTTATGCCATGAATCGATACTTACAGTACAGTGGAGTGGCCTTAGAAAAAAATTTCATCAAAGGTAGTTGATATGAATATGAAATGAGAGGTCTTTATGAGAGCTTTTCAAAACAGTTCTTAAACTGACAGATTTTGCTTCATTGGGGGCACGAAAAATGTGTTTCCCGCCTCTGAAAAAAATTATTAAGGGACATATTTATAAATACAATAATAACAAATACCCCAGAAGTAAAATTTCGTTCAACTTTGTTAATAATAGTATAGTAGTCAAATTTAACATTTTTTCCAATAAAATCGTATGGATGACTTTAAAGCCAACCTTACACGATGTCATACTTTTACTGCTTTGTAGGCAACATTATGATAGATGTACATCAGCATGGTAATACCACCATCTGGGTTTGAGAGCGGAGCCATCATCGAGAGGCCGGATTTGTGGTATTTAGGGAGAACATTCTTCAGTATGCACGTGACACTGAATGGACCATTGCCATCCTTTGAAACCAGACTCGATACTCTGGAAGATATTGTTTTGAATACAGATGTACGTTCTCTTCGGTGGGGCTTTAATGCAAAATCCATTGAATTGGGTATGAACTTAGTGGAAAGTATGTACTGGAGATGACGGCCAGAACTAGGCTTGTTGTTTTGAACACTGGAAAAACCCCCTACTTTTCACTATAAGGGCTTTATTGCAACTATTCAAGATGTGACATATGCATCAGAGAACTTAGTACCAAAGCCATATATATGGAGAGTGCTTGAGAAAATTGCACTCGAGACAAACAATGATATTTCTCAGTGCACGTATGCTCGGAGCTCAAGTCTCGCGAGTAACATATGGTAATGTTCATTCACCTACCATTGATAATGTTCATTTACATTCACATTCAATGTTCATGTAACCAGATCAGAACCAAGCCTTGCAGCATATGCTAAGAATGCTGTTAGCGGCCATTTGCACTTTCACCATATCAAATGCAATTCATTTGGGTCAGGTAAAATTGATGATATTAGAAGCAACAATGAATCTATCAAGGTGCAATTGACTGGTCGACCATCAGTTGTTACTAACATAGCGTAAAGTACATTTCAAAATTAAAGTTAGAACTGCGAAAAGAAAACTCTTTCTTTTTAGGGTTTTGTGAAATAATCTTACAAAACCCTACTAAAATCGCGCCTGTCTGTTTGTCTGTCCGTCCGTCCGTGTGTCACATCAATTTTCCTCGCAAACCATATAAGCTACACACATAAAATTTTGTATATAGGTGTAAATTGATGCCCTCTTCAAAGTTTCTGCACAAAAAAAAATTTACAAGGTGCTTAAGGGGATCTCCCCATAGGCAGGAGTATCATCAAAGGTGGCCGATATGGCTATCAAATAAAAGGTATCAATGAGAACTTTTCAAAACAGGGCTTGAACTGGTATTCTTTGCTTCGGGAAGCGCACAGGAAGGGGAAATACGCGAAAAAATTTGTGTCCCCCATCGCGATTGGACACCTGTGATCCGAAAATCTGAAAAAAAATTATAGAAATAGGTGTTAATAAGCACAACCATAACAAATATCTTAGTCAAAATTCGCTCAACTTTGTTAATAATAGTATGGAAATTGGATTTCAGATTTTCCCCAATAAAATCATATCAATTAAAACCGATATTTAAGTGGTTTTACATAAGTTCCTAATACTCTGCAAGTTTGATGAAAATCGATTGATGTTCACGGAAATTATAGCAATTTGAAGCCTTTCCGAACACAACGACAATAACACACGATTTTGCCATTTTATGAACTTTCCATTGGATCAGACAATGCAGTTTTGATTTGATCTTCTTGAAATTTTCAAATAAGATCAATAATACAAAGTTTTTGGGAATTCATGATTTGAGTGATTTTTGTTAGTTTGCAACAAAGTGATGACCGTTGAAAGTACAGAAGCAATGGATTTTCTTATAAACGTGCATATCTCTTTGACAAGTTTCTTGCCTTTAATCGTTGCTGGTGACTGCATTTCATACATTGGGTACAAAACTTTTCTGACATGACCGTCGGTCTGTTTCCCCAACTTTTTTTTGTCTTGATACATTGAAATAATATGAAGCTCGCAAAAATGAACACTATAAAGTTTATTGTTGTGGTTATCGCACAAAAATTGATCCTTGGAACTTCACAAAAGAGAGGAGGACTAGCAGGTTTTGATGCCGTGAAAACAACTATGAATTTTATTATATCTGCCAGTAGATCTTTCATGTCCTATCAAAAACTCGAGCATGTCAAACCTTTAGTTTACTGGCAGTCAGCTAAAACCACTAAACAGTGGATTCAATGTCACAAGCTCCAAGGACTTGGAATATAGTATGCATTAGGCAAGCTACATATAAGTCGACCAGAAAATATAGGCAAACTTATTAAAAACATTTGGCCAACGTAGGGGGACCCAGCCCATCAAAAAGACGCCTCTTGATGAGTGTTGTAGGCTAGGTGCTACTGTATGGAGCAGGGGTATGGAGCGACGCTGGAAGGAAGTTTACCGCAAACGCTTGGCACAGACACAGAGAAGTAGAGCGCTGAGGATTGCATCTTCGTATCCGGCAGTCTGTAATTCGGGTGCAAGAGTTATTGCACGCGTGATACCTGTCGGCGTCCTTGCTAGAGAGCGCCGCGCTTTTTATCTGCGTCGAAACGAGAATGCGAGGGAGATGGTTGTGCACAAAGAGAGACAGCGCTCACTCAACGATTGGCAGCAGTTTTGGGTGAATTGCACGAAGGGAAGGTGGACTGCGCGCCTTATCCCGGATGTGAGACCATAGCTTAATCGAAAGCATGGTGAGACTGACTTCAATTTGACCCAACTTTTGAGTGGGCATGGGTATTTTCAGTCTTACCTTCACCAGATTGGTAAGTCACGGTCCCCCGATTGTCAGTTTTGCCCAGAAAACGAATAAAATGCCTGCCACATATTTCCGCCTGCATAAAATGGGACAGGCTGCGGAGAACCTTTTACAGGGAGACGGGAGAGCTCACCTCGGGTAATATAGTTGCGGTGATGCTCGAATCGGTTAACAAATGCAACAAGGTGGCACATTATGCTCGGGCAGTCCTAAAAGCTAAAAGGAACTCACAGCAGCCGGGGGCGCCAGGGCTGGGGGATCACTTTTCTGGCACTTCCTCTTCCCCTCTCCCCTCCCGCTAGGAACGAGGCCTGGCCCGAAGTAACTTGTCAAACGGTCGTAGGCTAGTTTCTCAGGTTGGCAGGAAAGGTTTTTAGTGGCTAGTCCAGTAACTTTCCTTCGAGCATGGGAGTCCAACACTCTGTGCTTAAATGGCATCCACCTTCCTACCACAAAAACAAAAAATAAGTCTAATTAGAGTGTTAATAAAATTTAACGACAAGAAATGGATTTTGTTGTTCAAGAAACACTTTGGCTGTTTCTCCGGCCAAACATAGGGTATTATTTGCTGCATAAAAGCTTGGCTTTGGTGCACGTCCAATTTGGCTAGATTCATTCAGACTAGACGACGGAGGTAAAATTATTATAAATATATTTCTGAATTTCAAAGGACTAACATATCAGTATTTGAGACAATACTCTCTTGACTTTTTGAAAAAGCCTCAAAAGAGCAACACATAGAAAAGATGACTGTGCACAATGGCCATGGCTCAACCGAGAGCATAGTGAAGCTGATTTCTACCTGAGCCGGCTTTTCAGTCTTATCACGCATACGATTAGCAGATAATGGTCTGCCAACTACGTGTCTTGCGTAAAAGAGGTGAATCAAACTTGGTACATATTTTTTGCCAGCAAAAGATGAGATGCATTTTGAAGTGACCTCTTAAATGAAGTCAGAGTGCTTTCCCTAGAGACTGTAATTGGAAAGGTGCTCAAATTGTTGGATGAATAGAGTCATGTAGCACAATCTTTTCGGGTTGTCTTGAAGGATAAGAAAGGTTTACTTGATCTTTTGGAAGCGTGGATAATAGCTCATCACTAATACCTAACCACTTTTTTCCCCACCTTCTCGCTAGAAAGGAGATTCCTGAACTTGAAAGGTATCTCTAGATACAAACAAGTTGGGTAAACAGACCTACGGTCATGTTAGAAGGGTTTTGTATCCAATGTGCGAAATGAAATCACCAGCAACGAATAAGGGCAAGAAACTTGTCAAAGGGATGTGCACGCTTATTACTTCCATATATGGGGAGAACCCCCTTAAGCACCTTTTAAAATTTTTTTTTATTATGAAACTTTGAAGAGGGCATTACTTTACACGTATATACAAACTTTTATGTTTATAGCTTATACGGTTTGCGAGAAAAAGTGTTGTGACACACGGATGGACGGACGGACAGACAGGACGCGATTTCAGTAGGGTTTTGTAAAATTATTTTACAAAACCCGAAAAAATGAATCCAAGCCAAACATGTTGCGTTAAACGATTCAGGACTTTGTTTCCAGCTCTATAGCTAGCTAAGAAGTCTTGTACATTTAAGAGCCACGCAATTAGGGCATAGACAGCCTTCACCTCTCTGCCACACAAAAAGGACACTTTTACACATACGAGGTGTGTTCAAAAAGTAAGGTGACTTCTCAAATTTCGCGGGCAACGTACATTCGATTATCGATTTTTTTATTTTTTTATGTTGGAACACTTGTCACAAACATATTTTTACAGCTTCAGCTATATAATTTGCTTAATTCGTTTATGACAGGCATAACTGATAGAAGCGTTTTGCGTGCTCAGCGATTTTCCGCTATCGAAAAAAATGGATCAAAGATCAATAATTTTTGGCTATAAACAACACCACAATCATGCCTCAGCCACCATATTCACCGGATGTGGTCCCATGTGACTTTTTCTTATTCCCAAGACTATGAACCTATGAAAGATTGGAGATTTGCAACAATTGTGGAGACAAAAGATGCATCGCTGGAAGAACTTAAGGCTGTACTAAAAAGTGCTTATGAGAGGTGCTTCGAGGATTGGAAAAAACGAGGGCACAAGTATATTGGCACAAGTGTATTGATTACTTTGAAGGAGACAACATAAATATTGATGAATAAATAAATATTTTTTGCTAAAAATACAAAGTCACGTTACTTTTCGAGCACACCTTGTAGTTATAAATTGACAAATTTACAGTGATTTATTCTAATATGATGAAAAAATCACCAAAGCAAAATTTAGAATAAATTATGCAAACAAGTATTAGGAAGCCATTTTTGTGGTTGTGAGGCGAATGCTATTTAAGCACTAAATGTGAGTCCCCCATGCCTGGAAGTGACTGAACTACCCACTAAACGCCTCCCCTGTCAACTCGAGAGCCCAACTTGGAACCGTTTGAGACATTACTTTGAGCCAGGTCTCATTATATTACAACGTGAGGTGCCTTCAAGCGGCAGGATCCCTCTTACAGCGGGAAAAGAGTGGGGAACAAGGATTGCCAGGTAAGCAATCCTCCAGCCCTGACGTCTTCGGCTGCAGTGAGTCCCGTTTATTTCTAAAACAGTCCAAACGTAACGTGCCAGCTGGTTTCATTTGTCAACAGATCCAAGCATCACCGCAACTATATGATCCGCTATAAGCTCTCCCGTCTCCCTGTATAGGTCCTTTTGCAGCCTGTCTTATTTTGTGCAGGTAAAAAATGTGTAGAAGCTATCGTCTTTCTCTCCTGGGCAAAGCGACAGTCGAGGAAACGTGATTAACAATCTTGTGCAGGCACTACTGAAAACACCCACACCCGCTCAAAAGCTGGGTCTGCTAAAAGTCAGTCTCACCATGCCTTTGATTTGACCGCGGTCTCACATCCAGGATGAGGCACACAATCCAATCATATCATTCAGTCTTCCATTGCGGAGCTTTTCTAGCGCAGACATTGATCTGGGGTTTTCCTTTCCCTTGCTAATCAGCATGAGCCTTGCCACATTCCATCATTTTGGGAAAACCTCGTATACTGGGGACTTGCCGTGCTGGAGTTTTCAACGGGGAATAGAAGCATTGCAAGCAGTTGAGACAATGCTCATATTTGGATTCACCACATCTTGAGCTGCCAGTTCTTCCGTCCTCTGTGAATCACCTACGTTGAGCGCCTCAACAAACCTCTTGCCGTCATCACTTATTTTAAGCAGAATGGATTGATGATCACTGGCGGCGAAATGTACTAATGATCTACAATTGTGTAGCCTTTCTACTAAGGACTCCGAGGTGAATGTTACGTCCGCAATGGATTCTTCACCATTTCTATGATTCATTTTCCTCCCGGATCTGTTAGAGATATGCCTCATTCGATTGCTTTAGCGTTGTTGTCTCATCCCAACGAGCGCATTGTCATCTGTGTTCAAAGCATTAAGATTGGCTTGGAAAGATGATATCGATTTATTCGGTGCTAGATACACACTAAAGAAGGTGGTTTTTTAGCACCGAATCCACACAAAACTATCCCCCATCCCAAACTCCCCACCTAGGAATCACTATTCTGCCAGTGTTGGTTTAATCAGGATATCATGATGCATAACTATTATCATAGTGTTGCTTACTCAGCAGCACAAAGTTGGCATTCATGACCCACGCAAACTGCTCAAACAGATTTGGGGCGCTTGAACTGCGGTGTACGCTTAGCTGCAGGATGCAGGTCATCGGAGTTCCAATTTTACCTTGATTAGGGCTTTCTGAAAACCCCAACACTTCCTTGACCCCAAGACATGCCTAGATCTTGTCTTGAATAAGCATCCTTGCAAAGAATACAGTGTGCCTCCTTTGTACACTCTTTTCTTATATGTCACACTTCACCGCATTTGTAACATAGGGAACTCCTTTGCATACTTGTGTGGTGTGACCATAGCCAAGGCATTAGAAACATTGAAGAGGCGCTGCTCTTCTACATATCCGGCAGTCAACCGACTCTATTCTTACGTTGCCCTTATTCAGAAATTTTTCGCCGTCTTTTCTGGTTTTGGCCTTACTTTGATCATGCTGACGCTAAGAAACTCCTTTTTGATGGCCTATTCTTCTCGGGTAAGCACTTGACGCAGTCAATGCCTCTTATCTCGATCGCTGTCATTGGCTTGAGCCAGGCTATAATTGCGCTTTTGCCAAGAACTTTCTTTATTGTATCGCAAAATGCTTCTTTATTATCGGCCTCTGCTCCGAATTCGACCAGTATGCAGCCCGACTGCGTTGATCGTACTGCTTTAATGGCAGTGTTGGTGTCGTTAGGCCATACATTTCCCCTGATACCTCGCAGCACTTCTGCGTAGGATTGACTACCTTGGGATTTTACGAGCAATGCCTGCTGCCCGTTTCTTCGTCGGGGCTTCTTTCTCTTATGCTTTATTTCAAGTTTTTTTTTGTTGGGCCTCCGTACGAACTTTATTTGCTAGCACTTTTTGAAAGATTTTTTTGCGGCTTTCTTCGCTCCCTTCGCCAGCACTGTCTGGAACCACTATCTGGAATCCCACGCCAGTAAATGCCCCTTCTTTCCTTCTTTTATCCCGATCTACTACGATGGGATAGATGTCATTCTTTTATTTACGTATGGTAGAGAAACTATCTGCACGTGCCCTTTAGATGGAGCCGTCAGCAATTCTTTAGCCTTTTCTTCTTCTTTGGCCTTTCGGTCTTCTTTGGCTTTTAAGCAACTTCTGCGATAATGCTCTATGTGGTCTATGAGCTCCTCTAGTTTGTGGAGCCCCATTTTACTCCTCTTCTGAATTTTGGCGAGTCGCATGCAGATTTTGTTCTTTTCAGATCATCTCTCGCTTTTCGGATTAGCCTTCCTTTTTCATGTTGCTGGACGGAAATTGTACTTTTTGTACACTTTTTGGGAGAGGTTATCGGCTTCTATTTTTGAGTACAGTACTTACGCCACATTTCTATGGTGCCGATGAAATCACATAAAGGCGTTTTATTTCTCTGGTCGACCCGTTCTTTCCTGCCGATGTCTCTTTCTGAATTTCAGGATAGTTCGTTATCATTTCTGGATCTAAGAACCTTAGTTTGATCTCTTTGGTAGCGATGGCAGCAGTAACCATCAAATTGTCGATGTTCTTTATATTTTTCTTAACCACTCAAATCTCTGACACATCTTGCAGAGTTCCCCGCTCTTCCTTTTTACGGCGCTCTGGCATTTGCATCATTTTTTGCTGTGCCCAAACGACCCAAAAATCTCAATCTGGACAAGGCTGTCTTTTAATCTCCGTTTTTGTCCGTCTGCACTGTCATTGTATTGTTCGTCATTTTTTGTCATCGTTAGCACCACATCGTGGCTGTAGCCACTGGTTGCATCGTCATTCTTGTTATTTTTGCTTTCTTTTTTAAGTTTTTAATCTTTTTTGGGGGTTTTAAGTTGCTCCAGTTTAACTGGGTCCCTTCTCGTATCCACTATCTCCGTTCGTGTGTGTAGTCGCCTTTTCTGGTCCCATAGTTATCTTTGCAAAGCAAGAAGGGCATGCAAAGGGTTGGCACAAGCCCTTATGGAGGACAAGCGCCCAGAGCCAGACCAGTGGTAATCGGGATTCCATCTCAACGGAACATACACCGCCAATCCAATGGTGCACACTTCGAACGTACGTCGAGGCTTGCTAAGATTTTATCAGGACGAAGGCAGTATGATAGTTGAATTGGCGCTACTTAGAGCGTTGATACATGTCATCCAGGAGAGGAAGGGGACCTCACGGCGCCCTCCATATCCCCAGGTCCGTCAGGGTGGCGCTCGGCAATGAAAGTTAGCCTCCAAGAGTGCTCCTGCCGACCGGCACTCTCCCTGCTGGAATTTCCTCAGTTACGTGGGGGTGGCACTCCCTGAAGAATGCCTCCGAGAGTATTCCTATCGGCCAGCATCCCACTGCGGGCAGTATTAATTAGTTATAAAGGGCTGATGAGCATTACACGTAGAATATGTTAACCCTTTACGGCGCAAGAACGTGTTTTTGTTATTTTTGTAATTGAAAACATGTTGAGATGAGCTATATAATAACGGTAGAAATAATAAAAAAAATTATATGGAAGAAAAGGTATTTGCTTTTGAAAAAAAAAAACATTGAAATGCAGATTTGCATCATGGTGTAAAAACATCTTAATATTCACGAACTGTGGCAAGGACGGAAAGTTATTATTTTTACTAAAACATACGGCTACGCCACACTTTTCACATTCCGTTTGGGCTGCTCCAGTACATCCTGGATATTTGCACCGAAGCCTTTTGTCGGGACAAGCAGGCCAGTGCCCTTACTGATCAAATCTGATATCTTTTAGCGGGATATGCTGACAAGGCCCTTTTTCTTTTTGTCCTGGATGAGTTCTTTTACATCGCTAGTGCGCTTCAGCCGGTTTGTACTTTTATATTTAGCAAAAGTTTCAACAGCTTCCAGTCGGAAATCAGCAGGATTTAGAACCTTGACATTATTTTCCGTGTCAGTATGAATTCTCCTATACAATAGCCAAGAATTAGTCATGGCCATGTCCAGGAAACGGTAAAAAAGCCTTATAAAACAAAGTTCGCCCTGAAGTCTAATTTTATAATGATCCATTACGGAGTCCATGAGGTCTACACCACCCATGTGCCGATTATATTCTGCCATAATATAGGGCCGTTCAACATTGATTAAGTTGGATGCTAGATGCACAATTTTATTATTTCTCCAGGCCACCACCGATATGTCAATACCGTTATAACTTGCAACCTGTTTAGCTGATGTGCCTCTAGGCTGTTTTTTCGGGATATGGTTTCTCCGAACGGTGCCCAAAGCTTATATACCACGGTGTTACAAGAATTCAATCAAGGGTAGCGATGTATAGTAATTGTCAATAAACAGTCAATAGTTATGGCTGCAAGGAATCTCTCTGGCAAGTCGGACCATTACATTAGATGAAGCACCTAATTGAGGCTCGTTATCTGCGCATATATTCTCTTAGCCACTGTAAACTTCAAATTTGTAGTTATATACACTTGCACCACAAATCACGAACAGTTTGAAGCCCCGCTTGTGGTGTTTGTCTGGTAAATATTGCTTTAGAGCACTTCGTGCTTTGGTTGAACACATTTGTTCATCAACAGAGAAATGTTGTTCTAGAGGCACTTTTCTAAAGTTATGATTCAACTTTTCAGTTATTGGTCTGATTTTATAAAGTCGATCAGAATTTGGCTGATTATACGGTAAAATTTTGGAGTTACCATCCAAGTGTAGTACTTACCTCAGAAACTTGAACCATTTTAGCGTCATTATTTTGCGTATGTTGGCATAGCCATATTTCTGTGACCAGTACATTCGAACATTGGGCAGGGCAATAATGAACATGAAGTAAATAATTTCAATACCGTCTTATTTCCTGGCTTGAGGCATTTATAGGCTTACTGGCATCTTTTTGCACGCTGTACAGATTTGCTTCGGCTCTTATGAGATTCTAAATGTCGTCAGTACTCGTAAATAAGTAAGAAAATACCTGATAAGGCGTCTACAGTTCCAGTATTTCATTTAGTAACTTGGAAGATTCATTCAGCTATAAGTTTTTAGTTTTCCATATGATATTTGTTTTGGGATCACATGTGCTTCGTTAAGTTGCGTTGACTTTGGAGCTGGTACTGGGTACTGAAACAGTAGGCGGTATCTCACATGGTTGAACTGTAATGCTTGTACTGGTCTCCGAGCTCGGCAGCAAGATGTCATCTTCCTGATCTTCTAGGAAGGGTATTTCGGGTTCCTCATCCGAGTCTTGGCGTAAATTTTGATTTTCCATTTTTTTCGTCGTTGTCTGAAAAGTCTAAGACATCCTCAATATCTTGCCATTGGTTAGAATGTTTTCCAATTCGACAGTTGACAAAGGCCTACAGCCTAAACGTGGAAACCTCAAACTCATATTGGGCACGAAAAAAGAAATAAAATATAACAGTTTAGCGCAGTGTTGCATTACTGCATCAAAACGAAATTCGAGACTATCTCTCTAAAAACATTTGAATTGCATGTTCTTAGCAAAAACCAATAACTAATTGTTACTCTGCAGCAATCTCACATCAAAATTTTCAATATAACCACTCAAAAAAAAAACAACGAAAATTACGCGCGAACAACACAAACCGGTTCTAAGGGAATCGTCACTTGTAGTGGCCAAAAATTACAAAAAACGTGGGGTAACTAATTCAATAGAATGCTTTGCTGCGGATATGCAGTGCTGCGTTGGAAGGTATTTTATTCGTTGCTTTGATCGATTTTGCTAGTTCGAATAGTATGATGCAGATCTGCTACTCAGCGCCGCAAAGTGTTAAGGCCAACTTTTGCAATTAAGTGAAAATAAAATCTATAGCGCGGAGTTGTATGAGACACTCTTACCCCTGTTTGCTAAAGTAAGGATTTCATGCATGAGTAATTGCGTACAATGTTTTGCACCTTCAAATAAATTTTGCTTGGAAATATTATTTCACATGGCTTACCCTTTTTGTAATTATTTATTTTTGATCGTGAATAAAATTTTCATGCATTTGAAATTTAGTTAAAATATATGAAACAGAAATTCGAAGGATATGACAATTGTTCTTCATCTTCATAGCATTACGGCCTTCACTTCCTGCAAAAAACGTCTCCGAAAGTCTCGGTCCATTTTCGCGTCGTCCAATTCCGAAATCCGAGCATCGTCCACCGAGTCAGACCCGCACCACTATATTCTACAACATTTATCAGCCTTCATAGAGTATCTGCAGTATATAAAAACACCACCATCACTAAATTATTTAAGAGTGATATCAAAAGATAATCTTATTATTGACCAGCTTTCATAGGCAAGAATAATATCGGTTCTGTATGTATATTTATTTTTTTATCGTGCATAACTTTTGAACGAAGATAGGTAAATGGATTCGATTTTTAACCATACTGTTGGACTAACTTGTCATTAGTTCACTTTTGGAGGACCTGTATATCAATCAAATCAAGCAGTCAAAAATCCTTTGGTACAGTTTAATTTTCCGTCTTTGTTACTAATTTATTTAACCAGGAATCAGTCTGTAAACGGGTACCATGTATTATATGAAAAACAATGCATTGTCATAAATCATGGTCGTAATATAACTATAGACTATGCTGGAATCATCAATAACGTAGTTGAAAATTGTCAAAAAATCATGTTTGAATGAAGATAGAGAGTTAAATTCTGGGCTTATTTTAAGTTGAATTCCTTATTAAGGACATATCAGTTGAACTACAGCAAAGGATTATTACCGTAAGAAAAAGTGTATTTTCACAAATTTAGTTTTGATTTTTCTCCATCACTGTTCGATATATGGATAGACTTCAATTATTTAGGATGCGCGTTATAAGTAACATTTGCTGTCGATCATATGCATATTTTATGGTGAACTAGTTTGAGATAGAATCGATATTAACAGCATCATATAGCGATTCGGGTTTGAGAATTGTATTTGAATAAGCTTTCACGTGTAATTTATTCATTCCTTTTGCCTCTATCAAGAACTTTTTCCTAAATATTTCCGGTTTGTGAAGAAGATAAATGTTACTAACTTTTTTAAGCAACGGGGGGCTTAAAGTTATGGTTTCTTGAAATATATTATGAAACTTTTCTTGATCTTTTATCAAACTGAACATTTCAACTTTGGTTGAGCCATATATGCAATATACAATCCAATATAAAGCATTTTATAATATCTACTAAACTTAAAAAATTATTAGGCCCAAAGTCAAATCCGCTTTATTCAATACTAATCATCACAAATTTTAAAAGAATATTAAGCAAATTCTAAACATTAATAATACTAAAACATAATAGCCCAAATGGCTCTCTAAATTTATACGTTATCACCTATACATATTTGATCAAAAAACCTCAGCAAATTCAGTTTAATTAAGATTATTACATATTTTATGAATCAATTAGAAAAAGGAGAAAAAACTAACAGTATTCTGAAATCATGTATAATGATTACACAACAGTGAACCTTGATCCTACACCTAATATGTTACAACCTAAATTTAATAAAATTCAATCAAAAACTTTATCTTATACCTAAAAACACTATCACAATATTCCTAACCTAAGCATTTAACCCCATGTCTAAACCTCACATAATAAACATAACAGATACCTAACCTATCCCTTATTTTTAACACAAACAAACTACAGCCCTAAATGTAGCAATAATAAGCTGAAACTCAAAAACTTAGAAAGGAAAAAAATAAAAACTGAAAGTAAATACGAATAATTTAGACATTGTTATTCAGCCCCCAATACCTAGATTGATCCGTCTAAGCTTTATCAGCCACAACATATCTTTCAAATGAGTATCTCTATTGGAATTGGTGGTCTCGTGAACTCAAATCCGGAGGATATTTTATCTTCTTATCGGTGGCCCGTGTATATATGTGATATATGACTGGGACACCATCAGAATCAAAAACATATCGATTTATGTCCAAATACACGAATGCTTCTGGAGACACCAAGCCAGTAGCGAGGCCGTCTGTAGGGTCGAAAGGCTGTAAAATCTAAGGGGTTTAACTCACAGTTACAGATCTAGCGATATGATTCCGAAGAAGTTTCAATATGAAGATATCGACTCTCGTAACTCTTGCAGTATGATAAATTCTTCTATTCGATTTATAATGCTTCCAATCCATCTCAGGCTTACTGTACAAACCAGTACATGCACGAAGACATTTCCTTTCGAAAACTCTTTATTTTTCCATAGTACTAGCACTCTGGGTGTACCAGATCTGACATCCATATGTCAAAACTGGTCCAACCAGGGTTTTGTAACAGACAATTTTGACCTTTTGATCAATATATCTGAAATGTAAGAGTCTTCGTAGGGCCATGACTATTTTTGGTCCCTTACTGAGCATGATTTTCACATGTTCAGTATAGTACAGATACTAATCACCGAAGTATTGAACACAGGACTTATGTGGAACCCGTTCTGGACTACCCTCACCAGCCATGATGTCGAAATCCTTGCAATTACGTTTCAGGTCTTGACTGACCTCCTGCAGCATTGGCCGAAACGAAATTGTTTCGACTTTCTGCGGATTGATTATCATTTGCCAATTGTCAGTGTAGAGCCACACATCACTGAAAATTTTTTGAAGATTGCTCTGAAATAAAGTAGGTTTCCAGTCTTCCGTATAGATGATAAGATTATCGGCAAACGCCTCCAATGACGCGAGACGTTAAAATCAAAGAAAAGCAGAGGTTCAATAACTGTTCCCTGGTGTAGACCATCCAAGAGTTAGTTTTGTTATCACATGTATGGTCGAATGCCTGGCACGCAAACTAAATTAGCAATTCGGCATCAACTCATATTTCTCAATGTGGGCGGTTAATGCTTTATTGATTTAGTTATAGCTTTTAGGACTCGAAGATTATTTTCCTTTCTTTAAAATCAGAAATACCTTGGCCTTTTTCCACTCATTTGGTAAATATGAATTGATCAACATGTTGTTGAACAATATGCAATAATTCCTAATAGCAGCCTCAGGCGAATGTCGGAGAACTACATTTGAAATAACGTCAGTACCACATGATTCCTTGTTTTTGATCCTGCCAAATATGAAACACAAGTCTTCATAGCTGACAAAATAATCAATAAGATTCAAGCTCGGTATGATGTCAGATGTCAATGTTTCACTGAAATGAAGAATAGATTCACCGTTCAAGCTTGATTTGAAGACATAAACTTTTTCTTCAACGACCTCTGAAATTATTGCAGTCCCTCTCTTAGGGTTTGGTAGATGAACCAATTCAAAATGTGTTCATACCTGTGCAAGTTTATGCAATCTATCACATATAACCCTGTTTCCATTTCCATCTGAAGTCGTACTATCAATTTCGATACCAGCCCCACCAAGAAAATTTATCTCATCACAAGCGACTTCAAGATTCGATGCCTTCACTCAAGACTTTTTACGAAATATGCTATTCAATTTTGTGAAGACACCATATGGGTCCTGTGAGCTAATTGCTGGCCTCACTCCAGAAGTATGAACGGATTAAGTTCCGAAGATTCTTTAGGTGTAATTTCAACAAAGCCAAGGAGGGATGGTTGTTGTTTAAAAAAGCTTTTCAATTTTTTCAACCTTGCAATGGTTGGTGTTTCATATCGTTCCATATTATTTCGATGTTTAATCTTGGGAATTACTTTCTCAATCTTTTCCAACGTCAGCTTCTTTAACTGCGACAAATAGGGATCTGTTTCATTGTTAGTAACATTTCTGTCACAAGAAACCATTAAGTGAGAGTTGCGATCATCAGAAAGGGGACATTGCTTCTGGTACTCCCAATTAAACATCTTTTGAAACTTTCCCCAGCCTGAGTTTTTTTTATTCAACCGATGATTTTCATGTAGAACTGGAATGAGGAAGAAATCATCCCTTCGATGGTAGATTTCTTTCACGATTACATTATGGAAGGAAGCACCTGCAATTTCCGTTGAGGGCTACTGAAGCTGAATGCAAGTCTTGCATCAGGTCAGGTCCAAATATGAATTTGCCCTAGGGCATGTTGGGAACTCTGACCCATATGCATTGCTCCTGTATTCAATTTGGCTCCCTGTTATCCACGATTTCAGGAATACACCTCTGGGATTATTGGTAGGGTTCAGCCATGATGTATGCTTTAAATTCAGGTCACCAGCGAGAATGTAATAATCATGCAGCCAGTTCAATTCGAGTATTTCAAATAAGGAGCTCCTTCTTGAACTTGAGAGCATTTGGACCAATTGCATCGGCAGAGATAATGAAGAGGTTATCCCCACCTAGCAGTGAGATTTTGATAAAGGACACTTCAAGAGATTCAAAGCTCTTGTATTTGGCTTTTTCAATATTTTGGAAACAATAGGTTCCTTTTATCAATATCCTGGTACCACCATCCCTATCACCTATTCTTCTTCTTCTTCTTCTTTATAGCACTACAGCCCCTCTCAGGCCTTCGTTTAGGGATAGTTAGAGTACCTCATTTTCATGACCGTATTGATTTTTTCGGAAGTTGGTTTAGTCAGTACCACGCTCCCGTTCGTTTGCTCAGCTATGATATGATCTGATTAAATCAGTACATATCACCACTGAGTGAACACTCGTAGTCTGTCCAAAAAATTCCCTGAACTAAATCAAGTTGCTCCCAACGGGATTTGAACCTGGGACCTTTGGATTATGTGTTCATGCTCTAACCACTAGACCACACACTACCCCCATCACCTATTACCCTATCGTTTCTTACGAGTTCAAAATTTTTGAATTTCATGGTGGGTTTCAGTGAGAAGCATGATGTCAGACTTTTGCTTGACAAGGAACTCCGAGAGACAGTCACGTCAATGTAGACTCACAATTGAGTTGACGTTGATCGAGATGAGATGAATCCTATCCATGGAAATGTGACTGGATGACAACTTATTTTAAGGCGTTTAAAAGAATTAAACACTGAAAAACAAAGTTAATTTTAGAATCCTGTTTATCGATTCTTTCTGATAAGAAATTTAATTGTTGATAAATTTTTAGAGGTAGCTAATTATTGCCACTTACATTATTTGTTTTATTTACATAGTCTGCTGGTCCGCAGCAAGTGCAAATGACACCCCGGGCTTGACTTAGTTGGTAGGTATCGCACTGCTGTGTACTTAACTTTATTTTGGAGTGAATTTCACCTTTGCATCTTGATACTGGGGCATCCTCAATATGATGCTGGATGACCAAAGACACCGCAGTTCACACAATATAATTTTTTTTGGCTCTGCCTGAGCCAATTTACACTCGCCGGGACCATGGACATCTTTGCACTTGACACATCTTTATTTCATGGCAAAATTGGCAGCCAAATGAAGGAAGGTTTGGCACCTGTAGCACTGGTTGACCTTTCTTTTCTAGAGGCGTTCGCCTTTCACAACAGGGCGTACTTTATTTTTTGTAGGGCACTTGAACTGCTTTTGCTGGAAATCTGGACTTGGGCAAAAGGCAAGTTTTTACGCTCGATAATCGATTTCCTTGTTGCAAAGTCTTTAGCTGTAATAAGTTCTATTTCTGGTACAACTTCTTAAAGCACCTGGAGGAGATCGACTGTGACCTCTCCACAATCCAGACCCTTCAATAAAAATTTCTGATTTTTTTCGTTTTTGGTGGCGTTCGTAAAGTGCGGAACCTCTCCAGAGTTGAACGCACTTTTTGCTGCCTGAATATCAACTAGTGCCTTAGTTCTTATTGGCAATTATTGAAATCAATTCTCTTGATCTCAAAATCATTTAATTTATTTTCGGCTACCAAAAGCCGAACCAAATCTTTGTCTCTTTGCCCAAATACATTGATTAGTGGGACGGACCAGCAGACCAGCGATTGTATCCGAAGTCTGAGCTCTCCGCTTGCTCTCTCAACATTCTCAGCTTTCTCGTTAGCTTTAACTAACTGCTCGATCTCGATGACTGATAAAATTCTCGGTTTTTTTCGTTGTATCGAATCTTCGTTTAAGATTTTTTTGCCAGCATCGTTGACGATGAACACGCTCGTTTTGGTTGATGGCTGTAGCCATCGAGCTCCTCCATGTCGTTGCTTTTGCAGCGAGATTGGAGGAAATGTTCATAAGCTAGGACGTCCCTTGAATGTTTTTCCGCTTTTTGATACTTCTTCAGGAAAAAGATTTGAGGTATTCGATAAATGTTCGAATAATTCGAAGATGATGGTTTTCAATTAAAAAACTAATTTCAACTAACTTTTGTGAAAAATTAATTAATTTTTAAAATTAATGGCAGGAGCGATTAAAAACACGTCTATACGCAACGAGTGCTAGACGTAGAATCATCACTATTGAGCTGTTTGGCATTAATTTGTCGTTGTTTTTATGTTTTACAAAATAAATTTATTTATATTAACAACATCATCTTTCAGCAAGTTGAAAACTTCCACGTTCATAGAAGCCTTGGTTTTTAGAAACGAAGATCTAGTCCAACTCATTTTGGCAGCCTAATTGGAATCGAAAATTTTACTATTCAAATGGTCAATTGCTAAGTCAGGGCTACTGGGTTGATGTAGCATCAGTTCCCAATTAAAGTTCATTAATTTTTGACATGTTATCAAATAGCTATGGAACATCATGCCATTGCAATTGGCTAGTTAAGGGCGGGTTTTAATTTAATTTTTTCATTCAATTTCGATAGACGACGACACTTGACATTTTAGTTGATAGTTTGGTTCCTCAGAAATAGCTCAAAAGAGACTATATCCTTGTAATCCCACCATTTAGAAAGCATAATCTTCTTTTGGTGAAAATTGGCTTTAGATGTCGATTCTGGGGGCTCATCTTGCTTGGTCCATGATCGTTTTCGGACTGCGTTATCGCTTACGTAATCAGACTGGGGTTAGTTTTATGTATATGGTTAAAAATAAGGATGCATTTATTGACTTCTTTCTCTGAAATTTTCTCGATGTGATGTTATAAGCTTACTATATACTACAATAATTAATACGTGAAAATTATGTGTCATTAAATGCCTGATGAATTTCTATTTAGTTGATTGGAAAACTGAGCATTTTGCTGCAGACAATATTTTCATTATCAATTTTTTCTTCGAAACAATAGGTCCATAGGAATTTCGAATGTGCTGGAGAACATTTGAAATGGTTCAAAGAAAAAGTCTCGTGAAATGTTCAAGCAATAGTTTACCGTTTATTTCTTCTTCTTCTTAGTAGCCACTCGGCCCTCTCGGACCAACGCTTCTTCCAACTGTCCCAGTCCAGTGGCCGCGTCCTCCAACTTTTAAATCCGAGCATCGATGAACTGTCTTCGACTCCAAGTCAGACCTAAGTTTCCTCGATTTTTCCACTGGTGTCCGCACTTCGGTTCTCCCAACCAATACCTCCTTGGGTATCCGTTGTTCGTCTATACAATTCATATGGTTGGCTCATCGCAGCTTTCGTAGTCTTACAATCGTTGCGACCTCCAGCTCGTCAAAAATTTCATACAGCTCATGGTTGTTTTGAATTTGCCATTGGTCGTCGTCTGGTTTCGTTTTAATTATCCGCCTCAGGACCCGTCCCTTAAACGCGTTCCATATGTTTGTTGATGCTTGGGTTAGGGTCCATGTTTCATAAGCATAGCACAGGTTTTATCACAGATTTGTATACTTAAGATTTGTTTTTATTATACAGCAGTTCTTCAAAATCGCCAAAACGGAAATAAATGTATTATTTGACAGCTGCATTATTTGAATTGTTTTGTTTCTTTCATTACCAGACTCGTTATTTTGGCATCCAAATACACAACTTTGCCCAAATTGTCGATATTGCATTAGCCAAATTGATATTTTGGGTGCTTGAGGTATTTTTCCTCGACTGCGTTATGAGCTTTGTTTTATTCTCATTGATTTGTAGCCCCACTTGTTTTTCTTTGCTGTCAAGTTTCAGGAAGAATTCTATGGCAGTTGCGAGCAACTATGTGACAAAACGTTGATGCCCGCATTGGCTACGAATTACATTGGCTTCTATAGTTACGTACCCCTTGTATCGACACGTAGCTTTCTTATAACGTATTCCAGAGTCAAATCGAACAGAACCGTTTACACTGTTCTCAATTCTAATTCTAAACTCATTTGAAAATAATCATACAAAAGTTTAATGCTTTTCAAAATAGTTCTTACTTCTTGGAAAATAAGTCGCTGATTTAGAAGAAAATCATTCTTTATTCGGTATGAGCCTAGGGTCAAACTTTTAGAAAATAAAGAAAACTAAATTCAAAATGCACTAAAAAGGATGACATAAAGTTTACGGAAACGGAGCCAAATCAATTAACTCGTTTCAAACAGTCAGCGGCAACAAATATTTAATCAATTGTAACTAAAATTGCAGAAACTGATCTGGCTCTGGTTCCACAAACTATAGGGTGGTTCATAACAAGTGTACACATTTTGTTGAAAAAAAACATTGTTTTTGTAAAGATTGAGCTGTAATGTTTATTTATTATGAAAATTTGATCGCTTACAATTAAATATGAAACATTACTTTGGCAATATGTGCACCTCGTGCTGCTCAAACGATGATTGTAATTTTCGATGACATTTTCGCACATTTCCGGCGTTATTAGGCGTAAGTTGGCTCGAATATTGTTTTTTAATGCTTTAGTAGCCTGAGGAGCATCAGCGTAAACACGATCCTTCAGAAATCCCCAAAGGAAGAAGTTACAAGGAGTCAAATCACACGATCTCGCCGGCCAATTTATGGGTGGACCAAAAAATTCACGTAGAGTGCGAAATGTTTGCACTGGCGATTCATTATTTATGTAAAAAGTTTAAACAATAATAAACCGTTTCGCTGATGTGTATGATGCTATGGTTAAAATTGTAAAAGACCAAACTATCATAATCTGTCAATATATGGACCTGAAATTGGTGATAAATAAGAGTTAAGGCCCATTCACATGTGTACACTTGTTATGAATCACCCTTTATATTTCATCGTTTTGAAATCAGGTATCTTTCTTTTCTAAAGGTTTTACAATCTGCTAATTAGCTCCTCTGAAAATTGAGGAAACTGTTGTTTTTACTTTAGTTAATTAATTGTCCAAATACGCTCAACTAAAAGTGTCCATAGGGTTTTACCAATGTGCACATATATACATCAGGCCAAAACTATAAAAACATTCCTAATGATAAATTTTAATCTTAAGATTTTCCCCGAAAATTTTAATCACCAATCATAGATAGATTGAACAAAACGTATGGGCAATAGGAAACTAAATTGGCTAAAGTGGAATTTCTCTCTTAGCTACATTTCAAATTTAATAGGTTAATTCGTAATTTCAGCTTTCGTTGGGAATCCATTACTCATATAAAATCAAGAAATTCCTTTATTGATATTTTCCAAGAAAGTCAATTACCGTCTAACGAAAGACTCAAATCGAATGGATGAAACCCAAAATTTCTCCGCTCGCGGAATCCTGTGTAACCACTAATTGAAATGAAATTCAGTTTCCGGTTGTTCAAACAGCACAGCAGCTGAACATCCGAAGTTAATAATTTTCATCTAACACTTTGCATTCGCAGTTATTAAGTGGCCGTGAAATGTGTGTAAATGCAAATGTTTCGGTATCTGAGCTAAAACTTGAATGGAGCCAGAATATCAGGAAAGCACACACGTCAGAGAAATGTTTTCGAATGCAGCTTCCATTGGGGGTACGCGTGGAGTATGCAAACGTATCTAGTAAGAATTATGGTGGTACCACCTGTACGCTGCAGGAGACAAGCCACCGTTGCTATTTTATTCATTTCGCATATCCGGAAAGTACACTCTCGTCGTTAGCATAGTTTGGTATAATGAAAGTGAGCAATGTTTTGTGGTTTTGATTAGCACTTCTGCAGATTTACGGTACCCGGCTCGTTGTGAAACTTAATCATTTGGATTTAAAAGGATGTAGCACCTTTTAGTTTAAGCTGCTGGAGAACAAAATTGTATAATTGGTTGAAATGCAACTTCAAAGAATACAGCCATGCATTGAATATTGTCAACTTCAGATTTTCTGAATGAAAAAAATCTAAGAAATTCGGTGATATAAAGGAGGCTGAAAGCGTCATGAGAATAATTAAAATAAGTTGAGGTAGCAGGAAGATGCCCTTGCCATATGCATTTGTGAAATAATTCATGGCTCCGCCATATCTTCTGAATGTCAAAATTTGACTCATACATATATTCCTAAAATGAGGTCGAAAAACTAATATACGGCTATAATGTATTTCAATAAGCCACCATTTTTTAGGGTATTGTTAAATCATTTTACAATACCCTACTAAAATCGCGTCCTGTCTGTCCGTCCGTCCGTCCGTGTGTCACACCACTTTTTCTCGCAAACTACAAAACCTAGAAACACAAGATTTTGTAAGTAGGAGTAAAGTGATGCCCTCTTCAAAGTTTCACCTCAAAAAGAATATGAGTATCGAATGAAAGGTTTTGATTAGAGCTTTCCAAAACAGGTCTACAAAAGTCGAGCTTTGCTTTGAGGGGTACAGGGGAAGGGGAAATGTAGGAAAAATTTGTGTTGTTTGACCTGAAAAATCTGAAAAAAATCACAGAGGTGAGACTTTAAGAGCACAAGGGCAACAAATACCTTAGAAGTCGAAATTCTACCAACTTTGTTCATAATAGTACATTTTATAAATTTTACATTTTTGCCTATAAAATCAAAATAGGACCCATAAATTTCCCAAAAGCAACAATTTAAGTTTTTTGCAAGCAATTGTATGTGTTCTGGAAATTTCACAGTAATCGAACAATAAACAGCTAAGTTATAGCCGATTGAATATTTAACAATTTCAACAACATTAACACGTGATACTAGGGAGATACATGTTCGCAACGGACCTAGACACTATAAATATGTAGAAATTTTGATAAACATTTTAGGAAGTTTGTGATATTGATGTGTCATCATGATTAACTAAGCGACGGGGTCAAAAGACTTGAAACAAAAAGGCGACGAATATAAAAATATAACAACCATAATAATTTTTCGAACTCAATTTATGGAATCTGTATATTGGTCAAGTTTTGATATGCAGAATATATTAATTGATTTACTAAATGTTTTACAAAACCCTTCTGGCAGGACCACTCTCCTGCTACTTCAACTTGTTTGTTTTTAGTGAGTGGAGCTCACTGAGTTGTCATGATAACATATCAATGTTATAAAAAAATTTCATAAAAATCCCTACAGATCTGTAGTCTCGGCGTCGTTTGCAAAAACGTATTTCCATAATATGACGTGTTGTCAAGTAAATTTGGAACGAACATACGAACATACTTGACATCTGTACTTACTGAGGAGCCAATTGTAACTCGGATAATTACTTAATAAAACTAACTTATCAATATCGTGTATCAAAAAGGTGTTTGGCGAAGAGCAGTCCTTATAAAAATTTGACATTAAAAGGCTCCAAACAGAAATTTTACGGAAACCGTCCCCGACTAGATAGTTCCCATTCTGTTGGACATTTCGCTGAAAATATGTAACGTGCTATAAGTGAAAGTGAAAGTTACCATTATGGCCATTGCATCAGAACATCAAGCCTAGCGCAATAGTAATGATTCGGTGATGAATGCCAAGATAAGAAGAATCAGGGTTACAAGCAATATTTAGGCAGAAAACCAAGACAAAGAGAAAACGATATGAAAACCTCAGAGGAGTAGCAAATAAAATAATTAGAATTAAGAAAATAAAGTAACATTACCACCAATTGAGAAGTGTCGATGCAAAACTAGCGTGCAACATCACAAGACAAGTACACAAAGTCGTTAAAAGCTTGAAACAGGGTTATCAGTCCAACATTACGTTCTGCGTGATATCATCGGCAACACCATCACTGATGAAAATAGAATTAAAAACAGATGGATATCATATTTCAAAAAACTTTTTAATACTCCGCACAGCTCCACAACACCGGAGCCTATAGAAATTTCCGAAGAACTTCCATTGGCCCCAGCTACTTGGATGAAGTTCAAACAATAAAAACACTTTAAAATTAACTTTCATTATATATATTTAGTTTTAAACATTACAGCTGCTTTGACACACTGTGTCTTCTTCAGATGTTAATACTACAAAACTGGCTACGTACGAAATAGTTTAACAAATATCAATAAATTTAACGGTAATGATAGAGCAAATATATAAATAAAACATGAACAGTACATTACACAATACATATTTTAATAAATAAAACTTAGAATTTCAATATATTAGTTGGGAACTAATTTCATGGAAATCACTACAACCATCGTCAATGATACAATAAATATCGTATAAATAAATAAATGTAATATGAACCATACAATAACAATACATATATTAATTAAAAAAATTCAAGTTTAATAGAGGAGAACTATTTAAGTCCAATTGGTCATTAAGGAAAATATTAAAAGTTTTCGTTTTATCTTTTCCAGACTTTCCAATGCGTTTAGTTTTTGATATTTTTCGAGAGGTTCGTCGATGCACTCACAACAGGTGCACCACTGTACGGTAATTCGCAGGGGGGAGAAGTGGTGTCAGTTCAAGACTTGCTGAACTCAATTGAGCCTATCACAACTACCTGCAACGCTTCGATGCACCGTTGAAAACCCCAGCACGGCAAGCCTCCAGTGTACTTGTGGTCAACTGAAATCGCTGAAAAGCGGAGGGAGTGTCACAAGCTTCGGTATAAGGCTCAATGGGCACAGAACCGTGACGAGGCGTGCAACCGGGTAGCAGCATATAAATTGGTCAGGAAATGTCTTTGCAAATTTATTAACAACAGCAAGGCTCACTGCTGGCAAGATCTAGTAGACAATGTTTGATAATCATAAGCAGTCGAGCAGCCCCGTGGTGATCAGTAGTGGCTGTTCCTGAAGATAGAAGGTGGTCATCTCGTCGTAACTGCTTAGTTTGTTGTTTTACTAGATTCAAACTAACTACACTTATACAGGTTCTATCCTTTAGACAGAGATGAGTAGTTCACTTCAGCTACTTTAACATCTTTAAGTTTGACATTCACCTTGTAGTGCAACGACCTTCTTCGGAGAATGTAATAGTTGGTTTTTGTATAATGTTTGCATTTGTCTCAAGCCTCTGTGCCCGCTTACTTTGACGATACAACAAAATTTTGAATGACTGTAAAGTAGCTTATTTGATACATAATAGGACTTTCCTAAAGATAATAGAAATTTATTGCTACGTCTCATAGAATAGATTATGCGTGACAAATATTATGTAGTGTAGCTTCGTGGCTCAACGAAAACCCGCTTCATATGATCCCATAAATAGCTAGCCGGTAAGCAGGTGTACGTTAGCGTTAAAAAAAGCTAGTTAGTTGAGCTTGGTCTTCTTCATAGCTGGCTGACACTTGTGCCAGACAATTGACACCCGGGAAAAAATCACTATAAATGTGAACAAGGCTCCATAGGTCCTTGGCTACAAGCTAGTTATGTGGAAGCTTGGTGCCCTACGGAAACCTTGCATATATGATGCGGAAAAGATGGAAAAGATAGTGCGGGCACACTTTCTCACCCATGCCATCGACAACAAAACTGCAATCGAGTGTCCAATCTCCATACATTCGAAACTGGAAGCGAGGAAGGCTCCAGGTCTAGATGATGTTACAGCTGAGATGTTGCATTACGTCTATCGCCATTGTCCTTACTTGCTGCTCAGCACATTCAACGGTTGCCTACGGGACGGGGTCTCCCCAATACAATGGATGGTGGTGAGGCTCGTGCTAATCAGCAAAGGAAAGGACATCCTAGATCGCCGTCTGCATAGCGCCCGTTATGCACATGAGACACGGCTGAAAAGTGCTGGAGATGCTCATCAATGGAAGACTCAATGATGCTTTTTGTGCTGCTGGGGACCTATGTTAATATGGCTTTATAGGAAGACGTTCTATCATTGAAATAATTGAAGAAGTGGTAAGAGCGGTTCTTAAGGCAGAAGCATATAGCCGCGTCAACCGAAGAATTGTCGTATTGATGGCACTTGACATGAGGAACGCTGGGTGGATATTCTCGATACGCTAGAAAACCCCTTTAAAGTTCCAGAATATCTAATATGGCTTCTGATGAACTACCTAAAGGATCAAAGCCTGGCCTACTAAGACTAGATGAGTCACGGTTGAGTAGCTATGCGGATTATATTGCGCCTCTTGTCAGTTGACGCACCGTTGAAAAAGCGCAACTTAGGCTAGGTATGCTAATGTCCCGTGGGAGAGACTGACTGACTGCTTGCGGGTTCATTTTAGTACTAGAGAAAACTAAAGTGGTCATTTTACCAAAAAAAAAGAATCTCTAGAGTAAGAATGATCAATATTGGAGGCATACTAATCGAATCAAAGCCAGTTATGTAGTGCCTAGGGCTAATGATCAATGTGGAGGTGGGTTTCCTTGAACAAATCAGGGCAAAATCAAAGAAGGCTGCTTCAGAAATATTGGCTCTGAACTGACTTTTGACCAACATAGGAGAACTAGCCCATCAAGAAGACGCCTCTTGATGAGTCCTGAATGGTCAGTGCTACTATATCGAACAGAAATACGGGGCAACGGTTGAAGTAAGGAGGTATACCAAAACCTTCAGCATAGGTATAGAGAAAAAGAGCACTGATAGTAGCATCTTCGTATCCAACAGTCTCTGATTTAGCGATGAGGGTTATTGCAGGCGTGATACCTGTTGCTCCCCTTGCTAGAGAGCAGCGCACTATTTACCTGCGTCGAAACGAGAACTTGAGGGAGGTGGATTTGCGCGAGGAGAGACAGTGATCACTCAAAGATTGGCAGCAGTTTTGGGTGAATTGTATTAAGGGAAGGTGGACTGCGTGCCTCATCCCGGGTGTAAGACCAAAGCTAAATCGAAGGCATGATGGGTGTCTTAAGCCTTACCTGCACAAGATTGGTAAGTCACAGTCCCCCAATCGTTAGTTTTGACTAGGACAGGAAAACAATGTCTGCCACACATTTTTGCGTGTACAAAATGGGATAGGCTGCAACGGAACCACTACAGGGGGACAGTAGAGTTCACCCCAGAAAGCATAGTCGCAGTGATGCTCGAACCAGTTGACAGTATGTTCGGGTAGGCCTAAAAGATAAGAGGGACTCACAACTATCGGGGACGTCAAAGCTGGGAGGCTACTTACCTGGTGATTCTTCTTCCCCTCTCCCCTTCCGCTAGAAGATTCCACAGCTTAAAGGCATCTCACGGCACAACGAAACGAGACCTTGCCCGAAGTAATGTGCCAGGCTGGGTTTTCAGGTTGACAGAGAAGGTATTTAGTGGATAGTCCAGTCGCTTGAAAGCAAAGGAATTCCACACTCAGTGTGTAAATAACATTCACCCCAGAACCAGAAAAAACACTGATACTATTTCAATATGAATCATTCACACTAAAAATTGAACAGTAAATACATATATCTAAAAAAAAAATTTTCTTCTGAAAAATGCTTTTATTTTATGAAAGTAACGCAGTTAGTTTCAAAACGCACTGAAGAGTAAAAAATTGATTTCAGTTATCAATGTACAAAAAATTGTGCAGAGTATATTACAATCAAGATCACAGATAAATGTATCATTGGAATAAAAGCGCATCAAAATGTTTACATTTAACAATGACATGGGTAACGGGTCCTGAGGCTAATAATTGGAGCGAAGCTAGACGGGGACCAACGATGCATTCTATACAACCATGAGCTGTATGAAATTTTTGCCGGACCGGAGGTCTCAAGGATTATAAGACTGCGGAAGTTGCAATGGGCTGGACACATGAATCGTATGGACGATCAACGGATACCCAAGAAGGTATTCGTTGCGAGAACTGAAGGTCGGCGGCCAGTGAGGAAACCGAGGAAACGCTGGTCTGATTCGATCGACGAAGATAGTTCATCGCTGCTCAGATTTCGGAATTGGATGACGCGGTCAACGGACCGAGACAATTGGACGTCTGTTTACAGGAAGCGAAGGCCCGGAACCGGCTGTAGTGTTAGGAAAAAGGAGTTAAAACAAGCTGAGTAGACAGACCTACGCTCATGTCAGAAAGATTAACCGACACCAACAACGAATAAACTCTGGAAAAACTTTAACTGCTTGTAAAAAAAATAACTCCATTATAACCAGCTGCCAATTTGTTCCAATATTACAAACAACCATTAATCGAATGAAATCTCAAAGATGTTTTTGTTATTCATTTTACCTCAAAATTAGGTGAAGACCCATGCAAAAATGTAGTATCTGGTTCGATGGAAAGCCCAAATGGTAGGAAAGCCGTACATTGTTTTTTGCTTTAACTTTAATTTAAACAACTATAACTTTCGTGAATTTGATTTGATTTGATCTTTTATAGAAATACTTAAACAGAAATTGTTGGCAAATTTGAGGAAGCTCATGAATTCACTGAAAAAAATGTCATATTTACAAATCCTTCTCTTATTTACAAAGTTGAGTAAAATTTGACATCTCGGATATTTGTATTTGTTGAACTTATCACCAAAACTTTGTCACTTATAAAAAGTACGCTTTTATGAAGAGCTAATAGACTGTGCTTTTAATGATACTGTGCGGGACAAATAACATCGATTTACTCGATATATACATATACATATCTTTCCTCAAGTTTTCATGCATATTCTAGCAAGCCCGTAGCGTCTGAGCCTGTATGAAGCGCATTTTGTTCTATAGTCATATATTGTTGCTGTTGTAATACAAGAAAATGTAAATGTTAAATAATATTTGTACCTCCTAAAATCACTTGATTATGATCTGGTTTTTATAGAATTTTGCAAGCTGGAGGATCTTATATCAATCTACATAACTTTGATAGAGTAAGTTCAAGGGTACTGCTTAGAATTTATGGAAGAAAACATATAATTTAAAAATCATACTTTTATGGTCAAAGTTAAGTGAATTTTGATGTTTGAGGTATTTTTTTTTCGCTCACAAAACCTACCTTTGTGACCCCCTGATGCATTTAATGATCAGATTCTGCACGTTCTAATCAATACCTTTCATTTGATATCCCACTCGACTACATTTGACAAAAAACGTTTTTGAGCGTCACGTTAGCATGAAATGTTTGATAAGACCTCAAAGTTTGAGCTTTTTAGCTTTAAGAGTTTCTGTGGAAACTACCTATGCTGCACGGACAGACGGACAAATGGACGGAGAGGACGTGAAACTATTTGGTCTTTGTGAAATTTGTTTTGCAAAGCTATAAAAATAATATGTGATTATTGTGTATTTAAATTACCCGCCATTTTGTTTGCATTCTAACAGACCTCGTTTTCTTGGAAATTTTAACATATCAGCAGTTTATAGGCCACTTAGAAACGTCTATCTCTTCAGTATCACATATTGTTGTAGTAATTATGGAATCTTCAATCAATTGCTATGGAACACATAGGCTAACATATGTGCAACTATTATTAAGACAGCTATATATAAGTTTTTAGTAGTAAGGTAAGTGTCCCCGATAAGGTTTCATTGGCAAAAGCTTAAAATTCAAAAATCATACTAACAAAGCTTACCAAATTTTGTCTTTGTGCGTATTTTTGCGCTTGTGCTCATGATGACCAACATCCAAGATTTTTTTCAGATTTTCCAGGTCAGAGATGTAGAATCACGAGGGGAGATATATAGTTTTCATACTCCATGCCCCCTTCAATACTGTGACCGCTCTTTGAATACTCGACCCTAAATGCTCTCGTCAAGATATTTTATTTGATATTTATTTCAGGTACCTTTCGAAAAAAATTTCAGGGGTATCCTTCACAAACCGGAGGAGACCCTTAAAAAACTTCTTTCTTTTTCATACCGAAACTTTGAAGAAATTGCTACTTTTGATCTATGTACAAAGTCTCATAACAGTAACTGCTGTATTTCCGAGAAGGAATTGCTGTGACGCGCGGGCTGACGGACTGACAGGTCGAAAGGGTTTTGTTACGAAACTAAATATAAAAGCCTTATAAGATTTTCTAATTTCATACAGGGTTTTGTAAATCTGCCACAGCTTAAAAACTAAAGAGCTCCAACCTACATTGATAAAATTTACCTCACTTCGATGCACAATAAGGGACGCATTAATATTCATTTGAGAAAATTATTTACGAGTTTATTCATACTTTTTTAACATTGGCATAAACATTCAAAAGAAGATAAAATTTCCGCAAATTATTCACTCAATACGGCGTGTTAGCTTATCTGATGATTCATTTAATGACGAAGTCCTAAAATTATCAAAAAATTGCATAATTTACGGCTTATTAAATTCCCGAGCTATAAGCGCAAAGTATGTAAAAATTATTATTCAATTAGTTGAATCAACAGTCAGGTTAAAGGCAACATATCAATAGAATATCCTACACCACACTTGCCGGAGAGCGCCACATTAGTCTTGAATACAGGCAATATAATGTTCTTTGTGTAGCTCACTGAACCAGAACATATCATAAGTTACTGCTGCTTTCGGGACTCACATTACTTTGATGATATTTTTATTAAAGCTCAAATGTTTTTCATCGTAACTTTTAGGGCTTTCCGCTACGGGAGCACCACTTTAGGTAAATATTAGGCTTCATATCATTCTCATTGAAGCTGATTACTGCTTGGAGCTTTGCTGCATGCTGAACATTTACGGAGTCGAGCAACTTTCAATGGGTTACGGCCATAAATTTTCTTTGGGTTGGTGGAACAAAAGGAGAATACAACTAAGGAAAATGCAAGACGCTTCACGGAACGGTTGAGGCGGAATAGTCAAGTAAAACGAGAGGAAATACGAAAAAGTCATGACATTTTACGGCAGGTAAATAATCATTCCAGCCATTACACATAAAGCTTTAGCCGATTAATGAATATAAAACAATTTATTTCAACGTAGCAAAAGCTAACAAACCAAACAGAGGAGGAGAGAGCAGACAGTGAACAAGACATTATAATGAAAATCGTAGGAAGTTAGTTGCCTTATTTTGAACATAATTAAGCACCCGTCAACTTTTCTAGATCAAACAATACAAGTGAAATTTGCTTGAAGTGAATTCAGAAATTCTCTCGAATCTACCAGTCTTTTGTTTCCATTTTCTTTTGAGGATTATTAAGATTTGTTCCTAAGGTCTGTTAAATATTTTCATCAAAGAGTTTGGGCTTAGCTTCTGATCTGAGAAAATATAAGGATTCCTAGTTACTTCACAGAAATATTTCCTCAGAAGTTTTCCACGAATATTAAAATTTTTTTTGAATTCAAAATAAAAAGCACCATTTGATTGACTTGCTTGAATCTTTTTTTTGGTTTTTATCCATTCTTAATAAAACGGTATTTGACTGGCCTAAGCTCAATCGCCATTTCTTTGTTATATATGTGATTCTCACGTACTCGTAACAAGAATTTTTTTACATTTTCTTTTTATGGCTTGAAATTGTTTAATATTCTATTTTTGTTGTTAATTTATTATTGAATGATCTTGAATAGATATGAAGAAGTTTTGCTTATAATATAATATTGAATTTTAGGGTTTTGTACTAAAAAAAACCCTATTACAATCACGACCAGTGCCCGTCCGTGTGTATGTCACAGCACTTTTTCTCCGAAACTATAGAATCTACAGCCATAAAACTTGATGAAAAGGTCAACAGTGATGATTTCTTGAAAGTTTTGGGGTGAAAAAATTTTTCAAAGGGGTTTAAGGGGGTCTCCCCATATAGGAAGGTGACCCTTCAAAAAAGAATTTCATCGTTGGCAGTCGAGGAGGGTGTCGTTGGAAAGGTCTTAATGAGATCTTTTTAAAACAAGCCCTAAAATATCCATACCTGTGCCGTTGGGGGCACGGGAAGGGGAAATGAACGAACTTTTCGCGTAGTTCCCCCTCGCGATTGGACACCTATCATCCGAAAAATCTTAAAAAATCATGAATGTAGGTCTTAATGAGTACAAGAAGGACAAATATGTAAGAATTCAAAATTCACTCAACTTTGTTACTAATAGTATGATTTATCGATTTTACATTTTCTTGGATAAAATCTAAACGGTACCCTTAAATTCAACCAAATTTCGAATACAAATTACTATATACAAGATTGACCTGTCCTGCAAGTTTCATAAAGACCGATTGGTATTAACAATGTTATAGTTGTTTGAATTTTCCTTGATTACTACGGAGCAATATGCACTGTATTACTATGGAAACATATGGCTATGGAGCAGTATGCGCTTTTTACCGACTCAGACACTACAAGTTTACTAGGATTTGCATGAAAGTTTCAGGAATGATAGGTATCATGAATATCTTTGAGTATTGGTTCAGCTATTGGTATCAGCAATCCTAAAACAAAATCGTAGCTGTTTTAAATGAGAAGATTGAATAATTTTGAGTTATTTTTCCCCAATTTCAACGCTTAAGGTTCATGCTTTGAACACTTGATTCAATTTAATGAATGACTGGAGATGGATACCTAAAATGAATACTCAAAGGTGAAACAAGTTAAGGAGGCAGGAGAGAGATCCTAACAGAAGAGCTTTGCAAACACTCTAGGGTACAAAAAAAATTCTGATGCCATGAATCGATAATTGCAGTAAAGGGGAGTGGCCCCCTGAAAAAAATTCATCAAAGGTAGCCTATATGAGTATCAAATGAAAAGTATTTATGAGAGCTTTTCAAAACAGTTCTTAAACTAACAGTCTTTGCTTCATTGGAGGCAAGAAGAATGTGTTTCCCCCCACACGATTGGGCATCTGTGATCTAAAAAATCTGAAAAAAAAATTCTTAATGGAAATATTAATGAGTACAATAATAACAAATACCTCAGAAGTCAAAATTCGTTTAACTCTGCCAGTAATAGTATGATCTTCGAATTTCATATTTGCTCCAATAAAATCGTTTGGATGCCTTTAAACCCAACCTTTCACAGGGTCCTAATACTCTGTAAGTTTGATGAAATTTGTATCATATTCACGGAAGTTATATCCATTTGAAATTTCTTCAATTACAACAAATATAACACAGTATTTTAGTATTTTATGGACTTTTCATCGAACCAGACACTACAGTTTTGATTTGACTTTCTTAAAATTTTTAGATAAGATCGATGACATAAATGCTTTTGGGATTTGATGGTTTGAGTGATTTTTTTTATTACCTCCATTCCCTACCACTCTTTCCATCACACTTTCTTCGTTGCACAACGCTCGTGCGATCTGCACTTCATATTTCGTCGCTTCTTCTAGTGTGACACTCAGGCAATGTTTATAACATCGGTATAAGGGTGCACACAAAAATGTGTGAAGTCATTCTATTGATCTTTTCTTGTCCGATTCGTGATCAGCTCTCAGAGATAAAAAAAAATTATAAATTTGACGCCGTCAAAAAAACTCGAGTTATAAAATAGCTGTCTCTTCGAGCATCTCGACGATAGGGTTTCAAACATGTCCTAAGCTGCTATGTTGAACTTTACTGGACTGAATTTCAAACGTTATTAATTAAATATTCTCTAAGCCTTTTCTTAAAGACTATAAGTGAGTTTGCTTCCTTAACTGAATCAGGAAGATTGTTGTATATTCGCAGCGCATCATTTGTGGCATCGTTCTTCAGACGGTCCGTTCTTGCAAAAGCTTTTGCGAATTGATTTACATTTCTAGCATTGTACTGATTCTTTTGCGATACTTTAATAAATTGAACTTGTGATGACGATTTTGATTGTAAACATTTGAAGATAAACTTGACTATCTCCATTTCAATGTTTTGAGGAAAGATTAATGCTTTCGCTGATTGGTACACTAATCTGGTTTGATGGAGCATCGGAAGATTTAGAATGTTTTTATACGCTTTGGTGAGCATTCTAGAGACGCTATTAAGATGCTGCTTTGATGACTGGCTCCAACTTACTACTCCATAATGTAGTTTCTACAGTACGAATGCATTTAGGATCATCTGTTTGATGTTCTTTGGAAAACCTTCATATCTTCTAAGTAGTCCGACAATAGGAGCTAATTGTCTCCTTAAGTTATTAATCTGTGATAACCATGTAAGTCTATGGTCAATGATAAGTCCAAGATACTTGATCTCCGTTACTCTTTCTAGTTTTTCGTCATTAATTTTTATGTCCATGTCAATGTCACCTTTATTCTTTTGCTTGAAAATGACGAATTTTGTTTTTGAAGTATTCGGTGCTAGTTTACTATCAATCAGCCACGAATAATATGTTTTTAGATCCTCATTAATGGTGTTTTCAAGGAAATCTCTTTCGTGTCTCGAGTAAATTAGTACTGTATCATCTGAGTATAGTGCATAATGTCCTTTAAGTCCACATGTTTTCAAATTATTAGTGTATAACAAGAATAAGGTTGGGCCAAGTATTGAGCCTTGTGGAACGCCCGATTTCATAGGAGCAGCCTCGCTCAAAACTTTATTGACTGGTGTCCTCTGCGATCTGCCTTTCAAGTAATTTCTAAATAGCTGATTTGCATTGCCTTGAATATCATATAACTCCATTTTACGAAGTAAAAGATCATGATCCACCGTATTAAAAGTTTTTTCAGATCCACAAAAATAGCAGCAACATAATATCCTTTATTCAGGTCTGTATTGATGAAATGCGTGACTGAAAGGAGGGCATCAAAAGTTCCTCTTTTTTATTATGGAATCCAAATTGTTGTAAATTTAAAATTGAGTTTTCCGAACTGAAAGATGTTAGGTGGTTATTATTATTAAATTTTACTAAACCCTGTTAAAAGGGCGATCGGGTTAAAAATGGAGAAACAATGGATTTTCTTCTAAACGGGCAAACCTCTTTGATACGTTTCTTGATTTTATTCGTTGCTGGTGATTTCATTTTGTCAGTTGAGTACAAAAACCTTCTGACATGAGCGTAGGATTATCTACCCAACCTGTTTAGGACATGACTTTAACCCATTTCAAGACCTGGAGATCAGATTCTTTGTTCTGTCCGTAACAAATTAATCTCTTGATATTCATGCCACCTTTAAGAATTTATCATTATTAGTACATCCTGCACAAAAGAAAAAAAAATTGGGATTAGTTATTATATCGAAATTTCAGAATCAACCTAAAAGTATTGAACTGTCGTCTACACATTTTAGGTGAATTTCTCAAGAGCCTATTGGGGAGCGTACATTATGGAGAGGGTACACTATGCAAAACATTATCAATATATGACATATAATGTAATTTGTGAATTTGAAGTCGCAAGTTTATTAAACAAGCCTAAGTTCATTAAATCAGTCAAATCAGCCGAGCGAAAACAAAATGATGACCATTTTAGACGAAAAACCGTGATTTCTGTTCCATCCAAAGTATATGATTGCTTGATAATAAATGAAGTGAACTGCATATTGCATGTCGTGAACTGCATATTTCATGTAGCACTGATTGCGTGGCTCATATTATTTTATTATATTTTAAATATTAGAGTTCAGACTATCTTCAGTCGAAAACTGAGCGTCATTAGTAAACAACCAGTTGGCTTGAAAATAGACAACCAAAGAGAGCATTATCGGCATACTTTATTATTTTATTTCGGAAAGGGCAAAAATACGGTAGAAGCTCATGTAAATTTTATGGTGAGGGCTACCTTACTACTCAGCTTTGGTTTACTCACTTTCGTTCTGGAAGTTTTAATGTGCAAGATGCACCACATACTGGTCGTCCAATCACTACTGATGCCGAAAAAATTGAGGTGTAAACCGAAACTAACTGGCATATGACAACTCGTGAGTTGGCAGAGACCTTCGACAAGTCAATCGTTTACTTGCACTTACAATAGCTTGGATACGTAAACAAACTAGATGTCTGGGATCCTTACGAATAGAAAGAAATCGACCTCACCAAACGCATTAACATATGCGACTCTTTTCCGAATCGTAACCACAACGACCCATTTCTAAAAAGATTTCTAACGGATGGTAAATAATATATTGTTTACTATAACCTAGTCTGAAAACTATCATGAGCCAAGCAAAATTAGCCCCTACAATCGGCATAAGAAGATCATGCTTTCTGTGGGGTGGGATTACAAGGATATAGTCTACTTTGAACTACTTCCAAGAAACTCAACTATTGATTCAAATGCCTATTGTCATCAACCATCAAAATTGAACTGGCCAATTGCAAAAGCGTGATGTTCCATCGTGATAACGCCAGACCCCACACCTATTAGATAACCCGTCAACAGTTAATGGAGCTCAATTGGGAATTGATGCCACATCCACCCTATAGCCCTGACTCAGCAACACCAGACTATCATTTGTTTCGCTCCCTTCAAAAGCATTTGTATTGTAAAACTTTCGATTCTGATCAAGCTGTTAAAAGTGAGTTGGACCAGTTCTTCGCTTTTAAAAACCAAGGCTTCTTCGAGCGAGGAATTTTTCAACTTACCGAAAGATGGTAAAAATTCATCAATATATTATTGTTTATGTTTCTTGTTAATATAAATAAATTTACTTTGAAAGCATGAAAAAAGTGACATTAATTATCGAACAACCAATTTATACTGTAGATAGCTAAAGCCAAATTCAACGACATTGAAATAACATATTCATGCCAGTCGCTATATTCGATAGTCCATTTAAGCAATTAGCACAAAAAGAAGCAAAATTTTAACTTTTCGTATATTCACGATGTATTTGAAAATAGGTGCAGACTACATTTGTATATGCATTCTATTTATATGCATGTAGGAATTCAGCGTCCAATATTTTATTCAAAACAATATAAAATTTAGACATGAAAGAAAAATTTCATTATTCAGTGATTTCCAGGCGGCGACCTGTGGATGTGGGGATGGTTTTGTGTGGGTTCGGCGCTCAAGGACCACCTTCTTTACTGTATACCTAACGCCGAACGAATCGATATCATCTTTCCAAGCCAAGCTTCAGGCTTTGGAGGGCACTGTCTCGAGCGAAGACGGGAACGTGCTCGTTGGGGGAGACTTCAACGCAACGCGAAAGCAATCGCATGGGGCATGCCCCAAACAGATCCGCGGGGATAACGAGCCCTAGAAAAAGCAGCCAGGATGGTGCTCGTCGTACTAAACACCGGCAATACGCCAACCTTCCGCCATATTGGCTGTGAAGGAATCATACTGGATGTGACATTCGCCGCGGAGTCCTTAGTACAGAGGATATAAAACTGGAGAGTATTAGAGGACTACTCAGCAAGTGATCATCAGTACATTCTGCTTGAGACTAGCGATGTTGTCTCTTGACATGCGTGCTCCCGGGTTTCTAAAATTGGATGGAATATCGTAAGAATGGACGTCGAGAGGTTCGTCGAGATTCTCACAGCAGGTGCACCGCTGCAGGGAGCTTCGGAGGGACGGAAGAACTGGCAGCTCAAGACGTGATGAAATCAACTATGAGCATGATTACGACTGCTTGCAAAGCTTCTATGCCCTGTCAAAAATCCAGCACGGCAAGTCCCCCGTGTACTGGCGGTCAACTAAAATCGCTGAAAAGCAAAGGGAGTGTCACAAGCTTTGGTGTGAGGCTCAACGAGCACGGAGCCGTGACGAGGCAAGCAACCGTGCAGCAGTATATAAGTCGGCCAGGACATGCCTTTGCAAATTGATCAACAACAGCAAGACTCACTGCTGGCAAGACCTAGTAGACAATGTGAACAAAGATTCGTGGTTTGTTGGCTACAAGCTAGTTATGCGGAAGCTCGGTGCCCTATGGAAACCTTGTATACATGACGCTGAAAAGATAAACAAGATAGTGCGGGCACTCTCGCCCGCCCAGCCCGTCCATGTTGACGCTGTCCATGGTGAAAAAGCAGTCGAGTATCCACCCTTCACACAGCTGGAACTGGAAGAGGCAGTCCTTCCTTGAAAGCGAGGAAGGTTCCAGTTCTAGATGGTATTCCAGCTGATGTGTTGTGGCTTGTCTATCATCATTACGCTGACTTGCTGCTCAGCACATTCAACCTTAGCCTTCGGGACCGGGTATTTCCATTACGATGGAGGGTGGCGAGGCTCGTGCTGATCAGCAAGGGGAAAGGAAATCCCGAATTGCCATCTGCATATCCCCTGTTATGCATGCTTGAGACGGCTGGGAAAAAGCTAGAGAAACTCATCAAGAGAAGACTCAGTGACGCGATTCGTGCTGCTGGGGACCAATCTCCTCGGCAGTATGGCTGTAGAGCAGGACGTTCTACCATTGATGCAATTGAAGAGGTGGTCAGCGCAGTCCAAAAAGTAGAGGCGTATAGTCGCACCAAGCGACGGATCATCTTGTTGGTGACACTCGACGTCAGGAATGCCTTGAACTCCGCTAGATGGGTGAATATTCTGGTTACGCTGTAAAACCCTTTCCACGTTCCAGAATACCTAATGCGGCTTTTGAGGGACTAACTAAAGGACCGAAGTCTGTTCTATGACACGACACAAGGCCTAACGAAGGATGATTGTAACATCGGATTCTGCCTAGGGATCTATTCTTGGTCCGGACCTGTGGAACATGTCTTAAAACGGGCTACTGAGACTGGAGACGCCAGATGAATTGCACTTGGTCGGCTATGCGGATGATGTTGTGACTCTGGTCACTGGACGCAACGTTGAACAGGCGCAACTTTGGCTAGGTATGCTTATGCGCCGAGAGAGGGATTGGATGACTGCTCGTGGGTTCAGATCAGCACTGAAGAAAACCGAAGGGGTCATCTTGACAAAAAGGAGAATCCCTAGAGTGAGGATGATCAGTATTGGAGATATACGAATCGAATCGAAGCCATCGATGAAGTACCTGGGGCTACTAATCGACTCAAAGATGAGTTTCTCTGAGCAAACCACGGCAACGGCTGAGGAGGCTGCTTCGGGAGTATCGGCTCTGAGCCGACCTATGGCCAACACGGGGGACCCAGCCAATCAAGAAGACGCCTCTTGATGAGTGCTGTAGGGTCAGCGCTACTGTATGGAGCAGAGGTATGGGGCGACGCTCTTAGTAAGGAGATGAGCACTGAGGATTGCATCTTCGTATCCGACAGTCTCAGCGGTGAAAGTTATTGCAGGCATGATACTTGTCGCTCTCCTTGCTAGAGAGCGTCGAAACGAGGATGTGAGGGAGACGGTTGTCCGCGAAGAGAGACAGCACAAACTCAAAGATTGGCAGCTGTCTGTGGTGAATTGCACGAAGGGGAGGTGGACTGCGCGCCTCATCCCGGATGTGAGACCGTGGTTGAATCGAAGGCATGGTGAGACTGACTTCTATCTGACCCAGCTTTTGAGCGGACATGGGTGATTTCAGTCTTAGCTGAACAAGATTGGTAAGTCACGGTCCCCCGATTGTCGGTATTGCCCAGGAGAGGAAGACAATGTTTACCACATTTTTTTTTGCGTGCATAAAATGGGACAAGCTGCAAAGGGCCCTCTACAGGGAGATGGGAGAGCTCACCTCGGATAATACAGTCGCGGTGATGCTCGAATCGGTTGACAAATGGAATCAGCTGGCACATTATGTTCAGGTAGTCCTAAAAGATAAAAGGGACTTACAGTGGCTGGGGGTGTTGGGGCTGGGGGAACAATTTTCTGGCACTTCCTCTTCCCCTCCCTACTCGCGCTATAAGAGCGATCGCCTGGCTTGAAAGCGCTTCACGGCGTAACAAAACGAGACCTGGCCCGAAGTAATGTGTCAAACGGTTCCAGGCTAGGCTCTCATGTTGACAGGGGAGGTGTTTAGTGGGTAGTCCAGTTGCCTTCTTGTGAACATGGGAGTCCCACACTCTGTGCGTGAATGGGCATTTTCCTTCCTACCACAAAAAAAAATTGCATTGTCGTGGTGATGCTTGTATAAATTGACAGATGGAACCATGTGTCACATTATGTTTGGGTAGTCGTAAAGGTAAAAGGGGCTCACAGGAGCTGGTGATATTGGGGCTGGGTATCAGTAGCCTGACAGTAGCCTCTTCCGCTGGAGGAGGATTCCACAGCTTGGAGGCACCTCATGGCGGAGCGAAACGCGACTAGGGCCGAAGAAACGTGTCAAACGTTTCCAGGCTATGATCTCAGGGTAACAGGGGACTATCCAGTTACTCACAGGACTTAGAGCCCCACACTCAATACCGTAAAAGGCTTTTACCTCAAAACCACAAAGAACAAGTTGGGTAAACAGACCTACGCTCATGTCAGAAGGGTTTTGTATTCAATTTACAAAATGCAGTCACCAGATCGAATCAAATCAACAAACATGTCAAAGACGATTTTATTGGAGAAAATATGAAATTCGAGGATCAAACTATTATTAACAAAGTTGAACGAATTTCGACTTCTGAGGTTTTCAGTATTGTTATACTCATAAATATCTCCCTTGATAATTATTTCAGATGTCCATCCGCGACGGAGGAAACACATTTTTCATGTATTTCCCCCTGTGCCCCACTGAAGCAAAAACTGACAGTTTTACAACTGTTTTGAAAAGCTCCCATGAAAACTTTTATTTCATACTCATATCGGCTACGTTTGGCGAATTTTTTTTTCAGGGGCCACTCTCCTGTACTGTTATCATCGATTAATGGCCGATTTTTTCGAATCCTAGAATGGTTACAAAGCCCTTTTGCTAGGAGCTCTCTCCCTCCTCCTTGACTTGTTTCACTGACGAACATCAATTGTAGGTACTCATCTTCAGTCATTCATTAAATTGAATCTAGTGTTCAAAGCATGCACCTTAAACGTTGAAGTTGGGAAAAATAACTCAAAATTATTCAACCTTCGCATTTAAAACAGCCACTATTTTGTTTTACGATTACTGATACCACTAGCTGAACTGATTCTCAAAGATATACATACATGACACCTATCATTCCTGAAATTTTCATGCAAATCCTAGCAAAACTGTAGTGTCTGAGTCGGTAAAAAGCGCATGTTGTTCCAAAGCCATAGTAATAAATGCAGCGCATATTGTTCTAGAGTAATACAGGAAAACTCAAACCGCTATAACTTCAGGATCGATCAATCTTATAAATATACATCTACGTACTGAATTTCGTTGATTTTAAGGGTACCGTTAAGATTTTATTTAAGAAAACATAAAATCGATAAATCATACTATTACTAACAAATTTGAGTGAATTGACTTCTAACGTATTTGTTGTTGTTGTACTCACCAAGGCCTACTTTCCTGAATTCTCAAAATTTTCGGATCACAGGTGTCCAATCGCGAGGGGGGGGGGACACAAATTTTTCGTGTATTTCCCCTCCCTGTGCGCCCCTCGAAGCAAATTTTGCCAATCTAAGACCTGTTTTGAAAACTTCTCATCAAGACCTTTCATTTGATACCCATATCGGCTACCTTCAATGACATTTTTTTCGGGGGTTCACTCTCCTATATGGGGAGATCCCCCTTAAATACCATCAAATTTTTTTGTAAATGAAGTATGAAGAGATCACCACTTTACACATACATAGAAAATTTGATGTTTCTAGCTTAAGTAGTTTCCGAGAAAAACTGCTGTGACACACGGACGGACGGACGGGCGGATGGACAGACGGACGGACGGACAGACGGACAGACTGGTCGCGAAACTAGTAGGGTTTTGTAAAATTATTTTACAAAACCCTAAAAAATCAGAGTTCACTATGGATGTGAGTGTTCTATGTCTGAGCAAATAATAGTATTTTACGAATATAAAATTGGTGCTAGATGAATATAATGAGCAATGAGGCCCAGTCAACATTCGGCACAAGAATTTTTGAAATCTTTTGGCATTAATCTCGTAACATGCCATATTGAAACCATACGTCAAAATATCTAAAACTAACAAAGAGATAGTATTCAATTTTGATTGTAATTTTTTAAACGTTATAAAAATCTCCGTTAAACTCTTCGCATGTGTCATTAAATTAACAAAAAAATTGGCTTACACAGTACTATAATTAAAATTGAGGATTACCTTACATTTAACGATCACTAACACTAAAAGATTGCTTTACAATTTTAATTTATAGTTTGGAGCATGCACTGCATTTAAATAGATTTTCGTCAAAATCATTTTAGATCGAATTTAAATCTGCCAAGAACCACGGCTTCTTTATACGAGCTAAAACATCTGAAAATTTATGAAAACGAACAGCTGCCACAAACAATTCATAAAATTTGAACAACATTTGACCCTTTGATAAGGTATAAATATGGATTAGAGAAGTGCGTATACGAACACGAAATTTTTTATGTCCGTACATGGCAAGAGCCCCTGGACACAACAAAACGGTGGAGCGCGCCCGATGACTAGCCCATTTTATCCGAAAAGCCTTACATCATAGCGGGTGCTATACCCGGTCAGATTTAATAAAATGGGCTAATAACAGATACAAACAACGTGACATTGACAAACTTGTTACACAATGCAAACAAAAACATGAACGCCAACTGACTGAAACTCATAAGAATGACCAACATTGGATTTTGTTAACATACGTAAGCAAAGAGACATACAAACTATCAAACTGCATTCAAAACTAGCAATATCATTGGAAACAAACTCAAACCGAAAATGAATGATACTTCAATGCACGAGAACAGTGGCATATACCAATTGAAATGCAAGGACTGCAACATCGTATACATAGGAAGAACAACACGGAAACTAACGACAAGATACAAAGAGCACTAACGATGTATATAACAAGGCAGACTCCAATTATGTGACGCACGTACAAAATCACGCACACGAGACGGACGCCATGATAAACTCTATGACTATGCTACACAAACAAGGCAAAATACCGAGACTTGACATCCTACACAGGCTTGAAATATTTAAACATAGAAAATAAAAGACGGTAACATTAGCAGAAATTCCAGCAATAAAAAAACAAAAACGTGATATCCCTCCACCTAACTTAATTTAGTACCTGACCTAATTAACCCATCCTACAACGATATAAAGTCATTCCCTTCAACACATCCTTTAGACACTCAAGATGACTCAAAGCAGTCGAAATGCGTCTGGTCACTCAACAAAGTAAGGCCCGACGGTTTTCAAAGAAAAAAGTCTACCATAATATTAGATAACGTATAAATCCACACCTAAAAATATAAAACCTTCAAACTATACTTTTATATAATCAAATGATCAAATTTTGATTTTGAATGCGTTTGTTGCCCTTCAGCTCATAAAACCCTACATCCCATTTATTTCAGATTATTAGATTTGATAGTGTCAAACCACGAGGGAGCTTCCCAACTATTTCACATGTTTCGACTCTCTCCGAACTTTTCACCTTCATTTGCGGCATTTAACACTCGACCTTGAAAGTTTCAATGAAGACCTTTCATTTAATACCCAAACATCTGGTGAAAAAATTTCGAAAGGGTTAATTTCATATATGGAGGGAGCTTCGATAAAAACCTCATAAATTTTTCCTATAACAAAAAATTGAAGAAGTAATAGTTTTTAATCTATTCACAAGGTTTGATTAGTTTAGACTTTATGATTTCTGAGAAAAATGACTGTAACGTATGGACTAATAGACCAACACACAAGTCGCTAAACTAGGAGGGATCTATAAAATGATTTAAAAGGTTTCAATAAAATATTTAATTGCACAAAAAAAGAGATTTGTTGAATCAAAAAACAGCAAAGTCTCATCATAATGTTAATGTAGATTTCAAGACCAGAAGAAGCCGAGTTGACCAGAAGTACGCTTCTGAGAAGGGTTTTTTACTCGACCTATGAAATGCAGACAGTTACGTTACGTAACTAATGAACAAAATCAAGAAACACCTCTGTTATATGTACGAGTATTTTAAATAAAGTGTTAAAAGAAAAACATCCTCTACTCAGTAGTCTTCAGTAAAGCATATACAATTCCGTGCACTAGGTCTCAAAGATATTTAAGTTGTTGATCTCATTAAAAAATCCGTTCAATAATGTTGCGTCTGATTTGATCAAAAGCCCAAAAAGTGGAAAGTTGGACATTGTTATTTTTAGTATAATATATAAAAATTCAAATATCTATAGCTTCACTGAATGCAGTTAGATTCTGATGGAGCTTTCAGGGCCATTTTGTATTGAACCAAATTTCATTGCATATAAGGCTAGCCAATTTTACTTGGGAAATGTGAAATTTATTACTCCCTGCATTGCTAACAGAGTTGAGGGAATTTTGAGTTTTCAGGTGTTTAGTATTAGTGCACTCATAGAGAATCATCTCTGTGACCTTTGTCGGATTTCCGGATAACAAGTGGCTAGACGCGAGGGGTAATATGCATATTTTTCGAATATTTCCCCTCACCCTGCGCACTTCGAAGCCGGTAAGCTTTTTGATTGAAAATTTCTCATCAAGAACATTAATTTAAGACCCCATAGACCGCATATCACCACGTTAGGTACAAAAATTGTTTGAGGCTCAACGCCTATACAGAGCCTGTGAAAATTAGTTTGGTATCCAAACATTCAAGAAACCATTACATTGCATTTACTTACCAATATCTGTAACTACTATACTACAGTTACGGAAACAAATTGCCGTAATAGACGGACGGATGACAAGTCGTGATATCAGTTTAGTTTTGTTCCTTAATACAAAACCCTCAAAATTGTGTATGCTTAATTACACCTAAAAATGTATCCTCAGAGAACATAACTAATATCTAATTTCCTAATATTCTTTATCCATTCATAAAATGGTCGGAGAATTCTTCATAAGCTCGTTCAAATTTCATTGACCGTCTACAGTATGATTTGCCACAAGCATTCGCCATAAACAAAGCAACAAACACGTTTTACCCAAAAGCACTGCAGTATCCTTTTATACGTTCTTGCTATGTATGCACCAGAGTGCACCCTTATAGCAAAGGACTAACCTAGTTTCATGTTTTGTTTTAAATTTTTGTGAGTATTGCAACTGGCAGCCACAATGACTCAGGTCAAATATCCCCAAGATAAGTTAGACATATGATGCTCGTAGCACTTTGATTCGCCGCCATTTGAAAGGGGGGCGAAGTATCCACTTTATTGATTTTACTTTTGGCGTTAGGGATGAAATCGCTTCTCTCAACATTCAACACACCATGGAAACAATAAAGTCTGGTATTTGGTTTGAACTTTTCAAAAGTATAGCCACAATTTTATGAAACATTTTTGAAATCTATAAACGAAAACTTAATTGCGTGGTTCGAAAAATATTTTTCCGCAGGACAAATAAGCGGAAATAGTCTGGATCAAAGCTTTTCGGTTCGACGAAAGTTTAATAAATGGTTATCCTAACAATGTCTGTCATGGTTGGAATCGTTCAAAGTAAATAAAAGTTTAGTTGCAATTTCAGGTAACATTATAATAAGGGTACCGGAGCGCAATTTTGATAGCGTTCAATCCCGGTCGGTGTAAGGAATGATATTTGTGTGTCCTTGGTTTTTGAGAAGACAAAGCTTAAAGATTATAATTTTTCCTCAAGGAAACTTCCTTACACGAGTACATAAGTAGTTCTTGAGTTCAATTTGATTTGAGCGCGGTGGCGCCGATGGCTATTTCGCAAGTGTCGTCGATGGCCATTTCGCGTGTGCCGTATGCTAACCTGCCATCGATTCGAGAGAAAACCAAAAAAGTAGGAAAATTTTGGCGCCATGCGGGCTGAGTGGCACATCACCACCACCGCTCTCAAATCATGTGGTGACTTCGTAAACAACATTTTATATGGAAATTCTGTAAT
>OZ017738.1:313679864-313724864 GCA_963969285.1 Odontomyia ornata | reverse complement strand
GACGTCCGGGTTCCAAATCAAGAAATATTGCAACGAAACTTGCCTCGGTAGTTATTCAGATGATGGAGATACATGTTCCGTTTGCCGAAATTTAGTTGCTTTTGGTAAAGATGGTGAGAAAATTTGTGCACAAGAGTGCCCAGCCAATATGTACAAGCATATGAATCGACGATGTTTAACCAAAACGGAATGCACACAAATTGTTAGGCCACTTCGTAGCAATTTAGATCCTTTTCCTTACGGAGAATGTTTGTTGAATTGCAAGTCGGGATATGGAAAAGTAGGCAATACGTGTGTACCGTGTCACAACAAATGTGCAAAGCAATGCGATGGAAAGCAAATTCTTAGTGTACTTGATGCCGGAAGTTTGCGAGGATGTACTGTCATCAAAGAGAATCTAATGATCAATGTTCGTCAGGGTGGACCTCATTTAATTGAGGACTTGGAGAATGCATTGTCGTCGATTGAAGAGATTGGGAGCTACTTGAAAATTACAAGAACTTATTCAATTGTTTTTTTATCATTCTTCAGACGATTGCGTGTTATTCGGGGTGAATATTTGGCAAATTCGATATATGCTCTCTACGTTCTCGACAATCAAAATTTACAAAACTTATGGGGTTAAAATCAAAACGTTACAATCGATCGTGGGCTAATATTTTTCCATTACAATCCGAAACTATGCTACAATAAAATTGAAGCGCTTAAACCGTTCATCAAATAAAATAATGCATTTGATGTCGCTGAAGTAGCACGAGATTCAAACGGCAATCGGGTTGCATGTGACATCCAAGAATCAGAAATTTTAGAAGACTAACTATTTGAAACGGCTGCACTACTCAGTCGAGTTTGAAGATGAACGAGTTTTTCTTCGCTATCAATACTTCTATGTGGAGGCACCATTTCAAAATGTATCAATTTACGAAAATCGTCATGGTTGCGGATATGATTCATGAGATGTCGATGATGACAATAACAAGGACCACCGACATCTGTTTACGCACTTAAAACCTTACACCCAATATGCAGTGTACGTGAGAACCCCAACCATTGCAAGCAAAAAGAAAAGTGGACAAAGTAAAATTAATTACTTACGGCCATTACCTAGTACACCAGATCCCGTTCGCAATCTTGAGTACACCGTTCTGAATTACTCCAGCATAGAAATACGATGGATTGAGACCGCGAGAACCATAAAATGCCATTAAACGAAGTATTGGAAGCCAATGATGTTATCTGGAAAATGTTAAACAAGAGGAGCATATTCTAGGACCAAACTTGCGATGCGATCTACTTACGTGATTCCCGACTGATCGCCCAACACATCCCTGCGCGGACACAATTGCGGCGGACACAATCACTCGTATTACACTCGTGACGAACGTAAACATGCGCGCATGGAATTACAAGTAATATCACGACTGACAGTCCAAATCAAAACAATCGGTAAAGTTGTTACTGATAAAACAGTGCAGTACGCAAAAGGACGATGGCCACCAAGTTAAAAACTGGGTTTGCGCCTGAGATAAACGCTGCAAGGTTGAGCAGCCGTGATAAATGTTGTGGCCTTGAACTTGGGTTCCTGAACTCAAGTAAAAGAGCCGTTGGACCAAGTTAATAAAAGAGCCAGCGACCATGGAAACGGGCTCTTTTCGCACGGATTTCTGGGTAATGAAAGACGATCATCAAGGACAGGCAGCGTAACAATTTAATTTGGGAATAATAATTTGGGATTCAACAACGCTAATCTGGGATTCATCAACGCATAGGAAAAGAGGAGTAGATAAACCGCGCAAGACAGCTGAAGTGTGGAATTAAAACGAAAGATTGTGTGGAAAGCGAGGACTTCGTTCGTCGGCGGGGCCCCCAACGTAGAGTGAGTGATAAGATTTTATAAATTTATTTTTTTTATTGTCGATTGTGCATTGAATTAGTTGTGGAAGAATAATAATATTGCGTGAATTACTTGACTTGAGTTGATTTGTTCCATATAAAATTGTGTGTAGTGACTGTGTTACAGCAGTGCTTTTGCGCGTGGAGCCCGCAGTGTTGACCAAAAGCTGACCTTAGTCCAGAGTGTGCAAGGATCCTTCCGGCTAGGACTTCCAGCTGCGATAAGTCCCCTCAGGATTCTTTTTTGTGATTTTTCTTAGGCAGTGATATTCCTTGCGGGAGTTAGTGGTAGAAGGACGACCATTTCGGGGAGCCGTAAGCTCGCCAATTGGCTCCTGGGGGCAATTTTAGGGTTGGCGAGTGGCGCTACTTACCCCGTCTCCACGGGCTAGTCGGGACTCCAAGGCCCCAATCGTTTATGCGGCTTAGTACCAGCCTCATTTTTTAACGTAACAGACTGGCGCAGTTCGTCCACCACCACGGTTTATTCATAACAAATACCTTCTTCAAGAAGAACAAAAACAGGAAATGAATGTGGCAAGCACCTGATGGGATAACAAGAAACCAAATTGATTTGATACTTACCAAACACCAAAAACGGTCAAAGACGTCTCTGTAATTAACGGATGTAAGACGGGAAGCGACCATCGCCTGGTCAGAGCAAGAATCACCATCGACCTGAAGGCAGAAAGAAGCAAGCTGGTCAGGAAGCCGGCTATAACACTGAAAATATTAAGTGTAATATAGAGAGTTAGTAAGCCCTAATAAACAGTGAAATAAATGCACAAAACTGGGACACAAACCACCTGACCGAAGTCATTCTGAAAAGTGCCGAAATAGTAGGCGGACTTCGAGTAGACGATAGGCACCACAAACTGTCAAATGAGACATTATCAAACATCGAAAGGATTGAATAAACCTACCTACAAAATAATAAGGAAGATGATATCAGAGGATATCAAGAAGTATGACGAAAGACTGGTAGAAGGTGCCATTACAAATAACAGAAGCCTCAAGAAGGCAAAAAGAGCACTCCTCCATGGCAAAGAACAGGTGATAGCCCTATATCATGACAACATCCGACTCACAGATAGACAGGAAATAATTAAGGCAATCACTAACTTCTGCCGGAACCTGTATAAGGCTCCAGATAACTTGACTCCCAACTTAATAGCAACAACTGTTTTCTCTACAACCAACGATAATGCCCCAAATATCCTAGTGGAAGAGGTCGAGATGGCTATAATCTCCATGAAAAATGGTAAAGCGGCAGGTAACGACGGTACCACGGCTGAACTGCTCAAGTACGCAGGCAGAGAAACCTAGAAACTACTGGCACACTACACTGATTGCATTAACACCAGACCAGATTAGCACTATTCATCAATGGAATTGTGCTAATATAATACTGATTCACAAGAAAGGCAGCAAAGAAGACTTCAGGAACTACAGACCAATAAATTTATGATCGGTCTTCTACAAAGTATTAACGAAGATCATTAGCAACCGGATACAAACAGCCTTAGATGCCGAACAACCACGGGAGCAGGCTGGATTCAGAAGTGGATACAGGACTATAGATCATATCCACGCTATGGGAAGTCTTGAGTAGATACAAAGAATATGAGCAACCCCTAGCACTGGCCTTCATGGGCTTTGAGAAAGCCTTTGACTCAATCTTTCCTGATGCAATAATAAACGCATTAATAACACAAGGCATAGGCAAACCCTACGTGGAAGTTCTAGCTTACATCTACCGCAATGCCAGAGCAAAAGTCAAAGTACTAGAAGACACTCCAGAGTCTCCCACACAAAAAGGGGTAAGGCAGGGAGAAACCATATTGCCAAGGCTCTTCAACGCCACGTTAGAGGGTATTTTCCAAATCCTACATCGGGAAACTAAAGGATTGAACATCGATGGTGAACACCTCAATCACTCGAGATTCGCAGATGACATAGTCCTTAAAGCTACCAGCAAAGATGAATTACAAGAACTGCTGAATGAACTCAACACGGTTAGCGGAAAAGTAGGCTTGAAAATAAGCTTAAGCCAAACCAAAATCATGTTCAATGACTGCATAAGCACTCAAGGGCATACATAAGTGAACAACACAACACTAGAAATATTCGAAGAATATGTACACCTTGGTCAGTTCAAACACAAATCCGGCTCACTACTACCAGAAATCAATCGACGAAGAAAGATGACATGGAGTGCTTTCGGGAAGAACTCGATTATATTCAAGTATAAAATGAAGATGATCTTAAACTTGAAAAAGAAAACTTTCGATCAATGTATCCTACCAGTCCTGCTATACGGTAGATAAACATGGGCGCTGACAACAGGAACTACGAGGAAACTCCATGGAAAGATGTATGCTGGGCATTACACGAAGGGATCGCAAGAGACTATCGTGGATACGAGATAGGACCCAAGTAACAGACGTGATACAAAGAGCGAAATCATTGAAATGGCGATGGGCCGGTCACTTGGTGAGGATGGTGGGCGGCAGATGGACCACAAGAATAATGCAGTGGTACCCAAGAAGAATCAAACGATGCCCAACATTCGATCGGATTATGATATAAAGAAAATAGCCAGCACAGCCTGGATGAGAACAGCTGAAAACAGGAAGATATAGAAAGCAATGAGAAGTCAATGTGAAAAGAGGCTACACCCTAACTTAGGATTATGGTTGAACAAGCTGAATATGATGATGATGATATATATATAGCTATTTATATATATATATATATATATATATATATATATATATATATATATATATATATATTTATATATATATGTACATATATATACATATATATATGTATATAAAATTATGTATATATTATATACCCATGTGTATATATACATATACATACATATATATATATATGAGGTGTGTTACGTATATTCGAATTTCGATTTTTTTGTGGCGTTATGTTGGTACTCATGTCTGTCACTTATGCCGACAAGCTCGGCCATTTTGAATGTTCACTTGATTGGTGATAGCTGCTTTACTTGCACGTGTTTTCAATCGTCTTCGATTTTTACTTATCCAAAAAATGGATCAAAGAACGTGTATCAAATTTTGTGTGAAAAACGAAATTAAGTGCGCGGATGCATTCCGAATGTTGACTGTGGCATACGGAGAAGCTACCTTGGACCGAAGCAACGTTTATCGGTGGTACAAAATGTTTTTAGAAGGCCGAGAAGATGTGAACGACGAAGAGCGTGCCGGACGCCCGAGCACTTCAACAACAGACGAAAAAGTTAATGAAGTGGAGAAAATAGTATTGGCCAATCGTCGAATCACCGTTAGAGAAGTTGCTGAGGACCCGAACATATCGATCGGCTCGTGCCATTCGATTTTTATCAACGATTTGGGCATGAGACGGGTCGCCGCGAAATTCGTACCAAAATTGCTCAATTGCGACCAAAAACAGCAACGCATGAACATTGCTAATGAGATGTTAAACTCTGTCCGCGACGAGCCAAATTTGCTCCAGAGGGTCATAACTGGTGACGAATCGTGGGTTTATGGTTATGACGTGGAAACCAAAGCTCAATCATCTCAATGGAAGCTGCCGCATAAACCAAGACCGAAAAAAGCGCGCCAAGTTCGGTCGAATGTGAAAGTTTTGCTGACAGTTTTCTTCGATTGCAGGGGCGTGGTGCATCATGAGTTCTTGCCACAAGGAAGAACGGTCAAAAAGGAATATTACCTGCAAGTTATGCGCAATTTGCGCGAAGCAATCCGCCAGAAACGACCGGATTTGTGGGAGAACAAAAATTGGCTTTTGCACCACGATAACGCCCCTGCTCACACATCGATGCTTGTGCGCGACTTTATGGCCAAAAACAACACACTAATGATGCCGCAGCCACCGTATTCCCCAGATCTGGCCCCCTGTGACTTTTTCTTGTTTCCTAAACTGAAGAGGCCCATGAAAGGACGACGTTACGCTACGCTTGACGAGATAAAGCAGCCATCGAAGGAGGAGCTGAACAAGATTAAAAAAAATGATTTTTTGAAGTGCTTCGAAGATTGGAGAAACCGTTGGCACAAGTGTATAATATCTCATGGGGATTACTTTGAAGGGGACAAAATAGATATTCATGAATAAATAAACAATTTTTGAAAAAAAACAAAATTCGCGATATTTTTTGAACACACCTCGTATATATATATATATATATATATATATATATATATATATATATATATATATATATATATATATATATATATATATATATATATATCTATATATATATATATATATATGTTTGTATTTATGTGTATATATATATACATGCTATATATACCAATATATATATATATATATATATATATATATATATATATATATATATATATATATCTATCTATATATTGTTAGATGTACAAATGATTCTGCGAGCCACTGTCGCGATTGTTTTCACAACCATTAAGAATCTCATGATCAACAAAATGAATGTACTCGAAACCACAAGAACCCATCAAGCATAATCAACATCTGAAAGTGACGTCACAGCACCATTCATTAAGCTGCTCGAATATTCCAGGTAATTCGCCAATGTACGAAAAATGACTAGATAACCTATATAAAGGCGAGCTGAATTTTCGGGGGGGGGTCATTACAACCGCGATAGTAAAACTGTGATAGTGTGCAGGGCGAATTGGAAAGCGATATTGATTGAGTAATAGTAAAGTGATTTTCGTTGATAGAGAAGACAATTAAAGTAAAAATTTATAGACGAAGTGAAAAGTAAAATAGGTAAAATAGTGTAATCAGTTATTGTGCATTTTTAGTAAATAAACTCTATTAACTCAATTTAAAAGACGGTGGGTGTTCACTTTCCCGCAACATTAAAATTATTGGCACGAACCAGAACACGCGACAATATATATATATATATATATATATATATATATATATATATATATATATATATATATATATATATACAGGGTTCGTACGGTATTTGAGGACATGCATAAATGTGACTTAAACTTTGCGAATTTTTGGTTTATTTTTTTCCTTTTCAGATGAGAAATGGCGGCCTACAAAATCACTCAAGAAATGAAGAGATATGCTGTCATTGTCGCTATATGTGCGAAACATACACACTTAGAGATCTCTAAGTTTCTTAATTGCACCCGTTCATTCGTGCATAAGGTTTGCAGGTGAATTAGACGCATCAGGAGGCAATACAGAATCAGTTTCAAAACGCAAAAAGCACGAACAACGTTCTGACACTGTCCAATCTGTAGAATTTTTAGAGCAAGTGTAAGCGATCATAGACGAGCACCCTTCAATGAGGGTCCTTTATTATAATTTATATTGAATTTTAATTTAAAACACATAGTTTCAATTATATTTCACAAGGTTTATTACTTATCAGGTCAAGCTCACGGTTACGACTAAAAACTTAATTCAATTTTACAATGTATTAATAGTATGAAAGAGAAGGTATAGTAATGATAGTACAGTAAGTAAATGCAAAGAGAGGATATGATACATACATAGTATTTGATTGTATTCCAATACCCCCACTCAATAAAATACTTGGTTAATTATGACAACAATTCATAACTTTAGTTTTTTCTTTAGATAGACCTTTTGTTAGAATATCTGCTTTCATTTCATTAGTTGGAACAAAAATAATATTAATTACACCAGCTTCATTTAATTCTCGAATATAGTGATGTCTTATATCTATATGTTTTATTCGCTTATTTGTTGTGTTATTCTTTACCCTTGGCTATCAGAAAATACATCAATTGGCAATTTAACATAATTTTTCAAGTATAATTCATTTAATAAGCCTTTTAGAAATACAAGTTCTTTAGATGATTGGCTTAATGCCATGTACTCTGCTTCTGCACTGCTCAGCGCCACTGTCGGTTGCTTTTTCGTTTCCCAGCTAACTGGTCCATTAGCTAGCTCGAATAGGTAGCCAGTGTAAGAACTTCGGTCTGTTGAGTTGCTTCCCCAGTCCGCATCTGCATACCAAATAAGGGACTTTCCTGTTTTCAGGAAATATAAACCATGATTGGTTGTTCCCTTCAAAAACCTTAAAATTCATTTAGCTGCGTCGAAGTGCTCCTTGTGAGGCTTCTTATTAAACTGCGACAAGTAGCTTATGGTGTACATGATATCTGGCCTCGTGTAGATTCCCAAGTACATAAATGATCCTATCAATGATTGATATTCGCTTGATTTAATTCGATCACATCGATCACAGGATTCTGCTTTGCATTGCTGTAGCTGAAGATTTGTTTCAACGGGTGTTGAAACCTCCTTGCAGTTGGTCATATTATACTTTTCCAAAAGGGCTTTAATATAATTCACTTGTGTTACAGACACATTATTTTTATCGCGATTAATTTCAAGTCCAAGTATATATTTTAGTTCACCTTTATCATCAAGTTCAAATTCGCGTTTTAATTGATCTTTTACATTATTAATTTTATTTAAGTCTTTTGACAAAATAATTATGTCGTCCACACATACTGCTATTATTAGCAGTGAGTGAGCTTCATTTTTCTGAGCGCCTTATTAGTAGAGTTGTCCACGAAGACCTTCGGTATAAGTCTCACGTGATGCGCAGAGTATAGTTCATATCGGAACTAACACGGGAACAAAGAGTTCTCCGATCAAAACGTCTTTTAAACAAAATCAAACACCCTGAGGCGCCAAAAATGTGATGGTTTTTTCCGACCAAAAACAAATTTTGACCAAGATCAAAAGACCAATCGCAGAAATGACAGATGGCTATGTTCAAATTATACGAAGGTTCCTGTTCTTATGCACACAAAATTTCTAGCCCCTGTTATGGTTTTAGGTGTTGTCAGCAACGATGGACATGTTATGCCACGACACTTTTTTACTCAAGGACTTCGAGTGAACTCTGCTGCATACATCGAGGTTTTGGAGACGGTAGAAAAACCCTGGATAAACAATGTAAGCGGAGGTAGACCAAACATTTTTCAACAAGACTCTGCTCCTTCACATAAAGTGATGGCGACACAAGTTTAGATGGCCGAAAATTTGCATGAATCTATGGCCACCTAGCTCCCCAGACCTTAATCCTTTGGATTATTACGTATCGGGTGTACGTGGACGTGACACCAATAAGCATCTCCATAATACCACTTCTTCACTGAAGACTGCTTTTAATGCCGATATGGTCAATATGAATACGGAGCATTTGATTCGGGCATTTAATCGTTTCCAGACCCGGATCGAAGAGGTTATTGCTACAGATGGCGATTTTGCGATTTTATTGAATAACTTTATAGCCTTATATTAATTTAACGTTGTATAAAAAATCCCTGAATTTCATTAACATTCGTTAATAATACAAGCTAATTAATTTTACTCTCAAGTTGTCCTCAAATACCGTACGCACGCTGTGTATACATATATATATATATATATATATATATATATATATATATATATATATATATATACACATATATATAAATACGTATATATATATATATATATATATATATATATATATATATATATATTTATATATATATATATATATATATATATATATATATATATATATATATATATTTATATATATATATATAGATATATATATATATATATATGCCAATATATATGTATATATATATACATATATAGATATTATATATGTATAAAAAATTCCTGAATTTCATTTATATTTGTTAATAATACAAGCTAATTAATTTTACTCTTAAGTTGTCCTCAAATACCGTACGCTCGATGTGTATATATATATATATATATATATATATATATATATATATATATATATATATATATATATATATATATATATATATATATATATATATGCCAATATATATGTATATACTCGTATATATATAAATATATATATATATATATATATATATATATATATATATATATATATATATATAGATATATATATGTATATATATATATATATATATATATATATATATATATATATATATATATATATATGCGAATATATATGTTTATATATACATATATATTGTAGTAATCTAGGAGCTATGGCTCTAAAAGCAGCGCTGACACAGGCACACAGCACCAACTCAATTCAACAAGGAGTAACCATTCAGTCACCTTCCTCATCGCGACACTCGTTTTTTCTTCGCATGAAAAATAATTAAAGGGAAAAATTTCTTTTGTACTTAACACCCGGGAAACCAAATTCTAAAGCTGTTTTAATGTGTAGTGATTTTATTTCAATATCTTTTGAACATAATTTAACTAATTGCGGTGTAATGCGTTATGCAAATGCTTAGAACGAAACGGTTAACCCCTTAAATTATAGGAACGATAAAATCATTGTATCATTTAAACCCCACAAAATTTGTCAAATTTTACCCATTCCAACCATAATATTAATTAAAAATTGTTTTGTTTGTTGGTAATTAACGCGTGCCTGTCCTATTCTTTCGATTTATTTCCCCCTTAATTACGCCTAATAATTATAAACATACATTGCTTTCAATTGAAAACTTAATCGAATCTACACAAAAAAATAAACAATTTCGAATTTTAAAAATAACCGAAATGAGTGTGCATTATCACCACCGCATGTTCACACATAGATGGCACTTCTATTTCCATATGGTACGAGCGAGGTTATTGCGTTTGCCTCGAACATGTTTTCAGGGAACAGTTTCCCATAAACCGCTTCGTAGAGAAGACGGCATTCGATCAAGTGCCAACAGGGATCTGGTGAAGTGATTTGTGTGCTTGTGGTGATCATTTGAGAAGTATGTTTGAATGGTTGGCGAGGGAGACGTGCTAATAAAACGTTTGTGGCAGAGACATCTTCTACCATCCTGTGGATGCACAGCGGAAAAAAAAGAAGAAAAAAAAAAAAACTTCACCTATTGCTACTTTTTCTACGACAGTGCCTGTAAAAAAATGATAGCAGCTGCCAATATCGCCATGAGCCATCAGCATTAGGACCCGAAGTGTGGTGCAACAGGCGGTTGGAAGGCGAGGTGAAGATCTTCATATTACGGAGCGGCACATGTTGATTGGGAAACGGCGGGACCGTACTCCCTGTTTCTGGGAAAACACACCGTTTGTATGCAAAAAGGCGCATGGTGTATTCAAACATAGTCCAACCAAAAAGTGATAAATCAGCTGAAAAGTTAGATCCAGAAGAATTAGTCAAATCACTCAATCCATATATTGACCAACGGATTGCATATAAACGAAATATTATACATTAAAAGCAGTAGAAGAAGTAGCAGCGAGCCTTACCACGTTCGAAGACCATACGGTTCTGATATTCAAGGAAGTCTATATGTATTTACACTTTGATAGCTGAATTTTTAGATGATTTTATACACCCTTAAGATCTATTCTATGTCTTAATACTCGTGTGTTAATATTTGATATATGAACGCGATTCTTCACTACCAAAAATTCCAGGACTTGCTTACCTCCAAATCGTCAACGAGCGCTCGTCGTCGAGGGAAAGGTACTGTAAGTACCCTCTTAACATTTTTATAATTATATATTTATTTAATTAAAAAAAAAAAAAATATATCAAATATATATAAAGATTAATATTTATTCCACATAGCAAATTATATTGAATATATATAAAAATTAATATTTATTCCACATAGCAAATTATATTGAATATATATAAAAATTTAATTTATTGAATGATCAAAATGAAAATGTAATAGGACGACAATCGTCCTCCCAATGCATCCGTCTATTTAGAAAAAAAAAAAAGGAAGAATCGTCGTATAAAATCGTTTTTTTTTTAAAGGAAATAATGATTAATTTCGTATAAATCCATGTAAAAAGTTTTGAAACATAATGTATGAAGGGTGAAAGAGTGGCATCTACAAGAGCTAACCACAATAATTGTAATAATACAGGAAATTGGAGTAAAATGAATTTTCTTCTAATGTTAATCCTCTTTTAATATCAATTTCCCTCTTTCGATGGTTAAATGCCTTTCAATATGGTGTTGTAAATTGCTGTGCTGATTGCCATAGAAAAATCATACTGTGGAGATATATCAATTTCATTACATTGGCGTTGTTCGAATAAAAACAAAATGATGAATTAAACTGGAAGAATCGGTCTTTTCCCTTCCGGTCTTTTTCCAATCGGGTATAGGACCCGGTACGGTGGCAGGCTTCCACCCCAAAATATGAGCCAGCCGCCGGGTACAGAGTAATTTCTTCTTTTGTTTCAGGAGACTTTATGGGTTGAGTGGCCCAAGCCAAGTGCCTTTTTATGGCATAAAGTTATGAAATTCAATTGTATAATTCTATGACATAAATTGGTCACCGGGGTACTCCCCTTCTGATGGGAAAGTTCATATAATTCAAGTTGTATGAGTTTTCCACTCAGAAGAGGAATACCTGGCCACTTCAACAGTTTAACATTGGATTTATTCCGGTTGGGTGGGCATGAAGGGGCTCCACCACCACCCGGTTGCCCCTCTTTCATTTGTGGGCCCTGAATGTATTTGGGTAAGGACGAGGTCACCCCCAAATTAGTCTTTCTTGTCAGGTTGCACTTGTTCTCGCAACAAGTCGTAATTCCTTCGTGGAGGTTATCTACAGATTTGCGACTTCGGTCGTCCTCTTGATCTCTGCAAGCAATTCGTGAATGCGAAATGTTTTGTAGTGAGTCCTCGTGCCGGGGAAACGAACCCGCCCCACGACACCGCAATGCTAGCCTGCCAGCGCATTCACGCGTCTCCGGACGAGGGCATTCTCGGCAGGAATCAACACCTTCCTCTGCCGAGGCAGCAGAACATCGCTGCGGTCCTTCACGGACTTATTGAACATCATTATTCACTACAAATGGCGCCCAACGTGGGGCCCGAAAAGCCCGGCTGTATCATCAGTCGTGAGCACGAGACAGTCCATCGTCTCTAGGTGTCCCCACTAGGTGTTAGAATTATTGGCGGGTAGATAACTCCCGAGGGTTTTTGCACTGATCGTGCCCCAGCAGCCTAATAACTTTCGAACGTGTGTTGTCTATGGACATCAATATCGTTTGGTCCTTCTTTTGATTTATACTTTGGTGGCTTACCCCATTGTGTAGCTAGTAAGGCCAAATGATATTAGAGTCCCTTTTTGTGTTCGGAAGTTATTATCCCAACATCTATTTTGCGGAGGATTCTGATCCGCTCCCCAAACCAGCGGTGCCTAAGTGTCTTAAATTACATGGATTTTGATTTCATGTGATTGGCTGATTAGCTAATCCATGACTATCCATGACAAGACACGCGCTGCTTGTGGATTAGAATCCCACCCTGGGCTGACAAGTTGTAACTTGAGAAGTTTGCTAATGAGGGATCACTTCTGAACCCTGATTTTCATGGTGCCACAAGAGAGTGTCCCTGAAACGTTTTGGAAGGATTGTGCCATGGTGTCCATACTTGGGAGGATGGACGGAAGGGAAAGACCGGTTATTATTTTTTTTTTGATAGTTCAATCACCACTTAAATTTTTTCATACATTTTTTTTTTGTGAGGTTCTGAGATAGTTCGCCACTGACGGCCACATAAGAATTTTAGTAACTTTTTCTCACCTTTTCTTCATTATTGTCATTATTCATATAGCTAGTCTTATACACCCATATTCTTCATTATTTATTTATCTAGGTATTTAATTAGGAAAACCATTTGGATTTAAAATGCCTACAAAAAGAACTCCCGAAAGGAGAAAGTTGCGGTCGGATGCCGGACCAGCTCTATTGTGTTCCATCTGTCACGAGGACATGGACGAAACTACAAGCCAGAGGTTGCAGTGCGGACACAGGCTACATCAGCTGTGTTTGGCACAACTGCGGCAAACCTCATCCACGTGCCCGCTCTGTCGTCAGCCTTTGGAAATCGCACAGCCAGCAACAGAACGACCTCAGTCCTCCAGTGCAAGTGGAGCTGTCCCCAAAAGCGGACCCCTTCCATCCACGACAAGGAGTGCACGAGACGATGACTACAGGGCTGAAGCAGTTCCGCCTGCCGAGGAAGCGAGTCCACCGGTGGCTGTGGAAACCACAGTTCTAAGAGATCTAATGGCGCTCGTACAGGACATGTCCACCCGGCTAGCCTCTCTAGAGAGCCAGAGAGAGAACCCCGCACCATCCCGGCCAAGAACTCCTCCTATGTGGGACTCGGACCCAAATCCGTGGGATTTCCCAGTAGACTCGCGGCGTGATCCTGAACGGATCCGGCCAGGTACAGCCATGAATCCGTTGGCTCCAGTTTACCGGCCCCGATTGAGCCAAGCACCGCCACCAAATCAGGCTCCCGTGATTCCGCCGGACCAACGCTTCCATCCACACGACATGTATCGGCTGAAGCCGACACAGATCCCCAGCATCATCCAGGGATGGAATCTACATTTCAGTGGGGAACCCAACACGATAACGGTAGAGGTTTTCATAAGTCGGGTGGAGTCACTGATTGAGCAGATGCTAGCAGGAGACCGCACAGCGCTCGCAGGGTACTTGCCTATGCTGCTTAGGGGAGCAGCCCTGGAGACATATTGGAGAATACATTCAGCTCCACCATCCATACGCTGGTCACGGCTGAAGGAGGTACTCCGCATGGAATACCCTACGGTCGACATGGACGAATTAGTCCTGGATAAGATGAATGCTAGATGGCAGCGTCCGGACGAGTCCTTCCATAAATATCGAGCCGATATCCTTCGGTTGAATGACCAGCTGTCCGAGCCATTGTCTTCTACCCAAATTCTGCGCCTGCTAAAGCGAAATCTAAGACCGGAGATTCGTCGGCATATCGTGAACTCCGATCCACAGAGTATGGAGGCCCTGCTGAGAAATGTGCGTCGCATAGAAGGGTTTGAGGAAGACCTACGGGACCGGCCATACTTACTAACCAGGACGGGTCCTCGACGAGGAATCGCGGAATTGGCCCCAGATTATACCACCCTAGATCTGGAGGATGATTTGGACCCAGACCAGCTTGCTGTAGCAGCAGTGGGAAGTCTTACGACCTGCTGGAATTGTCACCAAACCGGACACCGGTTTATTTCATGCCGCGCAGAACGTAAGGTTTTCTGCTACGGTTGCGGCAAGCCGGACACTTACTTCCCGGACTGTTCTGAATGTGCCGCACGAAAAAACGGCCAAAAGAGTACCCGACCACCTCAGCGGTACTCGAAACCCCAGCAGTAGCTCCTCAATCAGTGGCTCACCCCAACCAACCTGACGTTAACCCACCAGCCATGACCATTACGACTGCGGATGTTCACTCTCCTCCGGAGACCTCACCAACGACAATATTAAAACGACCATCGCAGTCACTGCCAGAAGAACCGCGGCAGCCTCAAGTACGCACTCTAAAACCTTATCATGTTAGACTGCAGGAATATCGGGTGGCTCGAGAGCGAATATTTGCTTCCGAAGTCGTCACTTCCCGTTCGTGCACGACAAAATGGTCAACCCGTCGTTGGCGGAATTTCCGCAAGAGAGTGCGCACCTGCCGTCGAACCTTACACTCTTGTAACATCTCGGAGGTTGCTGAGAATGAGATCAGACCCTATCATCCAATTAAAGTGTTGGGCGAGACCGTGTTTGCATTGATCGACACGGGTGCCAGTATCAGTTGTCTTGCCTCGAGCTTTGGCTCGAAGGTGCTCCAAGAATATCCGAACTTGATTAAATCCTGGCGCACTGAAATCAGTACAGCTGATGGCACCAAACACCCTATACGAGGTAAACTAACCACACCCGTGACATTCAGGGGTCAGACGAAGGATATTACGTTCTACATTATTCCGTCTTTGACTCAGAATGTATACCTTGGTGTCGATTTCGTCCTTCGCTTTGGACTGGCCTCCGATTTATTCACCGATTTGTCTTTAAAAACCAGAAATGTCAACGAAATCACTTCTACTTCCGATAGGCATGACCTGACGCCTAACCAACGGCAACGCCTGGAAGCATCCATTGCTGCTTTCCCATCTTACGCTACCCAAGGCCTTGGCCGCACCACCCTAGTCTCACACGCCATCGACGTTGGCGATAGTAAACCGATTAAACAGAGACACTACGCCATCTCGCCAGCCATGGAGAAATTGGTGTATGCGGAATTAGATAGGATGCTCGAGTTGGGGGTCATAGAAGAGTCCCAAAGCGCCTGGTCATCACCGGTAACCTTGGTGGTGAAGCCAGGTAAAGTCCGCCTCTGTCTTGATGCCCGTAAGGTAAACGCGGTTACCATCAAGGACGCGTACCCTCTTCCACTCATCAATGGAATACTAGGGAGACTACCGAAGGCCAATTATATCACCAGTCTCGACCTAAAAGACGCCTTCTGGCAAATTCCACTCGATGAGGGGTCAAGGGACAAGACCGCCTTCACAGTGCCTGGACGACCATTATATCAGTTCGTCACAATGCCCTTTGGCCTGTGTAACGCGCCGCAAACGATGACTCGGTTGATGGACAAGGTCATCCCACCTCACCTAAAACACCAAGTGTTCGTGTACCTTGATGATCTGTTACTCATCACGGAAACGTTCGATCAACACCTCCTACTCCTACAAGAAGTAGCCCTGCACATCAGTAAGACGACTCACCATCAACGTACAGAAAAGTAAGTTTGTCATGAAAGAAGTCCGATACCTAGGTCATGTCATAGGACATGGCACTATCAAAACGGATCCAGACAAAACTCGTGCGATTGATGAGTTCCCCTTACCAAAAACTGTGAAGCAGCTACGACGTTTCCTTGGTGTGTGCGGTTGGTACCGAAGGTTTGTTCGGAATTATGCAACAGTCTCAGCGCCCCTGTCAGACATGTTGCGGAAGGGGAAGTTCGTTTGGACCGAACTCAGCCGAAAGGCATTTGAAGAGCTTAAACAAGCCCTCACATCAGCTCCTGTCTTGCACAGCCCCGACTTCACAAAGCCCTTCTCCATTCATTGTGACGCAAGTCAACATGGAGTAGGAGCCGTGCTGGTGCAATTGACCGACGAAGGAGAGGAAGCTCCCATCGCCTTCATGTCCAATAAGCTAAATTCGGCCCAAAGAAACTATACTGTTTCCGAGCAAGAATGTTTGGCAGCGGTAATGGCTGTGAAGAAATTTCGAGCTTATATCGAGGGCCACCAATTCGAGATCATCACGGACCACGCGTCACTACAATGGTTGATGAACCAGGCAGATTTAAGTGGACGCCTAGCCAGATGGGCTCTTAAACTGCAAGGGTTCAAGTTCTCCATCAAACATCGGAAAGGAACCCAGAACATCGTACCCGACACTCTCTCACGGATGTTTTCCCCAGAGGGAGCCGAATTAACAATAACTGACGAGGACCCCATCGAAATAGATTTGGACAGCCCACATTTCGAATCAGATAGCTACAAAGAGTTGAGGCAAACCATAGCGAGCCAACAAACACAGCTGCCTGATTTGAAGGTAATAGACGGCTATGTGTATAGACGAAATGAATACGCCACTGGTGATCCATGGCAGGAAGAAGAGTCTTGGAAACTCTGGGTACCGGAGGAAATGACACAACATCTGATCTTCCGCGCACATGACCATCCTTTAAGTGCCCACGGAGGTTACGGTCGGACACTACGGCGACTCAAGAAATACTTCTTTTGGCCTAAAATGGCATCCCAGGTCAAAGACTACGTGAGCGCCTGTGAGACCTGTAAAGGCACCAAAGCGCCCAACCAGCCTCTTCGACCTCCTATGGGTCAACTCAACGTTCCAGAACGCGTGTTCCAGCGTCTATACATCGATCTACTCGGTCCATATCCTCGGTCTTCAATGGGACACATCGGAGCTATAGTCGTTCTAGATCAGCTCTCAAAATTCCCAATGGTGGAACCTATCCGTAAGTTTACATCTCCATCGATCGTGAAATTCTTAGAGAACCGGGTATTTCATGTGTTCGGTGTTCCAGAGAGTGTGTACTCAGATAATGGAGTACAGTTCCGGTCTCGGCAGTTTAAGAGCCTACTTGAGCAGTATGGCGTTGAACATCAACTGACGCCCATATACTCTCCTCAGTCCAACGCATCAGAACGTTTGAAGCGCACCCTATTGGCTGCGATCCGTTCCTACGTTCACCCATCTCAAAAGGATTGGGATCGTCGATTGTCTGCCATCACATGCGCCCTGCGATCCTCGTATCATTCTGTCACCGGTGTCGCCCCTTACTTTGCCGCCTTTGGACAGCACATGATTTGCCACGGTAAATCATACCGACTGTTACGGCAATTAAAGTGTTTGGGAGACCCCGTCGTTGCGCTGGAGCCCCACGAACGTCTAGGAGACCTCCGCCAACAAATCGGACGGAAGATTAAGGCCGCAGGTAGTGCAAATGAAGCGCAGTACAATCTCCGGTCACGATCTGCTAATTTCAAAGAAGGAGATGAAGTTTTCCGGCGAAACTTCCGCCAAAGTGACGCCGCGGGGCATTACAACGCCAAGCTGGACAGGCGATTCCTGAAAAGCCGCATAAAGAAGGTAATGGGACCTAACCGTTACTTGATAACGGATCCATCGGGAAAAGAAGTGGGAATATACCACGCGAAAGACCTGCGTCGATAGATAATTAGTCACGTCTGTTTGTCCGTCCGCATATATTTTCAACAAACGCACAAGGGTTATATATTTCCGGGCAAACATCAACATAAGTCAGTCCGTCCGTCTGTCAATTGTGTTTTTCTTTTATTGTCCGTCATCTCTAGTCCCGACGCCGAAGCCAACCCATGATGCACAGAAATATCCTTCAGCTCCTTTTTCGCAATCCGCATTGCCTTGGGATCACGAGAAAATTAGCTGCCCTGTAGTAATCTAGGAGCTATGGCTCTAAAAGCAGCGCTGACACAGGCACACAGCACCAACTCAATTCAACAAGGAGTAACCATTCAGTCACCTTCCTCATCGCGACACTCGTTTTTTCTTCGCATGAAAAATAATTAAAGGGAAAAATTTCTTTTGTACTTAACACCCGGGAAACCAAATTCTAAAGCTGTTTTAATGTGTAGTGATTTTATTTCAATATCTTTTGAACATAATTTAACTAATTGCGGTGTAATGCGTTATGCAAATGCTTAGAACGAAACGGTTAACCCCTTAAATTATAGGAACGATAAAATCATTGTATCATTTAAACCCCACAAAATTTGTCAAATTTTACCCATTCCAACCATAATATTAATTAAAAATTGTTTTGTTTGTTGGTAATTAACGCGTGCCTGTCCTATTCTTTCGATTTATTTCCCCCTTAATTACGCCTAATAATTATAAACATACATTGCTTTCAATTGAAAACTTAATCGAATCTACACAAAAAAATAAACAATTTCGAATTTTAAAAATAACCGAAATGAGTGTGCATTATCACCACCGCATGTTCACACATAGATGGCACTTCTATTTCCATATGGTACGAGCGAGGTTATTGCGTTTGCCTCGAACATGTTTTCAGGGAACAGTTTCCCATAAACCGCTTCGTAGAGAAGACGGCATTCGATCAAGTGCCAACAGGGATCTGGTGAAGTGATTTGTGTGCTTGTGGTGATCATTTGAGAAGTATGTTTGAATGGTTGGCGAGGGAGACGTGCTAATAAAACGTTTGTGGCAGAGACATCTTCTACCATCCTGTGGATGCACAGCGGAAAAAAAAGAAGAAAAAAAAAAAAAAACTTCACCTATTGCTACTTTTTCTACGACAGTGCCTGTAAAAAAATGATAGCAGCTGCCAATATCGCCATGAGCCATCAGCATTAGGACCCGAAGTGTGGTGCAACAGGCGGTTGGAAGGCGAGGTGAAGATCTTCATATTACGGAGCGGCACATGTTGATTGGGAAACGGCGGGACCGTACTCCCTGTTTCTGGGAAAACACACCGTTTGTATGCAAAAAGGCGCATGGTGTATTCAAACATAGTCCAACCAAAAAGTGATAAATCAGCTGAAAAGTTAGATCCAGAAGAATTAGTCAAATCACTCAATCCATATATTGACCAACGGATTGCATATAAACGAAATATTATACATTAAAAGCAGTAGAAGAAGTAGCAGCGAGCCTTACCACGTTCGAAGACCATACGGTTCTGATATTCAAGGAAGTCTATATGTATTTACACTTTGATAGCTGAATTTTTAGATGATTTTATACACCCTTAAGATCTATTCTATGTCTTAATACTCGTGTGTTAATATTTGATATATGAACGCGATTCTTCACTACCAAAAATTCCAGGACTTGCTTACCTCCAAATCGTCAACGAGCGCTCGTCGTCGAGGGAAAGGTACTGTAAGTACCCTCTTAACATTTTTATAATTATATATTTATTTAATTAAAAAAAAAAAAAATATATCAAATATATATAAAGATTAATATTTATTCCACATAGCAAATTATATTGAATATATATAAAAATTAATATTTATTCCACATAGCAAATTATATTGAATATATATAAAAATTTAATTTATTGAATGATCAAAATGAAAATGTAATAGGACGACAATCGTCCTCCCAATGCATCCGTCTATTTAGAAAAAAAAAAAGGAAGAATCGTCGTATAAAATCGTTTTTTTTTTAAAGGAAATAATGATTAATTTCGTATAAATCCATGTAAAAAGTTTTGAAACATAATGTATGAAGGGTGAAAGAGTGGCATCTACAAGAGCTAACCACAATAATTGTAATAATACAGGAAATTGGAGTAAAATGAATTTTCTTCTAATGTTAATCCTCTTTTAATATCAATTTCCCTCTTTCGATGGTTAAATGCCTTTCAATATGGTGTTGTAAATTGCTGTGCTGATTGCCATAGAAAAATCATACTGTGGAGATATATCAATTTCATTACATTGGCGTTGTTCGAATAAAAACAAAATGATGAATTAAACTGGAAGAATCGGTCTTTTCCCTTCCGGTCTTTTTCCAATCGGGTATAGGACCCGGTACGGTGGCAGGCTTCCACCCCAAAATATGAGCCAGCCGCCGGGTACAGAGTAATTTCTTCTTTTGTTTCAGGAGACTTTATGGGTTGAGTGGCCCAAGCCAAGTGCCTTTTTATGGCATAAAGTTATGCAATTCAATTGTATAATTCTATGACATAAATTGGTCACCGGGGTACTCCCCTTCTGATGGGAAAGTTCATATAATTCAAGTTGTATGAGTTTTCCACTCAGAAGAGGAATACCTGGCCACTTCAACAGTTTAACATTGGATTTATTCCGGTTGGGTGGGCATGAAGGGGCTCCACCACCACCCGGTTGCCCCTCTTTCATTTGTGGGCCCTGAATGTATTTGGGTAAGGACGAGGTCACCCCCAAATTAGTCTTTCTTGTCAGGTTGCACTTGTTCTCGCAACAAGTCGTAATTCCTTCGTGGAGGTTATCTACAGATTTGCGACTTCGGTCGTCCTCTTGATCTCTGCAAGCAATTCGTGAATGCGAAATGTTTTGTAGTGAGTCCTCGTGCCGGGGAAACGAACCCGCCCCACGACACCGCAATGCTAGCCTGCCAGCGCATTCACGCGTCTCCGGACGAGGGCATTCTCGGCAGGAATCAACACCTTCCTCTGCCGAGGCAGCAGAACATCGCTGCGGTCCTTCACGGACTTATTGAACATCTTTATTCACTACAATATATTATAGATATATATACATATATATATTATAGATATATATATATATATATATATATATATATATATATATATATATATATATATATATATATAGATATTATACATATAACATATATATCTATATTTATCTACATACATATACATATAAATATATATATATAGTATATAAAGCTATATATATATATATATATATATATATATACATATATATATATATATATACGCGTGCATATATATATATATATATATATATATATATATATATATATATATATATATATATATATATATGTTGAATGGTACATCAAGTTTGATATCATAGGGTCTGAGTAGCCAATCTACTGGTCACAAACGTGGAATCAGGATCTCACCAAAATGATTTCTCAATAAGTCCATTGTTTCTCTCGCGTTATGCGATGTTAGCGTTCTCACAGAAGCTGATTTTTGTTATACAGCCAAACAATTTGAATAAGTTGTTGCAGTGTGTGTGTATCCATAATAATTTGACCAGCAATACTGAATAAAAATTATACTACAGTTTGACAGGGGTCATGCTGGATTTGTCAAAAAGACTTATTTAAAATCAAAACTCATAATGAATCACACTATATATATATATATATATATATATATATATATATATATATATATATATATATATATATATATATATATATATATATTTATATATGTATATATATATATATATATATATATATATATATTCATATATATATACATATACATATATATATATATATATATATATATATATATATATATATATCTATATGTATATATATATATGTTTATATATATATATATATATATATATGTATATATATATATATATATAATTATATATATATATATATATTTTTATGCATATATATATATATATATATATATATATATATATATATATATATATATATATATATATATATATCAATACATATCTATATATATATATATACATATATATATATATATATATATATATATATATATATATATATATATATTGATATATAAGTATATGTATATATATATATATATATATATATATATATATATATATATATATATAGTATATATATGCATTGGTGTGTGTGGTCTAGTGGTTAGAGCATGAACGCGTAAGTCGAAGGTCCCAGGTTCAAATCTCGTTGGGAGCAACGTGATTTAGTTCAGGGGATTTTTCGGACAGACTACGAGTGTTCACTTAGTGGTGATATGTACTGATTTAATCAGATCATATTATATCTGAGCAAGCACACGGGAGCGTGGTACTGACCAAACCAACTTCGGAAAAAATCATTACGGTCATGAAAATGAGATACTCTAACTATCTCTAAGCGAAGGTCCGAGAGGGGCTGTAGTGCTACAAAGAAGAAGAAGATATATATATATATATATATATATATATATATATATATATATATATATATATATATATATATTTATATTTATATATATATACATATAATATAATAGATGATTCCCTTCCAAATCGTTCAATTATTTCAATTTATTGCCAGAATGTTCGTGGTTTAAGAACCAAACTTGAGGACTTATTACTCATGTCACAATTAACTATTGATTGAAACGTGGTCAAACAAAAATATTTCAAATACGGAAATATTACCAGATTACTTAGTCTACCGATGCGACCGTGACCTTAACGACACTAATTAATTTGATGGTGGGGGAGTCTTGGTTGCAGTCTGCAAAACCTTTAATAGTTTATTTTGCGTAGACTTCAAACTGCTTGTGCTGTTGAGTGTGTAATTATTAAAATCTCTCTTCCTCATAACTCTTCTTTATTAATTTCCTCTATGTATATTCCCTGCAATTCTCCCTTAACTATGTACGAAACCTTCTTCGATGAGCTTTCTGCCTATCTTCTTGCTCCTCATCCACATTTTAAAATTATAATTTGTGGGGACTTCAACCTACTGGCGGTTGAATGGGATCCTTTAACAACACCTGGCATTTCCTCAACAAATAATTCTTCCTTGTTTCTTTCTTTCCCTATATTCTTTTTCACAGTTCAACCATATCCGTAATCCTAATGGTCGCCTTTTGGACCTGGTCTTGTCAAATGTTCAAACTGGATGTCTATCAATAGCTCCTGTTCTACATCCGTATATTCAACCTGATCTCCATCACCCACCTTTGTCTCTAGCACTAACTGTTGGTACCCTAAAACCTCAAAGAATTGCCTCAGTTTATCGCTACAACTTCTTTGGAGCAAATTGTGAGGCAATTAAAACCAATCTGGACTCGGTCAACTAGTGCACCTTTTTGACTTGACTTGACTGTGATAGTGCTCCGAACTAATTTCACGGCTACCTTAACAATCTGATTGCTCATTATAGTCCACTGCCAGCTCCTCGCAAAGCTAAAATGAAGCCTTGTCTTACTCGAAGAGTTATTTGTGCCTTAAAAGCCAAAGACAGTTGGCATAGGCACTATAAGTTAACCGCAAACGATGAGGCCAAACAGAATTTTTATAGACTGCGGCTATGAAAAATTAGTTCAGCAGTTTAGAGAATTTCCTCCGGAAAAATAACGCTAAGCCCTTTTGGTCCTAAATCCAATCTTTTAAATCTTCCTTTGACATCCCGCATACTGTTAAATGGAATAACACTGAAGCCTCCTCCCCACAGGATATTTCCAACTTATTTGCCGAATATTTTTCCTCTACTTTTTCTCTTATGATACACTACACTCCCCCATAAACTCAACTTAAACTTATCCAGCATCAATTACATCCTACTCCACTAATCTTTCTGAAGAATCACTCTTTAACTTTCTCGATCCAAATGTTAGTTCTGACCCCGATGGATTTCCAAATATATTTGTAAAATCACTTTATTCCTCTTCCTTTTATTCAATCTTAGCTTTAGTACTGGCACCTTTCCTACGTACAGGAAAGATGCGAATGTTGCTCCTATCTTTAAAAACGGCGACCCATCAACTGCCTCAAACTATAGTCCCATATCACTCCTCTCCTGTTTCTCTAAGCTGCTGGAATGACTTGTGGACAACAGGTTTCTTGATTCATTGAGTTCAATTGTCATACTACTGCAACATGGATTCTTGAAGGGTCGTTCAAGTTCCTCAAACTTGGCTGAGTTTGTAGATTATATTGCAAGAGCTCTAGGTAAACAGCTTCAAGTTGATGCAATATTCAGGGACTTTTCTAAAGTTTTCGACTACGTAAACCATGTTCTTCTCTGTCAAAAGTTAGCTTTGCTCCGCATATCCGGTTCCCTACATTCTTGGATTTCATCCTATTTATTCTCTCGACAGTATTGACCGTAACGTACTGTACCAAGTAATACTTTGCTTTGGCATCTCAGACTAATTGGTCCGTCTTACTAAAATGACAATGACGTCGACGACCTCCGAAGTCCGCATCAATAACCAACTCACCGATGCCTTTGACACAAATATCGGACAAAAGCAGGGAGATAGGCTGGTCCCATTGCTATTCAATTTAGCTCTGGAGTACGTCATTAAAAAGGTACCTGTCGATACACGAGGTACATTACTATTCAAGTCGAGCCAAGTAATAGCCTATGCAGACGACATCAAATTTTGTCACGGTCATTAACAACTGCCAAAGAACTCTTCCTGAAACTCGACAGCGAAACTAGTAGGGCTACAAGTCAACGAAAATAAAACAAAGCTCATGACGCAGTCGAGGAAAAATACCTCAAATACACAAAATATCGCACTTGGTGAATACAGTATCGAAAATGTTAGCGAATTTGTGTATTTAGGTGCCAAGATAACGAAAAAGGGCAATGAAAGAGACAAAGTACGCCAAAGATTACAACTCGCAAATAAAATATTTTATTCAGTATTGACAATCCTGAAGACCAGCTGCATACACAGGAAAACAAAGCTCCAAGTATATAAATCTGTGATAAGACCTGTGTTATGCTATGGGTGTGAAACATGGACGGTGACCCAAGTATCCGCAAACATATTAAATGCATTTGAACGATAGGCCCTGAGGCGAGTAATTGGAGCGAAGGTTGACGGGGACCAATGGCGAAATTCGATACAACCATGAGCTGTATGAAATTTTTGATAAACCGGTGGTCTCAACAATTGTAATGCTGCGGAAGCTGCAATGAGCTGGACACATGAATCGTTTGGATGAACAACGCATACCGAAAAAGGTATTCATTGGGAGAACTGAAGGTCGGAGACCAGTGGGGAAACCAAGACTCGGCCGGCGAAGACAATTCATCGCTGCTCGGACTTCGAAACTGGAGGACACGGTCAATAGACCGAGACAGTTGGAGGCGCTTTTTGCAGGAAGCGAAGGCCCGAGAGGGGCTGTAGTGCTAAAAAGAAGAAGAAGAATCCTCTCGTTCATGGCATGATAATCCCTATGGCAGAATCTCCTTCCCATTCAATCCTACATCTGGCGTCCCTCAAGGATCAATCCTTAGACCTCTTTTTTTCTTACTGTTCATCAATGATCTTTACTCTGTAATTTCCTCTTCTTGTCTCCTGTATGCTGATGATTTCAAGGTATTTCAGATAATTATTTCCCTTGAAGATTGTCAGCAACTCCAAATTGACCTTTTTAACCTCTATAACTGATGTAATGTAAACTCTCTTCGCATCAATGTTTCGAAATGTTTTAAAATGACGTTTATTTTGAAAATTGTTCTTTGAACTTACAATTACACCCTATGTAATGTTTTCTCCCCTCTGCAGGCTCATCCAAAGATCTTGGTGTAATATTCGATCACAAGCTTAAATTCGATGTCCATATTATTAACTTAATCACCAAAGCATCAAAAGTTTCTGGTGTTATTAAGCAGCATTTGCACAAGTTTGCTAATATTCCTACGGCTGCTTGCTTGTTCACAAGTCTTGTCCGACTGCTCCTAGAGTGCTGCTCAGTAGTGTGGTTTCCTAGACATTTATATCTTGTGAACTCACTAGAAGCTGTTCAGCGTATGTTTACTCGCATTTTGTTCTTCAAATTCAACTTAATATATGAGTCTTATGAGTGTTTTTAGGGTTTTGTAAAATAGTTTTACAAAACCCTTCTTAAATCGCGTACTGTCTGTCCGTCTGTCCGTCTGTCTGTCCGTCCGTCCGTCGTCCGTCCGTCCGTCCGTCCGTGTGTCACAGCAGTTTTTCTCGGAAACTACTTAAGCTAGAAGCATCAAATTTTGTATGTAGGTGTAAACTGGTGCTCTCTTCAAAACTCAATTACGAAAAAATTTTATAAGGTATTTAAGGGGGGTCTCCCCATATAGGGGAGTGACCCCCCAAAAAAAAAATTTCATTGAAGGTAGCCGATATGGGTATCAAATGAAAGGTCTTGATGAGAAGTTTTCAAAACAGGTCTTAGTTTGGCAAAGTTTGCTTCGAGGGGCGCACAGGGAGGGGAAATACACGAAAAATTTGTGTCCCCCCCCCTCGCGATTGGACACCTGTGATCCGAAAAATCTGAAAAAAATCGGGAATGTAGGCCTTGGTGAGTACAACAACAACAAATACGTGAGAAGTCGAAATTCACTCAACTTTGTTAGTAACAGTATGATTTATCGATTTTATGTTTTCTTGAATAAAATCTTTAGGGTACCCTTAAATTCAATGAAATTCAGTACACAGATGACTATTTATAAGATTGATTTACCCTGCAAGTTTCATAAAGATTGAATCATATTTAGCGAAGTTATAGCGGCTTGAATTTTCCTGTATTACTATGGAACAATATGCCCTGCATGTATTACTATGGCAACATATAGCTATGGAACAATATGCGCTTTTTACCGACTCAGCCACTACAGTTTTGCTAGGATTTGTATGAAAATTTCAGGAATGATAGGTGTCATGTATATCTTTGAGAATCGGTTCAGCTAGTGGTATCAGTAATCGTAAAACAAAATGGTGGCTGTTTTAAATGCGAAGATTGAATAATTTTGAGTTATTTTTTCCCAACTTCAACGTTCAAGGTCCATGCTTTGAACACTTGATTCAATTTAATGAATGACTGAAGATGAGTACCTACAATTATTACTCATAAGTGAAACAAGCCAAGGAGGCGGGAGAGAGCTCCTAGTAAAAGGGCTTTGTAACAACTCTAGGATTCGCAAAAATGGCCATGAATCGATGATAACAGTACAGGAGAGTGGCCCCTGAAAAAAAAAATTCATCAAACGTAGCCGATATGAGTATGAAATGAAAGTTTTCATGGGAGCTTTTCAAAACAGTTCTTAAACTGTCAGTGGGGCACAGGGGGGAAATACATGAAAAATGTGGTTTCCTCCCTCACGAATGGACATCTGAAATAATTATCAAGGGAGATATTTATGAGTATAACAATAACAAAAACCTCAAAAGTCGAAATTCGTTCAACTTTGCTAATAATAGTATGATCTTCGAATTTCATATTTTCTCCAATAAAATCGTCATTGACATGCTTCTTGACTTTATTCAATCTGGTGACTGCATTTTGAAAATTGAATACAAAACCCTTCTGACATGAGCGTAGGTCTGTTTACCCAACTTTTTTATCTATACTTCGTCTCCCTTCTCTGTCGTCCCGTAAAACTTTCTTAGATCAATGTTTCCTTTATAAGTTGTACCACCAACAAATTGCTTCCACTCTTAGCGAAGACTTGCACTACAGATATGCGCGTCCTAGTCGAATACTAATTATTCTTACCTTTTTCTGCTTGATTTTGCTGTATAAATGTGTCTTACTTTAAACGATATCTAATTGTCTGTCTATTTTGTAATTGGATTTGTGTCCACAAAATGGATTTAAATAAACAAATATATATATATATATATATATATATATATATATATATATATATATATATATATATATATATATATATGCATATATATGTAATCCATACATCTATTTCCATATTATATATACATATATATATATATATATATATATATATATATATATATATATATATATTTATGCATGTAGATATATATATATAAACACATATATATATATTTATATATATATATATATATATATATATATATATATGTATGTATATATATATATATATATAAATATATATATATATATATATAAACATATGTATATATATATATATATATATATATATATATATATATATATATATATATATATATATATATATATATATATATATATATATATAATATATTGGGTTGTTCGATATTTCATATTGTGAACTGCATATTTCAGGTAGTAGTGATTGCGTGGTTTATACGCGGGCGGTCCCAAGAGTACCCGACCCAGCAAAGAAAACAGTGAAAAAATTGCGAAAATGTTTTTTATTTTTCAATATATTCTCGTTTTAGCTCGATACACTTTTTCCAACGATGTTCGATAGCTTCAATACCCGGTTTATAGTAGGAATCGTCAAGCTCCTCAAAATAGCTATTAACCGAATCGGGTGCGTGAGGAAGCAATTCGAACTTCAACTCGCACGTGCGGACTGGTGCGTTGTCGTTATGAAACAACACCACCGTTGATTGTTTTTGATTTTTTGAGATAATAAATATTATGCCACGCGCATCCCAAAAAACGGATGCCATGACTTTGCCAACAGACTGTACTGTCTTTGCTTTCTTTGGAGCCGGTTCTCCCATTTCAGTCCACTGCTTTGACTGCTCCTTGGTCTCAGGTGTAAAATGATGGGCTTTTGTTTCGTCCATGGTTATGAATCGACGCAAAAACTCGGCTTTATTGCAGCGAAACATTGTCAAACACTCGATGGGAATATCCTCACGCTACTGTTTGTGCTCTATTGTGAGCAAACGCGGCATCCATCTTACGCACAGCTTTCTCATGTCCAAATTTTCGGTCAAAATGCGATGCACAGCACTTTTTGAAATGTCTGCCATGTCGGCTATCTCGCGCACTTTTAGTTGACTCTCATCCAATACCATTTTGTGGATTTTTTCACATTTTCTGACATAGTGACCTCACTTGGTCGACCACTGCGGTGTTCATCTTGGCAGCGCATACGACCTGGCTTAAACTCAGTTACCTATTATGTGATCGTTGTAAACGAAGGAGCAGACTTTCTCAGAGGCGAATCCAACTTGGCTATAATATAGGTTGGACTTAGACCTTTCAAATGAACGTTTGGTATCACATAACGATGCCCGATTTTTTCCATATTTGTAAATTCACTGAGAGCGTCCACTTTGGATGTCTGTAAAAAAATAATAATAAGCGTACCGTTATGAGTTTTTCACTTAAGCTTGTTGAAAGGTGGTATTGTCAATCGCATGTAAATATATGGTTTTAGACCATCTTCAGTCAAAAACTGAGGATCGTAAGTAAACAACAGGTTAGTTAAAAATAAATTTGAAATTATTATTATTTTACTCCCAAAAGGGCAAAAATGCGGCGCAAGCTCAAAAAAATCGCGTGAAGGTTATGGTGAGGATCGCCTTACTGAACGTCAGTGTCAGAGTTGGTTTGTTCGCTTTTCTTCTGGAAACTTTAATGTGCAAGATTTGCCACATACAGGTCGTCGAACCACTACTGACGATAACAAAATAAAGGCGTCAATAGAAATTAACCAGCGTATGACACCTAGAGATATAGCATATTGAATTTAACTGTTCACTTACACTTACAACAGTTTTGTTGAATAAACAAACTGGATGTTTGGGTTCCTCACGAATTAAAAGAAATCCACTTTACCAAATGCATTAAAAAATGCGATGCTTCGCTAAATTGTAACCAAAACAACTTATTTTTAAAAAGAATCATAACAAGTGATGAAAAATGAATTATTTACGATCAAAAAGTCCAAAAACTATCATGGGCCAAGCAAGATAACCCCCAATCCAAAGCCAATTTTCACCAAAAGAAGATTATGCTTTCTGTGCGGTGGGTTACAAAGGTATAGTCTACTTTGAGTTGCTTCCAGTACACAAAACTATGAATTTGAATGTCCATTATCGTTAACGATCGAAATTTAATGAATTAATTAAGAAAAAATGCCCTAAACTGGCCAATCGCAGAAGCGTGAATGTCCCATCATAAAAACGTCAGACCTCACACCTCTTTGATAGCCAGTCATAAATGAATGAAGCTCAATATGAACTGATGCCACATCTCTCCTATAGCCCTAACTTAGCACCATCAGACTATAATTTGTTTTGCTCTCTTCAAAACCATTTGAATGGTAAAACTTTGGATTCCGATCAGGCTGTCAAAAATGAGTTGGGCCAGTTCTTCGCTTTTAAAAACCAATGCTTCTTTGAATGTAAAATGGTTCAAGTTATCAAAAGTTGGTTAAAAATCATCCAATAAAATGATCGATATATCATTAATTAATGTTTTTTGTTAATATAAATAAATTTACTTTGTAAAACATGAAAAAAACGACATTAATCATCGAACAACCCAATACTCGTATATACAAAAACATATATACTAGTATATATGCATACAAGTATGTAGTATACAGGATATGACGATATTTGTGACCACAGCAAAGGTTGCAATTTTCACCAATTTCCAGAAAAGATGTATTGGGTATGTATCTTGGTTAATATTAGTCAAGTCGGCAGAGAAAACCGAAATGGTGGCCATTTTAGACGAAGTTTCTTGATTTCCGTTTTGACCACAAGTATAGCTCCGATTTAGACAAAATTTGGAAGAGGGTTTCTAAACTAATCTCGAAATGCTCATCATAAAAAATCAAACGTAGAACTCAAATGCCAAAAAACACCCATAAATTTTTATTGCAGTTGTGACCAAACCTCTCAATCGATGTTAATGAAAACTGGATAAAAATTCTGAGTATCTAGAAAACGATTAAAACAAATTTTGAAATCAGCTATCGAACTTTAAAATCGTGGCTATCAAAATTTCTTCTAAAAGTCACAATTTCAATTTGATTTGTATGAAAGTCAACATTAGGGAGGAAAGTGATAATATCTAAAAATTGCGTTCTTTGGGTAATTTAAAAACGGCAGATTTTTGGATTTGTAATGACACTGAAATCCTCAATTTTTGAATTTAGCTGTCAAAATTCGGTAATAAATAAACAAGTTGAAAATAAAATTTAATATTTTGTGATTGTATATAGACTTTTTCGTTAAGGACATAACAAATTTATCTATTGATAAAACACAGAAATATCTCAGAAATTGAGTTCGAATTTATTGTGGCATTTTGGTCATATGACCACCACGAGACCATTTAAACGATCGATTCTTTGGACCCAATGTTCCACCACTCTGGCACACATTTCGATCGGAACGTTGGCAATTTCACGTTGGAAGTTGTCTGTGAGCTCGTTCAAAATTGCTAGCTTGTTTGCATAGACCAGTGACTTGTTATAGCTACATAACAAGAAATCCAATGGTGTTTAATAGCATGAACGAGGCGGTCATTCGACCGAACCATTTCTCGAGATAACACGTTCTCCAAACTGACCTTTAAATAAATCAATTGCGAGACGTACTGTGTGGCTAGTGAAACCGCTTTGTTGAAAGTGTATGTCAATTTCATCCAATTCTACCCACAAATAATCTTCCAACATAACACGATAGCGCTCTCAATTGACGGTAATATGACGGTTGTTTTCTTCCACGAAAAAATACGGCCCAATCACACTTCTTGCATGAAAACCACACCAAACAGTAATTTTTTGCGGATGCAATGGTATCTCAAGAAACACATGTGGGTTTGTTGCCGACCAATAATGCATATTTTGCTTATTCACAAAGGGGTTGAGCCTGAAGATGATTTTTCGATGAAATTCTTCATTTCCTTCAAGCTTTGCAAGAGCTCAATTGGAGAAGTTTCGGCATTTTGGATAATCAAGCAGCTTTAACTCTTGAGTCAATTTGGTCTGGTTACCATGTAGGCCAATATTTTTTTCGCAAAATACGCTACAGGTCATTTGAGCGATGTCCAGTTCTTGAGAACGACGTGAAATCGGCTGTGAGTTTTACGACCTCTTTTTGACACCAAAATGCCAAATAGTAAACATTTGAACTTAAAATTATACACTATAGCATGCACAACCTGTCGGGTTGGACAATTATTATGGCCGAAAATTGAAGGAAGCGCTCTTAAAATTGCGACCTCTGATTCAGAATCTCGGTAGTAGTTTTTAATAATTTCCTAGGGCTAATGGTTCGTAAATTTTACCATGATAAAAATGTTGACTTTGTTATAAGCAATATTTTAAGCAGGAGCATACGGCTATATGCTCAATCAATATGAAATATAATTTATGAGTGGATAAGGTGAGGAGAAATACTCTAGATAATTTTTTTATGTTGTTATGTTTACCGATAAGTGAATTAAACTGATTTAAAAAAACTCTTTAGAACTGAAAAATTAAATTAAGAAATAAAAACATTATTTAATTTGTCCACAGTGTGCCTAATTTAGCTTGCTAAATATTGACTTTAGCATTTTTAGCTGGAATTAAAGTTTTTTAAAATGGATTGGACAAGTGAAAGTAGCAGGAGAGCTCTCCTGCCAGAGGGGTTCTGTAAAATAATTAGAAAGTCGAACAACGTCTTCTGAACATCAAAACTTGATTCATACAAATACATATTTCATGAATTGAGCTTAGAAAACTCATATATAGTTATTATGTATTTTAATTTAAATTATTTTATTTTCAGACTATTGCCCTCAATGTTTGAGTAGTCATGATAACATATCAATAATACGAAATATTTCTAAAATTTTCATTAAAATCTTTACACACCTGCAATATTTGGGTCCTTTGCGAACGTATGTTTACACAGTATCACTGTAATTGTAGTTGTGATTGATTAATTTACAACCGTCTTTAACATAGCTATCCTTGATTGGACTTTTATAAAATATTCAGGAAGCATTAATTTTTATTTAAGGGTTACCTTTCGATTTTATAGGTGAAAATGTAAAATGTACTATTATTAACAAATTCAGTGTAGCTTTGACGTCTGATGTATATTTTGCCCTTGTACTCATATAGACCTTCTTTTGTGATTTTTTCAGATTTGTCCCAAAAGATGTCTAATCGCAAGGGAGAAACATACAGTTTTTGTATATTTCCCCTCACCCTTGAACATAAATCTTTCTAGATTATGACCCATTTTGACAAGTTATCATCAAGACTTTTCACTTGATGCACATATTGGCTACTTCCTGTAAACATTTTTTCAAGCGTCGCCATAGCGGGGGTGAATACCTTAAAATATGTTTCCTACTTCAATTTTTTAGAATGCACTTTTTACCTACGTACAACATTTCATCACTCTAGCTTATATGGTTTACGAGGAAACTTGCTGTTACAAACGGACGGACGGACAGACAGGTCCCGATTTTAGTAGGTTATGGTAAAATCATTTTAAAATATCCTGTAAAGAAATTTATTAACATAAATTACAGCAGATTTCATATTGATCCATTTAATGTTTACCACTTGCAAAGCCACGCTCAAAGCAATCATTTTCTTGGAAAGCCGAGAAAAATTCATTAACTTACCTCCCTAAAGCCCACCTCTTTATATGTTTGCTGAATCAAGCACGTACTGATGAGATCGTAGATGTTCTATGGCAAGATAATCATGTTCATACAATCGACACTATAGAAATGTACGCCACATATATTTTCACATCCTCGTGGCAAGTTAATTAAGTCGATTCCAAAGGGAGTAAGACTTATTGGATGTCAACAAATAAACTTCTTAGGAATGTGCTTCTTCGCTTTTCTTGTCAGATCATAAACAGCGGAGAACCCCAAAGAATGCGGTTTTCTTAACTGACACTCTGTGTAATATTTACTTGCAACAACTTGTATTCATGTAGATAAGTACTGGATTTTATTGCAAAGAAATAGTTGATATTATTTTAGCACGGAAACATACTGTTCTTCTCTCTAGAGTTTAATCAAATGTAAATAAAATAATTAATATAACAGACAAAATGCCTAGCTGGAATGTGTGAAGTTTATCTTTAATCAGAGAGCCTAGCACTCACTTGGTTTAACACTTTCTGGGATTTTCACTTCAAGTCAGACAAACAGTTCAAGACGTATGCTTAGGACTGAATTCATAGATTAGGTCTATTGATAGTATCATATTCTCAGTCAGATTCAAAGGACTCAGCAGTATTGAGGTTAAAATATACTTAATTGATGTCTATATATATATATATATATATATATATATATATATATATATATATATATATATATATATATATATATATATATATATATATATATATATGTATGTATGTATGTATACATACATATATATATATATACTTATATATATATATATATATATATATATATATTTATTTATATATATATATATATATATATATATATATATATATATATATATATATATATATATATGTTTGTTCTTGTTAGATAATTTGTTTCTGTTTATAAGAATAAACTTTTCTTTCTATAATTAGAAAGATATTTTACTATGTATTGAATAATATTTTATTATAAATTCAAACAATACAACGAACTGAATAAACTAAATTATATTTATTAATTGATTTTCTCAATACAATATTTGAGAAAGAACTGAATTCGTTGAATGAACTGAACTTACTGAATTTACTTCATTAATTTACAATCTATATATACAATTCCAAAAACAATATAGGTAACTAGATTTACATTATTTGTTTAATGTGTCAAAAGTAAAGTATTTTTATGTAAAGTATATTTTATGAATGGAATGAATATTTTTGAGTTATTTTGAATTAAATATAATATAACCGCCACAGAGCTTTCCCCCTAGTGAAATATTTATATTTCGCAATAAAAGGAAAACTACTTATGTCGGGTTAGTTAACTGTTACTGATTAATTTTTTCTAATTTTGATGTAAAATTATTCTTTGAGACTTGTTGGAACGTTTGCCATTCATAAATATCTTGTTAAAAATCTTGTTTTATTTTTACTGATGTCAAACGATACTTTTTTAGGGTTTTGTAAAATAATTTTACAAAACCCTACTAAAATCGCGTCCTGTCTGTCCGTCTGTCCGTCCGCCCGTCCGTCCGTGTGTCACAGCACTTTTTCTCGCAAACTACTTAAGCTAGAAACATCAAATTTTGTATGTAGGTGTAAAGTGGTGTTCTCTTCAAAGTTCCACTACAAAAAAATTTTATAAGGTATGAAAGGGGGGGAGTGACCCCCCGAAAAAAAAATTTCATTGAAAGTAGCCGATATGGGTATCAAATGAAAGGTCTTGATGAAAACTTTTCAAAACAGGTCTTAGTTTGGCTAAGTTCGCTTCGAGGGGCGCACAGAGACGGGAAATACACGAAAAATTTGTTTCCCCCCCCCCCCTCGCGATTGGACACCTGTGATCCGAAAAATCTGAAAAAAATCACGAATGGCCTACATTCGTGAAATCACGAATGTAGGCCATGGTGAGTACAACAACAACAAATACGTTAGAAGTCGCAATTCACTCAACTTTGTTAGTAATAGTATGATTTATCGATTTTATGTTTTCTTGAATAAAATCTCAAAGGAACCCTTCAATCCAATGAAATTCAGTACGTGAATGTCTATTAATAAGATTGATCTATCCTGAAAGTTTCATAAAGATTGAATCATATTTAGCGAAGTTATAACGGTTTGAATTTTCCTGTATTACTATGGAACAATATGCGCTGCATTTATTACTTACATATGGCTATGGAACAACATGCGCTTTTTACCGACTCAGACACTACAGTTTTGCTAGGATTTGCATGAAAATTTCAGGAATGATAGGTGTCATGTAAATCTTTGAGAATCGGTTCAGCTAGTGGTATCAGTAATCGTAAAACAAAATAGTGGCTGTTTTAAATGCGAAGATTGAATAATTTTGAGTTATTTTTTCCCAACTTCAACGTTTAAGGTGCATGCTTTGTACACTTGATTCAATTTAATGAATGACTGAAGATGAGTACCTACAATTAATGATTATAAGTGAAACAAGTCAAGGAGGCGGGAGAGAGCTCCTAGCAAAAGGGCTTTGTAACCATTCTAGGATTCGAAAAAATTGGCCATGAATCGATGATAACATTACAGGAGAATAGCCCCTGAAAAAAAATTCATCAAACGTAGCCGATATGAGTATTCATGGGAGCATTTTAAAACATTTCTTAAACTCTCAGTTTTTGCTTCAGTGGGGGCACAGGTGGAAATACATGAAAAATGTGTTTCCTCCCTCACGAATGGACATCTGAAATAATTATCAAGGGAGATATTTATGAGTATAATAATAACAAAAACCTAAGAAGTCGAAATTCGTTCAACTGTGTTAATAATAGTATGATCTTCGTATTTCATATTTTCTCCAATAAAATCGTCTTTGACATGTATCTTGATTTGATTCGATCTAGTGACTGCATTTTGTAAATAGAACACAAAACCCTTCTGACATGAGCGTAGGTCTGTTTACCCAACTTGTTGGTCTCTATGTTTCCATTATTTTTTATTACTTTTTTCTTAATTGCGGAAAAAACAAGGATTTAATCGATCTACCGAAATATTACACGCTTTGTTATTAATCTCAATAGTGAAATATTTTTCTTTTCTTTGCAATATCTTAAAGGGACCTTGGTATGGTGGTTTAAGCGATGGACGAACCGAATCTAAACTCTGAATAATTTTTGTGTTATTATTACCATGATTTGTAGCCGGAATAGGTTTGAGAATAGACATAGCAGTTTTCAGATCTTTAACAAAATCGTTTTGTATTTGTTTATCAAATGATGGAATGGAAAAATCACCCGGAATTTTGATATTTTCTCCATAAAGTAGCTCTGGTGGAGAAGTATTAAGATCTTCTTTGATTGCTGTTCTCAAACCTAACATCACAAAAGGTAAGCTCTTGGTCAATGAAGGATTATTATGTGTCATAATGGCCGCCTTGAGCGTACGATGCCATCTTTCGATCATACCGTTAGCTTGAGGATGATAAACTGTAGTACGGTTGCGCTTAAAACCTAGAGTCCTTGCTAGTTCGCCAAATAGTTGTGATTCAAATTGTTTACCTTGATCAGTAACTATGGTTTCAGGAACGTGCAATCCAAACACGGCATAAAGCTTCCGCAGGAAATTGAGCTGTTATATTTGTCATAGGAATGGCTTCTGGCCAACTTGAAAATCGGTCAATATTTGTCAAGCAATACGTGAAACCTTGTGAATAAGGAAGCGGTCCGGTAATATCCATATAAATTGCTTTGAAGCGTGTAGATAACAATGGAAATGTCTTAATTTCACTTTTATTATGCCTTGAAATTTTGCAACGTTGACAATCTAAACAACTTCAAGTCCTTATTTAATGAAGGCCAAAAATATTTGCTTGCAATAATGCGACGTGTAGTTCGTATACCAGGATGTGCTAAATTGTGAAAACTTGCTCACGAAATTTTTCTGGAATGTAAGGCCTGATAGTTTTATCAGAAACTTCACAAAAAACTTCAATATCTGAATTTGGCAAATTAATTTGACTGAACTTAAATTTCGAATTTGTTCTCAAGTTTGTCAAACATTCATCTACAATTTGTGCTTCTGAAATGGCTTTGAAATCTTTTGTACTAGGAATTTCTATTTGAGAAATCCTAGAAACAGAATCAGCAACTACATTCGCTTTGCCAGAAATATGTCGAAAGTCTGTAGTAAACTCACTAATAAATGTTAGTAGACGTAGCTGCCTTGGAGAAGCTTTAGCTGGGTTTTGCCGAAATGAATATATTAACGGCTTGTGATCTGTGAGCAGCGTGAAAGAACGACCTTCAATGTAAAATATAAAATATTTTACTGCTTGATAAGCCGCCAACAATTCACGGTCATAAGTACTATAATTTTTTTGAGTTTGATTGAGTTTCTTAGAGAAGAAACCTAAGGGTTGCCAATCATCATTCATGCGTTGTTGGAGTGCTGCACCAATGGCAATATCTGAAGCAGCGACAAAAATTGCTAAAGTAACATCCATGTTAGGAAAAGCTAATACTGCTGCTTTGAACAATTGTTGTTTTGAAAAATTAAAAGATTCAATAGCTTCTGGAGTCCAATTAATTTTACTTTTGTCTGACTTTTTAGCTCTTATTAAATAACTGTTAAGTAATGCATGATGTTGAGCTGCATTGTGCAAGAAACGACAAAAAAAAATTTATCATGCCTAAAAATCGTCTAAGTTCTGAAATAGTCTCAGGTAATTTGAATTGAAGAATATCTTGACACTTGTCTCGAGCTGGAATGCCTTCAGACGAAATGAAATGACCAAGAAATTTTATCTCAGTCTGTAAAAATTTACATTTGTTAATGGTAATTATAAGACCATGTTCTTGTAATCTTTCAAAAATAATTTCCAAATGAGCTAAATGCTTAGAAACTGATTTAGATGCAATCAAGATGTCAAGATATACAAAACAAAAATTTATTATTAAATTTTATTTAATAAATCGCTGGAAAGTTTGCGCAGCATTGCATAGTCCAAAGATCATTCGGGTAAACTCAAAAAGTCCAAACGGTGTGCATATAGCTGTTTTTGGAATATCTTCAGGTTCAACTGGAATTTGATGGTATGCCTTGGTAAGATCTAAAGTTGAAAATGTTTTGCGATCAGTCAGAAAATGAGTAATATCCTGAATATTAGGAACTGGATAGCGATCTGGAACAGTTATGGCATTTAAACGTCTGTAGTCTCCACAAGGATGCCATTCGCCATTACTTTTTTTTTACCATGTGTAATGGTGAGGACCATTTGCTGTCTGAAGGACGGCAGATGCCTTGTTCCAGAAGAAAATTAAATTATTTTTTAGCTGACTCTAATCTGTCCGGAGCTAAACGTCTAAGTTTGGACATGATTGAAAATACAGAAGTAACAATTTTATGTTTAATATTATGTACTGGAACTTTAGTGAAATCAGATTTTAAGATAATCGACTTGAATTTAATTAATAATTCTTTAACATAAGAATCAACATCCGATTGAACGTGAATGGATAAATTTGAATAATCTTCCTTAGAAATAGAAGTTGTTGATTTAAGATTGGTAACTGTGTCAATTAAAGCTTTATTAGCTACATCTACTAAAAGACCGAAATGACCAAAGAAATCTGCTCCTATAATGGGACGTGTAATGTCGGCAATTATAAAGTGCCATGAAAAATCTCTTCTAAGTCCCAAATTTAATGTAATAATATTCTGCCATATGTATCAATGGAAGATGCATTAGCAGCAGACAGTTTAAATCGCGATAGAATTAATTTCAAATTATTTGATTTTGAAATCACGGAAATTTCCGCACCTGTATCGATTAAAAAGTTCTTCTTTGAATAATTTTTATCAATAAATTTGCATAGCTCAATACACTTATGTGCATTGACACCAAATTTAGCATGATAGCAACAAAATCCTCTATCTTTTGAGCGTCTCTTGGATGAACCACGTGAACGGAAACCTTGAAACTGGCCATTGTCCCTTCTTGAACTTGTAAATCTTAATGATTCTCCAACAGCCTTAGTAAGTTCGGCAGTTTGACTTCTTAACTCTGCAATTTGTTGTTGAACGTTGGGTTCTGATTTGGAGGAATTCGCAAATGAAAATACTGATGGTCTATTTGAAACTTCAAAAATTTTATCAGCACTTGATGCCAGATCATTCGAAGAGCTGGACCGGTTACATGCTATTATTGCTTGCATGTTTTCCGGTAGTCTTTGAAGCCATAATGATCTTAAAAGATCATCTCCAACTTTATCCCCCCCAAGTTGTTTCATCTCACGAAGAAGTTGTGAGGGCTGTCTATCTCCTAAAGTGAGATTCGAAATTAATTGATTTAATCCCGTACTTGCTGAAAGTCTGGAAATTAAAGCTTCTTTTAAAGTTGTGTAGGGAGTAGTGAATGAAGGATTATTCACTAGATCAGTAACTGTCCTAATTGCTTCGGGATCAAGAGCTACCAGAACATAATTGAATTTAGTTAACTCTGTCGTGATCCCAGCCAGAGCAAATTGAGCCTCCGAACGCTTAAACCATGTTTCAGGAAACTCCTTCCAAAATGAAGGTAGCTTAATTGCTACAGCATTTACTATAGAATCCCCTGAAGGACTCGCATCATGAAAATTATCTTGAGGCATAATTTAATTTATAATAATATAAATATTCCTGCAAAAATAAATCCCTAAGGGTTCTGGGTGCACTACGCTGGATATATCCCCCCTGTCGCAGGATATATCCTACCCTTAATCTGCGATCTAATCGTTAAAATTTACAGTTTTAAAATTTAAAAAAAAAAAAAATATTTAGAAATATTTGAAATATTTAAAATTTCTGGTATATATGTGTGAATGTGTGTAGAATGTAATGTTGTACATAAATTCTCTTACTTAAATTCCTTCTTGGATATTTGCTCCTCGCTCGTCGTTTTCCACTTTTGATGTCTTACGAGTTCGCTGATTGGAATTTTCTGCTGGAACTTTTCGCCTGTTCTCGGTTTATTCGCGGTACTAAATCAATGGCTGCCTGCTGATTTGATGATTGTTTTGCTTTGCTCTTAAGGCTCTGTCCGAATGCTATAACTAAATTCGAAATTGCTCACAATTCTAATTTGCGTTTCGCTGGCGGGCGGGCGGACACACGACCGTAAATGTACCACCAATTGGCGAAAATTGCAAATGAAATCGCGGTTTGACCTTTTCGCTTGTTTTTCTGCTCTAAAGAAATAATATTTCTACCGTCGCTCGTAATTGACACAAGAATTTTCATCTATCGAGGTGTGAGTCAATCGCACAAACCGACTCAATCGCCACGAAAAATCAGATTCCTTCACTTTCTTCGCAATTCGATCTTCCACGAAACGCGAATCGCAGCTTTTGCGAGGGAATCTCACAATTTTTTCTAAAAAATTCTAGCCTGGAGTCTTGAATATAACTAGCCTGCCTTTGCCACTGTCATTCAGTGCCAAATTCTCAATTATGGTTGCCAAATCTGAGACAGTTGTGTTGATTCCTTGCATAGAACTATTGATAGCAGAGAGATCGGTGTGGTTCTCCCGTTCGCATAGTGTAGCACTGACACCAACAGGACTTTCCTTTGATTCTAAATTGCCTCCTACAATATCTGACTTTGCCGAAGAGAGAACGCTTTCAGCTATAGCTTCGACAGTTTGCTTCTGTTCGTTTTTAGGGTTTTGTAAAATAATTTTACAAAACCCTACTAGTTTCGCGACCAGTCTGTCCGTCTGTCCGTCTGTCCGTCTGTCCGTCCGTCCGTCCGTCCGTCCGTCCGTCCGTCCGTCCGTCCGTCCGTCCGTCCGTCCGTCCGTCCGTCCGTCCGTCCGTCCGTGTGTCACAGCAGTTTTTCTCGGAAACTACTGAAGCTAGAAACATCAAATTTTGTGTGTAGGTGTAAAGTGGTGATCTCTTCAAAGTTCAACTACAAAAAAATTTTATAAGGTATTTAAGGGGGGTCTCACCATATAGGAGAGTGAACCCCCGAAAAAAAATTTCATTGAAGGTAGCCGATATGGGTATCAAATGAAAGGTCTTGATGAGAACTTTTCAAAACAGGTCTTAGTTTGGCAAAGTTTGCTTCGAGGGGCGCACAGGGAGGGGAAATGTTTGAAAAATTTGTGTCCCCCCCCCTCGCGATTGGATACCTGTGATCCGAAAAATCTGAATCTGTAGGCCTTGGCGAGTACAACAAAAACAAATACGTGAGAAGTCGCAATTCACTCAACTTTGTTAGTAATAGTGTGATTTATTGATTTTATGTTTTCTTGAATAAAACTTTAACAGTACCCTTAAATTCAATGAAATTCAGTACGTAGATGTCTATTTATAAGATTGTTTTTTTCTGAAAGTTTCATAAAGATTGAATCATATTTAGCGAAGTTATAGCGGTTTGAATTTTCCTGTATTACTATGGAACAATATGCGCTGCATTTATTACTATGGCAACATATGGCTATGGAACAACATGCGCCTTTTACCGACTCAGACACTACAATTTTGCTAGGATTTGCATGAAAATTTCAGGAATGATAGGTGTCATGTATATCTTTGAGAATCGGTTCAGCTAGTGGTATCAGTAATTGTAAAATAAATAGTGGCTGTTTTAAATGCGAAGATTGAATAATTTTGAGTTATTTTTTCCCAACTTCAACGTTTAAGGTGCATGCTTTGAACACTTGATTCAATTGAATGAATGACTGAAGATGAGTACCTACAATTAATGCTCATAAGTGAAACAAGTCAAGGAGGTGGGAGAGAGCTCCTAGCAAAAGGGTTTTGTAACCATTCTAGGATTCGAAAAAATTGGCCATTGATCGATGATAACAGTACAGGAGAGTGGCCCCTGAAAAAAAAAATCATCAAACGTAGCCGATATGAGTATGAAATGAAAGTTTTCATGGGAGCTTTTCAAAACAGTTGTTGAACTGTCAGTTTTTGCTTTAGTGGGGACACGGGGGGGTTGTAAATACATGAAAAATATGTTTTCTCCGTCGCGGATGGACATCTGAAATAATTATCAAGGGACATATTTATGGATATAACAATACCAAAAACCTCAGAAGTCGAAATTCGTTCAACTTTGTTAATAATAGTTTGATCCTCGAATTTCATACTTTCTCCAATAAAATCGTCTTTGACATGTTTCTTGATTTGATTCGATCTGCGTGACTGCAGTTTGTAAATTGAATACAAAACCCTTCTGACATGAGCGTAGGTCTGTTTACCCAACTTGTTTATATTCGCAATAGCAGCTCGGGCTTAGATAGCGTGGTACTGCTCGTCCTTCTTAAAGGTTACGACGACTTCCCTTGCAAGTCCACTTGTTGAAAAAGACCTGGATTTTCAATAAGAGGCGCTTGTGCCTTATCGGGGTCACCAATTGTTCGTTCTTGGTAGTAAAGTTTGTTTCTGTTTATAAGAATAAACTTTTCTTTCTATAATTAGAAAGATATTTTACTATGTATTGAATAATATTTTATTATAAATTCAAACAATACAATAATTAAGAACGAACTGAATAAACTAAATTATATTTGTTAATTGACTTTCTCAATAGAATATTTGAGAAAGAACTGAATTCGTTGAATGAACTGAACTTACTGAATTTACTTCATTAATTTACAATCTATAAATACAATTCCAAAAACAATATAGGTAACTAGATTTACATTATTTGTTTAATGTGTCAAAAGTAAAGTATTTTTATGTAAAGTATATTTTATGAATGGAATGAATATTTTGGAGTTATTTTGAATTAAATGTATTATAACCACCACATATATATATATATTTTTATATATATATATATATATATATATATATATATATATATATATATATATATATATATATATATATATATATATATATATCTATGTATATATATATATATATATGTATATATATATATATATATATATATATATATATATATATATATATATATATATATATATATATATTTATATCCATAAATATATATATATATATATATATATATATATATATATATATATAGATAGATATATATATATATATATATATATATATATATATATATATATATATATATATATAAAATTTGCTAATATAATTTAAGCCGCAGTTTCATTGGGCTTCCCGAAATTCGCAGCCTACAGCACACCGCCGAGTTTTACGAAATCATTTGAACTAGAATTGAAAGATGTTTGATTGTGTTGTTATAAGTTGGAATGATTGAATAAGTTGAGTAGACAGAAACACATGCTTATGTATACCTTTCGGAAGAGTTTGATATTCAACTTATGAGATGCAGAGATTGAAGCAACTCATGATCATACCCGTTAAGTAGTGGACATGTAAATTATTCATAAAATGCTTGAATTGAGGGATATAGAGCCGTGCTGGCAGATCATAAATGACCAATAAAAATTTTTATCGGGAGGCAGTTCTATCTATGTATCTCTCGCTCTTACTTTGGAATCACTTATGGCCATAGTGGTTAAATTAATGCCCTGGGAACAAAGGTATTATTAAGTTGAGCTGAAATACAACCGCAAAAAATAGGTGTACACGCTACTTCCTATAGAAATGATTGAGTTCAATTAGGTATTAATTTAAATAAAACATAATAAGAAAGCAGTTTTATGTGATTTTCAAAAATATACAATTATTTATTCAACTATTAATGTGGTAATCACAAATAGTGTAAAATAGATCATTAAAAATAGAGACACTGCAGGAAGAGCAACAGTTGCCGCATAAATGAAAAAATTAATTAGATATTGAAAATTCTTTTTCATGCCGTATCTGCGTACATTCTCAAAATATATCTTAAATTGATAGAAAATAAAACACGCAAAGCAAGGAAAATGTAGATAAGTACAGCAATTTTGATTTGTTTGAAGCAATTCTATCTGAAGTGTTCTTAATCAGCAA
>OZ017738.1:313662364-313674864 GCA_963969285.1 Odontomyia ornata | reverse complement strand
CTGGGCATATTTTGTAATATACATATAATATTAACTGGAAAGTAACGAGTCAACTCTATAATTTGCAATCACTCAATCCTTATTATTTCTTCGGGGAATTTTATAATCCTATATGTAACGTTTACTTCTAACGATGTAAGAAGGATCCTATACCAAGCTCATTGGTAAGCAAAGAATGAATGCGGAAGAAAAAAGCATCCTGAAATGTTCCCTTTAACTATTGTTGAATTGTACTTATGCCTGATTAGAATTAATTTATTGGTTATTTCCGGTACAAATGATGGACCAAAATGTACCGCTTATGTAGAAAATTAAGTATACTGATCGCTTTTATCATCCGTCACCAAAGGACTCGGTATCTCCAACAAAGCCTTGCAGAGTGCCAACTAGTTGGCATTTTTCGTCCGAAATATCATTTAAATTCAATTTCTCGACATCAATGTATCATATTTAACTGTTAATATCTACAGAGTCCTTGGAGGAATTTCAATTCTGTTCCGACACATTTTAGATCAATATGTTGATCTTCAATTGAAACCCCTACAATCAAAATCCTTACACGCGTCGATCAGTTATGCTGAAAAATCGGGGTGAAAGTCGGAATTTTTTTAGTTTTAACGGCCCTTTACCGTTACTTGAATTTCTTATCCTTCAAACGGGACCTAACTGGAAGAAAGACGTATCATTTGCCAAAAATAGGACTCTTCTATCTTCTCCATTTAAAAGTTATGCGTGAACATACAAAAAAAAAGCAAAACAAGCTGGGTAAACAGACCTACGCTCATGTCAGAAGGGTTTTGTATTCAATTTACAAACTGCAGTCACGCAGATCGAATCAAATCAAGAAACATGTCAAAGACGATTTTATTGGAGAAAGTATGAAATTCGAGGATCAAACTATTATTAACAAAGTTGAACGAATTTCGACTTCTGAGGTTTTTGGTATTGTTATACCCATAAATATGTCCCTTGATAATTATTTCAGATGCCCATCCGCGACGGAGAAAACATATTTTTCATGTATTTACATCCCCCCCGTGTCCCCACTAAAGCAAAAACTGACAGTTCAACAACTGTTTTGAAAAGCTCCCATGAAAACTTTCATTTCATACTCATATCGGCTACGTTTGATGATTTTTTTTTTCAGGGGCCACTCTCCTGTACTGTTATCATCGATCAATTGCCAATTTTTTCGAATCCTAGAATGGTTACAAAACCCTTTTGCTAGGAGCTCTCTCCCACCTCCTTGACTTGTTTCACTTATGAGCATTAATTGTAGGTACTCATCTTCAGTCATTCATTAAATTGAATCAAGTGTTCAAAGCATGCACCTTAAACGTTGAAGTTGGGAAAAAAATAACTCAAAATTATTCAATCTTCGCATTTAAAACAGCCACTATTTTGTTTTACGATTACTGATACCACTAGCTTAACCGATTCTCAAAGATATACATGACACCTATCATTCCTGAAATTTTCATGCAAATCCTAGCAAAATTGTAGTGTCTGAGTCGGTAAAAGGCGCATGTTGTTCCATAGCCATATGTTGCCATAGTAATAAATGCAGCGCATATTGTTCCATAGTAATACAGGAAAATTCAAACCGCTATAACTTCGCTAAATATGATTCAATCTTTATGAAACTTTCAGAAAAGATCAATCTTATAAATAGACATCTACGTACTGAATTGAAAATTAAGGATATTGATAATTTTTATCATTTGACACCAAAGGACTCGGTATCTCTAACAAATCCTTGCAGAGTGCCAACTAATTGGCACTTTTCGTGCGAAAAATTATTGAACTTCAATTTCTCTACACCAATGTATCATATTGAACTGATAGTATTTAGAGAGTCCTTGGAAGGATTAAAATTCTTTTTAAGACACATTTTAGATCAATATGCTATCCTTCATTTGAAACCTCTACAATCAAAATCCTTACACCCGTCGATCAGTTGTGCTGAAAGATCCGGGTGAAAGTCGTAAATTTTTTAGTTTTAAGGATAAAAGCCCTGTACCGTTACGTGAATTTCTTATCCTTTAAACGGGCCCTAACTGAAAGAAAGACGTTTCATTTGCCGAAAACAGGACTCTTCTATCTATCTCCGTTTAAAAGTTAGGCGTGAACATACAAAAAAATAAGCAAAAAAAAAATTTACGCGATGAATTGATAACCTTCTTTCTTTTGGAAGTCGGTTAAAAAATGTTTTTCAACGAAAAGTCTTGCAATGAAAGACAAAAAATTTACCTTTCCAACTGGCCGTGCCGTGCCATTGGAATTTACAATGATTAAGATAAATATTGTCATGAAATCATGATTGAGAACTCACCTATTAGTGAGCATATGTAAAACACGATTCAAAGCAAATAATAATGATTCCTGAAATATTAAATACCTTTCACCTTTCATCACGTACTTTTACCTCTTACGAAGAGTATACTATGTATATATATATATATATATATATATATATATATATATATATATATATATATATATATATATATATATATATATATATATAAAAATATATATATATATATATATATATATATATATATATATATATATGTATAAATATATATACATACACACATATGTACATATGTTAGTATGGATATATATATATATATATATATATATATATATATATATATATATATATATATATATATATCTATATATATATATATATATATATATATAAAGTTATATGTACAAATAATTCTGCGAGCTACTGTTGGAATTGTTTTCACAACCATTAAGAACATCAACAAAATGAATTTACTCGAAACCACGATGCTTGGTGGGCTACCAAGCATGATCAACATCTGTAAGTGAGTCAGTCTGACTGCGAAGCTAGATGAACAATCAGCGAAGCTGAATGAACAGTCATCCAGTCTGACTGCGAAACTAGATGAACAATCGGCGAAGCTAAATGAACAGTCATCAAGTTTAATTGCGAAGCTCAATGAACAATCAGCGAAGCTGGACCAACAAGCGATCGAAATCAAGGCAGACATCGCACAGAAGCTGGAGAAACAGTCAACCAAAATAAAAGCGGAGCTCGGTCATCTGAACAAACAAATTAAAGGCGTCGAGGAAAAGGTTGACCAGGTCGAGGAAAAGGTTTACCTGGTCGAGGAAAAGGTCAGCCAGGTCGAAAAGAAAATGAACCATGAGATGGAAAAAGTGAAAAAAGAATTAGAAGCAGCGAAGACAGTAGTAATCATTTCACCAGCCCCGCTTATAACCGTAGCGCAAAGCACATCCAGAAATGTGCAAGCACCAATATTCGATGGACAAACGGTCTAGAGTGTTTACAAGATCCAGTTTGAAGCTGCCGCAAGGGCAAATCACTGGAATGAGCAGGAACGAGCAACTGCACTGATTCTTGCTCTAAGAGGCCCAGCTGCCGAGCTTTTGCAGACGATCCCCGTTGAATTGCACTCAAACCCGAATGCTATAGTGAATGCGCTCGACATGCGTTATGGAGGCGCCCATCTGAAGCAAATTTATCGTGCACAGCTACGGCATCGGATGCAGAAGTCTGGCGAAACCTTACAGCAGCTAGCCCGAGACATTGAGCGACTGGCAGTTTTGGCTCACCCAGCGTACGACCAGAAATATCGAGATGACGCAGCAACAGAAGCATTCATCAGCGCCTTAGAAGACCAGAAATTGCAACAAGCTGTGCGTTTAGCTCAAAAGCAAACAGTCAACGATGCTTTGGTTTATAGCCTGAACTTTGTGGCAGTGAAAAATGTGACTCGCACCACTGCCCGGGTTCACAAGGTAGTGGCAGACGAGTGCAGGTGTGAGCGCGTGGAAAATAAGCGGGAGCCGCAAGTTAATGGCGCGCCTAGATGCTGGGATTGTGGTGAGAAGGGGCACCTGCAAAGAGACTGCAAGAAGCGAAGAAACCCGAGCTATTGTCCAGAATGGTGGAGATTGAGACCGTGTCAGGAGGCTAGAATAGAACCTCATCAAACTGAAAGAGCCAACTTCGTGGGGCAGAGGTTGGCTAGCAGGATTGGCGTCCCCAGGACCACCATCACCGTGTCAAGACTACATCGTGGAGAAGCGGACTTATGCCTTCCGGGTCAAGTTGACGGAGAACATTGCACCATAACAATCGACACTGGTTCAACCCGATCGATTTTCCGACCAGATAATGTGAGGCAATAATTACTTCAAAAGGCCAGGATTTTCTCACTATGGACAGCTACGGAAGAAACTGCACCTGTCCAAGGAGAGGTCAACCTCCAGATACAGTTAGGAGACCTTGCGTTCTAATATAATTTTCTGGTCGCGAACATTATGGATGATTGCATTCTCGGAATGGATTTCCTGCGACGACATGGAATCACGTTGGATTTAGGCAAAAGGGTATTGAAATGGCAGAATGTCGAAGTATTGATGAAGGATCCCAGCGTTTAAATTCCCAAAATGAATGTAGTAGTATGTGCCGACACTGATGTACCGAATTCTTCTGAAAGCATTGTATGGGCCAAGCTTGATGGTGATTCTGGAGACCACCGATCTTATCTGATAGAGCCAACGAAGACGTCCGCATTGCACAGTTTGATTGTAGGACGAAGCCTTGTAAGATCTTTAAGTAACGGATATGTGCCGGTTAGAGTCCTTAACACCGTCGACTCAACCACGTGCATCAAAGCGGGAGAAGTCATCGGCAGCTATCAGCCTGTTTCCACCATCACCTCCTTGGAAGCTACTCACGACCATCATTAGAAGAGGAGGCAAGACACAGACAAAGCCCGGGAATCCGCGTCTGCAGTATTGAAGCAGGTCAAATTGCTAGTGCAGCTATTCAAACGAGCCTCTGATCTGGTCACCAAATACAGTGACATCTTCTCAACAAGCCCGGATGACCAAGGCCGAACGAGTCTGGTAACTCACGTCATAGATACACAGGGAGCCAAGCCGATTCGACAAGCACCGAGACGTCTCCCTATAGCCAAACAAGGAGAAGTGAGTGCACTGATCTTGGACATAGAAAAACAAGGCGTTATTGAACCTTTTGTCAGTCCATGGGCCGCGCCTGTAGTTCTAGTAAAGAAAAAGGATGGCAGCACTCGTTTTTGTGTCGACTATAGGCAGCTTAACGACGTCACTAAGAAAGATAGTTACCCGCTCCCACGCATCGATGACATCATGGACACTTTAGCCGACGCAAAATGCTTTTCTACACCCGATCTCAAAAGTGGCTACTCGCAGGTAGAAATCGACAAGAAGGACCGAGAGAAGACTGCATTTTCAGTTGGGACTGGATTGTGGCAATTTTCGGTGATGCCATTTGGGCTTTGCAATGCTCCAGCCACTTTCGAACGCCTGATGGAGTACATGCTACGTGGCCTAACCTGGAAAACCTGCTTGGTGTACCTAGACGACATCATTGTCATCGGGAGATCGTTCGAAAAGCATGTGCGGAACTTAGAAGAGGTTTTCTCCCGATTGCGACTGGCAAATTTGAAACTTAGTCCCGACAAGTGTACCCTTTTCGCAGCTGAAGTAAAATACCTCGGACACGTCGTATCAACAGAAGGGGTCTAAACAGACCCTGAGAAAATTGAAGCCGTGAAAAGCTGGCCAACACCAAACAACAAGCGCCAACTACGAAGTTTTCTGGGTCTGGCAACCTACTATCGAAGATTCGTCAAAGACTTTGCCAAAATAGCTAAGTGTATCCATCAGTTAACCGAAAAAAATCGTCCGTTGTCTGGAATGAACAATGCCAGGTAGCCTTTGAGACCTTGAAGGAGAAGCTGTGTGAATCACCCGTGCTGGCATATCCAAAACCCGGAAAAATGTTTGTAGTTGACACCGATGCGAGCAACGGCGGTATTGGAGCTGTACTCTCCCAGCAGATCGATGGCGAAGAAAGAGTCCTCTCGTATTACAGTTGACTTCTTTCAAAAAGTGAGAGGAACTACTGCGTGACCAGGAAGGAGCTATTGGCTATAATAGAGGCCACCAAGCAGTTCCACAAGTACCTATATGGCCAGAAATTTGTTCTTCGAACGGACCATGCATCACTGAGATGGCTGCTTAACTTCAAAAACCCCGAGGGACAAGTTGCGAGATGGATCGAAAGATTGCAGTCATACGACTACGAAATTGTTCATCGGAAGGGCGGAGTTCATGGAAATGCTGACGCCCTATCTCGCTAACTGCAAGCATTGCCGACGGATTGAGGGAAAGGAACCGCCCGTTGATCTGCGATTGATAACGGCCGAATTCGATGAAGGTTGGTCACCGGAGGAGATTCAAAATGCCCAGTTAGCCGATGAAGACATCGGACCATTGCTCGTATGGAAGGAGATGACTGGGCGACCTGAGTGCAAAGACGTTTCAATGCATGCCGCGACCCTGAAAAGCTATTGGGCACAATGGAACTCCCTTCAGGTGGAGGGTGGCGTACTCAAGTGGAAATGGGAAACGGCGGATGGCAGCTCAAACTATACTACCCAAAAGCCGAATTCACGATGTGGTTAAGGAAATGCATGAAGGATCCTCGGGAGGCCACCTTGGTGATAACAAGACCTTAGCGAAATTGCGGGAAAGGTTCTACTGGCTCCATGCTCGAGAAGACGTAGAGGACTGGTGTCACAGATGCACGATACGCGCTTCCGTCAAAGGTCCAAAGCGACGACTGAGAGGGCAAATGCAAACCTATAACGTAGACATGCCATTCGAAAGGATTGCTTCTGACATCGCAGGACCCTCTCCTGAATCCGATTGGGGAAATCGATATACGCTGGTTGTAGCCGATTATTTCAGCAAGTGGCCTGAGGTCTACTCCATTCCCAACCAGGAAGCAACTACCGTAGCTGAACAGTTAATGTTAAATTGGGTCAGTAGGTACGGTGTACCTTGCGAATTACATTCAGATCAAGGCCGAAACTTTGAATCACTAGTTTTTAGCGAAATCCGTGAACTACTTGGAATACGGAAAACGAGGACAACACCGCTGCATCCCCAATCCGATGGAATAGTCGAAGGGTTCAACGGCACTCTCAATAAACATCTGGCGAAGATGGTTGACGAGAACCAAAGGGAGTGGCACCGACATACGAGGTGTGTTCAAAAAATATCGCGAATTTTGTTTTTTTTCAAAAATTATTTATTTATTCATGAATATCTATTTGGTCCCCTTCAAAGTAATCCCCATGAGATATTATACACTTATGCCAACGGTTTTTCCAATCTTCGAAGCACTTCAAAAAATCATTTTTTTTTAATCTTGTTCAGCTCCTCCTTCGATACCGTCTTTATCTCGTCAAGCGTAGCGTAACGTCGTCCTTTCATGGGCCTCTTCAGTTTAGGAAACAAGAAAAAGTCACAGGGGGCCAGATCTGGGGAATACGGTGGCTGCGGCATCATTAATGTGTTGTTTTTGGCCAAAAAGTCGCGCACAAGCAACGATGTGTGAGCAGGGGCGTTATCGTGGTGCAAAAGCCAATTTTTGTTCTCCCACAAATCCGGGCGTTTCTGGCGGATTGCTTCGCGCAAATTGCGCATAACTTGCAGGTAATATTCCTTATTGACCGTTCTTCCCTGTGGCAAGAACTCATGATGCACCACGCCCCTGCAATCGAAGAAAACTGTCAGCAAAACTTTCACATTCGACCGAACTGGGCGCGCTTTTTTCGGTCTCTGTTCATGCGGCAGCTTCCATTGAGATGATTGAGCTTTGGTTTCCACGTCATAACCATAAACCCACGATTCGTCACCAGTTATGACCCTCTGGAGCAAATTTGGCTCGTCGCGGACAGAGTTTAACATCTCATTAGCAATGTTCATGCGTTGCTGTTTTTGGTCGCAATTGAGCAATTTTGGTACGAATTTCGCGGCGACCCGTCTCATGCCCAAATCGTTGATAAAAATCGAATGGCACGAGCCAATCGATATGTTTAGGTCCTCAGCAACTTCTCTAACGGTGATCCGACGATTGGTCAATACCATTTTCTCCACTTCATTAATTTTTTCGTCTGTAGTTGAAGTGCTCGGGCGTCCGGCAGGCTCTTCGTCGTTCACATCTTCTCGGCCTTCTAAAAACATTTTGTACCACCGATAAACGTTGCTTCGGTCCAAGGTAGCTTCTCCGTATGCCACAGTCAACATTCGGAATGCATCCGCGCACTTAATTTCGTTTTTCACACAAAATTTGATACACGTTCTTTGATCCATTTTTTGAATAAGTAAAAATCGAAGACGATTGAAAACACGTGCAAGTAAAGCAGCTATCACCAATTAAGTGAACATTCAAAATGGCCGAGTTTGTCGGCATAAGTGACAGACATGAGTACCAACATATCACCACAAAAAAAATCGAAATTCGAATATACGTAACCCACGAAAATTCAAAATTCGCGATACTTTTTGATCCCACTATTTTTGATGGCGTACAGAGCTGCCGAACATGCATCGACGGGCCAAGCCCCAGCCAAAGTCATTTTTGGAAAGACTATTCGTCTGCCAGCCGATATAAAGTTCGGAACACCCCCTGAGAAACCCCAAACGATCTCTGAGTACGCAATTGATCTAAGGCAACGGTTGAACCAGATACATCGGACAGTGCGAAATCACCTCGAATCGATTACTGACAGCATGAAGACCAGGTATGATCTCAAGGCAAATTCTACTGGCTTCCAGCAAGATGACTTGGTGTAGCTATATAACCCGCAACGGCGAAAGGGTAGGTCTCCAAAGTTGCAACATAATTGGGAGGGACCATACCGGGTCACAAAGCGAACTAACGACGTCGTATATCGCATACAGGAACACCGTGAACCGAGAAACAAAATGAAAATCGTGTATCAGGACCGTCTTGCCCCATATTAAACCCACGGAGAATTGACTACAACTGGCGACACATCTTTTCGGGGCGAAAAGAATTGAGGTGGGGGCAGTGTTACATGTACAAATAATTCTGCGAGCTACTGTCGCAATTGTTTTCACAACCATTAAGAACATCAACAAAATGAATTTACTCGAAACCACGATGCTTGGTGGGTTACCAAGCATGATCAACATCTGAAAGTGAGTCACTGCTCCATTCATTACGCTGCTGGAATGTTCCCGCTAATTCACCAATGTACGAGAACTGAGTTGAATAATTAGAGACCCGATATAAAGGCGAGCTGAATGAATGGGGGGATCATTCATTCGAACGCGATAAAAACTGCGATAGTGTGTGGAAAGCGATATTGGTCGAGTAAGAGCAAAGTGATTTTCATAGATTGTGAAGTGATCTTAGAAGACAATTAAGATAAAAATTTATGGACAAGTGGAAGTTAGATTTTAATAGTGAAAATTAAAATAGTGAAATAGACCAAATGAGTGATTGCGCATTTTTAAGCAATTTAATAAACTCTTTTAATTTAATTTAAAAGACATTGTGTTTTCACTTTCCCGGAACATTAAAATTATTGGCCGCGAACCATAACACACGACAATATATATATATATATATATATATATATATATATATATATATATATATATATGTGTATATATATATATATATATATATATATATATATATATATATATATATGTATACATTGTATATAGCTATATGTATATATATAAAGAATGGGTCAAATACAAGTTTCTTTTTAAAAATGCAATAGAATGTACAAAAAACATATTTTTTTCATATATTTTGCTTTATTTGCAAGGACAAACTTTCTTGTTAGTTGTGACATAGAATTTAATTCATATAGCTGCACCGGCTGGCGAGACAGTAGGCCAGCCATTCAGCCCAATTTGTCCGAGATATTATTGATGGTTTCGGGCGCTATCTGAAGAATGGTTTAGTGAATCGTTTGTGGATTTTCCGCATAATTTGGATCTTTCACAATATCCTATAAAAAGAAGTCAAATGGTGTCAAATAACAGCTTCAAGGCGGCTACTCGTCATCGCCAAGGCGGCTAATTTCACTATTTCCGAATTGCGTGCGCAAAAGATCGATTGTTTGATGAGCTGCATGACATCGCGCACCATCCTGTTAAAATCAAAGGTCGTCAAGTCCAAATCCTCAATCCACGGCCACAAGAAGTCGGTTATGATGCCTCTGTAGCACTCCCTGTTGACCAAAACAGCATTTCCAGCCACATTTTCAAAGAAAAAGGTCCAATGACGATACCACTCCAGAATCCAAACCACACTGTTACCCGCGGAAGGTGCATTGGCTTCTCCATAATTACGCATGGGTTTTCCTTGCCCCAGATGCAGCAGTTTTGTTTGTTCATATAGCCGCTGAGATAAAAATGATTCTAATCAGAAAAGATGATTTTTTGAGAAAACCGGCATCCAGTTCGATTTCAATATTTCCCAACGTTATTCAAGCGTAAATCGATTCATTTCGCTCTGCGGATGATTATTTTGAGCAGTAAACAGCCGTCAGTGTGAAAATGACAAGTAATTTAAAAAGAATCTACTGTACTGCTCACCCGGTATATACATTAAAAACTAAATAAATAAATAAATATATACACACACATATATATATATATATATATATATATATATATATATATATATATATATATATATATATATATATATATATATATTGTTACATGTACAAATAATTCTGCGAGCTACTGTCGCAATTGTTTTCACAACAATGAAGAACATCAACAAAACGAATTTACTCGAAACCACGAGAACCCAACAAGCATGAACAACATCTGAAAGTCAGTCACTGCTCCATTCATTCACTGCTGGAATGTTCCCGCTAATTCACCAATGTACGAGAACTGAGTTGAATGATTAGAGACCCTATATAAAGGCGAGCTGAATGAATGGGGGAATCATTCATTACAACCGCGATAGAAAACTGCGATACGCGAAGTACAGGTGACATTGATTGTTTGAGTGTGAAGTGATTTTAAGTAGACAATTGCAATAAAAATTTATGGACAAGTGGAAGGTAGAATTTTAATAGTGAAAATTAAAGTTGTGAAATTGTTAGTGAAGTGATTGTGCATTTTTGACGAATTAAAAAAACTCTTTTAATTTAATTTAAAAGACATTGCGTTTTCACTTTTCCGGAACATTTAAATTATTGGCCGCGAACCAAGAACACGCGACAATGGTGTCAAGAAGTGAGAAAAAAATTTTGGAAGTGAAAACTTTTAAACAATTTTAAAGTGCCCAATAGTGAAAATCAACGTGGAAACTGAAAAAGAAAATAATAAAGTAAGCCGAAATACTAAACATAAATGAATTTACCATGGCGGAGCTTAAGGGAGACGCAGAAACGCGAAAATCAAAGGAACCAGAAGATGCACTGATGCAAATGTTAATGCTGATGCAGCAAAAGCTGCGACAACAGTCATCTTATTTAATCGCGAAGCTCAATGAACAGTCGTCGAATTTAACTGCGAAGCTCAATGAACAAGCGATCAAAATCAAGGCAGACATCACGCAGAAGCTGGAGAAACAGTCAACCAAAATAAAAGCGGAGCTCGGTCATCTGAACAAACAAATTAAAGGCGTCGAGGAAAAGGTTGACCAGGTCGAGGAAAAGGTTTACCTGGTCGAGGAAAAGGTCAGCCAGGTCGAAGGAAAGGTCAGCCAGGTCGAAAAGAAAATGAACCATGAGATGGAAAAAGTAAAAAAAAAATTGGAAGCAGCGACGGCAGTTGTAATCACTTCACCAACCCCGCTTATAGCCGCAGCGCAAAGCACATCCAGAAATGTGCAAGCACCAATATTCGATGGGCAAATGGTCTGGAGCATTTACAAGATCCAGTTTGAAGCTGCCGCAAGGGCAAATCACTGGAATGAGCAGGCACTGATTCTTGCTCTAAGAGGCCCAGCTTCTGAGCTTTTGCGGACGATCCCCGTTGAAATGCACTCAAACCCGAATGCTATAATGAATGCGCTCGACATGCGTTATGGAGGCGCCCATCTGAAACAAATTTATCGTGCACAGCTACGGCATCGGATGCAGAAGTCTGTCGAAACCTTACAGCAGCTAGCCCAAGACATTGAGCGACTGGCACTTTTGGTTTACCCAGCGTACGACCAGGAACATCGAGATGACGCAGCAACGGAAGCATTCATCAGCGCCTTAGAAGACCAGGAATTACAAAAAGCTGTGCGTTTAGCTCAAAAGCAAACAGTCAACGATGCTTTGGCTTATAGCCTGAACTTTGAGGCAGTGAAAAATGTGACTCGCACCACTGCCCGGGCTCGCAAGGTAGTGGCAGACGAGTGCAGGTGTGAGCGCGTGAAAAATGAGCGAGAGCCGCAAGTAAATGGAGCGCCTAGATGCTGGGATTGTGGTGAGAAGGGGCACCTGCAAAGAGACTGCAAGAAGCGAAGAAACCCGAGCTATTGTCCAGAATGGTGGAGATTGAGACCGTGTCAGGAGGCTAGAATAGAACCCCATCAAACTGAAAGGGCCAACTTCATGCGACGGACGTTGGCTAGGAGGATCGACATCCCCAGCACCCCCATC
>OZ017738.1:313654864-313657364 GCA_963969285.1 Odontomyia ornata | reverse complement strand
GGGCGCTTAAATTCCCCAAAATCTATAATTTAAGTTTTCTAAAAGCAATTGTATATGGTTCGAAAATTTCACAATAATTGAACAATAAACAGCTAAGTTACGGCCGATTGAATATTAAACAATTACAACAACATTAACACGTGATACTAGGGAGATACATGCTTGCAACGGACCTAGACACTACAAATATGTAGGAATTTTGATAAACATTTTAGAAATGATTTGCAATATTGATGCGTTACCATGACTAATTAAGCGACGGGGTCAAAACGCTTGAAACAAAAGTGGCGAATTTAAAATCATAATAGTTTTTCGAACTCAATTTATGGAATCTGTATGTTAGTGAAGTTTTGATTTGCAGAATATATTGTTTGATTTACTAATTGTTTTACAATACCCTTCTGGCAGGAGCACTCTCCTGCTACTTCAACTTGTTTTATGTTGGTACACTCGTCACAAACATATTACTTACAGTTTAATATGTTTAGTTTATTTGTGAGAGGCGTAACGCTTAGAAGTGTTCTTTTCATGCTGAGCGATGTTTTGCTATCGAAAAAATAAACTACCTTCATGAAATTCTCCCTGCTAAGTCGAGTGGTAACCTGTCTGCTACATTTTGAAAAGGGCAATACTGATTCATATAAGGCATTGTTCACAAAGAGTTTGTGCCACCCAGAGAGGTGCTCCGTCGACTAACCGCCCGTGTTCGCCGAGTCCGTCTGGAGATTACCGATTCGTGGATCCTTCATCACGACAATGCTCCATCGCAGACCTGCCTGCTTGTCACCGAGTAGTTGGCCAAACAGTTGAGGGCAACGTTGCCACAGCCTCTTTACAGCCCGGATATGGCACAAGCGGACTTCTTTCTGTTCCCCAAGATCAAGACACACCTTAAGGGGACGCGGTTCGGGACTCTGGAAAACCTACTACGTGCTACGACGAAGGCTCTAGACAGCATCGAGCTTGCTGACTTCCAGGGAGCGTTCGGGGATTGGAAAATCTGGTATCATTGTGTTACCGACTCCAATGGGGACAACTTTGAAGATTTCTAAAGAAAAATTGAACATATTTTGCCAAAAAAAATTTCCTGAGGTCAGTCCGGTTACTTATTATTTAGACCCTGTATATATTTATATATATATATATATATATATATATATATATATATATATATATATATATATATATATATATATATATATATATATATATATATATATATATATATATATATAAATAAATATATATACATACATATATATATATATATATATATATATATATATATATATATATATATATATATACATATATATATATATATATATATATATATATATATATATATATATATATATATATATATATATATATATAGTCCTCAGTTGTTGCTCCAAAAGATCGAGTCTGATTTGAAAGGTGGATATTATATCATACATGTTATTAATTAATTGATATTTTTCCTGTAGACATATGTAAAGATCATTTACGTGGCTCTTTGTATCGATAAGAATTGTAAAACCCCTACTTCCATTTTGGCCTACAAATTCTGTATAATTTTTCGAATGCTTGCGAAAAATGATTTGCTGTAAATCAAATACTCTTTTTAGCATTTTTGCACAGTACACCCGTCTCACTTCATCATAGAATGATACGTTGTTGTAATCCGCGACAAAGGATGATGAAAATTCTTGAAATGGAATGATTCATCCTATTTAATCCTGCAAAGCTCATTAGTTTTAGAACTGGCTTCATAATATGATTTATTTTAAGGGGTTTTGATTATGAATTCTCCTGATGAATGATACGAGTGCTTTGAAAATTGATTTATTGCCAACTTTGGTGGCCTCATTTGCAATAAATTGGATCAAACCTTTATGTTTTCCAATCATTGCACGATTTTAGGGAAAAGTGATTTGATTTCGATGAAACTGCCGATATAAGTTCCATGATGTAGTAGTATCCTTAAGTGAACATAGTACCGCTAATTCTTCGATTTTTAAGGGATTTATCAAACGAATTTTGCAAAGGCTTACTTGCTTCGCAACCCATCTGTTCGTCCATTCTTCCAGCTCTGCCTGGGCCACAACAAATTTTCTCAGACACTGTAGAAGCTAAAAAGCTCAAACTTTTTGGAAAGGTCAGAAATGGTGGTTTCTCGAAAATGTTTGTCATATTAAAAATTTCAAAAGTTATTGAGGCTGGTCCAACCTTAAATCGAAGTGAATTAAAAAACGTTGTTCGTCAAAGGTAGTCAAGTGGAGTATCAAATGAAAACACTTGATTCAAACAATATTTAAAGACAACTTAAAGTAGCAGAAAAGTCCTCCTACCAAAAGGGCTTTGTAAAATAATTCTTCTGAATATCAAAACTTGACTTACACATACACATGTTATATTCCATGAATTGAGGTCGGAAAAACAATACATGGTTATTATGTATTTTAATTTGGCGCCATTTCATTTTCAGTCTATTGACCTTAATGTTTGAGAAAACATG
>OZ017738.1:313647364-313649864 GCA_963969285.1 Odontomyia ornata | reverse complement strand
AACTACCTGTAAATCTCGTTGACACCAACGAAATTCGAACCAGAGATCTTCGGCTTACGGGCATAGTGCCTCTTACCACTACACCACGCGGACTACTATATACATATATATATATATATATATATATATATATATATATATATATATATATATATATATATATATATATATATATATATATATATATATATATATAGATATATATATATATATATATATTTATATACATATATATATATACATATATATATACATATATATATATACATATATATGTATATATATACATATATATTTATATCTATACATACTTTTATATACATATGTGTTTAAATATAATAGGGGTACCGGTTAATTCATGCGGTTTTCTAACAAATGGCGCAACTTGATTTTTATTCCAGTGATTCACCTTTCCGAATATGTGTTGGAAAGCTACTGTCATATAGTTTCAGAACCAGTATGTGTGATTTAGCTGAAGCGTAAACAACAATGCTCTTCTTTACCCTGAAAATATCGAATTTTGTGCCGAAGAAAGTATTTTTGTGGGGATAACTTCTTCATTGTAGAAAAAGGCTGCGGAAAGTCATCATTTGTTGGTGGAAGTGTATAGCGTGCATGCTCTAGCTGAGCGTACGTGCCAGAAGCGGTTCGCACGGTTTAAAAGTGGCAACTTTGACTTAGAGGACAATGAACAGCCCGGACAACCAAAAAAGTTTGAAGATCACGAATTGGAGACATTGCTCGAACAAGATCCATCCTGAACGCAAGAAGAACTTGCAAAATCACTTGTCGTTGCTCAACAAACCATTTCCGATCGTCTAAAAGTAATTTTTCACAATAAAGCGTTAATTAACCGGTACCCCTTTTATATATATATATATATATATATATATATATATATATATATATATATATATATATATATATATATATATATATATATATATATATAAACACAAGATTTGATTCTTAAGTATTGAACATACCTGCATATCTCCGCACTGGTGTAGTTCTTTATCATCCAGTGCGTGGCAAGTTTCAAAGTTGTCCCTATTTGATTGAACAATATGCTCCCAGCACAAGATTTGATTCTTAAGTATTGAACATACCTGCATATCTCCGCACTGGTGTAGTTCTTTATCATCCAGTGCGTGGCAAGTTTCAAAGTTGTCCCTATTTGATTGAACAATATGCTCCCAGCAGCGGCATTTACACTAGCTGAAGCATTCGCCGTATTAGTTTTGATCGTCTCTTTTTATCGCCGCTTTGAATTCGGTTAGCACAACTTGGTAATGGTTCCTCATAACGAAAATCTACTCAAAAAGATTATCGCTGATGACGAATCATGAATCTACCGCTATTATGAATCACCAAGGGCAAAAAATCAGGCCAAATTCGGAGCAAAGTCAAGACATGTTTATGGAGGTATTGCGCACCGCGACTATGCTCCGAGAGGTTAAACGATAACAAAAGAATACTACGTTAAATTATTGTAAAGATTGCGTGGATGCAGTAAAAAGAAAACGGCCACATGTTTGGTCAAGCGGTGATAGTCAACTTCATCATGGCAATGCATCAGCGAACCTTGAGCAGCGATATTTGAGAAAGCATCATGTCGTTCAGCTTTGTCGGCCTCCGTATGGCCTCAGTATAGCTTCTTGCGACTTTTGGTTTTTTCTCACATTGAAAATACCGCTCAAACATCGGTTGACAAAGAGACGGTTGAATCTAGTGCAACGAATACACTAAAGATAATCCCGAAAGCTGACTTCCAGGACTGCTTCAGGAAGTGTAAACGCCGCTGGAGGCATGTTAGTCAATCAAAGGGGTACTACTTTGAACGATGTCTCTCACCGGATGATAAAAAATGTACACTAGTGCGGAGATATGAAAGTAGGCTCGATACTTTTGGGACAAACCTCGTATATATGCTCGTGTATATAAATATATACATAACATATATATATAAATACATCGAAATTGATAGCCTTCGTTTCTATGGAAGTCGGTTAAACGTTCGATTTGCTCCTCAAGCACAGATTTTAAAGTTTATAATTTCATTCACCAAATGTACTCCTTGGAGCTTTGAAAATTATATACATAAAAATAGTTAAAAGCTTGCAGCCCCAACAAAGTTCTTTGTTAATATTAAGAAACAGTTCTAATATATGGTGTCAAAAATATTGCGATTAACATGTGCTGGGTAATGAATGCTGAAAAGCATCTCAGCAAAACTGTCGAGTTGCTTCATGACACTTTTTTTGAAATATGTAACAGTCAATGACCAGCTAAAGGACGCCGTAATAACTCCGTGAATCATCACGAATTTCTCGAAAACATCACAAACAAAAGTCATTTTGTGTCACAGTTTCATCAATCAGGTATTATCTAATTTGGGAAACTTGTAAAAAACATTTTAAATTGAAGAGCGGTTGAACACAGAAAATTGTTTTCTGGGTTGAAAGCGTTCCTAATGTGATTCAACGTTATATGTATGTTT
>OZ017738.1:313492364-313642364 GCA_963969285.1 Odontomyia ornata | reverse complement strand
GTTAGTTTCACTTGAAGTTCTTTCTTGTGCAAGGGAGTTCAAAGCAATTTACATTCAGCATGTGTTACTGCTGGATGCGTAAGGTGTCTAGGGCAAGGGAGTTCAAAGCAATTTACATTCAGCATTTGTTACTGCTAGATGCGTAAGATGTTTAGGGCACTTATTAAATGCCCACACTGGCAACTTGAGAACAAATTCTGGAACTGTTTGACACATTACTTGGGCTTGGCCTTTTTTTTTGTTCCACTGCAAGGCATCATCAAGTTTTGGAAACCCCCCACTAATAGGAACGGAGAAAGGGAGAGGATTGGCTAGAAAAATTATACTCCAGCCTAAATACTCTTGGCTACGCAAAGGAATCCTTAGTATCTGTTACGATTACCTGGACGTAAGGTACCGTATGGTTACATTTTTCTACCAATCAAAGCACCTTACATTATACAGAGAGCTCTGTCCTTAACTTGTAAAGATTTTCTAGCAGCCCGCTCTACCTTTTGTGCACAACAACTAAGTGGCAAGCATCTTCTTCCTGTTCTATGCATAATGCATAGCTGGCAAGTAGCGACATATCAATACTGTGTAAGTTAGACATATAGTTACAGATTAGGAATAAGGCTAGTTGTCATCTTCTGCATTTTTACTTACAGCTTCTGCCAATCGTTAAGTGAGTATTGTCTCTCATTTCGGGCAACAATCTATGTAATGTTTTTGTTTCAATAAAAGTAGATCTTTCGGTGCTCTCTGGCTAGCAAAGCAATGGGCATCATGGATGTAATGGCCAGCACCACCAAATAAAAGACTGTCAGATAAGTGAATGTGATTCTCAGTATCTTCTTCTCTTTATCTGTGCCAAGTATTTTCGGTAGAGGTTCTTGCTGTGGGCTCACCCCAAATTTCAACACATGTTACACGAAATTCATCAAAAGTCTGCTCTTTAATGAATTGGGTGTCTTTTTATAGACCATAAGTTGACATAAAGCGTAGCACTGATTTGTTCGTCTTTAAGTTGACCAGTAACCCCAGGCACTTTACTGCTAATTGATAATGCTTACAGTCCGTCCGTAAGGCCACTCGAACTTAAACTCGTTGCCACCAACGAGAGTTGAAAAAGAAACCTTCAGCTTACGGGATAACCACTGCATCAGATGGACTACATTTAAGCAAAATAAAAGATTCAATTTTACGTAACCTACAAAGAGTATGTCAAAAATATGCCCACATAACTTCATTTATAGGATTTATAAAATAAATATACAAAATCCTACTAAAATCGCATTCTGTCCATCTGTCCGTCCGTCCTTCCGTGTGTCACAGCAGTTTTTTTCGCAAACTACATAAGCTAGAAATATCAAATTTTTTATGTAAATGTGAACTGGTGCTCTCTTCAAAGTTCGACTACAAAAAAAAATATTATAAGATATTTGAGGCAGGTACCCGCATATAGAGGAGTGGCCCTCGATATGGGTAGCAAACGAAAGGTCTTAATAAGAGCTTTTCACAACAGTTCTTAAACTGCTATTTGCGTTTTGAGGGGTGGACAGGGAGGGAAAACACACGAACAATTTGTGTCCCCCCTCGCGATTCGACACCTGTGATCCGAAAAATCTGAAAAAATTATGGAGGTAGGTGTTTATGAGCACAACAACAAATACTGTAGAAGTTTCAAATTTACCTATTGTGGAGAGTATACATATATATATATATATATATATATATATATATATATATATATATATACATATATATATATATATATATATATATATATATGTATATATATATATATATATATATATATATATATATATATATATATTTATATATATATATATATATATATATATATATATATATATATATATATATATATATATATATATATATAAAACCTTTGAAACGATGTTCATGACACTCGGCACTTTGGTAAAGACAATAAGTATCTAAAGTACTGTGCATAATAAACTAGAAGTCAGGTCTAAAAAAAAACCTGTTGAGTAGACACACCTGCGCTCATGTCAGTCGGGTTTTGTACTCAACTTCTCCGAAATGCAGTTACCAGCACCGCATGAAATCAGGAAACATGTCATAGAAATGTGCATGTTTAAAGGAAAGTTCATTGTTTCTCTTTTTTCAACGGTAATTGTTTCTGTATTTTCAATGGTCAACGGTCGCTAGGAAAAAAACGTTTTGAAAAAAAAAAAGAAAATCGACTTCAAAATGCTCCAAAAAGGATGAATTAAATTTTATGAAACGGTGCCATATCAGTTTTTCCTTATTTTTAATGTTATGGTGCACATGTGGGAAGCTTTTAATTTATTTCATCCTTTTTAGGGCGTTTTGAAGTCGGTTTTCTTTTTTTCCAAAAAGTTTTTTATTTCACCCTTATTAGTGGTAAACTTTTTCATTTCAAATCTATTCAAATTCAGTTTCTTGAACACATTGTACCATGTATATTAATATTTAATTTCTAGACCGCAATGCAAAACTCATTCCTGTGGCAATCGGTAGCGCTCTAAGGAATTACATTTACTTCTGATATATTTTTGTACAAGATCTCATCAACGTCTACCTTTTTTTATGGCTTAATAAAAATCAAACATAAATTGTAGCTTTAGAACGAATTTCAAACATTGCCAAGTAGTTCTATTATGGTTCACAATTTTTTGACCTTTGAGCCACCACCATTTTTTCAGATGGTTTGACTTCGGATTTTTTATTGTGAGCTTTATCACACATGTGTGAGAACATTTGTACCAATTTTGGTGCAAATCGTAAGTATACATTGATCAGAACAGGAACCACGGCTTTTTTTCTAAAACAGTCACCAGTTTATTTTCTCTTAGCCTATTTGACTGATGGACAAAACCAGCCGAAATATTTAATTGCTGAAAACACGGCGAAAATCGAAGCGAAATTTCGATCTCCAGACACAAATTTCGTGTTATCCAATACACATATACATACAGATATATATATATATATATATATATATATATATATATATATATATATATATATATATATATATATATATATATATATATATATTATCCATTTTACGCTTGGGAAAGTAAAGCTAAAGAAAACACATAAATTTTTTAATTCAATGTAAAGATTGAACCTTGCCATTATACGTGAAACACAACATCATTCAAATGCCCTCCACGGGATCTCTTACAGGCCTCAATCCTTTTGAGGTAATTTTCAGCACATTTCCGGCAATATCTCGGCCATAACTTCACGAATATTGGTTTTCAATCGCTCAAGTTTTTGAGGATTGTTCGCGTAACCACGATCTTTTGCATAGCCCCATAAAAAGATGTCCAAAGGTGTTAGGTCGCGGGATCTTGCGGGCCAATTAACATCACTCAATCTCGAAATGACGATTAGCCTGTGTTGTGTGGCTTGAAACCACATGTTCTCCAGATCATAATCTTCAATTTCTCTCCAAAAATAATCGGTTAAAATCCGTCCATAGCGGTCAGAATTGACTGTAATGGCTCTTCCTTGATCTTTTTCAATGGCTATGGCTCACAGTACCAACCGCGTTGGAAACATGCACCTCAAATTATAGGCGTTTCCAATAACAGGTTATCGAGGACATAGGGCTATCGAGGACATAGGGCAGCCACTTTGCGATTTGGTTATGGAAAATTTCATGCAAAAGATATGGTCCTGTAAGCGTGGTCGTGGTTGGCATTTGCCTGATGCTGTTTTTGACTATTAACGGCATACCGTTTTCTTTATAATGAAATAAATATTTGATCATTTATATTAAAAAATGGGCATTTTTCTTTTAATGTTAAAATAATACCTAATATTGGAAAACCTTATACTTCCTCCAGCAACCAATACACGTGAGGTTTTCTGGCCTACAACGCCATCCATCCTTAACCACAATGCACACCTTCAGCGAGCGCCCATGGAGTAAATTCTCATGCCTTGGAACACCCTTCAAAAGGTAAACCCGTCGGCCATCCATAATGCAATGTCACTCATCTATAGCAGTGCCCTCCATCACCATGCCACCAGTATTGCCATAAACACTTCCAGCACGCCTAGCATGATCGACCAAATCGTTCATTTCGACACGTTTCCATTCACCTTTAGCCAAAAACATCAATCGATGAGCAACGCGTTCCTTAATCGAGCGCCCAAAACACAAATTCCCATGCCTTAGAACAGCCGCTGACGGGCAAGCTCATCACCCATCAATAATGCAGTCACCCGTCGATACAAGCGCCCGTCGTTACACGTAGCCACTCGCACCATAGAAAACGTCCAGCACGCTTAACGTGATCAAGTAAATCGCTCAACTCAAACGCCTCCAATAAGTGACACACGCTAAAAGATCTCAAGCCCTACAACCACCAAACCAACTGCTCGGAGCGCCACCTATCTACAGAGCTTTCCTAATGGGTCGGCAACCCTAATACGTCAAGCTGTCAACTTTATATATGGATCTCCTATACATTAAAAAAGCAATGGATATAAGATCATAGACTAGCTCCTATCAATCTCTAGCTCACCTATTGATCCTATATAAATACACGCTTTCAAATCTTGCGCTTTCGTCTCTTAATTGAAGATATGGGACTATTCTAGATTATAGTCAATATACTTAGTTTTACTATTCAGCATAACAGGCTACTAAAACTCAAAATACTAACCTACTTAACCGAGACACAGATCTATATTTACCTAAGACCTATACCTAATTATCCCAAGCACACACGTTTACTAATCTGATACACACACAAACCCAAGACACGCATCTTCCATGGCAACCACCCATGACATCCACGCCTATACTGCACTCACACCTTCTTACCGCAGGCACCCACCTATACCATCCTAATACAAGATCGCCAAAGACACACACCCTCAACAACATTTTGAAGTTTTTTTGGAAAATTTGATTTAGAACGTACATTCTTTACCTACTACTGTCTTTCCTCACGGGCAACCGAAATAGCATGGTGCTCTCTAGCAAGGAGGGCAACAGGTATGACGCCCGCAATAACTCTCCCTGCTGTATCCTTTTCTCTGTACCTGTGCCAAGCATTTCCGGTATACCTCCTTACTGAGAGCGTCACCCCATATTTCTGCTGCGTGCAGTAGTACTGAGCCTACAGCACTCATCAAGAGGTGTCTTCTTGATGGGCTGGGTCCACCTACGTTATCCATAAATTGACTCAGACCTGATACTCACGAAGCAATCTTCTAAGCCGTTGCCCTGATTTGCTCAGAGAAACTCATCTTTGAGTCAATCAGTAGCCCCAGGTACTTCACCACTGGTTTCGATTCGATTAGTATGCCTCCATTACTGATCATCTTTACTCTATGGATTCTCCTTAAACTGACCCTACGAGAAGTCATACAGTCACCTTCTCAGCGCACTAGTATACCTAGCCTAAATTGCACTTGTTCAACGGTGCGTTCAGCGACCTCAGCTACAACATCATTCGCATAGCCGACTAACCGTGACTCACCTGGAATCTTCTCAATAACCCGCCGTAAGACACGTCCCACAGGTCTGTTTCGAGGATAGACCCCTGGGCAACACCCAATATAACTTGCATCCTTCGTTGGCCCTTCAATTAGTCCTTCAGTAGGCATATTAGATAGTCTGGAATTTGAAAAGGGTTTTCTAGGATGTTCAGAATATCCACCCATCTAGCAGAGTTGAAGACACTCCCAACTTTGAGTGGCACCAATAGATAGTCCTTCGCTTGGTGTGGCTATATGTTTCCTTTTTTTGGACCGCGCTCACTGGCTCTGAAACCGCATCAATGGTGGAACATCCTGCTCTAAAGTCATATTGCAGAAGAGATAGGTCTCCAACAGCACGAATCGCGTCAAAAAATACTTCGGAAGTTGAAATTGAATCACTTTTGTTAATGATAGTAGAATTTGCAAATATAACATTTTTTCCCGTGAATTCACACAGGTTCCATTAAATTTAAATTAAAGTAGTTCAAGGAAAGCTTCTTATAGTCTGAAAGTTTCAATAAAGTTAAATCGTATTAACGGAAGTAATAGCAATTTGAAAGCTCTCGGAGTACAATGAAAACAATGTACGGTTTTTTTACTATTCGAACTTTCCATCTAACCAGACACTACACTTTTAATTTGATCTTCGAATTTCCAGATGCAATGAATAATTAGAAATAGTTTTTTGTCATGTTCTGTGACTCAAAGGAGCCAAAACGCATCTATTCATACAACAAAGCAAGGTCCGACGATTTTTCAAGAAAAAAGTGACTCGGCCTACGGATATCAAATAAACAAAATAATCATTTAAAATATCTTTAAGATTTCATTAACTGAATGTGATATTGCAACAAAATACCAGCAAGTTAAAATGATATGATAATCGTTTCCCGTCTAAAGTATGTATTTGTTGTAGATGTCATTAAAGTTTTTCTCGAGTTTATCCATCATTGGTGGTGACTGCATATCGTAAGCTGATTACAAACTATTTTGACATGAGTGTAGCTCAGTCTACTCAACTTGTTTCTATTTTCTACTTTTGTTTCGAGCTGTTTTACTTATCGCTATGAGTGAAATCATTTTCCCTTTACTACAAATTTTCCTTTAAAAGTTCTTATAAAAAATTTGGCTTTAAGATATTCAGTGATTTCCAATTTAATTGATTAATTTTAATCTCTTGGCTAGTAAGGGTTATCTTCTTGATAAATCATTGCCTTGGCCAATAAGGTTTCTACTTACGTCAATAATATACATCTCAGTTCACAATTGGAAGACAATTGTGGTGAGTAAGCCGGAATTTTCCGAACATCTTACTTTAAAAATGTGGTATACTATAGTTCATTTCTTCCCGTAACAGTTTGTGGTTTTTAATTTGTATTGATGATTCTATAAATTGTGTTGGATTGTGAAAGCCTTTCTATTATTTTCTAAATGATCAAATTGTATCTCAAAACGGGTCTTGTATATTTAAAACTTAAATGACTTTTCTGATATTCTTCTGGAAAATAAACTGTGTGGTGCTGGATATTTTATTAGAGCTTTCTTGTTGCAGAAACAACGAGAATAAGCTACATAAATAGAACTAACCTCATGTTAGAAGGGTTTTGTACTCGACGTACCATATAGAGATGCGAATAATGAATAAACTCAATTAAAACCTTAACGGCATCTACAACAAAAACATATTCGGTTTAAAAGAAAAACTATTGTATCTCCATTTAACCTTTCTTTATTTCATTGCAATATTACTAATGACATTGATTGAATGGAATCTTGAAGATATTTTTGTTATTTCTCTTCTCTGAAAATTTGGAGAAGATCTAGCCAAAAGTATAGTGTCTAGTTTGATGAAGTGGTAGAACAACTTTACATTGTTTTTGTTGTAATCGGATGAATTTCAAATGGCTATAATTACCATAAATAATATAATAATATTTGTGCTCTCCTACTTACCTTCTCTACTTGGTTATCAATATTATAAAGGGTGATTCATAACAAGTGTACACATTTTTTTCGAGAAAAAAAAACATTGTTTTTGTAAAGATTGAGCTGTAATGTTTATTTATTATGAAAATTTGATCCCTTACAATTAAATGTGAAACATTAATTTTCGATGATATTTTCGCACATTTCTGGCGTTATTAGGCGTATGTTGGTTCGAATATTGTTTTAAATGCTTCAGTAGTCTAGGGAGCATCAGGGTGAGCACGATCCTTCAGAAATCTCCAAAGGAAGAACTCACAAGGAGTCAAATCACACGATCTCGCCGGCCAGTTTATGGGTGGCCCGAAAAATTCACGTAGAGCGCGAAATGTTTGCAGTGGCGATTCATTATTTTTGTAAAAAGTTCAAACAGCAATAAAACATTCAGCTGATGTGTATGACATCATAGTTAAAATTTTAAAAGACCAAACTGTCATAATCTGTCAATATAGGGACTGAAATTGGTGATAGATAAGAGTTAAGGCCCATTCACATGTGTACACTTGTTATGAATCACCCTTTAGTTTTAACAAGCTGGGTAGCTGGACCAACGCTCATGTCAGAAGATTTTTGTACCCAATTTCTCCGAAATGCAAGCACAAGCATCGAATGAAGTCAAGAAACATGTCAATAAGATGTGCACGTTTAAAAGAAAATCCACTGTTTCTCTATTTTCAACGGTCGCCATTTTGTTGCAAACTAACAAAAATCACTCAAACCATGAATTCTCAATAAAATTTATCTCATTGATCTTATTTGAAAATTTTAAGAAGATCAAATCGAAACTGCAGTGACTGATTCGATAGAAAATCCATAAAATACCAAAAACATGTGTTCTTGTTGTTGTAATTGGAGAGATTTCAAGTGCCTATAACTTCCGTGTTTATTATTCGATTTTCATCAAACTTGCAGAATATAAGGACCTTCTATAAGACTACCTAAATATCTTTATATATCATATTTCATTGAGTTCAAGGCTACCTATACGATTTTATTTGGGAAAATGTGAAATTTGAAGATCATACTATTAGTAACAAAGTTGAACGAATTTTTACTTCTGAGGTATTTGTTGCTATTGTACTCATAAACGCCTATCTCCATGATTTTTTCCAGATTTTCCGGATCACAGGTGTCTCCTCGCAAGGGAGGGGACACGAAATTTTTCGTGCATTTCCCCTTTGTGTGCGTCCCCTGAAGCAAAAAATGTCAGTTCAAGATTTGTATTGAAAAGTTATAATTAAGACCTTTCATTTGATACCCAGATCGGCTACCTTTGATACATTTTTTTCAGGGGTCACTCTACTATATGGGGAGACCCCCCTTAACTACCATATAAAATTTTTTTATAGTCGAACTTTAAAGAAAGCACCACTTTACACCTACATAATTTTATGTTTCTAGCTTAAGTAGTTTGCGAGAAAAAGTGCTGTAACACACGAACGGACGGACGGATGAAAAGACGAAGAGACAGGACGCGATTCCAAAATTATGTCAAATTATTTCACAAAACCCTTAAAACGGATATTAAAATAAATGAACAAGACCTATCATTTAAAGCCCTGCTCGACTATGTTCGGTGAAAAAATGTTAAGGTGTCGCATCCTTATATTGGGACACCTCTTTGAAATATTTTTCGACTATCAAACTTTCATTACCCAAAAACTTCTGAGCTGCTCATAAGATTTAATGCCAGTTGCTATAGAAAACCTGATGTGATGCACTGACGAACAGACGGACGGAAGGGCTGGTATGTGTTCATATTAACAGAGCGCTGTAAATAATTCTTTTTGCGAAACCCAAATAAGTCAAATTTTATTCCAACATGTCTTCTACATGAATGTCTTTAATATTAAAGTTGCAAGACCAAATTTATCAAGGATCAAGGAAAACTCATTTGCATAAAAATAGTTTGTTATTTATTACTGGACTCAAGCCCAGACCTACTCTAGTGGGCGATCCTAAAATTGATTTCATTTACAATCTGTTGTGCTTGAGAAGAGAGCACTAGACAGATGTGTGGCCATGCGGAAAAAGGCTTTCATATGAACTGATTTATTGACTTCAAACCTATCAAAATTTTTCCCGCATAATAAATACCCCAAAAGGAAGTTTCATCTGGTTAGAATAGATGACATATATTGCGATGTGGTATCAGGAAAAGGTGGGAAAACTGTCATGTTTTTGGCACGGTAGTTTGAAATGATTTATATTCGTTGGCATGTGAGGCTTGAGTCATTCTATACCTTATATATTTGAATTTGCCTAAAGTGATTTTAGCCTCGTTAGTATTCTAGTCTAATACAAATTTGAAGACTTAATTTGAAGTTAGACTTTTTCTACTGAAATTTCATTTAAGTGATGGTATTTATTTCTACCTAACTTATTTTAGCATTATAGTTAAAGGTAATTTGAAATAATATGAAAGGCTCTACCAAAAATTAAAGTGTATAATCTCGAATGTAATTTAAATCCTTTTTTGTTCAAAACAAAACAGTAAATTGACATTCCTTCGAATACTAGTGCCTACCCACTGTATACTTATCCCGGTTTGAAAATTTTACGCTTAATATTCGTTGCACACTGACATGTATTTCAAGAGCTTCTGTCAGTAATTTTAAAACTAAAACATTTTCAAACGTCAATTGAAATTATCAATTTTAGTGACAAAAGTTTATTGCCTGTTTTGACACCATTGAAATCAATCAACTCATCGGTGAATATCAATATCAACCTGAGTACAGAAAAAGCAAAGCAAATAAATCTAAAAGCATTGGGAAACAGTGGCATGGAGGAGCCCAATGACTTTTGGCTGCTGAGGCATGAAACGTCTTTTGAAGTGAAAAATTCCCCAAGAGGAAAATGAAAACAAAAGATACAATCGACGAAAATCTAAAATTCGAAATAATAACAAACAATGAAGATTTGGAGAATGTAGTAGAAGCACATGAAGTGCTAAAGCTGAGCATTCTTTATTTTTCGAAGGAAATGCTGAAAAACTGAATCAACGATACAGACAAAATGAATATATCCAAGATGGGGAGTAAAATTCCAAGGAAGGAAACAACGTCAAAGGTCCATAAAGTGGAAAAAACATATTCAATACTCCGATCAAATACTATGCGCTGGAGATTCCAATAACAATGCAAAATACTACTGTTGCGAGCGAAAAAATACAACATACGAGGTGTGTTCAAAAAGTATCGCGAATTTTGAATTTTCGCGGGGTACGTATATTCGAATTTCGATTTTTTTGTGGCGTTATGTTGGTACTCATGTCTGTCACTTATGCCGACAAGCTCGGCCATTTTGAATGTTCACTTAATTGGTGATAGCTGCTTTACTTGCACGTGTTTTCAATCGTCTTCGATTTTTACTTATTCAAAAAAATGGATCAAAGAACGTGTATCAAATTTTGTGTGAAAAACGAAATTAATTGCGCGGATGCATTCCGAATGTTGACTGTGGCATACGGAGAAGCTACTTTGGACCGAAGCAACGTTTATCGGTGGTACAAAATGTTTTTAGAAGGCCGAGAAGATGTGAACGACGGAGAGCGTGCCGGGCGCCCGAGCACTTCAACAACAGACGAAAAAATTAATGAAGTGGAGAAAATGGTATTGGCCAATCGTCGAATCACCGTTAGAGAAGTTGCTGAGGACCTAAACATATCGATTGGCTCGTGCCATTCGATTTTTATCAACGATTTGGGCATGAGACGGGTCGCCACGAAATTCGTACCAAAATTGCTCAATTGCGACCAAAAACAGCAACGCATGAACATTGCTAATGAGATGTTAAACTCTGTCCGCGACGAACCAAATTTGCTCCAGAGGGTCATAACCGGTGACGAATTGTGGGTTTATGGTTATGACGTGGAAACCAAAGCTCAATCATCTCAATGGAAGCTGCCGCATGAACCAAGACCGAAAAAAGCGCGCCAAGTTCGGTCGAATGTGAAAGTTTTGCTGACAGTTTTCTTCGATTGCAGGGGCGTGGTGCATCATGAGTTCTTGCCACAGGGAAGAACGGTCAATAAGGAATATTACCTGCAAGTTATGCGCAATTTGCGCGAAGCAATCCGCCAGAAACGCCCGGATTTGTGGGAGAACAAAAATTGGCTTTTGCACCACGATAACGCCCCTGCTCACACATCGTTGCTTGTGCGCGACTTTTTGGCCAAAAACAACACACTAATGATGCCGCAGCCACCGTATTCCCCAGATCTAGCCCCCTGTGACTTTTTCTTGTTTCCTAAACTGAAGAGGCCCATGAAAGGACGACGTTACGCTACGCTTGACGAGATAAAGACGGCATCGAAGGAGGAGCTGAACAAGATTTAAAAAAATGATTTTTTGAAGTGCTTCGAAGATTGGAAAAACCGCTGGCACAAGTGTATAATGTCTCATGGGGATTACTTTGAAGGGGACAAAATAGATATTCATGAATAAATAAATAATTTTTGAAAAAAAACAAAATTCGCGGTATTTTTTGAACACACCTCGTATATACTCACGCTTCATCACTGAAGTGGTTGTGAGCCAGCAAACACTGGCTTTATACTCGCGCTTCGCAAATGAAATTAGGCAAGCAAGCACATATGCCCATTTTTATCGAAGCATGTACTTGTCGTCCAATGATCAAGCGAAAATGTAAATAAGCAAGAAAAACAGTAAATTTTTATTTCAGGGCCACTCCCCTGTATTGCAATTGGTAGAGCCCAATTTTTTTGAATCTTAGAATGGTTACAAAGCCCTTTTGCTAGGAGCTCTCTCCTGCATCCTCAACTTGTTTCACATATGAATAATAGCTGTAAGTACTCATCTTCAGTCATTCATTAAATTGAATCAAGTGTTAAATGCTAAGGTACATGCACGTGGAGTTGGGGAAAAACAACTCAAAATTATTCAATCTTCGCATTTAAAACAGCCACTATTTTGTTTTACGATGACTGATACCACTAGCTGAACCGACTCTCAAAGATATTCATAATACCTATCATTCCTGAAATTTTCATGCAAATCCTAGCAAAGCTGTAGTGTTTGAGTCGGTAAAAAGCGCATATTGTTCGATAGCCATATGTTTCCATAGTAATATAGCGCATATTGTTCCATAGTAATACAGGAAAATTTAAATCGTTATAACTTCGTTAAATAGCATCCTATCTTTAAGAAATTGTCAGGACAGATGAATCTTATAAATAGTCATCCGTGTATTGATTTTTTTGAATTTGAGGGTACCGTTAACATTTTATTCAAGAAAATGTAAAATCGATAAATCATACTATTACTAACAAAGTTGAGTGTATTTTGACTTCTCATCTATTTGTCGTTGTTGTGTTCTCATAAAGGCCTACATTCATGATTTTTTGCATGAAATGTGTCCAATCGCGAGGTGGGTACGCGAAAGGTTCGTACTTTTCCCCTTCCCTCTTTGGTACTGATAAGGCAATTTTAAGGCTTGTTTTGAAAAGATCTCATTGAGACCTTACCAATGACACCCTATTCGACTACCAATGATGAACATTTTTTTTAAAGGATCACCTCCTCATAAGGGGAGACCCCCTTAAACCCCTTCAAAAAAATTTTCCACCCCAAAACTTTCTAGAGGTCACCACTTCTGACCTTTTCACACAGTTTCATTGCTGTAGCTTCTATAGTTTCGGAGAAAAAGTGCTGCGACATACAGAAGGACGGACGGACACAGCTCGTGATTGTAAAATGGTTTTATATTTTGGTACAAAACCCTCAAAAAGATAAATGCGCGATGCGTTTCACACGAATCATTACATCGTGGACGACAAGCATTGGGTGTGCTTCCAAGAGAGTTAAGCTGGAAGGAAAGCTAAAACTTTAGGCAACAACGCTCTCTCGTTCAATGTCCCCAGTTTCGCTAATTCACCCCGAAAGCTCGTAAGAAAGCCGAAAGCTTAAACGAAAAGCACTCCTTCGCTCGATTTCTCCAGTTTCGCATATTCGCCATCCGAGCAAGCGAGACGGAGCGGGGAGGAAAAGCTTTCGGGGAATGGGAGCGCACGTGTTTGCCACTCAACAAATTGAAAAAAATCATAGCAGAATTCCGTTTTGTACCCAAATATAAACACTTGATGAAGTACTGGTAAGGCAGTCTGTGTTCGAACGCAAAAGGGAGCGAGTAGTTTGAAGTGCTGCTCAGTGTTCAAAGAAATGGTGAGGGATGGGGTGTTGGCTTGAGCCGTGGTCCTCAATCGGCCTTTCGGCGTTTCACGCCATGTGGCCACCCTGATCGATTAGCTCGTCTAGATCATTCCCTCTACAGACTGGCGTTCACTTGCAGCGCGCGACAAGACAAAGTGTAAACGCCAAGCATTTCACTCAATATTGATATAGGTTTCATTTAATACGTGAAATGTAATGTTAAACAAGTTGGGTAGACAGACCTATGCTCATGTCAGAAGGGTTTTGTACTCAACTTACAAAATGCAGTAACCAGCAACGAATAAAATCATGAAACATGTCAAAGACGATTTTATTGGAGAAAATGTGAAACTCGAGGATCATACTATTATTAACAAAGTTGAAAGAATTGTGACTTCTGAGGTATTTGTTTTACTTATACCCATAGATATCTCCCTTGATAATTTTTCCAGATTTTTTAGAAACACATTTTTCATGTATTTCCCACCCCCCCCCCCCCCCTGTGCCCCCACAGAAGCAAAAACTGTCAGTTTAAGAACTGTTTTGAAAAGCTCTCATAGAGAACTTTCAGTTGATATTCATATCGGCTACCTTTCATGAAATTCTTTTCAAGGCCCACTCCTCTGTACTGTAATCATAGATACATGGCCTATTTTTTCGAATCCTAGAATGATTACAAGGCCCTTTTGCTAGGAGCTCTCTCCTGCCTATTCGACTTGTTTCAATTTTATGTACTCATTTTCATGATACCTATCATTTCTGAAATTTTCATGCAAATCCTAGCAAAGCTGTAGTGTCTAAATCGATAAAAAGCGCATATGGCTCCATAGCCATATGTTTCCATAGTAATACAGGGCATATTGTTCCATAGTAATACAGGAAAATTCAAATCGCTATAACTTCATTAAATACTATTCGATCTTTATGAAACTTTCAGAAAAGATCAATCTTATAGAAAGTCATCTGTTTGCTAAATTTTATTGAGTTTAAGGGTACCGTGTGGATTTTATTCAAGAGAACATAAAATCGATAAATCATACTATTACTGACAAAGTTGAGTGAATTTCGACTTTTCATGTATTTGTTGTTGTTGTACTCATTAAGGCCTACATTCATGATTTTTTTTCAGATTTTTCGGATAGAAGGTTTCCAATCGCGAGGGGGGGGGGGTATGCGAAAAGTTCGTACATTTCCCGTTCCCCCCTCGGTACTCAGAAGGCAATTTTAAGGCTTGTTTTGAAAAGATCTCATAGAGAACTTTCCAACGACACCCTACTCGACTACCAACGGTGAACATTTTTTTTGAGGGGTCACCTCCCTATACGGGGAGACCCCCTTTAACCCCTTTGAAAAATTTTTCCACCCTTGAACTTTCAAGAGGTCACCACTTCTGACTTTTTCACAAAGTTTCATGGCTGTAGCCTCTATAGTTTCGGAGAAAAAGTGCTGTGACATACAGACGGACGGACGGATGGACGGACAGATAGACACAGATCGTGATTGCAATAGGGTTTTGTATTTTAGTACAAAACCATAAACAAGTTGGGTAGACAGACCTATGCTCATGTCAGAAGAGTTTTTTACTTAACTTACAAAATGCAGTAACCAGCAACGAATAAAATCATGAAACATGTCAAAGACGATTTTATTCGAGAAAATGTGAAATTCGAGGTTCATACTATTATTAACAAAGTTCAACGCATTTTGACTTCTGAGGTATTTGTTATAGTTATACCCATAAATATCTCCTTTGATAATTTTTTCAGATTTTTTAGATCACGCGAAAAATTCGTACATTTCCCCTTCCCCTGCCCCCGTGGTACTTGTAAGGCAATTTTAAGACTTGTTTTGAAAAGATCTCATTTAGACCTTTCCAACGACACCCTACTTGACTACCAATGGTGAAAATTTTTTTTTGAGGGGTCACCTCCCTATATGGGGAGACCCCCCTTAAACGCCTTTGAAAAATTTTTCCACCCTTGAAATTTCAAGAGGTCACCACTTCTGACCTTTCTACAAAGTTTCATGGCTGTAGCCTCTATAGTTTCGGAGAAAAAGTGCTGTGACATACAGACGGACGGACGGACGGACAGACGGACACAGGTCGTGATTGCAATAGGGTTTTGTATTTTAGTACAAAACCCTAAAATTGAACAGTTAAATGAAATAATTAATAAAATCAACGTTTGCCTATGTGGATGTAGTTTGGATGAGTACAGTAGCAGGTAAGTTTTGAACGGAGAGATCTCTCCCCGAGAGCCTTGATGGTGTATATAGGATACATATCAAATCGAGTTCCCAGTTCATTCCAGTATATCTGGGGTATTCTAGTTATGAAACAATACGCTGGCCTTAAAGCGATGACTGATACAATGAATCGCGAAGATTTTGCAGACAAGTTGCTTCACGAAGATTTTAACAACCAAATTGAGCCGACGGTCTCAACGATTTTAAGACTGTGGAAGCTGCAATGGGCTGAACACGTATGGATAAACAATGGATACTCCAAAGGGATTCATTGGAAGAACAGAAGGCCACAAATCAGTAGGGAAACCAAAGAAACGCTGGTCCGACTCGAGCCCAGTTCATCACTGCTCGGATTTTGAAACTAGAGGACGCGGTCAATGTACTGAACCATAGGAGGCGCTATTTGCAAGAAATGAAGGCCCGAGAAGGGTTGCAGTGCTGCGAAGAAGAAGAAATGAGAAATTTGACAAATATTACGAATTTCCTACAGTTAGAAAAATACATAGTAAAGCTCAACCACTGGTTTTGCTGTTCTTCAAGGCCAGAAAATAAGAAAGTATCGCCAAATAATGTGTTCACGCAGCGTGACAGCGATATAGTTCAGCTTTTGGTGGCTGGATTAAAAATCAAACACGCTCAAATAAAAGAAGTAAATGCTTTAAAGCACTAAGCCCGTAAGCTGAAGGTCTCTGGTTCAAGTTTCGTTGGCGTCAACGAGATTTAGTTCGAGTGGTTCTTCGGACGGACTATAAGCCTGTTCAGTTTATGATACGTGCTGGTTTAAAAATCAGAACGTATCGCAGCTGGATGGATGGACACACGGCCAAAGCGTGATAATGATCATATCACTTTGTGGAGTGTCGATAGATTAGATCATGACAATGAGATACTCTAACTATCTCTAAGCGAAGGCCCGAAAGGGGCTGCAGAGCTACGAAGAAGAAGAAGAAATTCTTAAAAATAACAATAAGGACTAAATTACTGATTATTTTTAAGTCAAGGCGGGATATTATAAATGGTGTGAAAGTTCTTCATCTTACATACAGCCCAAAAAAGGAAAAAAAATCTGACCTTTCTGTTGAAAGGCCTGGTCTCTAGAGAGAATACAGTTGATCTCCTTAAAATGTTTTAGAAAGCAGCACCAATTGTCAAATTTATTGTTGTCAAAAATTTGCTATGAAAAGATCGGTAATTGAAGAAAACATTGCCAGTTTATTTGGTTCGAATAATTAGCGGACCTTTAACAGATAAGTTACTTGAATTTTTGAGCTATGCTATCGAGGCCAAAGATTTGGTTATTTGGCTGCCAATCATAGCATGTATCAAAAATGAGTAAAATGAAAGCCAAAAGAAAAATTATACTGAGTCATCTGTGGCGTATTTGGTCATTTGGCATCATATTGGCATCATATTGAGGATGCTTCCAATAGCATGGTGCAAAAACCAAATTCATATAGAAACAAACACCACGCTGTGATATCTTCTAGATTCACCAAGTCCGGGGCATCATCTGCACTTACCGCCAGAAGACCAACTAACAATACACAAGATTCATTATGATTAAAAAATTAATTTTTTCGTAGACTTTAAGAAGCAACTCATTGTTGCTACTTGCATTCAAAAATTAACTTTGTTTTTCAACGCTTACATCTTTCAAATGCTTTAAAATAACTTACCATTCAGCCAACTTGAAATTGGTTTGCCTCCAGCAGGGTGGGCTGAAGTTAATGATTCAGTTTGGATGATAGCTGAAATTTTCTATAAATGGTTTTAAAGTTTATTGGATTTTCCAGCACATAAAAAGAACACTCTGTGTTGTTGCCATAAGATGAGAAAAAAATCTCCGATTATTGACGTAGCAAGGAATAATGGCATTATTTTGTTGATCGATTGTATGTAACTTCTAGATGTTGCTTATATGAAGCTTTTAAGTCTTCATTATGATAAAAAGGTGAGAAAAAATTTAGTGAAATGATCACGTTATTTGAAATCTCGAGACGTTTTAACAAGCGTCTGCCAATACAAGGATAACTATCAATGACAAAATATCCTCCGAATTTGAGTTCACGAGACCAACAATTCCAATGGAGATACTCATTTGCTAGATTCGTTGAAGCTGATCGTGGTAAGATGGAGCAACCTAGGTATTGGTGGCTGAATGACAATGTCTAAATTATCCGTGTTTATTTTCAGTTTTTGTGTTTTTCGTTACTTTGTTTTTGAATTTCAGCTCATTATTGCTACATCTGGTGGTGTTGTTTTTTTGTGTTAAAAATTAGTTTGGGTATATGTTATGTTTATTTTATTAGGTTTAGAGGTAAGGTGAAACACGTTACTTAAGAATAATGTGACAGAATTTTTCAAGTATAAGATAAATATTTTTGCTTGAATTTTATTAGAGTTAGGTTATAACCTATTACGTGTAGGATCAAAGTGCACTATTGTGTTTAAATTATAGATAATTTTGAATAGCCTAGGTTGGTTTTTTCTCCTTTTTCCAATCAAATCATAAAATATGTAATAATCTTAAAAAACTTGAATTTGCTGTGTTTAACAGATAACGTATAAATTTAGAGAGTCATTTGGGCCATTAAGTTTTTTATTATTGATGTTTAGAATTTGCTTTATATTCTTTTAAAATTTAAAACGATTAGTATTGAATAAAGCAGTTTTGGCTTTGACTTTGGATAACTATAAATGAGTTTGAAAGAACAGCGATTTGGTTCATCAGTCCTCAGTTTTTCACGGATATAGGTTTTTTGCCCGCACCGACTACTAACATCCAGTTAGACGCTACGCCCGCTGCTTCATGTGAAAACGTGTTCCAAGCCCAGCTGATTTTCATATAATGACGCAGAGAAATATCATTCCTACTTGATTTGACAATATATACCACCAAACGCAATAGAAATTCATAAAACTCCTAAGAAATACAATGATCGAATTCTAGGACATGTTCAAAGTCAAAAAATGTTTTGGTTGGAGAATGTCTTGAGATTACAAATATATCTTGGGTGTTGGACAGTTTACAAGGCTCTATAAAATCTACAACTATTTTCATATATACTTCAACTAAGGATTTGATACCATTACCTAAAGTTCAATTTAAACAGAAGAAAGCTGTAAAAAATTAGAGATAAAACGACAATTTTGACAGTATCTCCATACAAGACTGCTACATAAAGCCGTAAAAAATGCAGTAGAGGCAAAAGCAAGCTAGAGAAAATGAAAAAATTTGCAAAAACAATCAAGACAACAAGCATTGAAAAATAGATACAAATCATAATAAAAAAACACGATTTATAGACTGATTATATTAATGTCGAATACTGTATAGAGAAATAAATCTAATTATAAGCAAAATCAACGATCATCGTGTCAAAAGTAAAACGACACTCAATGCACGTCCTAGTGATGCGATCGGTAAAGCCCAAAAGAGCTAAGAATGGAGAATACGAAAGTAACAAAATCATACATTTGGACATGCAACTTGATCCCCGCAAGCGGTTAGTGGATTATGGTTAGTAATTCTACGGAGGAAGAAAGTTGAATGGAAGAAAATGTAACTTCAGCATTTCACCTGACTGAATTATTGAACTCTGTTTAATGAAGATAATTGAATTGAAGGAAATGTGAGTTTAGAATTTCACTTGCCTGGAATCATGGAATTCTGTCCAATAAAGGAAATTGGATTGAAGCAAATACAAGTTCAGCATTTTAACCAACATAGATTAATGAACTCTGTTCATTAAAGAAAATTTAATTACGAAAGTACACGGTCAGCTGAAATGAAACGTAGAGTTTTGATCAATCTGATCAATAGCCCTAATCTTCAGCGTTAGCACTTTGTGTATGTAAAATAGCAGCGGAAGAATCGCTCTCTGTGTTTTCCCAGCATGCGAAAACGTAAGTTGGCACCTCGGCAAAAGCCTTGTCACATTCAACTTAAACCAAATTGGGTCCCTTGGTTTGTGTCTCGCCCGTCTACTATGTTGCTGCATCCGATCTTTACATATGCTCCTCAGCTTACAACTGGCCGGTCTTTATCAGTCACGGTTCGAAGCCAGCTTGCTCCTAGTCCACCTGCTGTGTTGCTGCATCAGGTTGTTACTTAGCACCTCGGCTTTAGCCTGGCTACAAATATTTTTAACCAAATTGGGTCCCTTGACTTGCGGCTGGCCCATCTGCTGTGTTGCTGCATCTTGTCGTTACTTGGTACCTTGGCTTTAGCCTGGCCGCAATCAACTTTAACAAAATTGGGGACCTTGGCTTACGCCTGGCATATCTGTTGTGTTGCTGCATCCTATCGTTATATCGGCTCCTCGGCTCACGCCATGCCAGTCTTCATCAGTCGCTGTTCGCCGTCGGCCCCACCATCAAATAGGACTCCTTGGCATTCTGTCATTATGTCGGCTCCTCGGCACTCTCCAGGCCTGGTCGATGGTAACCGGCTCCACGAGCCCATTTGCCACCATCCTAGAGGCTCCCTATTCTTCTGGATAACCACCCTGTTTATTCGCAGACTCTCGTCAGCCCAAGAGGAACAAAGTAGTGGTTTGAGGCTCCCTACGTTGCCCCGCCCCACCCAGAAGCCCATCAAGCTACAGTTCCACCATAAACAACCATCAGGCCCCCTCTGAAAATTATTCCGGCTGCGAAGCGCCTATCGGCATCCCGGCCTATCACGTTGGAAGAGTCAGGGTCAAAAGCACTTTATTCAATACTGCTCATTATAAATTTTAAAAGAATTTAAAATTCCAAACAAATACAATACAAAAACTTAATAGTCTAAATGGCTCTCTAAATTTATACGTTATCAGTTAAACACATTTTATCAAAAAAAATTGCAAATTCAAATTAATTAAGAATATTACATATTTCATCATTTGAATGGAAAAAGGAGAAAAAACTATCCAACACTATTAAAAATAATTAATAGTTTTAACACAACAGTGAACCTTGATCCTACTCTAATATGTTACAACTTAATTCTAATAAAATTCAATCAAATACTTTATCTTATGCTGAAAAATTCTATGACAATCTTGCTAACGTAAAAATTCAACCTTATCTCTAATCTAATAAGATAAACATAACATATACCTAACCTACCCCTAATTTTTATCACAAAAAACAACAACACTAAATATAGCAATAATGAGCTGAAACTCAAAAACAAAGTAATGAAAAACAAAAAAAAAAAAATGAAAATAAACACGAAAAATCTAGACATTGCCATTCAGCCACCAATACCTAGATGGCTCCGTCTCAGTTCAATCAGCTTCAACGAATCTAGCAAATGAGTATCTCCATTGGAGTTATTGGTCTCGTGAACTCAAATTCGGAGGTTATTTTATCTTCTTATCGGTGGCCCGTCTATATATGCGATATATGACCGGGACGCCGTCAGAATTAAAAACATATCAATTCATGCCCAAATACACGAATGCTTCTGGAGGAACGAAGCCAGTAGCGAGGCACGTCACAATATACCCGTCTGTAGGGTGGAACGGCTTAAAGTCCAAGGGCTTTCACTCACAGTTACAGGTCTGGCGATATGAGTCCATAGAAGTTTCAATACGAAGATATCGATTCTTGTCACTTTGCAGTCTGACATTTCCTTTCGAAAACTCTTAATTTTCCCATGGTACTAGCACTCAGGTTGTACCAGATCTGACATCCATATGTCAAAACTGTATCCGTCTGTAGGGTGGAACGGCTTAAAATCCAAGGGCTTTCACTCACAGTTACAGGTCTGGCGATATGAGTCCGAAGAAGTTTCAATACGAAGATATCGATTCTTGTCACTTTGCAGTCTGACATTTCCTTTCGAAAACTCTTAATTTTCCCATGGTACTAGCACTCAGGTTGTACCAGATCTGACATCCATATGTCAAAACTGGTCTCACTAGAGTCGTGCAACAGATAATTTTGACCTTTTGATCAATGTATCTGGAATGAAAGAGTCTCCGAAGGGCCATGACTACTTTTTGTGCCTCACAGAGCATGATTTTGACATGTTCAGTACAGTACAGATACTGATCGCGATGAACACCGATGTATCGAACACTGCATTTATGTGGAAGCCACTCTGAACTAACCTTGCCAACCATGATGTGGAAATCCTTCCAATTATGTTTCAGGTCTTGACTGACCCCCTGCAGCGTCGTTCGAAGAGTAAAGGGCTCAAAAGCAGCGGAAACAATAGCCCACAGCTGGGTAGAACTAATAAACCTCCCCAGTGCCCCCTCGAAGCCACGTAGAGGAGATCAGCAGGAGAAGCTGTGGCACCAGCTAGGGGAGCTGCTGGTTCTAGTTCATGTCAGCGTCACACCAGAGGAGAAAGCCCGTTTCCGCGACCAAGGACAGGCCCTCCAGAAATAGCGTTGCAAGAAGCAGCGGGAGAAGCATCGCCAACACCGCTCAGACCAGAACCAGTTAGGATACCTCACACGACTTCGAATGCATTAACAAAGTAGTTGTGTTTATGATTAATATATGAGTCACAACGTTTTAAGAAAAAAATATAAATCAGGTCTTTTCCTTGTCACCATTGAGAAGAATTTTTCAGGTATTTTTGGGGTCAGGTGCGATTGCTAGCCACAAGGATCAAGAGTGGTTGGAACGGTTGTTTATATTATTTTTAATACAATTATTTATAACACTGTCGATGCTTGATGCATATTTTGAATCTACCTATGTACTCCTATTTTCTCCGAGTTTTCATCAAAACATAAGTAAAAGTTTTTAATTTGAACATGTCCAATTTCCTGAACGTTCACAAAAGCGAATTGGTCTAGAAAAAATTGGCACCTATTATGTACTTATGAACGAGACTTTGCATCTATTAGCTAAATTTTAATGATTTCTCATTCAAATATTGGATGAACAATCCAAGTCATCGATTCATGCCATCAGAAAACTTGTTTCAAGCTCTACAATGGATACAAAGGTCTTCTGGTAGGAGCTGTCTCCTACTTACATGACTTGTTTCACCTCTAAATTGTAGATGCTCATCCTCAGCAATTCATTAATAAATTCAAGCAAGAATTGATATCATATACCTTCAGTCTTCCCATTTAAAACTGCCGTCATTTTGTTTGACGATTACTTATGTAACTAGCTGAACAGATCCTCAAAGATTTGCACGATACCTATCATTTCTGACAATTTCATGCAAATCCTAGCAAACCCGTATTATCTGAGTCGGTAAAAGGTGCATATTGTTCCATACCGCATATTGCTCCGTGGTAATACGGGAAAAATTCAAACCGCTATAACTTCCTTGAATACACTTCGATCTTTTTGCAACTGACGGCTGGTTAATCTAGCCATGTGTGTATTGGATTTCCTTGAGTTTAAAGGTATGGTTTCGGTTTTATTCAAATAAAGTAAAATTGATAAATTATACTATTACAAACAAAGTTGATCCAATTTCGATTTCTGACGTATTCATAGTTGTTGAATTCATAAAGGCCCACATTCACGACTTTTTAGATTTTTCGTTTGAAAGGTGTCCAATCGGGTGGGCGGTACGCGAAAAGTTTGTACATTTCGCCTTCCCCTGCCCTCCTCGATACTGTTAAGGTAATTTTAAGACTGGTTTTGACAAAGATTTCGTTGGAGCCTTTCCAATGATACCCTACTGGACTACCAATAGCAAAAAATGCAGTAACCAGCAACGAATAAAATCAAGAAACATGTCAAAGACGATTTTATTGGAGAAAATGTGAAATTCGAGGATCATACTATTATTAACAAAGTTGAAAGAATTGTGACTTCTGAGGTATTTGTTTTACTTATACCCATAGATATCTCCCTTGATAATTTTTCCAGATTTTTTAGAAACACATTTTTCATGTATTCCCCCCCCCCCCCCCCCTGTGCCCCCACTGAAGCAAAAACTGTCAGTTTCAGAACTGTTTTGAAAAGCTCTCATAGAGAACTTTCAGTTGATATTAATATCGGCTACCTTTCATGAAATTCTTTTCAAGGCCCACTCCTCTGTACTGTAATCATAGATACATGGCCTATTTTTTCGAATCCTAGAATGATTACAAGGCCCTTTTGCTAGGAGCTCTCTCCTGCCTCTTCGACTTGTTTCAATTGTATGTACTCATTTTCATGATACCTATCATTCCTGAAATTTTCATGCAAATCCTAGCAAAGCTGTAGTGTCTAAATCGATAAAAAGCACATATGGCTCCATAGCCATATGTTTCCATAGTAATACAGGGCATATTGTTCCATAGTAATGCAGGAAAATTCAAATCCCTATAACTTCATTAAATACTATTCGATCCTTATGAAACTTTCAAAAAAGATCAATCTTATAGTAAGTCATCTGTTTGCTAAATTTTATTGAGTTTAAGGGTACCGTTTGGATTTTATTCAAGAAAACATAAAATCGATAAATCATACTATTACTGACAAAGTTGAGTGAATTTCGACTTTTCATGTATTTGTTGTTGTTGTACTCATTAAGGCCTACATTCATGATTTTTTTTCAGATTTTTCGGATAGAAGGTTTCCAATCGCGAGGGGGGGGGGGGACGCGAAAAGTTCGTACATTTCCCCTTCCCCTCGGTATTCAGAAGGCAATTTTAAGACTTGTTTTGAAAAGATCGCATAGAGACCTTTCCAATGACACAATACTCGACTAACAATGGTGAAAATTTTTTTTTGAGGGGTCACCTCCCTATACGGGGAGACCCCCTTTAACCCCTTTGAAAAATTTTTCCACCCTTGAAATTTCAAGAGGTCACCACTTCTGACCTATTCACAAAGTTTCATGGCTGTAGCCTCTATAGTTTCGGAGAAAAAGTGCTGTGACATACAGACGGACGGACGGACAGACGGACACAGGTCGTGATTGCAATAGGGTTTTGTATTTTAGTACAAAACCCTAAAAATGGCATCACTTGCTTCTGAAGATCACAGCAGCGATTTAAAAATATTTTAAAAATTTTGTAACTTATGTAATATAGCGACGTGGCCCAGCAAAACAATACGCTAACCATACTCAATGCAATCAGTGCGGTGACAGAACAACGCAGTACGATTTTCTTGCGTTCACCACTACCACGTGTTGGATGGCAGCTGTTTCTCATTCCACCCCACGTTTGGCCCCGGCTGCTACTAGCTATAAAGAGCAACGTTTAATTTATATAAAGTTATATAAAAGCAACGATAATCGATATCAAAACGTCAAAATACTTAGACCGTCTCCTCTCCTATATACGAGTTTCTTCTAAAGAAAATCTTTGTCTTAATTCTCCCAAATTATTTTTACAGTGGCCATTACTTCATTGTTGTATTGAATTTACTTATACACGAGCTGTTCCTTAACCCGACGAAAAAGAAAAAAATTTCCCGGTGGCAGCACCAGCCGGAAAGGCAAATTTCTCGCATGTAGCGTAGGGTTTCGAAAAAGAATTTGGCTTGCCTACTACGAGACTTCTTACTGCAATTTTTGTAGTACTACATGGGTATTTATTAACATGAAAAGAATCCGCCGACGCTCATATTTAGAGACTCCTTGTAGAGGCGCAAATATTTTCCTAATTAAAATTAGTTCCACACTTATGGATCACATATTGAAAATTGGCGGATAATAAATTGTTGTTAACATATAAATACGGGATTTGTCCTTCTCACATTTGCTGTTTACACATTTCACACTGGCTACCACACAAAGGCTTAAATAGCTCAAATAGTTAATTTCGAAAGATTTCCATAAAAGTTTAATCAGCACTTGCGTTGCCATTAATATATACATTTTCAATTCTTTTCTGAACTATCAGGGGTCGTCATTTTTATTTTTATTGAAAACGGCTGCTAAAAGTATTAAGCTGTAAATTTTCGACATTTTTATTTGTCATTCGATTTGCATGACTAAATTAAGTTAACTTGCCTCAATAACTTATAATTTCTGTTGAATCTGTCGAGAAACTAGGCTGCTAGAGGGCTACAGAAATTAAAACCAAAATTAAGTCTCCCCCAGTATGGGGAGACCCCCTTAAATACCTTAAAATATTTCAAGAGGCACCACATTTGACCTACGTAGAAAATTCCCCATTCTAGCTCATGTTGTTTGCGTACGAATAAATAGACGGACGGACAGACAAGTCGCGATTTCATAATTTTTTAAGGGTATTGTTAAAAATCTTTTACAAAATCTTAAAAATGGTCTGGTTTATAAATACTACCAGGTCAAGGCATTTAGAACATTTCCATGAAAAATATTCATAATTTCTTCTTCTTCTTCTTCTTAGCACTACAGCCCCTTTCGGGCCTTCGCTTCCTGCAAACAGCGCCTCCAACTGTCTCGGTCCGTTGACCGCGTAATCCGATTCCGAAATCCGAGCAGTGATAAACTGTCTTCGACGACCGGGTCAGACCAGCGTTTCCTCGGTTTCCCCACTGGCCGCCGGCCTTCAGTTCTCCCAACGAATACCTTTTTGGGTATCCGTTGTTCGTCCATACGATTCATGTGTCCAGCCCATTGCAGCTTCCGTAGTCTTACAATCCTTGAGACCTCCAGTTCGTCAAAAATTTCATACAGCTCATGGTTGTATCGAATTCACCATTGGTCCCCGTCTAGCTTCGCTCCGATTATTCGCCTCAGGACCCGTCGCTCAAAGGCGATGCTCGTGTTACGGTCCATGTTTCACACCCATAGCATGACACAGGTCTCATCACAGATTTGTATACTTGGAGCTTTGTTTTCCTGTGTATGCAGCTGGTCTTCAAGATCGTCAATACTGAATAGAATATTTTACTCGTGAGCTGTATTCTTCGGCGTATTTTGTCTCTTTCAGTACCCGTTGTTGATATTTTAGCACCTAAATACACAGGTTCGCCAACATTTTCGATACTGTATTGTTTTATTTTCGTTGATTAGTAGGCCTACTAGTTTTGCTTCGCTGTTGAGTTTCAGGAAGAGTTCTTTGGCTGTTGTTAGTGACCGTGACAAAATGTTCATATCGTCCGCATAGGCCACTACCTGGCTCGACTTGTATAGTAATGTACCTCGCGTATCGAAAGGTAGCTTCCATATGACGTGCTTCAGAGCCAAATTGAATAGCAATGGGGCCATCCCATCTCCCTGGTTTAGTCCGATATTTGTGTCAAAGGCATCGGTGAGTTGGTTATTGATGCGGACTTGGGAGGTTGTCGACGTCATTGTAATTTTGGTAAGACGGACTAATTTGGCTGGGATGCCAAAACAAAGCATTATTTGGTACAGTACGTTACGATCAATACTGTCGTATGCTTGCTTGAAGTCAACGAAAATTTGGTGTACGTCTATGTTGAACTCCCAGCATTTTTCAAGTACCTGCTTGACTGTGAACAATTGGTCTGTTGTTGATCTACCTGCCCTAAAACCTCCCAGATACTCCCCAATAATACTGTTAGAGTATGATCCGATTTTATTTTCTAAGATTCCAGAGAATATTTCGTACGCGGTGCAAAGTAGTGATATGCGTCTATAATTTTCGCCCTGTAGCTTGTCACCTTTTTTGTTGATAGGGAATATAATTGATTGGCTCGAATCTTTCGGCATATGTTCTTGTTGCCAAATGTACTGGATGACTTTGTGAAAAGCTTGATGAACACTACTGCCACCATATTTGATGAACTCCACAGGAATCAATGATGCTCAAATTCACTCAATTTTTGCAAGTATTAGAAATATAGGATAAGAATGAGTTTTGATTCTTATACACAAAATTCCTACACATACTCAAAATTTCTACTCGATAAAAAGGCATTAAAAACTGCATATTAGTGTTACCAACCACGGCAATTTCTGCAAGCCTTACATCTCAAGTTCAGAGGTGAACAAGTTAACTACAACTTTTCTACCCGTAATATGAAAAGCAACGATGTGAGACGTTTGATATTGTTCTCAAAATTTACTTGTACATTGATTCGTTTTAACTTTAATCACCAAATAATTCTCATATATTTACTTACACCAGCGCCAGCGTCATCTCAGTATTTTTGTGGTAAATGAATATCTGAATTCATATTTTCCCATAAAGAAGACAACATTCCGAGAAAACTATTTTGCTCTTCTATGTCAGATCTCTATTTCCTCTACTTATAATAGTGTAACAAAACTATTTGTCATCTTCATTTTTAGTGAAAGAAATAAACTCCACCAGCACCACTATTCTTATACATAATAAATTTCATGAGTGAAAGCGCGAAATTTGTAGAAGGACAAATGAAGCTGGAAATGAAATCACATAAATTGTGAAAAGAAGGGATGCTGAAAGGAGTCCAGATACACATCTAATACAACTAAAATCAACACAAATGTAACAATGCGAAGATAAACAGTTTCTGACATTTATCTCAGTGTCAACAACACAGTCGGTATAGATGCGTAGTCGACATGAAATCAATTTGGCCAGGATAATAAATTAGGAAGAATAAGTCTGAACTATTCGTCACGTTTTGAATGTGATAATGCGACATCAAGCTTTTTTCTGACAAGGAGCATCACTTTTAGGGCTTTGCTCAAAAATAAATTTACGAAGACCGCCTGTTTTGTGCCCGGCTTGCTGCCTATCCGTCTTTCTAGCCATGTTTGCATTAAACTTTGCTTCTTATGATATACTACAGCATGCAATAATCATGAATATGTGGAAAGACTAATAGTGGCGAATCATCAATTAATTAATTAACTACCCCTATATATAGTAATGTAATTTATATGAAATTCTAAACAGAACCGTAGTGTCTTGATTGATAGAAATCACATATTTTAACAAATGCAAGAGTAATTGCTGCTGAAATGATGCAAAAAGTTTAAAAAGATTGCGAAATTTTCGAATTTGTTAGGCATAAAAACTATGTAGTATGTAATAACATTGAGAAATCTAGTTTAGGTATTTCATTTTGCCTCACCACAGATTATTTTCAGTGGAAAAATAATTTTAACTGGTATATAAAGGGTGATTCATTTTAAGGTTTGATTTTCAATAAACTTTTTTCACAGATCACGCGTGACTCCCGTCAAACTGTAACATAATTTTTATTCGGTATTGTTTGACAAATCATCATGAAAGGACTCACACCGCAACAACATATCCAAATTGTTCAGCTGTATTACGAAGATCAGCGTTCTGCGAGAAATGTTTTTCGTGGTACTGGACCAAATGAGAAATAATTTTGGTGGTAACCTGATTTCACATTGTAGACCAGTAGATTGCCCGCATAGATTGTGTGATATCACATTTTTAGATTAGTTTCTTTCTTTCTTCATTACGCGTGTCATTCGCAAGATACCGGTCCCTATGCTAGAACGCGTCGTCTAAAATTGGACCTTCAGGATGGACCATTTACAGCGTAGTCACGGTCAACATTTAAACAAGATAATCTTTAAGAAGTAAATGTCATAGCTTGTTTTTTTGACTCACAATAAACATTTTACTATAAAATTCAACTCTATACCTTTCATTTGAGATTATAAAACAAACCTCATGGTGAATCACCCTAACTTGTATACGGAGACCCCTTTTAAAATAGATTCTAAGTCTAGCATTCGTTGCGTACATACGTGTTTTTAGACCACCTCTGCCAAAAGCTTTCAAAAATTAAATAAATTTTCAAAACCTCTGTCCAAAATCATTATCGTCGAAGCAATCGACCCAAGAAATTTAAATCGAATATTATTTTATATTTCGATACATCAAGAAAAGCGAACAATACAAAGATATTTTCGGGGCTGCTGGTATAGGGGCCGAACGCTTTCCCACCGTTTGGGGAACCTGCGGAGACATTAAATATGAAATCGGTGCCAATCGTCAACAAAAGAAGACATAATCAGGAAAACTCCGTAGATGGTGGATGTAAAATCCAAATAATTGAAGAATAAAAATAAGTGATCAGCCTTCAAAAAAAAAAAATCATGATATAAGGCTACGGCTAAAGTCCCTCGAAGATCAATTCAAGAAAAGGACAAGAAAACAACCAAATAAAAAACAAGTTGGGTAGACAGACGACGCTCATGTCAGCAGGGTTTTGTACTCAACCTCTCTGAAATACGGGCACCGGCAACAAATAAAGTCAGGAAACATGTCAAAGAGATGTACACGTTTAAGGAAAATCCATTATTTCTCAACTTTCAACGGTCGCCATGTTGTTCCAAACTAACAAAAATCACTCAAATCACAAATTTCAAAAAATATGTATTGTTTTAAATCTTGTCTGAAAATTTCCAGGAGATTAAATCAAAATTGCAGTGTCTGAGCCGATGGGAAGTTCATTAAATACCAAAACCGTATGTTATTGTTGTTGCAATTGCAGAAATTTCAAATGGCTATAATTTCCGCGAATATGATTCGATTTTCGTCAAACTTGCAGGGTATTAGGCTCTCATGTGTAGCTACTTAAATATTGAATTTTGTTAAGCTTAAGGGTAGGATTTTATTGGGGAAAATGTGAAATTTGAATATCATGCTATTATTAATGAAGTTTTGACTTCTAAGATATTTGTTGTCATTGTACGCATAAACATCTAACTCTATGATTTTTTTTTCAGATTTTTCGGAACACAAGTGTCCAATTGCGACGGGGGAGACACAAACTTTTCGCGTATTTCCCCTTCGTGTGCGCCCTGAAGCAAAAAATGTCAGTTTAAGAGCTGTTTTGAAAAATTCTCGTTAAGACCTTTCATTTGATACCCATATTGACTACCTTTGATGAAAAGCATCATACATTTTTTTGTAATTTAACTTTTAAGAGAACGCCACTTTACACCTACATGTAAAACTTGGTGTTTCTAGCTTAAGTACTTTGCAAGAAAAACTGATGTGACACACGGACGGATGGACGAACAGGCGGACAGACAGGTCGCGATTTTAGTATAGTGTTGTAAAATTATTTTACAAAACTTAAAAAAAAAAACAAATAATTAAATAAATAAAGGTGAAAAATTACGGAAAAAATGATTCAAAAAGAAATTGCAAGAGCTGGAGGTACTAACGATATCCAAACCTATTATGCAGCGCTGGGCGGATCAACAGAAGAAATGGAAGTTGAAGAAAGTATTGAAGGTAATTCTAATAAAGATAATGATATAAATTTCATGCAGTATTTAGAAAATTAAATAAGAAGAAGAAACGAGCTCGCAGTTCTGCTGGCTCCTCTGTCAAAGCCACCAAGATGGCAGCGGAAATTCGGCCAATAAATGTATTCGGATAAAGCGGAAGAGATATGGTTTGGCCATTGGCAGCCGGAAATACATTAACTAATTTCGAAATCAAAAGGGTTAATGCGGGAAAATTAACTGCTAAAACTGAATCACTGATTGATTTCAAGTCAACCAGAGGTGCGCTGAGTTTTCGGGAGCTTCTACACTTCACCTATTCCCCAAAAAAAGAAAAAAAACCAGACCTTTTTGTTGATTGGTCTGGACTGAGCGAAGGATAGATACGATCTTCTCCAGATACTCAAGGAAGCTGCACCAGCTGTCGAAATCTTCGCAACAAGAAGACCGATCGTTGAAAGCAGTTGAATTCAAAAACTTCAAATTCCGTGAACTGTCAGTGTGTCCGTCTGTCCGACCGTCCGTCCATCCGTTTGTCACACCACTTTTTCTCGCAAATTACATAAGCTAGAAACATAAGATTTTGTAAGTAGGTGCAAAGTGATGCCCTCATCAAAGTTTCACCAGGAAAAGAAATTTATAAGATCTGTAAGGGGGGTCTCCCCATGTAGGGGAGTAGCCCTCGAAAAACAAATTTTCATCGCATGTAGGCAATATGGATATCAAATGAAAGGTCTTTTCAAAACAGGTCTTAAACCAACAAGTTTTGCTTTGAGAGATGCAGGGGAAGGGGAAATGTACGAAAATGTTGTGTCCCCCCACCTTTGACCCGAAAAATCTGAAAAAAATCTCAGAGGTGTAACTTTAGGAGTACAAGGGCTAAAAATACGTCAGAGGTCGAAATTTGATCAACTTTGTTAATAATAGTACATTTTATAAATTTTACATTTTTGCCTATAAAATCAAGATGTGACACTTCAATTTCCCAAAAGCTACAATTTATATTTTTCAAAAACAATTGTATGTGTACCAAACATTTCACAATAATTGAATAATTAACAGCTAAGTTACAGCCGATTGAATATTTAACAATTACAACAACATTAACACGTGATACTAGGGAAATGCATGTTTGCAACGGACCTAGACATTACAAATATGTAGGAATTTTGATAAAAATTATAGAAATGGTTTGTTATATTGATGTGTTATCATGACTGATCAAGCAACAAGGTCAAAACACTTGAAACAAAATGGTGGGGAGTTTAAAATCATGTTAACAATAATAATTTTTCGAACTGAATTTATGGAATCTGTATATTGGTCAAATTTTGATATGGAGAATATATTGTTTGATTTACTAATTATTTTACAATACCCTTCTGGTAGGAGTACTCTCCTGCTACTTCAACTTGTTTTTTATTTGAAAAACTCGTATTGAACAGGCTGCACAGTTATTTGATTTGCTCCGGTAACCTGAATGCCCGGCAAACATCATGGCTGAACCCCAACATTAATCCAGGAGATGTATTTCAACGCATGGCCATAGTTGACTTGACCGAAAAGGACGCCGAACAATTTCTGAACAAGAGCAAAGTACAAATAGGGTGGGTTGTCTGTAGGATACGGCGAAGAACAATGCCTCTTCAATGTTTCAAAGGCCTTGGCTATGGTCACACCACACAAGTATGCAAAGCATCTGGTAGGAGTTCCTTATTCTACAAATGTGGTGGAATGGGACATAAAAGAAAAGAATGTACGAAGGAGGCACACTGTATTCTGTGCAAGGGCGCTGATCCAAGACCTACTTTGGACACGCCTTGGGATCAAAAAAATGCCCTAGCCCTAGCGTAGGCAAAATTAGAACTTCGACGACCCGCATCCTGCAGCTAAACCTACACCGCAGTTAAACCACCCTAAATCTGCTTGAGCAGCTTGCGAGGGACATGAAAGCCGATTTCTTGCTGCTGAGTGAGCAACACCATGACAAAAGCTCTGCATCATGGTATCCTGATGAAACTGGTACTGCCGCCATCTGGGTTCGAAATAGCGATTTCCAGACAGAGAGCTGTGGACGTGGGGATGGTTTTGTGTGAGTTCGGTGCTTGGGGACCACCTTCTTTAATGTGTACCTAACGCCGAACGAATCGATATCATCTTTCCAAGCCAAGATTCCGGCTTCAGAGGGCGCTGTCTCGAACGCATACGGGCACATGCTCGTCGGGGGAGACTTCAACGCGAAAGCAATCGAATGGAGCATGCCTCAAACAGGTCCGCGGGGAAAACGAATCCTGGAAATGGCGGCCAGGATGGCCCTTGTCCTACTAAACACCGGAAGTACGCCAACTTTCCACCGTATTGGCTGTGAAGGAACCATACCGGACATGACATTCGCCTCGGAGTCCTTAGAACAGAGGATACACAACCCGAAATTATTAGAGGACTACTCAGCCAGTGATCATCAGTGGATTCTTCTTGAGATAAGTGATGTTGTCTCCCGACGTCCGTGCTCTCTACTTTCTACAATTGGATGGAACATCAGAAGGATGGACGTCGGGAGGTTTTTTCGAGGTTCTCACAGCAGGCGAGCCGCTGCAGGGAGCTTTGGAGGGGACGGAAGAACGGGCAGCTTAAGACGTTGTGAACTCAACTATGAACTTCATAACGACTGCTTGCAAAGCTTTTATGCACTGTCGAAAACCCCGGCACGGCAACCCCCAATGTATTGGTGGTCAACTGAAATTGCTGTAAAACGAAGGGTGTGTTTCAAGCTTCGGCGTGAGGCCCAACGAGCGCGGAACCTTGACGAGGCAAGCAACCGTCCAGCAGCATATAAGTCGGCCAGAAAATACGTTTGCGTATTAATCAACAACAGCAAGGCTCGATGCTGGCAAGATCTATTGGACCATGTGAACAAGGGTCCGTGGGGCCTTGGCTACAAGCTAGTTATGCGGAAGCTTGGTGCCCTACGGATGCCTTGTATACATGATGGGGTAAAAATGGACGAGATAGTGCGGGCACTCTTTCCTGCCCATCCCATCCATGTTGACGCTGTCCATGATGAAACAGCAGTCGAGTGTCCACTCTTGACACAGCTGGAACTGAAAGACGCAATCCTTTCATTGATGACGAGGAAGGCTCCAGGTCCAGATAGTTTTCCAGCTGACGTGTTGTGCCTTGTCTATCACCTTTGTCCTGACTTGCTACTCAGCACATTCAACGCTTGCCTACGGGATGGGGTTTTCCCGGCACGGTGGAAGGTGGCGAGGCTTGTGGTGATCAGGAAAGGGAAGGGAAATCCCAAACCGCCATCTGCATACCACCCGTTATGTATGCTTGACATGTCTGGGAAAGTGCTAGAGAAACTCATCAAGGGAAGACTCACTGACGTGATTCGTGCTAGTGGGGACCTATCTCCTCGGCAGTACGGCTTTAGAGGAGGACCTTCTACCATTGATGCGATTGCAGAGGTGGTGAACGTGGTCCAAAAGGCAGATGCCTATAGTCGCCACAAGTGATGGATCGTCCATTGGTGTTGGTGTTGGTGACACTCGACGTCGGGAATGCCTTCAACTCCGGTACATGGGTGGATATTTGGAATACGCTGGAAAACTCTTTTCAAGTTCCAGAATATCTAATGCGGCTTTTGAGGAACTACCTAAAGGCCCGAAGCCTGCTCTACGACACGACACAGGGTCAACGAAGGATGGAAATTACATCGGTGTTCCCCAGGGATCTACCCATAGTCCGGACCTGTGGAATGTTTCTTACGATGGGCTACTAAGACTGGAGATGCCAGATGAGTCACGCTTGATCGGATATGCGGATGATGTTGTGGCTCTCATCGCTGGACGCACTGTCGAACAGGTAAATTTTAGGCTAGGTATGCTAATGCGCCGAGTGAGGGACTGGATGATTGCTCGTAGGTTCAGTTTAGCACTGGGGGAATTCAATTTTAATAGTCCTCAACGAAAAATGTGTGTGCTTCCTTACAATACCGACCATAACGCAATCATAATGGAAATCAATTAACAAAGTGATATTGTCTTCCTTATTCTAGTTTGACATGAAATCATCGGTCGAAATTCAAACAGGTTGGGTAGACAGAACTACGCTCACGTCAAAATGATTTTGTACCCAACTTACAATATGCGGATATGTAGAATGAGTCAATTCATGAATAGTTTGAATGTCTTGCACAACAAATTTATTCTTGCTTTAAAAGAACTCCATTTTAAACCAGCCAATAATTTGTTCAAATATTGCTAAAATCGTTGACTGATCTGAACTTTGAATGAATTTTTGTCTTAAAAATTATCCAAAAATTTGGAGAAGATCCAATCAAAAGTACAGTGTCTGGTTTGATGGGTGTAGTAGAAAAATTATATATGATTTTTGTAATTAGAGGAAATTCAAATGGCTATAACCTCTGTGAATTTTATTGAGACAAGGAATATAAGGACCTTTTAAAGAACTACTTGAATGGCAAATCTCATTCAATTTAATCATATTAATACAGTTTTTCTGACTAAAATGCTAAGTTCTACTATTGTTAGTAAAATTCAACCTCTAAGCTATTTTTTATTGGGTGTATCTCCATGATTTTGAAATGTTGCAAAAACATACTTGTTTTACGTCTTGTATGTCTGTCTGTCTGCATGTCTGTCCATCTGCTCATCCTCTTGTCCGTCCATCCGTCTATCCGTCACAAGAAATTTCTTCAGGAACTATAGAAGCTTCAAGGCTCAAACTTTGTGAAAAAGTCAGGAGTGGTGGTCTTCCAAAAGTTCATGTCTTATCAAATATATCCAATTTTTCAAAGGGAGTCTCCTCTCATACAAAAATGGCCCTTGAAAAGGAGGAGGGTAACAAATGAAAGGTCATTCAGAATTTGAAAATTGCCATTTTTTGCGTAAGGATTCCAGGGGAGGCAAAATATACGAACAATATTTGGTTCCCGTCCCCTCGCAATTAAAGTGCTTTGAGCAGAAAATCTGAAAGAATCACAAAAGTAGGTCTTTATGAGTGCAAGGGCATCAAATACCACAGAAATCAAAATTCACTTAACTCTGTTAATAATTGTATGGTTTGTAAATTATGCATTTCACCCCAGAAATTGAAACGGCACCTCTAAACTTCTTAAAATTTTACAATTATGCAGGTTGATATAAGACTCTCACGCCTACGAAATCTAATGAAAATCAAATCATAATCAATTGAGCTATAACCATTCCAATTGTATGGAATCGTAACAACAGTAACACATTTTGACGGTTGATCGATGTTTCAAATCGATGTAGGTACTCGTATTTTCTTCGCGTTTCCATGAAAATATAAGTTATAGTCTTTAATTTGAACATATTTAAATGGCTGAGCATTAAGAAAAATTATTTAAGCTGGAACAAAATGGCACTTTTTATGTACTTATGAAAGAAACTCTGCATATTTTAGATCAATTTGAATGATTTCTTATGCAAGTATTGGATGAATAGTTCATGCCATCAGAAAATTTGTTTTGAACCCTAGGACGGTCACCAAGCCCTTCTTGTAGGAGCACTCTCCTACTTAATCAGCTTGGTTTACCTCTCACCTTCAGCCATTCCTTAATAAATCTTGAATCTGGGAAAAATAGCTCAAATTTATTCAATCTTCTTATTTAAAAGTGCCACCATTTTGTTTTACAATTACTGATTTCACTAGTTGAATAAATTGTCAAAGATATAAATGACCCTATTATTCCTCAAACTTTCATCCAAGTCCTAATAAACCTGTAACATCTGATTCGGTAAAAAGCGCTTATTGTTACATAGCAATAAGGAAAATACAAACCGCAGTAACTCCCTCAAATACTATTCGATCTTTTTGAAACTTTCAGTGTGGATCAATCTTATAAATAGTCATTTGTGCATTTCATTGAATTTAAAGGTACGGTTACAGTTTAGTTCAAAAAAAAAATTAAAATTGATAAATCATACTAAAGGGTGATTCATAACAAGTGTACACATGTGAATGGGCATTAACTCTTATTTATCACCAATTTTAGGTCCATATATTGACAGATTATGACAGTTTGGTCTTTTACAATTTTAACCATGGCTTTATAGACATCAGCCAAACGTTTTATTATTGTTAAAACTTTTCACAAAAATAATGAATTGCCAGTGCAAACATTTCGCGCTCTACGTGAATTTTTTGGTCCACCCATAAAGTGGCCGGCGAGATCGTGTGATTTGACTCCTTGTGACTTCTTCCTTTGGAAATTTCTGAAGGATCGTATTTATGCTGATGCTTCTCAGACTACTAAAGTATTAAAAAACAATATTCGAGCCAACATACGCCTAATAACGTCGGAAATGTGCGAAAATGTCATCGAAAATTACAATCATCGTTTGAGCAGTACGAGGTGCACATATGCCCAAAGTAATATTTTATATTTAATTGTAAGGGACCAAATTTTTATAATAAATAAACATTACAGCTCAATCTTTGCAAGAATTTTGTTTTATTTTCGACAAAAATATGTACACTTGTTATGAACCACCCTTTATTTTAACAAAGTTGAGTGAATTGCGTTTCCACATGTATTTGTTGTTCTTGTAATCATAAAGGCCTACATTCATGATTTTTTTCAGATTTTTCAGATGAAAGGTGTCCAACCAATGGGGGGAGTTACGCAAAAACCTCGTAAGTTTCCCCCTTCCTAACTACCTCGGTACTGATAAGGTAATTTTAAGACTTGTTTTGGGAAGATCTCCTTGAAACCTTTCCAATGACACCCTACTAGGTTACCAATGATGTAATTATTTTTGAGGGGTCACCCCCCTATATGAAAAGACCCCCCTGAAAACCCTCTGAAATAATTTCTACCCCAAAACATTTAAGAAGTCACCACTTCTGACCTTTTCACAAAGTTTCATGGCTGTAGCTTCTATGGTTTCGGAGAAAAACGGCTGTGACATACAAACGGACGGAGGGACACAGGTCTTGATTTCAACAGGGTTTTGTATTTTAGTACAAAGCTCTTATAAACGGATTGAGGAAAGTTTCAAAAGAAGTTTAATCAAGAGTACCAAAAGCAATGTCCTCCTTCTGATGATGGCAATGCTTGCTCAATGATTCCTAATGGGAGGAATCTAACTAACGATGAAATAGGCCTCTATTTGTTTAAGCTAGGAAAACTGCCTTCGGAAATGATTGAGAAAGCAGTTCCCAAGATTAAACATCGAAACAATGTGGAAGGATATGAAATACCAAACATTACAAGGTTTAAAAGATTGAAAAGCCTTCTTTTCACACGCGTCAACAATATTTGTCAGCGATTTTCGTACTACAACCATCCCTCGTTGCTTTGTTGAAATTACACCGGAAGAATGTCTGAAAGTTAATTTGTTCATACTTGAGGAAAAACTGAGGGATATTAGCCCACAGGACCCAGATGGTGTTTTCACGAAAGTGAATAGCTTAGAAGTCTCGAGTGAAGGTATCGAATCTTGAATTTGCTAGTGAGGAGATGAATCTTCTCGGTAAGATGGGTATCGAAATTGATAGTACGACTCCGAATAGAAATGAAAACAGGATAATATGTGATGGATTGCAGAAACTTTCCCTGATTGAAATACATATTGAACTGGGTCATCGACCAAATGTTGAGATAGGAGATCAATGGCTGATGAGGGTAGTTTAAAACGGATTCCACATAAATCCAGTGTACGATACCTCGTTGTTCATCTCGGTCAGTATCTGTACTATACTGAACATGTCAAAATTGTGCTCAATAAAGCACAAGAAGCAGTCATGTCCTTTTGACGACTCTTTCATCCCAGATACATTGGTCGAAAGGTCAAAGTTCTCTGTTACAAAACTCTGGCTAGACAAGTTTTAACATATAGATCTCGGATCTGGTACAATCTGAATGCTAGAACTAAGGGAAGATTGAGAGTTTTCAAAAGAAAATGTCTTCATGTACGCACTGACTTATACAGAAAGCTTGAGATGATTGTAAACATGATAGAAAAATTTATCAACCCGTTAAAGTGACAAGAGTCGATATCTTCATATTGAAACTTCTTCGGAATCATATCCCAACGCCTGTAACTTTGAGTTAAAACCCCTAAGTTTCACCGACGTTTCAGCCTCAGACGGGTATATTGTGGCTGATTTCATTACTGGCTTTGTTCCTCTAGATGCATTCGTGTATTTGGATATGAATCGTAATGCTTTTGCTTCTTATGGTGTTAAAATTATACATCACATATATAAACGGGCCACCGATAAGAAGATAAAATATCCCCCGAATTTGAACTCACGAGACCAACTACGAGTACTGCAATTGCGATACTCACTTGCTTTGTTCGTTGAGGCTGGTCGAGCTGGGACGGAGCAACCCAGACAATGCCTAAATTATTCGTGGTTTTTTTTTGTTTCTGTGTTCGTTGATACTTAGTTTTGAGTTTTAGCTTATTAATGCTACTTTTAGTGTTTTTCTGGTTTTCTATGTTAAAATAAGGAATAGATTTCAATACTGAATATAGGTTTGTGTAACGTTTAATCTATTAGGTTTAAAGATAAGTTTTAACTTTTAAGTTCGGGATATTGTGATAGCTTTTTATTAGTATAAGCTAAAGGCTTTGATTGAATTTGATTAGAATAAGGCTATAACATATTAGATGTTTGATCAAAGTTCACTTTTGTGTTAAAATTATAATTAATTTTTTGAATAGTGTTGGTTTGTTTTTTCCTACTTTTTACAATTGAATCAAAAGCATGTAATGATTTTAATTAAATTGGATTTGAAATATTGATAAAGTATAAATATAGAGAGCTATTTGGACTATGACGTTCTCTTATTTTTATTATTTAAAATTTGCTTTACATTCTTTGAAAATTTATAACGATTATAGTTTTAAGTAAAACGCTTTCGACTTCGACTTTAACCCCTTTTGAAATCCTTGATTATTTTTGATTTTTGGTTCTTCTAACTTCTTACCCGTTTTTTTAAGTATTACCGTAAGTGAAGAATTGTAAATTTGTTTTCCTCCAACCTAAACCTAAATGAAAGTAGTTATCTATGAGTTAGCTGATTGACTGATTACAGTAGATAGCTCCAACCTAGAGTCCCACTCAGAGACCAATCGATGCGAATTTGATGCCATATCTTGATCGACTTGTTAGTTATCCCAGGAATTCCTGGAGGTTCAAATGTAACTCAACGCATTCTAAAAGCATGATACCTCTCCAATCTACCTTTTGGAGATTTTCCCATGATTTGCAAAGAAGGTAGTGCTTAGCTAGTATCGAGCAATCATAAACGAAGTGAGCAATTGTCTCTTCTTCGTTCTGGTTCTCAAAACAATATCAATATACGTTATATGTAATACCCGTCTTGGTTGCATAGATTACAATCTAAAAATACGCTATACTAGCAGTCATGATCTTGAATATGTCTTTACGAGATTTACTAAATGGTTTGTACATTCCATTACTGCAGTTAGTTGGCCATCAGCAAGTTAGTCAAGATACAATTCCGATTTTGAATTTCGCCCATCTGGAACTCACTTCAGAAAGGTAATGTGCGGACTTTGCTTCCTTTACAGCCAAAAGTGGTTCATTAAATACTTCTGCAAAAGGACTACCAATGGCTGAGCCCCATCAGGCCTAATTGTTCATACGTTTGTTTCCCTCATTCTTTTTACGTGAAGAATAAGATACCAAAACCAAGAGTTAACTTAAACTGACTACTTATGGTAGCAAACTCTCCCTGTCACTGTTCTATACTATTAATGAATATGAAAGCTGTCTACTGCATGTTAAATGACTCACACCTTCGACTAGACGATGCTGACATAATTAGGGAGGTGAATAATTTTGGAGATATTTAACGCATCTGAAAAGACTTCTACCTCGATTATGCATTTCAAGTTGAGCCACCGATAAAGGTTTGTATAGGATTTTCCATTAAGGAAATAACAATAAATAAATAAATTTCAATAAATCGATTCTGAGGCGAGCTGTGTGGCTAATGGTACTGTCTAGTTGAAACCACATTTTGTTTATATCAAATTCATCCAATTCTGACCACCAATAATCTTCTAACATAACCCGATAGCACTCTCCATTGATAGTAACATGTCGGTCGCTTTAATCCATGAAAAAATAGGGGCCAATCACACCTCATGCATGAAAACCGCAACAAATACTAATTTTTTGCGGATGCAACGGTATCTCAAGAAGTACATGTTGCTTATTAATAAAGCCATTGAGCCAGAAATGAGCTTCATCACTGAAGATGATTTTTCGATAATAGTTATTAATAGTAATTTTTAATCATTTTCGAACATTGCCGGTTCGTGAACTTTACCATGATGAAAATGTTGACTTTTGACTTTGAAAATTGTTATGTCCCTAATATAAAACCCTATATATCGTTGCTTTCTAACAATCCCAGATCTTCCAGATGGAAGGCACATAGCAAAACGCTCATAAAATTCAGCTGAGGAATCGTGGTATCATTCACAGTTGGAATAGTTTTCTTTACCAAGGAGCCCAGGATAGCACCAAATGGACTGCTTAAACAGCATTTAAGCTCCTTTATCTTAAGTGCAATTTACAACAGTATATTTTCAATGTCTGATTTAATGGGACAGAGATTCAGAAATTCATTTGAAGCATCTATTACATGGTGGCGCAAAATTAATCACCCTATCATAAGGTGTTATTACTTTTGCGAATGGTATTTGATATTTGTAAACTAGACAGCCGCAAAAACGTGAAAGCCTTGTGTCGGTTTTTAAGGGGTTTTGTAAAATAATTTTACAAAACCCTGCTAAAATCGCATCCTGTCTGTCCGTCTGTCCGTCCGTGTGTCACAGCAGTTTTTCTCGGAAACTACTTAAGCTAGAAACATCAAATTTTATACGTAGGTGTAAAGTGGTGCTCTGTTCAAAGTTCAATTACAAAAAAATTTTATAATGTATTTAAGGGGGGTCTCCCCATATAGGGGAGTGACCCCCCGAACAAAAATTTCATCAAAGGTAGCCGATATGGGTATCAAATGAAAGGTCTTGATGAGAACTTTTCAAAACAGGTCTTAGTTTGGCAAAGTTTGCTTCGAGGGGTGAACAGGGAGGGAAAATACACAAAAAATTTGTGTCCCCCCCACCTTTGACCCGAAAAATCTGAAAAAAATTACGGGGGTAGGTGTTTATGAATACAACAACAACAAATACCTTAGAAGTCAAAATTCGCTCAACTTTGTTAATAATAGTATCATATTCGAATTTCACATTTTCCCCAATAAAATCGTATAGGTACCCTAAAACTGAACGAAATTTCTACACAAAGTCCTTAAACTATGTAAGTTAAAAATCAAATGATATACACGGAAGTTATAGCCGTTTGAAATTTCTTCAATTACAACAAGAATAACACATGATTTTGGTATTTTACGGACTTTCCATCGAATCAGTCACTGCAGTTTTGATTTGATCTCCTTGAAATTTTCAAATCGGGGCAATAACATGAATATTTTTAAGGAGTTCATGATTTGAGTGATTTTTTTTGGTTCGCAACAAAATGGCAACCGTTGAAAATAGGAAAACAATGGATTTTTTTTTAAACATGCACATCTCTTTGACATATTTCTTGGCTTTATTCGTTGCTGGTCACTGTATTTCTGAGAAATTGAGTAGAAACCCCTTCTGACATAAACGTAGGTCTGTTTACCAACTTGTTCTTACCAATAATCGGTCAGTGCTATTGGTGCAGCGTAAATTTCGACTTCGATTTCGAAATCGCGTCGCACCGACTTGGCAAACAATTTGGCGTTTAGCTGTTCGAGTCAAACAGACTGGAACCACAAAAGACCTTGCAGAGCGTGTCTGCCATCGGACTGGCTGTTCAACCGAAAAAAATCAAGGCTGTGACTGCTGATGTCACCGAGGACGATGAAACATCAACCAGATGACGGGCCATACATTTGGGCAGTATCAAACGGAGCTACAGTTAATTTTAGAGCAAAACTTACATATAATCCCGTATAAAGTGCAAACAGTACATCAGTTTATGCCTGCAATGAACAATTTGTATCGGACATCGGCATGAGTGACGAGGCGCATTTCCACTTAAGTAGTAATGCACAAACAGCCATTATATACACTCCAAGCAACGGTGTGGTGCGACGTTCCCGAGGGAGAAGTGATCGGGCAGTATCATTTTCAGGATGCCATCGGCAATACGAACCCTGTTACTGGCGAACGTTACAAGTCCATGATAAACGACTTCTCACTATCGGAATTGCATAAGCGGAGCCTAGTTAATATGTGGTTCCAACAAGACGGTGCAACCGCACACACACCTAGCCACGATGCATATTTTGAAAGAACTGTTTTCTGGTCGCGTAATCTCCCGTTTCGGAATAGCCCACAAGATCGTCCGATTTACCTAACCATCCTAGACTTCTGTCTTTGGGGCTACTTCAAGTCATGGATTTATGCCAATAAGCATCAGACAATCGCAGACCATAAGGAGAATATTCTACAGGAATGTGGAAAGTCATGTGTATCAATACTTGCAGCAGTCACTTGATGGATATAATTTTTTCCACTTAACAACAAAAATTATAAAGGCCCAAATAGACATTACCATTACTCAAATTATTTTTTTAAATTTAATAAACATAATTAATAAAATTTAAATTGAATGGTTAATTTTGCGCCATAGCTAGCTAAGCTTCAAGTTACTGTAATGCCTGGAGCTACAGTTCTGCACACTTTTGCAAGATTTACTTTTATATAGTTTCCGCTTAAATTAGACCAACAAACTATGAAAGGCTCTGCAACAAGTGTAAAATGCAACAATTAATCTCTTGAAATGGTTTCTCACGTTTACCTTCCTGCTTAAATTTGAATCTGGAACAATTCAAAATGACTTAGCTCAAGAAGTCTGTGCGGAGTAGTAGTCGGGTGCTCGCCATTTATGCAGCAGCTCCTAAGTTCTAGGTTTGTTGATGGCATCGAGTTTGTGCTTGATATTCTTCTATTGGGATGAAACGTAGCCAGCTATAATGGGTATTGATTGAAAAATTAGCTGGTAATCACATCGCTAAGCATGATATTGAATAACCACCTTTTCAAATACCGTTGTAGCCATAAATAAGATTCTCGATCATATCTTAGCGCAAAAGTCCAAATTGGACTAGTGCGTGACTACTATTATTAGCGTAAGAGGATGATGAGAGTTAAAGGTTGTTATTTGGGGAAAACGAAGGTCAGGAATTTTTGTTTGTATGAGTTTACACGAAGGCCAAAAATTGTAACTTTCTTTGAAGTGTATTTTGTGATTTTGCTGATCGCAGAAGAGATATAAACTAACAGCAAGATTACTAGGTCATTGGCATTCACCAACACCTTGACCTCATCCCTTCTGAATACTGGAAGAATACTAAGATAAGTCATTTGAACAAAACAGACACATTATCCGATTTCAATGAACAGTTGGTCGCTAATATACAACCCTGATCATGTTTATGCTATCGTTAAGTGCTTCACATAAGTAAATCCCAGATGCATAGAGTTTGCACTCAAAAATAAGTTAAAGTAGCCAAAAAGTGCTCCTGCCATCAAGTTTTTAGAAACGCATGAGCATTTTTTGATTGATTTAGAAAGAATAAAATGAGTTATTCATGTATTAAAATTTTCCGCCATTTTTTATATGTTTATGTACCTCATAGCTTAAGTGGTCAAAATATCCAAATAATCTAACAACCCATTTCTAAAATTTTCTGTGATGTCTAAGACGCTTGCAAATATTATTTCCCCAGCTTCACGCGATATTGCTGTAGTAATTATGATATATTCAATCTGCTGTAATTAAATTGTTTAGTAGTAAATGAATGTAATATGCTCATGTCAGAAGGGTTTTATACTCAACATACGCTATACAGACATAAATAGTGATTAATCTCAACAAAAACGCCAATGACACTTACAATAATACATACTCACTTTGAAAGAAAGCCCATTGCTACGTCATTTTAATCTGCTGCCATTTTGTTGAAATATAAATAGCAACAATTGGCTGACAGAAAGCATAAAGATATAATTATCGTTCAATTAGCTAGAAAGATCCAATCCAATTAAAAGTATGGGGCCTAGTTCGATGGAAAGCTTGAATGGTAGAAAAACCGTACATTGTTTTTGTTGTAGTCGGGTATACATGATATGCATCCTTCCTGAAATTCGCATGCTAATCCTAATTAGCCTCTAGTGTCTCATTCAATTATTATATATTGCTAATAGCCAAGTTTTGTTCTTGTTGTAACACCGGAAATTTAAGCCACCATTACATTGATAAATAACATACTCTCTGATTCTTCTGAAATTTAATAGATAATTGGGCTTATAAAATTTTATTGGCTTGAAATTACCCGTACGATTTTCCCAGAGAAAATATAACATTGTAGATCATAATATTACCAACAAAGTTTAGTAAATTATAACTCAACAGGTATTTACCGTTATTGAACTGAAAGAGAACTACCCCCATCATTTTTTTAGATTCTTTGGTCCACAGGTGTCCTATCGCGAGGGAGGGGGATACCATTTTTTTATGTTCGTCTGCTCCCCCTGCCTACCCCGTCATTTATATTGCAATTTTAATAAAGGATATTGGAAGATCTCACCAAAATCTTTTATTTAGTTCCCTGATTGACTATCCCTGGTGAGCAATTTTTTTTAAGTGTTAACATCCTTATATGGGGACACCCCCTCCCCTCCCCTTTAAACTCTTAAGAATTTTTTTGACTATGGAACTTTTATTAACCAGAAGCTTCTGAGCAATTCACCAAATTTTATGATTTTAGCTTTTATAGTTCCTGAGCAAACTTACTGTGAAGCTCTGACGGAGGACGGGCAAATAGACAGGTACCGATTTTAATAGCGAAATCTTAAAAATAATTTTACAAAACCCTAAAAAGCATGTTAAGATGGCATTATTCAATGGTGACACTGAAAATGCAGAAACCAAAATTATACGCACAGACCATGAAAAAAAAATCCCCGTTGGCAGCACCAACCGGAAAGGTAAATTTCTCGTATGTAGCGTAAGGTTTCGAAAAAGAATTTGGCTTATCTACTACTGGACTTCTTATTGCAATTTTTGTAGCACTACATGGGTATTTATTAACAGAAAGGATCTACCGCCGTTCGTATTTATAGACCCTTCATAGAGGCGCAAATATTTTGCTAATTAAATTGAGTTGCACACGTATGGATTACATATTGAAAATCGGCGGGTAATAAATTGTTATAAACATATTTATATTCGTTTCGCCCTTCTCACATTTGCTGTCTATACATTTCACAGTGGTTACCACACAAAGGTGATAACTTGTCGGCTTAATTAGCTCAAATAGTTAATTTCAAAAGATTTCCATAAAAGTTTAATCAGCACTTGCATTGCCATTAATATATACATTTTCGATTCTTTTCTGAACCACCAGGGGCCGTCATTTTGAATTTTTATTGAAAACGGCTGCTAAAAATATTAAGCTGTATGTTTTCGAATTTTTTATTTGTCATCCGATTTGCATAATTAAATTAAATTAACTTGCCTTAATAACTTATAATTTCAAGTTTTATCGGAATCTGTTGAGAAACTTGGCTGCTAGAGGGCTACAGAAATAAAAAAAATGTTTATGTCCCCCCTCCCCCTGTATCGGGAGACCCCCTTAAACACTTTAAAATATGTTCTTACACTGCAAATTTCAAGAGGCACCACTTTTGACCTACGTAGAAAATTTCCTCATTCTATCTTATATGGTTTGCGAGAAAACTTGTGACGCACAAACAAACGGACGGACAGACAGACAAGTCACGATTTTATAATTTTTTAGGGTATTAATAAAAATATTTTACCATATTTAAAAAATATTCTGATTTATAAATACGTTCAAGATAAGTCATTTAAAACGTTTCCATGAAAACTTTGTTCCTGCTATACACAAATAATCTAAATACATGTGGGCTGACGGGATATCACACATTATATGCTGATGACACAGTTCTACTTTATTCAGGATGAGACAAAATTGCCATTGAGAACACTATCAACGACGATCTAGGAAAATTCCATCAGTGGTTAATTGGAAACAAACTAGTATTGAACACATCAAAGACAAAATATATTGTTTTTAAGCAAAAGAACAAAGGAGACATAGGTGTCGAACTAAATATTAACGGCGGAAAATTGCAAAGAGTGCTAGAAATGAAATATCTTGGCCTTATCATAGACCATCATATGACCTGGTTACCACACATAAATAGCTTAAGAAGGCAATTAGCCCCAATAATAGGATTGTTAAGAAGATATGAGGATTTTCCAATGCACATCAAGAAACTTGTTCTAAATGCGTTTGTCCTGGCAAAATTGCATTATGGAGTACTTATTTGGAGTCAATCAGCGAAGCAACATTTAAACAGTATATCCAGGCTGCTGACCAAAGCGTATAAAAACATGCTGAAGCTGCCAATGCTTACTCAAACTAGTTTGGTTTACCAATTGGCAAAATCATTAACCTTTAGTCAAATTATTATTATGGAGAAAGCAAAGTTTATCTACAGAAATTTAAAAACTAATGGATCGGAACGAGCGCCATTAATCAAGGTATCACAGATCAACCCATATAATGCGAGGAATGCAAATCAATTCGTAATACCTTTTGCCAGAACGGATCGACTAAAGAACGATGCAACGAATGATGCTCTGCGTATATATAACAATCTACCAGAAATTGTTAAGGAAGCAAACTCACTTTTGGTATTTAAGAAAAGACTAAGGGAGCATTTAATGATTGAAGCGTGGACCTGTAATTCTGCTTTCATGAGCCCAGTATCTTAGGGCGTTCTTTTTGACCCTATCGGCGAGATACTGAAGTGACAGTTACTCAGAGTTTTTTTTGAATGCGTCGTATGATTTTGAATTTTTTTTATCTCTGAGAGGTGATCATGATTTTTGGACTAGATGTTCACGAAAAGGACTAGATCACATTATATTGTGTGCCCCCTTATACCGATGTGTTAAACATTGTCTGGGTGGCACAAAGGACCAAGCGACGTAATGTGAATGCAGATCGCATGAGCGTTGTGCGACGAAGAAAGAGTGATGGAGAGAGTGGTAGGGAATGCAGGTAATTAAAAAAAAAAATTCATTATTTCAGTTGCTACTAAAATAGCGAATTGCGCTTGCCTCCTGACCTTTGGGGGCCGCCATTTTGAAAGCATGCATTTGATTTTGGACAATTTCAAATCTTTGTGTGCTAGGACCTCATCAATCAATGTGCCAAAGCTCGTTCAAATCGGAGTTCCACTCTAGACAGGGCAAAATAATTCAATATTTAGTGAGCTAAAAATATTATGTTTTAAATTTTCGACTTCTCAATTTTTCATTCAATAATAATACTTTTCTGCATAATACAAGTACAAAGTACAGAAATCCAAAATCTCAAGTGTCATCAAAATCCACTGGAAAATGTGACCGCTAGAGTGCAACAAAACCTGAAAAAAAACGCATATTTAAACCGCCGCCATTTTGAAATTTGCACATGCACGATCTCCAAAATATCAGAAATGCCTGTCTTGGAACCAATTCTCATTTTTATCGAATCAAAATCGCGACTTTTAGAGGCCTTTGAAGTTTTGAGTTTTAACTGGCCGCCATTTTGTTTTTTGTGACCTGACCTACAGTTTTTTCACGTAATTCTTTAGATACTTATAATTTCTATCTAACTGCCGAATTTTATGAAAATCTGTTGAAAGCTTTTGCACGTTTTTCGACATTTGAGCGGCCGCCATTTTGTTTCTGCCGTACCAGCTTTGGAATTTATTGTGAAATTCATCACATACATCAGTGAACCTTTGCGCCAAACTTCATACAAATCAGAGCTATACTTTGGTCAGAACAGAAATCACGATTTTTCGTCTAAAATGGCCGCCATTTTGTTTTTGCCCGGCTGATATAGCTGGCTCACGAATTTAACCGAGATGTTAAACCAATACACCTTTCCTGAAAATTTGGTGAAAATCGGAGCAAAATTGCAACCTCTAGCATGGTCACAAATTTCGTTATATGCCATATATATATATATATATATATATATATATATATATATATATATATATATATATATATATATATATATATATATATAAACAAATAAATATATATATATATATATATATCTGTATATATATATATATAAATAAATATATATATATATATATATATATATATATATATATATATATATATATATAAATATATATATATATATATATATATATATATATATGTATATATATATATATATATATATATATATATGTATATATATATATATATATATATATATATATATATATATATATATATATATATATATATATATATATATATATATATATATATGATACTCTCCGCAATAGGTAAATTTCTCTCGAGAAATTTACCTAAAAAGGAACAGACAATTCAAAAAGGTTAACTAAACAAACAAAAGCTCAGATGCAGAAGATCTCCTAATTGTGACTGCTAATGATGACGAAGACTGTCCTTATTTTTATTATAATGATATTTTTTTACATTCGAAGTTTTTGTTGCGTATAAACGAGTTTTTTAAAAGCTCCTGTCAATAATTTTAAAAATTAATTAATTTTTTAGGAAACTCAGTTGAAACTAATTTTGAATCGAAAATCATTACCATCGAGTTATTCGAAAAATTATCAATTACCTGAAGTTTCTTTTCTGAAGAAGTATCAAAAAACGGGAATACTATCAAGGATAATCCCGATTTATAAACTTCCGTTTAATCTCGCAGCGAAATGGAGCAGCCCGATGCCTTTAGCCATCAACATCAATTGTGTATGTCGCCAACAGTGCCAGCAAAAAACTATAACGAAGATTCGATAGTAATGAAAAAAATACCGAAAGTTTTATCAGTCATCGATATTGAGCAATTAGCCAAAGCTAAAGACAAAATTGAGAAGTATGAAAGAGAAAACGAGGAACTCAGACTTCGGATCGAGTCGCTAGAAGAACTAGTTTGAAAATTAACGTTCAACAAAGGAAAAAAACCGCAACAGGAACCTGATCAAAAAGGTGTCCTCACCGCAGGTGGAGCAAACGTCAGTATGAACTATGATGCTGCACTAGCTGGGCTAGACAATTCTTTGACCATTGAAGAGGACAAAGGTAAAAAAAATTCTGAACATTGTTTTAACTAAACCTGATAATGAGCTCACCGAATGTTTAAAAATTAAAAATAGGGAGAAAACCCCAAAAGTTTTGTCTGCTGGTCCGTCGGCCAATGTTAATCAAAAGAAAGAAAAAGTCCCACCAATCAATGTATTTGGAAAAATTGGCAAAAAAATGGTTCGGCTTTTGGCAGCCGAAAATAAATCAAATGATTTTGCAATCAAAAGAGTGAATGCCGATAAACTGACGATTAGAACTAAGTCACTGGTTGATTTTCAGGTAGCAATAAGTACGTTGAATTCTGAAGAAGTTCCGCATTTCACGTACACCCCAAGAATGTGAAAAACCAGACCTTTCTATTGAAGGGTCTGGACTGCGGACAGGACACAGTCGATCTACTTCAGGTGCTTCAAGAAGTTGCACCAGAAGTAGAATTTGTCGAACGTAAAAATTAGCCTTTTTACTTAGTCTAGATGTGCAGCAAAAGCAGTTCAAGAGCCCTTCAAAAAATAAGGCACTTGGACTTTCGAGTGATGATGGGAACGCTTCTGAAAGAGCGAGGTCAGCCAGTGATATAGAGGCCAAAGGTTTGGTCATTTGGCTGCCAATTGTGCCATGTAAAGTGCAAAGATGTTCATGCTCCTGGCAAGTGCAAATTGGCTCGGTCGAAGGCAAAAGAAAAACTATATTGTGTGAACTGTGGTGTCTTTGGTCATCCTGCATCATATCAAGGATGCCCCAGTATCAAGATGCAAAGATAAAATACTCGGAAAAAAAGCCAAGTACACCACAGTGTGATACGTACCAACTTCATCAAGCCCGGAGTATCATTTGCACTTGCTGCTAGAGGACCAGGAGAAAATGTAAATAAAATAAATAATGTAAGTGACAATAATCAGCTGATTCTTAAAATTTATTAGCAATTAAATTCTTTATCGGAGAGAATCGATAAACAGAATTCCAAACTTAATTTTGTTTTTCCCTTGTTTTTCAGTGCTTAGGACTTTCAAATACCTCAACAAAATGTGTCATCCAGTCACATTCCCATGGATTTGGTTCACCTCGATCAACGTCAACTCCATTGTGAGTTTACATCGACGTGACTGTCTCTTGGAATTCCTTGTCAAGCAAAAGCCTGACATCATCCTTCTTACTGAAACCCACCTCAACTCATGGTATTCATTGACATTCAAGGATTTTGAATTCATAAGAAATAATAGGGTAAACAGTGATGGTGGAGGTGGCAACGGCATATTGGTTGGAAGGCCCTATTGTTTCAAAAATATTGGAAAAGGTGAATTCAAAAGCTTTGCATCTCTTGAAGTGTCCGTTGTAAAAATCTCACTGCGAGTGGGGATAACCTTTTCGTTATCTCTGCCTATGCAACTGGTCGAAGTGCTCTCAAGGTCAAGAGGAAGAGCTCAATTCCTTGCTTGAAATACTCAAACTGGACAGGCTGCATAATTATTACATTCTTGCTGGTGACCTGAATACTAAGCATATAAAGGGTGATTCATAACAAGTGTACAGCAGCACGAGGTTCACATATGCCCGAACAAATGTTTCATGTTTAATTGTAAGGGACCAAATTTTTATAATAGATAAACATTACAGCTCAATCTTTACAAAAACTATGTTTTTTTTTCTACAAAAATGTGTACAATTGTTATGAATCACCCTTTATCATAGCTGAACGCCCACAATATTCCCAGAGGTGCATTCCTGAAATCGTCGATAACAGAGAACCAAATTGTATACAGATGCAATCTATATTGGTCGGAGTTCCCAACATACCCTCGAACAAATTTATATTTAGACCTCTGCACTGCTGACGCAAGATTTGAATTTAACTTTAATAGTCCTCCACTGATATTGCAGGTGCTTCCTTGCAATAGCAATCATAACGCAATCATAATGGAAATCAATCATCAAAGGAATGATCATTTCCTCGTTCCAGTTCAACATGAAAATTATCGGTTGAATTTCAAAAAATAGACTGGGAAAAGTTTCAAAAGAAGTTTAATCGCGATTAGTAGTAGCAATGTCCTTCTTCTGATAATGGCAACTCTTGTTTAATGGTTTTTAATGACATAAATCTAACTAACGATAAAATAGATCTCTTTTTGCCAAAGTTAGTGAAGCTGACATTGGAAACGATTGAGGAAGCAGATCCCAAGATGAAGCATCGAAACAATGTGGAAGGATATGAAACACCAACCGTTGCAAGGTTGAAAAGATTGAAAAGCCTTCTTCTCACACACGTCAACAATATTTACCGGCGATTTTCGGACTGCAACCATCCCTCGTTGCATTATTAAAATTACACCTGAAGAATGTCTAAAACTTAATACGATCATACTTCAAAAGTGTGGTCTGCAATCGGTGGGCGGAAAAATTGAGGGATAGTAGTCCACAGGACCCAGGTGACGTTTCTACAATAGTGAATAGCTTATTCCACAAAAAGTCTCAACTATAGGCTTTGAATCTTGAAGTCGCTAGTGATGAGATAAATTTTCTCGATAGAGGTGGTATCGAAATTGATAGTACGACTCAGGATGGAAATGGAAACAGGATAATATATGATGGATTGCAGAAACTTGGAACACATATTGATCTGGTTTATCTACCAAGCCCTGAGAGGTGATCAAATATTTTCAGAAGTTGTTGCAGCAAAAGTATCCAACTTCAAATCCAGCCTGAACGGCGAATCTTTTCTTCATTTCATTGAAACATTGACATTTGACCTCATGCCGGGCACGAATCTTATTGGTTATTTTGTCAGCTAAGAATATTTTTGTTTCATAACTGGCCGGACAAATAACAAAAAATCATGGGGTATTGACGATATTCTAAATGTAGTTCTCCGACACTTGCCTGAGGTTGCTATTAGGAATTATTGCATATTGTACAACAACATGTTGAGCAATTCATATTTCTCAAATGAGTGGAAAAGGGCCAAGGTATTTCCGATCCTGAAGAAAGGAAAAAAATCTTCGCGCCCTAAAAGCCATCGCCTCATCAGCTTACTGCTTAACATCAGCATGGTGTTTGAAGTGATACTAAATAAAACGTTAAACGCCCGTATTGAGAAATAAGAGTTGATGCAAAATTGCCAAATTGGTTTTCGTGTCAGGCATTTGACCATTCATGTGATAATGAAAGTGACCTCAGATATCTGTTGGAAACTAAGCAATGAAAAATGTGTTGGAACGCGCCTCATTGAAATGGAGAAAGCCTTCAATACGGTGTAGTTAGATGACTAATTTTTTAGGTAAATTTCTCGAGAGAAATGTATTAGGTAAATTTCTCGTGAGAAAGTTTTAGGTAAATTTCTCGAAAGAAACTTACCTATTGCGGAGAGCATCATATATATATACATACATATATATATATATATATATATATATATATATATATATATATATATATATATATATATATATATATATACATATATATATATATATATATATATACATATATATATCTACATATATATATATATATATATATATATATATATATATATATATATATATATATATATATATATATATATATATATATATATATATATATATATATATATATATATATATATATATATATATATATATATATATATATATATATATATATATATATATATATATATGGGATATAACGAAATTTGTGACCACGCTAGAGGTTGCATTTTTGCTCCGATTTTCACCAAATTTTCAGAAAAGGTGTATTGAGTTAATATCTCGGTTAAGTTCGTGAACCAGCTATATCGGCTGGGCAAAAACAAAATGGCGGCCATTTTAGACGAAAAATCGTGATTTCTGTTCTGACCAAAGTATAGCTCCCATTTGGATGAAGTTGGGTCGGAAAATGTGCAAAATTTTGTTGTTGTAATAGTGGTCAAAGCTTTCAACAGATTTTCATGAAATTCAGCATTTAGATAGAAATTATGAGTATCTAAAGTATTGCGTGAAAAATTTGGAGGTCAAGTCAAAAAAAAAACAAAATGGCGGCCAGTTGAATCTAAACTTCAAAGGCTCCTTAAAGTCGCAATTTTAATCTGATTTATATGAAACTTGGTTTCAAGATAGCCATTACTTAGATCTACAATTTGATATATTTTAGTAATCATGCATGTGCAAATTTCAAAATGGCGGCATTTTAAATAAGCGTTTTTTTCAGGTTTTTGTGGCCCTCTTGCGGTCACATTTCCCAGCGGATTTTGATGAAACTTGAGATTATGGATCTCTGTACTATGTTCTTGTATTATGCAGAAAATTATTAAAATTGAAGGAAAAATAAAAAAGTCGAAAATTTAAAACCCAATATTTTTAAGCTGCCATTTTCACTAAAAATTCAATTATTTTGCCCTGTCTAGAGTCAAACTCCGATTTGAACGAGATTTGGCACATTGATTGATGAGTCCTAGGCCACAGAAATTTAAAATTGTCCAAAATCAAATGCATGCATTCGAAATGGCGGCCCCCAAAGGTCAGGAACAAGCGCAATCCGCTATTTTAGTAGCAACTGAAATAATGAATTTTTTTCATGGAAAATATTTTTAACAATACCCTAAAAAATTATAAAAGTGCAACTTGTCTGTCTGTCCGTCCGTCCGTTTGTTCCTGTGTCACAAGTTTTCTCGCAAACCACATGAGCTAGAATGAGGAAATTTTCTACGTAGGTCAAAAGTGGTGCCTCTTGAAATTTGCAGTGTAAGAACATATTTTTAAGTGTTTAAGGGGATCTCCCCATACAGGGGGGTGACATAAAATTTTTTTTTTATTTCTGTAGCCCTCTAGCAGCCAAGTTTCTCAACAGATTCCGATAAAACTTGAAATTATAAGTTATTGAGGCAAGTTAATTTAATTTAATTATGCAAATCGGATGACAAATAAAAACTTCAAAAATTTACGGCTTAATAATTTTAGCAGCCGTTTTCAATAAAAATTCAAAATAACGGCCCCTGATGGTTCAGAAAAGAATCGAAAATGTATATATTAATGGCAATGCAAGTGCTGTTTAAACTTTTATGGAAATCTTTTGAAATTAACTATTTGAGCTATTTAAGCCAAAAAGGTATCACCTTTGTTTGATAACCACTGTCAAATGTATAAAAAGCAAATGTGAGAAGGGCGAAACGAGTATAAATATGTTTATAACAATTTATTACCCGCCGATTTTCAATATGTGATCCATACGTGTGCAACTCAATTTAATTAGCAAAATATTTGCGCCTCTATGAAGGGTCTATAAATACGAACGGCGGCAGATCCTTTCTGTTAATAAACACCCATGTAGTGCTACAAAAATTGCAATAAGAAGTCCAGTAGTAGATAAGCCAAATTCTTTTTCGAAACCTTACGCTACATACGAGAATTTTACCTTCCCGACTGGTGCTGCCAACGGGGATTTTTTCTTTTCTGTATATATCTTGAGAAAAAACGCTTTCACAAATGTAAAACAAAATAACAGAAGCACCGTGGTATAGAAATATTCTTTTTGCCAAGAAACGAAAGCAAAGTGAAAATAAGATAAGGCTCTATCTCACAAAGAATCGAAGGATGATTTAAATACTAACAAGCTTAGTACACAGAAGTACGCTCCTGCCAAAAGGGCTATGTACTTAACCTGTAATATGCAGACACCAGTCATGAAACTTCAATGACATGTGCAATAAATACTTGGTTTAAAAGATAAACCACTAAAACTCCATTGCAACTGGCCATCATTTTTTTCAAACTTTATTAATATCAGTAAATACGAGTATATAGAAAATCAAAGATATCTCTAACCTTGTTTGAACATACTCCATGCAAATTGTAGTGCTTGATTTTGTAGTAGAAAAACAGTTTATTGCTGCTGTTATGATTGGTGAAAATTTAAATAGCTACGACTTCCACTGATATGATTTGATTTTCTGAATCTTGCACAATATAAAATCCTCATATGGAGCACATAAACTGTAGATTTAATTGAATGTAAGGGCACCTCGGGGAAAATATGAATATTACAAATCATATTATTATTAACAAAATTGAGTAAATTTCAACCTTTCATTTTTAGGGTTTTGTAAAATAATTTTGCAAAACCCTACTAAAATCGCACCTGCCTGTCCGTCCGTGTGTTTAAGCCCTTTTGCTGGCAAACCCTTTAAGCTACAAACATAAAATTTTGTTTATATATGTAAAGTGATGCCCTCTTCTAAATTTCACTACAAAAAATTTTACAAGGTGCTTAAAGGAATAGGGGAGTGTCCCCCGAAAAAAAAAATCTCTTTGACGTATTTTTGACATTATTCGTTGCTGGTGACTGCATTTCTAAGAATTTGAGTACAAAACCCTTCTGACATGAGCGTTGGTCTTTTTGCCTAACTTGTTTATTTATATTATTTGCTAGGCATTATTACTAACTAAATAAAATTCTATAGTGCTAACAAATAATAGATATAAAAAATTCCCAATAGTATGGGCAAAGAAGCACATAACATTCTTTTTCGAAACCTTACGCTACATACGAGAAATTTACCTTTCCGACTGGTGCTGCTAACGGGGATTTTTTTAAATGTGATTGCCCTTTACCGTTATATAATTTTCATACAAGAATTTCCTCTTGAAATCAGTTGAAAATAGTTTCTTCCATTTAATTTTCCCGCTCCAATTCCTTAGCGCTCCATAACTTCATTGTTGTTCTGCTCAATTTGAAATTGTGTATCGCAAATAATGACATTGTCGAGACCCCGCGGTGAATATGTGTACGGGTATGTGTTATGTGATTTTTGATGCATCGACCAAGATACGCACATACATTCGTTCTTGGTGGCATAAACAGTCTACTTATCACAATATTAAATTTTTGAGAGATTCAATACACTGAAAATGTTTGTCTCGTATCGATTTGAATGCAGACTTGCATTTTCCTTTCTTCATTTTCACTCACGGTCGGTGCTAATTTCTTTCCTTTCAACTTACGGTTTTCAACAAAGCAAACGTCATACATACCGAATATTTTTATTATTAAAGAGAAGAAAAAGAGCAATTCAAGATTTCATTTCAATTGCATACAACGTTAAAACTCCAATATAAAGTGCTCAGGACAATACACGTGACAAAAGAAAAGTAAGAGCAATTGCTGATCACGTAAGCGTTTACATTGAAATCAATTGAATTTTTCGTCCACTCAATTTTTATGTAGCGAATCAAGAAATGGATGTGCAAAACATATTCTGATAAAGTCATATATTTTATATATTGAGCCCATGACCATTTGGAAGAGTTTATAGCCATGTAGCTGATGCAGTTCCAAACAGACCCCGATATTTTAATAAACACTATCGCAAATATTGATACGGATTTCAATTTAGCGGAATTATTTCCCCACAGTCCCCACACAAAACATAAAAATGTAAAGCGGCCAAATTCATTTTTATTTACATCGTTTCGGTATTTCCGTCGCATAAAAACGGTATTCGACATTAAGGGCGGAAATTAAAGCGTTCTGATACATATCATTTTTATGGGCTATTTCGTTCAATACCATAAGTTCTCATATTGTTGCCACTCTGGTCTCGAAGTCTGTTTCACAATCCTTGTTGACTATCGATAAAATGGACATTTAGTGTCCACATGGATGGCCGGCAAAATTTAATGCGTGGACCGTACATTATTTAGCTTTATTGACAAATTCTCGTTTAAATCCCTTACTTTTGAAGCGTGAACATGGTTGCAAAGTTTATAACCCAACTTGGAAGGTTTCCGTTGCAATGCTCATTTGTTAGACAGAGGACTCTCTATAAATTTTTCCTTTTGCAAGAAAAATTGGTCGCCGGAAATCTCTACCGAGCTGTGGTGAATATGCGAGTGTTTGTATGTTTTTGGTAGAATCACTTTCAATTTTATTTATTTCCATCAGATCAAATAAATGGTGGATAGTTTTTACCCTCTGCGGACTTAAATTTTTAGCATGCATTAGAACTGAAATATTGGAACTATATTTTTATTATTATGAAAATCGTATCTTTTATGTTTGAAATATTATGATGTTACATATAACAGTAGAACGCAGATTCCATTGTAATATTCAGGAAAATAATAGTTCACATTTGGATACTACTTTCACAAACTAGCGCATAAAAAATTTTCTTGTGATCATAAGTAGTACTCAGGGAAAGCCATCTTCACATCAAAGACAGATTTTTCTGCTACTATTGAAAATACGTGCACCAAACTTTGCGGAAAACTTAGGAGTCGGAACATCTCGAAATTATTAGCTGAAAAATATTTTATTTTTCAATGAAGCTACAGAACACAAACATTTACAAAAAAATATTCGCAGTTACAAAAAATTGCAATTATGACTACAATATTAAAAATTACGTCCACTAACGTGGCCAGCAATTAACTTCACCCGAAATTGCAACCTATTAATGGGTATTCAAAAACAAAGGCGGCAAAAAAGCAATTGAGATTTCTTTTTTGACCGAGTTAAGGCTCCGATTTGGATGAAATTCGGTGCAAAGGCTCACTAACGTATGTGATTTTTCATGTATCTCCCCTCCCCGTGCGCCCTTTGAAGCAAAAAGTGTCAAATTATCCATCCATCCATCAAACACAAACATTATACTTGACTGGGTATTGCTAAAAGTGGAGGCAATAAAGAGGAAGAAATAAAGACAATGTTTCATAAGATACTGCAGGGGGAACTAGTTAAAGGTTGCAAGGGATGAAGACTAATATTTCTAACGAACATTACAATAACATTTTGGAAATCATTCCTCAACAAAAATGATAGTCAAAGTTAAACACTTTACTTTCATTTTCATCAGCAATTGAATGTTTTGAAAAATAAGGATGATGTACCAATACACCTGATTTTGTTTTTTATATGTTCATATTCTTTTTAGGGTTTTGTAAAATAATTTTACAAAACCCTACTAGTTTCGCGACCAGTCTGTCCGTCTGTCCGTCTGTCCGTCCGTCCGTCCGTCCGTCCGTCCGTCCGTCCGTCCGTGTGTCACAGCAGTTTTTCTCGGAAACTACTTAAGCTAGAAACATCAAATTTTGTATGTAGGTGTAAAGTGGTGATCTTTTCAAAGTTCAACTAGAAAAAATTTTTATAAGGTATTTAAGGGGGGTCTCCCCATATAGGGGAGTGAACCCCCGAAAAAAAAATTTCATTGAAGGTAGCCGATATGGGTATCAAATGAAAGGTCGTGATGAGAACTTTTCAAAACAGCTCTTAGTTTGGCAAAATTTGCTTCGAGGGGCGCACAGGGAGGGGAAATACACGAAAAATTTGTGTCCCCCCCCCTCGCGATTGGACACCTGTGATCCGAAATATCTGAAAAAAATCATGGATGTAGGCCTTGGTGAGTACAACAACAACAAATATATGAGAAGTCGTAATTCACTCAACTTTGTTAGTAATAGTATGATTTATCGATTTTATGTTTTCTTGAATAAAATCTTAATGGTACCCTTAAATTTGATAAAATTCAGTACGTAGATGTATATTTATAAGATTAATCTATCCTGAAAGTTTCATAAAGATTGAATCATATTTAGCGAAGTTATAGCGGTTTGAATTTTCCTGTATTACTATGGAACAATATACGCTGCATTTATTACTATGGCAACATATGGCTATGGAACAACATGCGCTTTTTACCGACTCAGACACTACAGTCTTGCTAGGATTTGCATGAAAACTTCAGAAATGACAGGTGTCATGTAGATCTTTGAGAATCGGTTCAGCTAGTGGTATCAGTAATCGTAAAACAAAATAGCGGCTGTTTTTAATGCGAAGATTGAATAATTTTGAGTTATTTTTTCCCAACTTCAACGTTTAAGGTGCATGCTTTGAATACTTGATTCAATTTAATGAATGACTGAAGATGAGTACCTACAATTAATGCTCGTCAGTGAAACAAGTCAAGGAGGAGGGAGAGAGCTCCTAGCAAAAGGGTTTCGTAACCATTTTAGGATTCGAAAAAATTGGCTGTTAATCGATGATAACAGTACAGGAGAGTGGCCCCTGAAAAAAAAAATTCATCAAACGTAGCCGATATGAGTATGAAATGAAAGTTTTTACGGAAGCTCTTCAAAACAGTTTGTTAAACTGTCAGTTTTTGCTTCAGTGGTGGCACAGGGGGGAAATACATGAAAAATGTGTTTCCTCCGTCGCGGATGCACATCTGAAATAATCATCAAGGGAAATATTTATGAGTATAACAATACTAAAAACTCATTCAACTTCGTCTTTGACATGTTTCTTGATTTGATTCGATCTGGTGACTGGATTTTGTAAATTGAATACAAAACCCTTCTGACATGAGCGTAGGTCTGTTTACCCAACTTGTTTTATTTTTTTATTTGTTTACGAGCACTTAATCCATAAATACTTTGAACCAACAACTTTGTTTTTTTTTTTGCTTTATTTTATAAATTAACTTTATGTAAGACTAGTATTAGTACTATTGTTTAAAATTGCTGGATTAGTGAGCTTAACGTGATGATTATTTAAATACAACTTAAATTTAAACAAAGCAGTAGTTTTATTTTACGACCGCTTTGCGAATAAATTTCCATACATAAACCTTAACAATGATCACAATCTATTTGTCTATCCGTACCTGCTATATGAGGTAACACACCTTGACCGCAATTTTTTCGTGCAAATGAACGTAAAGCAGAAGGCTGCTTATATCTTTTAACATTGATGTCATTAGCTGGCGAAGGCATGCAGTGCCGCATTTGTGCGTTCAAAACATTTGTTTTTGTTACATTACCAGTATACTCTATGTATGTTACACTGGCATGAACTGGAAACTTGATTTGATGTGTGTCCTACCTACACCATCAAGGCACCCGGGGAAAGAAATCTCACTGTATGACACTTACCTGCTACTGTTTTCCATTTCAAACTAGATCAACAAAGACGAGAGTTAATTTGATTGAGTTACTTTATTTTATTGTTTATTTATACGTTGCTTAATTTTCCAATGTTTACATTTTTAGAATGTCTTTGTATTTTATGAAAACTTCTAACGATTTATATTGCATGAGGCGCCTTTGACTTTCACTTTGACTTGGAATTCCTTGACGTCAGTGGGACTTGTCGTGCTTCCCATGTGAGCGTTAGCCTATAGAGGGAACCAGGAGGACGATCTTTTGGATTGGAGTGGCCACACGACGTGAAACGCCAAAAGGTCGGTTGATGTTCATGGCTCAAGCCAACACCTCCCCCCTTGCCATTTGATTGTAAATGAGCATTCCCTGGTAACGCACTGCTAGCATGCAACTGAAACACTACTAGAACACTACCAGTACGTTACTGAAAAACGCGTCAATGGCAATCTGCCTAATAACAGAGCTGAATTCCTACTGATCTGCTGGTACTCAACCAAGCGAGTTTTTACTCCCATTTTCATTTGTACGTAATTTTTTGTGTATTTCCCCTCCCTGTGCGCCCCTCGTAGCAAAAAGTGTCAAATTAAGACCCGTTCTGAAAAGTTTGTATCAAGACCTTTCATTTGATACCCATATCGGCTACCTTTGATGAATTTTTTTTTAAAAACCTTCTAAAAATTTTTGTAGTTGAACTTTGAAGAGAACACCACTTAACACCTGCACACAAAGCTTGATGTTTCTAGCTTAAGTAGTTTGCGAGAAAAAGTGCTGTGACACACGGACCGACAGACAGGACGCGATTTTAGTAGGGTTTTGTAAAATTATTTTACAAAGCCCTAAAAACGAAAAATTCTGTAGGTCCTTGGAATACAGACCGGAACCAAATATTTGTTGAAATTTCTCCAGTTATAACTAAACGATAATAAACAAAAATAGCTTACGGAATTCACTTGAACTGGTCTTCAATCAAAAAAACTCCATACAAGTTAGTATATGTAAATACTAAATACTATGTGAACCAGTATGTATTGTTTTGCAAACTAGAAAAATGAAAACTTTTACGAATACATTTTTCAAACTTTAATACTCATTCCCTCCGTCCCATTGACACACAATGATCAGTTTTATCCATTTAAATCCTTTGAAAAAATTATTCATTCAAATTCATATTTACTCAAAGACTATGGCTAGGGTCACTTATATTAAGAATTATATATTATATATTATTATAACTCTCTTTTTAAACCCAAAACGTGTGGTGCATTTGCATGTCATATTTTGGCATTTGTTATGTGTAAAGCTTATCAATTTATTTTTCAAGTATTGTTGAAGCAATGCAACGCTTTTCTTAAGTTTTAATAAGATTTCTATCTTTACCATGAAAAATAAAATTACCAGAATTCACTCCAGTTCTCTAGGGGTAAGATTTTTTAACATTTTCATTGCTTTTGAGAATAATTTATTGACATCTAAGGGGTTTTAAATTACTAATTGATAATGCAAACATGTTTTCGGTAGTTTTCAATCTATATGGAAACACACAAAATATTTAAATGTTGTATGGATTCAGATCTTCATCGGATCCTAACTTAATGTTGGAAATCAACAAAAGGTGCCTACATTTGATGTTAAAAAATCCAAGAAATATCTTTTCCAAAATATATTGTAAAATTTCACACAAATATTAGTGCAAGTATGCTACTTAATTTGAGCTATTCCAGATAGTTATATGTTGATTTCACACATTTTCTGTTAAGTTTCGCACGCTTTGATGTAATCTGCGCATAATTTCACACTACTTTTGTGTTAATCTAAGGAATTTAAAGGGAGAATTTTTTCCTAATAAAAACAACCATTTGTAGTCTTCACCTGTGAGAAGGCGCGCTATAAGGAGTTACATGGATAGGCGCGCGTGAGCAAAATGCTCACACCATTTCAAAGTCAATGGTGCAACTAATTTCAACAAAAATTATATTTTAATAAATAACAGAGCCTTTGTTTATCACATAAAATGTTTTATTTGAAATAAGAAACATAAATTGGATTCTATACAAAACTAAAAAATCTTCCATTCTTTGGTGTTAAAATTTTTGCACATTTCGGAAAAAAATCAATTATAAAAAAACAACAGCAAGTATGTGAAAATTTTTAGTTTTCCATAGGAACTTGATAAGTGTGTCTTACATAACGTGCATTGCACATGAATATCACGTGCTCGGTGCATCGTAATTTATTGCACGAACAACAGGCTTTCTTGGAACGTCTTTTTTTTCTTCTCAAGCATAGTGCACAGAAACCAATGGGTCCAGGCTGAGGTTCAGCATGAGGAACTGGTAAAAATCTGTTCATGGTAAACTTGAGGTCAGATGATATGCTTTGTGTACAAAATATGTGGCTTTGCCAACTCTAGAGCCACATTTTTTGGAACACACGTCTCTCGATCAAAGTTTGTGTATTTTCTTTGTAAATTATTTGCGGGTTGATACCAGTAATATTTAAAATAGCAAATAATAACCGCATCGACCATTCACAAGTGATTTTTACAATGGAATAGTCCTCTTTCTTTTGGTCTACAACATCTACTCTACCTTTAGTAGAATTATAAAATGTTACGATTTCTGGCTTCGTTTTATCACCTGTCTCTAGATCTATTTGATGATCATGGTGGAGTGAAGATAGCATGAGGTCAATTTTTTTCGGTACATAAGATACGATGACACTGTTTTCACTAAAACCGAAAATAAAACTGGGAATTGGTCTGTCCTTAGTTAATAAAAATTGTGGAGGAATTTCTTTTTTATTGTTCCTTAGAGCTCCCACCACCGCTGTTCTGAATGCGTATTTTAATTTGTCAAAGAGTGGTATGAACGTGAAAAAGTTGTCCATTGTAATATTTTTTCCCGTATTCAATACGGGAGTTGCTTTTCGCTTGACGACGTCAGCGGCCGTATCGCTCAAATTATACGGCCCAATGGGCTGTTTCCCGGCGTATATCTCCGAATCGGACGCATAAAAAGTCTTGGCGTCTACAAAGGCATCGACTTTCATGCCGTGTATTGCTGGTTTATTTATAATATAAACTCCAAACTTACAGCGTCCACAAAATGATTCCAACATTTCATCTATAGAGCAGTACTCTCCAGGCGTGTAGTTACCGTTGTAATGTGTCACAAATATTTCAAATATTTCTCCGACGGGGGCAATGTTATCGATTTGCTTTTATTCTGCTCGTGTACTGACATCATCAAACCGCAGCGCTCGTAGTAAAAACATAAAACATTTTATAGAAAAAAATCACTTGCTGTCCCATCATCAAGCCACATTTCTTTTACATTCGAATGGGTTACTTCTTTTAATCTAGTCATGTTATAACACGCCAACTAGTGCTTTTATTTCTATGAAAAATTGTTTTGCAATTTTGTGATATATTTATTTGTACATGCAAGTATTTTTGCTATCATTTCATGGATATATTATTGCAAATATATTGATCACATCTTGAATGTTTCAATGGAAAAAAACAAGAATAAATAATGAAACAAAATTTCTCATCAAGAAAAAAATCCCCGTTGGCAGCACCAGTCGGAAACGTATATTTCTCGTATGTAACGTAAGGTTTCGAAAAAGAAATGGGCTTATCTACTACTGGACTTCTTATTGCAATTTTTGTAGCACTACATGGGTATTTATTATCAGAAAGGATCTGCCGCCGTTCGTATTTATAGACCCTTCATAGACGCGCAAATATTTTGCTAATTAAATTGAGTTGCACACGTATGGATCACATATTGAAAATCGGCGGGTAATAAATTGTTATAAACATATTTATACTCGTTTCGCCCTTCTCACATTTGCTTTTTATACATTTGACAGTGGTTATCAAACAAAGGTGATAACTTTTTGGCTTAAATAGCTCAAATAGTTAATTTCAAAAGATTTCCATAAAAGTTTAATCAGCACTTGCATTGCCATTAATATATACATTTTCGATTCTTTTCTGAACCATCAGGGGCCGTTCTTACGCACGTTGTTTGGATTAAAATTGGAACAATATAGTGACACGGAAGCGTATATCTTGAGAATCACGGACTTGGATCAACAATTACAAGACATAAACGCCCCATTAGAAGATGATTTTCCGTCAGTGTTAATGCTATGCGGTTTACCTCAGACTATGATTCGCTTATCGTGGCTTTAGAAAATTCGAACATTAAATTGTGCAGTGAAACAGTGAAAAGTAAATTATTACAAGAAAATTTACGTAGAGACTTCAACAAGAGTGAAGGTGTGATGTTTACAAATAAGTCTTCCACAAAAAGTGTCAACAAACATCCAAATGTGCTTCATTTGCAAAAAACCAAATCACTTTGCTAAAAACTGTCGAACTAAAACGAACAATAAAAAAATTAATAAACGGGGTGAAAGTAAAAAGTGTGAGAAAGCGTGGAACGGAACATCATTGACAGCACTAGCTGTGAACATTGACTCGAATGCCTGGTATGTCGACTCCAGCGCTACTTGTCACATGACAAACAACAAAAATCGGTTGAAAAATTATGTTGTGGACACTCCACGAGTAATCAGAAAATGCATAGTGAAGGTCATGGTGAAGTGGAATTTATGTTCTAAGGACAATCTCATGTTACAAAATCAAATGAGGTTATTTTTGTGCCAGGATTGTCAACAAACATTATTTCCGTAGGCAAAATGGCTTCTAAGGGACTTGAAGTTCATTTTGACATTGAAAAGTGTAATGTTTATTGTGAAAAAATGCCAGTTGCAAGTGCTACAAATGTGAATGGTGTCTATGAAATGCACACAGTGAGTCAACAATCAAAAAATGGTCATGAGCGGCTGCAATATGTCAAACAGTGGCTTTGGTGGAGCCACCGATTCAGTCCATGGATAGGAAACGCGCAGAAGCTGTGAATTTGTGTGAAGCGAATCAATCACAGGAGATTTGGCATCGGAGACTCAGATACCTGAACAAGCGAAGTATGGATTTACTGAAACAAGGCATGGCAAGTGGAATTAATTACACTTATAGTAAAAATAATCCTTGTGCGGTATGTATTGAAGGGAAGCAGAGCAGAGTACCATTCCCAAAATAATCCTATAGTCGAGCCACTGGGAAATTAGGTCTCATACATTCTGATTTATGTGGGCCTATGTCAGTTTCCTCATTTAGTGGTGCCAAGTATCTATCAACATTTATAGATGACTATACTAGGATGACATTTGGTTATTTTGTTTAAAGTAAAGATGAAGTTCTGTCTGTGTTCAAGATCTTTAAAAGTTTTGTAGAAAACAAACTTATTTTAAAATAAAGATGATAAGAACAGACAATAGTCGTGAATATGTGAATTAACATTTCCATACATTTCTTCAAGAGCATGGCATTGTGCACCAGACCACTGTACCCTACTCTCCACAACAGAACGGAGTTGCGGAAAGGGCAAATCGCACAATTATGGAGGCCAGACGATGTATGCTACAAGATACAGGTATGGACCAAAGATTTTGGGCTGAGCCTTTGAATACAGCAATCTTTATCAAGAATAAATCACCAAGTAAAGCGTTAAGAGGAACCACACCAGAAGAAAAATGGTCTGGTTGTAAAGTTGATTAATCAATTTTGAGAATATTTGGCTGTGTTGCTTATGCAATGATCCCTGATGAGAGGCGTAAGAAACTAGATGCAAAGAGTAAACAATACATTTTTGTAGGATATTGTAATGAGTCAAAACGATACAGACTAATTGATCCTCAAAATCTCTCCAAATGTATTAAATCTAGAGATGTGTGCTTCTTGGAAAGAATAATGTATAGACTTAAAAATAAATCAGAATAACACTACTACTGAATGTCAAATAAATTTTAATGATGAAATAGAAAATGTTGTGAGAACTAATGATGATAACAATGTCGATCCCTCGCCCACTAGAGAGTTATCTGACTCTATCACAACTAATTCAACTGTTTCTGACTCCACCTCTGTGGATGACCCCAATGATGTCACATGGAATCCAGACATGACTCAAGATCAGTATTCTAGTTATTATGAAGACGTTGATGAGAATGTGAACGCTGTAATAGCAATGACAGCAACAACTCTTGATGGAGAACCACAGACAATTGAGGAAGCACTGGAGGGAAGCTATTGAAGATGAATATAAATCATTTGAGAACAAGTTGGGAAAACAGACCTACGCTCATGTCAGAAGGGTTTTGTATTCAATTTACAAAATGCAGTCACCAGATCGAATCAAATCAAGAAACATGTCAAGACGATTTTATTGGGGGGAATATGAAATATGAAGATCATACTATTATTAGCAAAGTTGAACGAATTTCGACTTCTGAGGTTTTTGGTATTGTTATACTCATAAATATCTCCCTTGATAATTATTTCAAATGTCCATCCGCGAAACACATTTTTCATTGGCCATTAATCGATGATAACAGCACAGGAGAGTGGCCCCTGAAAAAAAATTCATCAAACGTAGCCGATATGAGTATGAAATGATAGTTTTCATGGGAGCTTTTCAAAACAGTTGTTAAACTGTCAGTTTTTGCTTCAGTGGGGGCACGGGGGGAAATACATGAAAAATTTGTTTCCTCCGTCGCGGATGGATATCTGAAATAATTATCAAGGAAGATACTTATGAGTATAATAATACCAAAAACCTCAGAAGTTGAAATTCGTTCAACTTTGTTAATAATAGTATGATCTTCGTATTTCATATTTTCTCCAATAAAATCGTCTTTGACATGTTTCTTGATTTGATTCGATCTGGTGACTGCATTTCGTAAATTGAATTCAAAACCCTTCTGAAATGAGCGTAGGTCTGTTTACCCAACATGTTAAGTATGAAAGGCACCCAAATCACTTTAGTTTGATCGATTTGCAATGTGCTAATGTTTATCTTTGTATATTAACACGGTAGCAATCTTTATCGCAGTATGACTCATCGCTTAGATTGATTCTTTGGAATTTTCTGTGGTCCATGCTGACTTTTGTTTCCTCACTTTCAGCGGAATTTCTTGTTATTTACTATGTATATGTGCATATATATGTATGTTCTCATTAATTCTGTGTGAAATAGATTACAATGTCTCTGATATTCTTCTTAAGTTCATTTTTCACCCGTATTTTCATTTTCCTTCTACCTAGTAAATATTGCCAATTCCGCGTTTTTAAGCGGTGTATGCTGACTTTTGTGAGCAAATCTAGGCTTTTGCCATCGCAACGTCCAACGGATAGTAGAATACATGGTTTGTCCACTTTCGAGTGTTAATTTGTATATAGTACCGGCTTTAAAGTCCATACATCAGATCTGCGCCTCCCATATGGCGATTGTATTCGCGGATTATTCGAAGGAAATCACGATCTTTGTGTTTTCTCTCCTTCTTGTCCCATCGTTCAATTTTCAGTAGCAATTTGTTCAGATTTTTTTGTGAGTAATGGTGATACCTAGATAAGTGGAAAGTAGCCTCACCAATTTTTGTATCATTCCATAATAAAATGATGCAATTTCTTCCCAAATACCCTTGTTACATATTCTTCAGAATATCCACGTCAATCTTTGTTCTAAATAAGATCTGCATCACTTGAGAACATATAGTTAGGCACTTGAGTACCGCGAACAATTACGAAGCCATATACTCGTATACCTTTGCTCCAAAGATAATTAACATGGTTACATTTGTATAAAAGTTATCAAAACACTGGATGTGGTTCACAAAGTTAGGTATACTATTAGAAAATCTAATGACAACATTTGATGAGGCACCAACATCTGGTGTACTTTCAGGTATTGTGTTATTGCCTGGTCCTATGTGAATTTCAAGCGCAAACGACAATCGTTTGGAATCACATAGTACAATAACTCAAAACTCAATAATTCATTTATATGAACTTTTTTTCCTTCACTGTGTTTTTGAACTGCTTTCTGCTTTGCCATTGCCGGTAAACTTACCCGTGGTAGATAAATTTGGACCATCTTCTTTTCAAGTTCAGGCAAGTCAAAATGAATCTTTCTTCGTGTTTTGTCACATAACAAAACATTTGAAGTATCGGGCTCCGTTGCCAAACTGCTAGGCACAATGCTGAACTTCCCTCAAATGTAAAAGTGGACAAAAAAGCAAAGTTTCCGGAACTAGAAGGATGATTTTTTTATGCAAACTGAGGATTCAAGTCACCAGCTTCACTATTGAGTTTGATGTCTTCTTCGTCATTAAAAAAATCCCCGTTGGCAGCACCAGTCGGAAAGGTAAATTTCTCATATGTAGCGTAAGGTTTCGAAAAAGAAATAGGCTTATCTACTACTGGACTTCCTATTGCAATTTTTGTAGCACTACATGGGTATTTATTAACAGAAAGGATCTGCCGCCGTTCGTATTTATAGACCCTTCATAGAGGCGCAAATATTTTGCTAATTAAATTGAGTTGCACACGTATGGATCACATATTGAAAATCGGCGGGTAATAAATTGTTATAAACATATTTATACTCGTTTCGCCCTTCTCACATTTGCTTTTTATACATTTGACAGTGGTTATCAAACAAAAGTGATAACTTTTTGGTTTAATTAGCTCAAATAGTTAATTTCAAAAGATTTCCATAAAAGTTTAATCAGCACTTGCATTGCCATTAATATATACATTTTCGATTCTTTTCTGAACCATCAGGGGCCGTTATTTTGAATTTTGATTGAAAACGGCTGCTAAAATTATTATTTGTCATCCGATTTGCATAATAAAATTAAATTAACTTGCCTTAATAACTTATAATTTCAAGTTTTATCGGAATCTGTTGAGAAACTTGGCTGCTAGAGGGCTACAGAAATGAAAAAAAATGTTTATGTCACTCCCCTGTATGGGGAGACCCCTTAAATACTTAAAAATATGTCCTTACACTGCAAATTTCAAGAGGCACCACTTTTGACCTACGTAGAAAATTTCCTCATTCTAGCTCATGTGGTTTGCGAGAAAACTTGTGACACAGGAACAAACGGACGGACAGACAGACAGACAAGTCGCGCTTTTATAATTTTTTAGGGTATTGTTAAAAATATTATACAATATTTTACAATATTTAAAAACTATTCTGATTTATAAATACGTGCAAGATAAGTCATTTAAAACGTTTCCATGAAAAAAATTCATTATTTCAGTTGCTACTAAAATAGCGGACTGCGCTTGTTCCTGACCTTTGGGGGCCGCCATTTTGAATGCATGCATTTGATTTTGGACAATTTTAAATCTCTGTGGGCTAAGACCTCATCAATCAATGCGCCAAATCTCGTTCAAATCGGAGTTTGACTCCTGACAGGGCAAAATAATTGAATTTTTAGTGAAAATGGCAGCTTAAAAATATTGAGTTTTAAATTTTCGACTTTTAAGGGTTTTGTAAAATAATTTTGCAAAACCCTACTAGTTTCGCGACCAGTCTGTCCGTCTGGCCGTCCGTCCGTCCGTCCGTGTGTCACAGCAGTTTTTCTCGGAAACTACTTAAGCTAGAAACATCAAATTTTGTGTGTAGGTGTAAAGTGGTGATTTCTTCAAAGTTCAACTAAAAAAAAATTTTATAAGGTATTTAAGGGGGGTCTCCCCATATAGGAGAGTGACCCCCCGAAAAAAATTTCATTGAAGGTAGCCAATATGGGTATCAAATGAAAGGTCTTGATGAGAGCTTTTCAAAACAGGTCTTAGTTTGGCAAAATTTGCATCGAGGGGCACACAGGGAGAGGAAATATACGAAAAATTTGTGTCCCCTCCTCGCGATTGGACACCTGTGATCCGAAAAAACTGAAAAAAAATCAGGAATGTAGGCCTTGGTGAGTACAACAACAACAAATACGTGAGAAGTCGCAATTCACTCAACTTTGTTAGTAATAGTACGATTTTTCGATTTTATGTTTTCTTGAATAAAATCTTAACGGTACCCTTAAATTCAATGAAATTCTGTAAGTAGATGTCTATTTATAAGATCGATCTATCCTGAAAGATTCAGGAAGATTGAATCATATTTAGCGAGGTTATAGCGGTTTGAATTTTCCTGTTTTGCTATGGAACAATATGCGCTGTATTACTATGGAAACATATGGCTATGGAACAACATGCGCTTTTTACCGACTCAGACACTACAGTTTTGCTAGGATTTTCATGAAAATTTCAGGAATGATAGGTGTCATATATATCTTTGAGAATCGGGTCTGTTAGTGGTATCAGTAATCGTAAAACAAAATAGTGGCTGTTTTAAATGCGAAGATTGAATAATTTTGAGTTATTTTTTTCCCAAGTTCAAGGTTTAGGGTGCATGCTTTGAACACTTGATTCAATTTAATGAATAACTGAAGATGAGTACCTACAATTAATGCTCATAAGTGGAATAAGTCAAGAAGTTGGGAGAGAGCTCCTAGCAAAAGGGTTTTGTAACCATTCTAGGATTCGAAAAAATTGGCCATTAATCGGAGATAACAGTACAGGAGAGTGGCCCCTGAAAAAAAAATTCATCAAACGTAGCCGATATGAGCATGAAATGAAAGTTTTCACGGGAGCTTTTCAAAACAGTTGTTAAACAGTCAGTTTTTGCTTCAGTGGGGGCACAGGGGGAAAATACATGAAAAATGTTTTCCCTCTGTCGCGGATGGACATCTGAAATAATTATGAAGGGAGATATTTATGAGTATAACAATACCAAAAAGCTCAGAAATCAAAATTCGTTCAACATTGTTAATAATAGTATGATCTTCGTATTTCATATTTTCCCCAATAAAATCGTCTTTGACATGTTTCTTGATTTGATTCGATCTGGTGACTGCATTTTGTAAATTGAATACAAAACCCTTCTGACATGAGCGTAGGTCTGTTTACCCAGGTTGTTTATTTTTCATTCGATTTGAATAATTTTCTGCATAATACAAGAACATAGTACAGAGAACTATAATCTCAAGTTTCATCAAAATCCGCTGGAAAATGTGAGCGCCAGAGGGCCACAAAAACCTGAAAAAAACGCATATTTAAAACGCCACCATTTTGAAGTTTGCACATGCATGATCACCAAAGTATGTAAAATTGTAGATCTAAGTAATGGCTATCTTGAAACCAAGTTTCATATATATCAAATTAAAATTGCGACTTTTAGAAGCCTTTGAATCTTTGAGTTTCAACTGGCCGCCATTTTATTTTTTTTGACCTGACCTCCAAATTTTTCACACAATACTTTAGACACTCATAATTTCTATCAAAGTGCTGAATTTCATGAAAATCTGTTGAAAGCTTTGACCACTATTACAACAACCAAATTTCGCACGTTTTCAGACTTTTGAGCGGCCGCCATTTTGTTTCTGCCGTACCGACTTTGGAGTTTTTATTGTGAGATTCATCACATACATCATTAAATCTTTGTACCGAATTTCATCCAAATCGGAGCTATGCTTTGTTCAGAACAGAAATCACGATTTATCGTCTAAAATGGCCGCCATTTTGTTTTTGCCCAGCCGATATAGCTGGTTCACGAATTTAACCGAGATATTAACTCAATACACCTTTTCTGAAAATTTGGTGAAAATCGGAGCAAAAATGCAACCTCTAACGTGGTCACAAATTTTGTTAAATCCCATATATATATATACATATATATATATATATATATATATATATATATATATATATATATATATATATATATATATATATATATATATATATATATATATACGAGAATATATGATGCTCTTTGCAATAGGTAAATTTCTCTCGAGAAATTTACCTAAAAGGAATGGAAAAATTTAACAGATGAATTCCAAAAATATACAAATCAAATCAAAAACACTCCAACGGGATCAGGAGCTTTACCTAAAAGGAAATACATATGCACGGATAACTTACAATTTTCGATACTAGCTTTAAAAAGTACCAGACCATAAGGGAGGCCTCACTTTTTGCTAATTGACTTGAGAATAATAGCTAAACAAAGCTCATGTTACTTATTGCCTTCATCTAAGCCCATTTACTTTTCATTGCTCTAATATCCATCCGTTTGTTCAGCCGGTAAGGGGACCTGCAACCAGAATCGCAAAAAAAAGAAGACCTTGAATAAGAAAACAAATCGAGAAGAGCTGCTACGAGTATAAGACGATGATAACATGAAAAAAGAATTGAAAAAGCGGAAATCAGCACGAAACAAGTTGAGTAAGCAAGAGAGTGCTCCTACCAGAAGGTCTTTGTAAACATCCTAGGGTTAGAAACAAGTTTTCTAAAAGTGTGAATCGATAACTTGAATTATTCATCCGATACTTGGATATGAAATCGTTCAAATTTATGCAAAAGATGCACAGTTTCTTTCATAAGCACAGTGCAGTGGCCATTTTGATCTAGCTTAAATAATTTTTCTGAATACTCGGCCGATTGAACATATTCAAGTTAAACACTATTCCTTAAATTTTCATGAAAATTGAAAGAAAATAAAAGTGCCTGTCAATTTGAAATACAGTCTTCCACAAAAGTCAAGGTACAGTGATAAATATCATGAAAATTGTTTGATATTTTTATTTAAAAAACCTATAGTGATAAAATTTTTTTGGTATTACTTCAACTATAATCATTACCCTTTAAATTCATGTAAAACAAAACGAAAATTCTGTCGTATTAATATATTATTACATATGATGTGTTGGAAAGTCAATGAATGAAGTCCACAAAAGTCATGGTACACCTAAAGAAAAATGATACAAATTGTAATTATAGTCTTGCATAGTTATTTGAATTATACTTTTCTTAATATTTTGTCGGATATCCTTTCATCTGAATTACTGACTTCTGTCTTTTAGGCATATAATATACCAATTTTTTAGTAAATTCGCTGCTGATTCTGGCCCTCTCCTCCAATATAACATCCTTAATCTGCGCCTTGCTTGATATCACTCTTTTTCGGATTTTTGTCTCAAGCTCATTCCAAAGATGCTCTATAGGGTTCAAATCAGGGCTTTGAGGCGGTGTAGCAAGCATGCGAGTATTGTACAATAGCCACATTCGAACTTTATGCGCAGTGTGCTTAGGGTCATTGTCCTGTTGAAACAAGAAATCTTCTCGCATACCTAATTTGGCTGCACTTTGTTTCATGTTGTTTCGTAGAATCTCTAAATAAGAGTTCTGATCCATAGTATTTTCGATGAATGTCAGATTTCCAACTCCAGCAGCAGCCATGCAACCCCAAACCATAACACCACCGCCTCCATGTTTTACTGTTTTAATAGTGTTCTTGGGATTAAATGCTTCTCCTAGTTTTCGCCAGACCCTCTTATGCCCATTTACACCAAATATACAAAATTTAGACTCATCCGAAAATAAAACATTATCCCAAAACGTTATTGGTTTGTCAATATATGATTTTGCAAATGTTATTCTTTTTTGTTTGTTTATGGAACTTACAAGAGGTTTTCTTCTAGGCGTACGAGATGAAAATCCAGCTTCTACGACAGCTCTACGCACAGTTTCTGCGCTAACCTCCTTCTTATCATTAATTCAAGAACCATAAAAACGTGAACCATAAAAACGTGTTACTGTTGTTGTAATTCCATGCAATTGAAATGCCTATAACTCACTTGATTATGATTCGATTTTAATTAAATTTTGTGAACATAAATACTTTATATTAGTGTATATATTTGCGAATTTCAAGAAGTTTAAAGACATTGTTTTGATTTTATGGGCGAAAATGTAAAATCTACAAATCATACTACAGGTATTATTAACAAAAGTGAGTGCATTTCGATTTGTAAGGTATTTGTTGCCCTTGTACTCATAAAGGCCCACATGCGTGCTAATTTTCAAATTTTTCGGCTCAAAGGTGTCCAACCGCGAGTGGAGGGGGACACCAATTTTTATACATTTTGCCTTCCCCTGGACGGCCTTATTCAGAAAATGATTTTTTTATTTCAGATTCTAAAAATCAAGGCCTTCCATTTGATACGCCACTCGACTACATTTAATTACATAAAATTTTTAAGGGCTAATTCGTTATAAGACGGGACCCCCTTAAAAAAATTTTTGGTAAGACCTTCACTTTTGAGCGACCATAACTTCTGGCCTTTTCACAAAGTTTGAGCATTCTAGCTTCTACAGTTTCTGAGGAAACTAGCTGTGACGCACGTACAGACGGACAGATTGTCAGACGGATGGACGGACGAACAGACGGGTAGAAAGGTCGCGAAACTAGTAAGTCTTTGTAAAAAAATTTTTAACAAAGACCTAAAAATGAATCTAAAGACATTAGAAAAAGAATCAAAAATAATATAAATGAAGATGTGCCTTCTTAAATATTTAATTTAATTAAGCAAAGGAGAAAAATTAATAGTGATTTCCTGGATGGAGACTCTCAATTTTTATTGAGCTTTCGTATCGACTTAAAAGATGTGTCGAGGTCACAAAAGCTTAAAGTTAAAGTTTGTATGATTCAACTTGTACAACGCTTCATCGCTACATCGAAAAACATAAGGAAAATGATTTGCAAACCATCACTTAGGGTTTTCCAATTATTCATACGTCAAGTTCAAGCTCCTGTGTGCAGACACGAAGTGTATGCTTGTCCACCCCAACTCCTTCATAAGGATAAACTTGGATAGAGTTACTTATTCAAAGATACAGTTAGATGTGAAAAGGTACTCACCTCAAGGTAATAGCTAATTTTTCGTTGCAAGATAGTGCATTTCGAAATACTGTATCCTACTTAAATATTTTTTAAGCGTATCCCTTGAAGTAGTTCATCAAACGATCTTATGGACATTCGATAGAAATCGAAAAATTTCGCTGGATAATTTCGGAATCTCACGTGTTTCATGTGAAACTGGCTGTCTTGCAATCTTCTGATATTCAGAGAATAAACCCAGTACAGACGTTTTCCTCACTGAATGACAAAGTAACGTAACTAAAAGTAACTCTTCGCCGTCCATTATTTTGACCTGTAGTGTAATGCTGGCCGTAAAGTCAAAGTCAAAGTCAAAAGCGCTTTATTTAATACTAATCGTTATAAATTTTTAAAAGAACATAAAGCAAATTCCAAACAATAAAACTATAAAAAACTTAATGGCCCGAATGGCTCTCTAAATTTATACGTTATCAGTTAAACACATTTAATGAAAAAAATACACTTGCAAATTTAAATTAATTAAGATTATTTCATATTTTTTGATTCAATTGGAAAAAGGAGAAAAAACCAACCAGCATTATTCAAAAATTACTTATATTACTAACACAACAATGAACTTATATCCTATACCTAATATGTTACACCCTAATTCTAAATAAGTTCAATCAAAAAAAAACAAAAAAAACGTTACCTTATATTGAAACCTATACCTAAATTATAATACAAATAATCTAAAAAACCAAGTAACGAGAAAAAGCACAAAAACAGAAAATAAACACGAAAAATTTAGACATTGTCATTCAGCCACCAATGCCTAGATTGCTCCATCTCAGCTCGACCAGCCTCAACAAATCTAGCAAATGAGTATCTCCATTGGAATTGTTGGTCTTATGAACTCAGATTCGGAGGATATTTTATCTTCTTATCGGTGGCCCGTCGATATATCTGATATATGATTGGGACGCCGTCAGAATCAAAAACATATCGATTCATGTCCAAATACACGAATGCTTCTGGAGGAACGAAGCCAGTAGTGAGGCAAGTCACAATATACCCGTCTGTAGGGTGGAACGGCTGTGAAATCCAAGGGTTTTCACTCACAGTTACAGATCTTGCGATATGATTACGAAGAAGTTTCAATATGAAGATATCGACTCTTGTCACTTGAGCGGTTTGATAAATTTTTCTATTCGATATATAGTGCTTCCAATCCGTCTCAGGCTTTCTGTACAAACCAGTACATGCACGAAGACATTTCCTTTCGAAAACTCTTAATCTTTCCATTGTACTAGCACTCTGGTTGTACCAGATCTGGCATCCGTATGTCAAAATTGGCCTAACCAGGGTCTTGTAACAAATAACTTTGACTTTTTGATCAATGTATCTGGAATGAAAGAGTCGCCGAAGGGCCATGACTACTTTTAGTGCTTTGCTGAGCATGATTTTGACATGTTCAGTGTAGTACAGATACTGATCGAGATGAACATCGAGGTATCGAACACAGGATTTATGTGGAACCCGTTGTGAACTACCCTCACCAGCCATAATGTGAAAATCCTTCCAGTTACGTTTCAGGTCTTGACTGGCCCCCTGCAGCGTTGTCCGAAACAAAAGTGTTTCGCATTTCTGCGCATTGATTTTCATTCGCCAATTGTCGGTGTAGAGCTGCACATCATTAAACATTTTTTGAAGATTGCTCTGAACTATTGTAGCTTTTCGGTCTGCTGTATAGATGATCAGATCATCAGCAAACGCTACCAATGATCGCGTTGGCGAGACATTAAAATCAAAGCTGTTCAATAGCTTGCGAATGAATATTGAGAAAAGCAGGGGCGCAGTAACTGTTCCCTGCTGTAGACCATTCAAGACCTTGAATTCGCGCATTGTTGTCAGATTTCCATCAGTTACAACAAATGATTTCCCGTATAACATATTACACATCATGGCGATAAGGTGTCTGGGGAACCTGTCCTGAAGAAGTTTGAAAACTAGTCCATCTAACCATACCGTATCGAAGGCTTTCTCCATATCAATGAGACATGCTCCAACACATTCTTTGTTGTTTAGTTTCCAACAGATGTGTGAGGTTACTTTCGTTATTGCATGTATGGTCGAATGCCTGGCACGAAAACCAAATTGGCAATTCGGCATCAACTCATATTTCTCAATGTGGGCGTTTAATGCTCTGTTGAGTATCACTTCAAACACCTTGCTGATGTTAGGCAGCAAGCTGGTTGGGCGATAGCTTTTAGGGCATGAAGATTCTTTTCCTTTCTTCAAGATCGGAAATACCTTAGCCTTTTTCCACTCATTTGGGAAATATGAATTGTTCAACATGTTGTTGAACAATACGCAATAATTCCTAATAGCAACCTCCGGCAAATGTCGGAGAACTATATTTGGAATACCGTCAGTACCACATGATTTCTTGTTGTTTATTCTGCGAAATATGAAACACAAGTCTTCATAGATGACAAAATAATCAATAAGATTCAAGCTCGGTATGAGGTCAGATGTTAATGTTTCATCGAAATGAAGAATTGATTGGCCGTTCAGGCTTGATTTGAAGTCGGAAACTTTTGCTTCAACGACCTCCGAAAATATTTCATTCCTTCTCTCTGGGTTTGGCAGATGAACCAATTCTAAATGTGTTCCAATCAGGGCAAGTTTCTGCAATCCATCACATATAATCCTGTTTCCATTTCTATTCGGAGTCGTACTATCAATTTCAATACCAGCTCTATCGAGAAGATTTATCTCATCACTAGTGACTTCAAGATTCGATACCTTTACTCGAGACTTCCTGCGGAATATGCTATTCACTTTCGCGAAAACGCCATCTGGGTCCTGTGGGCTAATACCCCTCAGTTTTTCCGCCCATTGATTGCTGACCTCACTCCTGAAATATGAACGGATTAAGTTTCGGACATTCTTCAGGTGTAATTTCAACAAAGCCAACGAGGGATGGTTGTAGTCCAAAAATCGTCGATAAATATTGTTGACGCGGGTGAGAAGAAGGCTTTTCAATCTTTTCAACCTTGCGATGCTTGTTGTTTCATATCCTTCCATATTGTTTCGATGTTTAATCTTGGGAACAATTTTCTCAATCGTTTCCAACGTCAGCTTCTCTAACTTCGACAAATAGAGATCTATTTCATCGTCAGTTAGATTTCTGTTATTAGGAACCATTGAGCAAGCGTTGCCATCATCAGAAGGAGGACATTGCTTCTGGTACTCCCGATTAAACTTCTTTTGAAACTTTCCCCAGTCTGTTTTTTTGAAATTCAACCGATGGTTTTCATGTTGAACTGGAATGAGGAAGAAATCATCCCTTTGATGATTGATTTCCATTACGATTGCGTTATGGTCGCTATCGTAAGGAAGCACCTGCAGTTTCCGTTGAGGACTATTAAAGCTGAATTCAAGTCTTGCGTCAGCAATGCAGAGGTCCAAATATGAATTTGTCCTAGGGTATGTTGGGAACTCCGACCCATATAGGTTGCACCTGTATTCAATTTGGTTCTCTGTTATCCATGATTTCAGGAATACACCTCTTGGATTATTGGTGGCGTTTAGCCATGATGTATGCTTGGCATTCAGGTCACCGGCAAAAATATAATAATTATGCAGCCTGTTCAATTTGAGTATTTCAAACAAGGAATTGAGTTCCTCCTTGAACTTGAGAACATTTTGACCAGTTGCATAGGCAGAGATAACGAAGAGGTTATCCCCACCTGGCAGTGAAATTTTGATGACGGACACTTCAAGAAATTCAAAGTTTTTGAATTCGACTTTTTCAATATTTTGGAAACAATAGGGTCTTCTAACCAATATCCCGGTACCACCTCCCCCATCACCTATTACCCTATCGTTTCTTACGAATGCAAAATCTTTAAATTCCATGGAATGCCATGAATTGAGGTGGGTTTCAGTGAGAAGTATGATGTCAGGCTTTTGCTTAACAACAAAATCAAGGAGATAATCACGTTGATGTAAAACAACGATAGAGTTGACGTTGATCGATATGAGGCGAAGCCTATCCATGGGAATATGACTGGATGGCAAGTTATTATTAGGCATTTGAAAGACTTAAACGAAGAAGAGCAAAGTTAATTTTTGAATCTTGTTTGTCGATTCTCTCCGATAAAGAATTAAGTTGCTGGTAAATTTTGAGAAGCAGCTCATTATTGCCACTTACATTATTTACATTATTTCAGGCATTTTCTGCTGGTCCTCTAGCGGCGAGTGCAAATGATACTCCGGGCTTGACGAAGTTGGAAGGTATGATATTACGGTGTACTTGTGTTTGCTTTGGAGCAAATTTAACTTTTGCATCTTGATATCGGGAGCATCCTCGATATGATGCTGGGTGACCAAAAACACCGCAGTTAACGCAGTATAATTTTTCTTTAGGCTCCGTCTGAGCCAATTTGCACTCACCGGGAGCATGAACGTCTTTGCATTTAACGCAACGATAGTGCATGGCACAATTGGCAGCCGAATGTCCAAATCTTTGACACCGGTAACACTGGTTGACTTCTCTTTTCTGGAGGCGTTTCCACCTCACCACTCTGAAATTTAAGTACCTTATTTGTTGAAGGGCACTTGGACTGCTCTTATTTGCAATTTGTACCAGGTAAAGTGGTAAATTCTTCCTATCTATGGTCGACCTTCTTGTCGCAAAGGCTTTGACTGAAACAAAATCAATATCTGGTGCAGCCTCCTTGAGCACCTGAAGAAGATCGACCGTATCCTCTCCGCTGTCCAAACCCTTCAACAAGAAGGTCTGATTCTTTTCACTTTTTGGGGTATAGGTGAAGTGTGGAACCTCCCCAGAAATCAGCGCATCTTTGGCTGACTTGAAATCAACCAGTGATTTCGTCCTTATAGTTAATTTTTCGGCATTAACTCTTTTGATTTCGAAATTGGCCAGTTTACTTTCGGCTGCCAATAGCCGAACCATATCTTCCCGGTTTGTCCGAACATATATATATATATATATATATATATATATATATATATATATATATATATATATATATATATATATATATATATATATATATATATATATATATATATATATATATATATATATATATATATATATATATATATATATATATATATATATATATATATATATATATATATGTATATATATATGATGCTCTCCGCAATAGGTAAATTTCTATCGAGAAATTTACCTAAAAACAACCAATTTTATCCTCATAACTGGTCCTCTCTTCCATCACCAGACATTGCTGATAATAAGAATATTATTATTTCAAGAAACGCCATGGCTTCGAGTCTGGAAATTTATCCCGAAATAAGTTCGCTATTCATTTGAAACCTTAATGAGCTTTAATATTCCACTAAATGCACAATTTCAACTAAAAGCGGACCTATAAAATTATGGTTTTTAAATATCTAATTAGTATTTTTGATAATCACGATGAAATTTAACCTCATTTAAAACATTGTAAGGTACATACCTGTAATGTTTTCAGAGTTTCTTGCATTGCAAACCTTTAAGCCGGCCGCGCGTTGTAAGAGATTTCCCATCAGATAATTTCTGATGCCAACTGATATGACTCCGTTCACTCATTAGCCATTCTGTTCCGATGAGGTTAGTGTCAGCTTGCAGCTTACGGCCAGCATTAGGATTGGACCGTAGTAGTCTTTGCGTATTGACTTCTTTTAAATCACTCCTGTCAAAAGTTTTCAAAAATTAAATTAATTTTTTAAAAACGTTAGTCCGAAGTTAATTTTTATCGGAAAAAATCTTATATTGTCGAAGTAATCGACTCAGGAAATTTCTATCGAATATTTTTACTTCGATTGGTAACGAAAAAAAAATTCACAAAGAAAATTTCGCCGCTGGTATGGAGCAGCCCAGCGGCTTCCCACCGTTGGGGCAACCTGGGGAAACGACGAATACGAGACTGGCGACAATCACTAAAAGAAAACATAACGAAGAAAACTCCGTAGATGGAGGGTGCAAGCTGCAAATAATAGCGGATAATCAACAAATGGCCAAATTGCAGAAAGAAAATGATGAACTAAGGCAAGAGATACAGTCTCTCAAGGATCTTTTCAAGAAAGGGATGAAGCCTCAAAAGACGCAGCCACAAAATCAATGGCAACAGGTAACAAAGCCGAAGAAAAATGCAAAGCAAGTAAATCCAGAGGAAGTTCTAAGTGCTGGTGGCACCAACGAGAGCCAAAATTATTTTGCAGCGCTGGAGGGATTAACCAAAGATATGGAAATCGAAGAAAACATCGGAGGTAATTTTAATCAAGATAATGACGTTAATTTTATTCAATATTTAAAGAACAAAAATAAGGAGAAAAAACCAGCCCGCAGTTCTGCTGGTTCCTCTGAAAAAGCTTCCAACAAGACAGAAAAAGTTCCGCCAATCAACGTGTTCGGACAAACCGGGAAGATATGGTTCGGCTATTGGCAGCCGAAAGTAAACTGGCCAATTTCGAAATCAAAAGAGTTAATGCCGAAAAATTGACTATAAGGACGAAATCACTGGTTGATTTCAAGTCAGCCAAAGATGCGCTGATTTCTGGGGAGGTTCCACACTTCACCTATACCCCAAAAAGTGAAAAGAATCAGACCTTCTTGTTGAAGGGTTTGGACAGCGGAGAGGATACGGTCGATCTTCTTCAGGTGCTCAAGGAGGCTGCACCAGATATTGATTTTGTTTCAGTCAAAGCCTTTGCGACAAGAAGATCGACCATAGATAGGAAGAATTTACCACTTTACCTGGTACAAATTGCAAATAAGAGCAGTCCAAGTGCCCTTCAACAAATAAGGTACTTAAATTTCAGAGTGGTGAGGTGGAAACGCCTCCAGAAAAGAGAAGTCAACCAGTGTTACCGGTGTCAAAGATTTGGACATTCGGCTGCCAATTGTGCCATGCACTATCGTTGCGTTAAATGCAAAGACGTTCATGCTCCCGGTGAGTGCAAATTGGCTCAGACGGAGCCTAAAGAAAAATTATACTGCGTTAACTGCGGTGTTTTTGGTCACCCAGCATCATATCGAGGATGCTCCCGATATCAAGATGCAAAAGTTAAATTTGCTCCAAAGCAAACACAAGTACACCGTAATATCATACCTTCCAACTTCGTCAAGCCCGGAGTATCATTTGCACTCGCCGCTAGAGGACCAGCAGAAAATGCCTGAAATAATGTAAATAATGTAAGTGGCAATAATGAGCTGCTTCTCAAAATTTACCAGCAACTTAATTCTTTATCGGAGAGAATCGACAAACAAGATTCAAAAATTAACTTTGCTCTTCTTCGTTTAAGTCTTTCAAATGCCTAATAATAACTTGCCATCCAGTCATATTCCCATGGATAGGCTTCGCCTCATATCGATCAACGTCAACTCTATCGTTGTTTTACATCGACCTGATTATCTCCTTGATTTTGTTGTTAAGCAAAAGCCTGACATCATACTTCTCACTGAAACCCACCTCAATTCATGGCATTCCATGGAATTTAAAGATTTTGCATTCGTAAGAAACGATAGGGTAATAGGTGATGGGGGAGGTGGTACCGGGATATTGGTTAGAAGACCCTATTGTTTCCAAAATATTGAAAAAGTCGAATTCAAAAACTTTGAATTTCTTGAAGTGTCCGTCATCAAAATTTCACTGCCAGGTGGGGATAACCTCTTCGTTATCTCTGCCTATGCAACTGGTCAAAATGTTCTCAAGTTCAAGGAGGAACTCAATTCCTTGTTTGAAATACTCGAATTGAACAGGCTGCATAATTATTATATTTTTGCCGGTGACCTGAATGCCAAGCATACATCATGGCTAAACGCCACCAATAATCCAAGAGGTGTATTCCTGAAATCATGGATAACAGAGAACCAAATTGAATACAGGTGCAACATATATGGGTCGGAGTTCCCAACATACCCTAGGACAAATTCATATTTGGACCTCTGCATTGCTGACGCAAGACTTGAATTTAGCTTTAATAGTCCTCAACGGAAACTGCAGGTGCTTCCTTACGATAGCGACCATAACGCAATTGTAATGGAAATCAATCATCAAAGGGATGATTTCTTCCTCATTCCAGTTCAACATGAAAACCATCGGTTGAATTTCAAAAAAACAGACTGGGGAAAGTTTCAAAAGAAGTTTAATCGGGAGTACCAGAAGCAATGTCCTCCTTCTGATGATGGCAACGCTTGCTCAATGGTTCCTAATAACAGAAATCTAACTGACGATGAAATAGATCTCTATTTGTCGAAGTTAGAGAAGCTGACGTTGGAAACGATTGAGAAAGTTGTTCCCAAGATTAAACATCGAAACAATATGGAAGGATATGAAACACCAAGCATCGCAAGGTTGAAAAGATTGAAAAGCCTTCTTCTCACCCGCGTCAACAATATTTATCGACGATTTTTGGACTACAACCATCCCTCGTTGGCTTTGTTGAAATTACACCTGAAGAATGTCCGAAACTTAATCCGTTCATATTTCAGGAGTGAGGTCAGCAATCAATGGGCGGAAAAACTGAGGGGTATTAGCCCACAGGACCCAGATGGCGTTTTCGCGAAAGTGAATAGCATATTCCGCAGGAAGTCTCGAGTAAAGGTATCGAATCTTGAAGTCACTAGTGATGAGATAAATCTTCTCGATAGAGCTATATATATACATAAATATACATATATATATATATATATATATATATATATATATGTATAGAGATGTATATATATATATATATATATATATATATATATATATATCTATATATATATATATATATATATATATATATATATATATATATATATATATATATATATATATATATATATATATATATATATATGGGATATAACGAAATTTGTGACCACGCTAGAGGTTGCATTTTTGCTCCGATTTTCCGATTTTCACTAAATTTTCAGAAAAGGTGTATTGATTTAATATCTCGGTTAAGTTCGTGAACCAGCTATATCGGCTGGGCAAAAACAAAATGGCGGCCATTTTAGACGAAAAATCGTGATTTCTGTTCTGACCAAAGTATAGCTCCGATTTGGAGGAAATTCGGTGCAAAGATTTACTGATATATGTGATAAATCTCACAATAAAAAATTCAAAGTCGGTACGGCAGAAACAAAATGGCGGCCGCTCAAAAGTCGGAAAACGTGCAAAATTTTGTTGTTGGAATAGTGGTCAAAGCATTCAACAGATTTTCATGAAATTCAGCATTTAGATAGAAATTATGATTGTCTAAAGTGTTCCGTGAAAAATTTGGAGGTCAGGTCAAAAAAAAACAAAATGGCGGCCAGTTGAAACTCAAAACTTCAAAAGCTTCTAAAAGTCGCAATTTTAATCTGATATATATGAAACTTGGACTCAAGATAGCCATTACCTAGATCTACAATTTGTTATATTTTGGTGATCATGCATGTGCAAATTTCAAAATGGCGGCGTTTTAAATATGCGTTTTTTTCAGGTCTTTGTGGCCCTCTGGCGGTCACATTTTCCAGCGGATTTTGATGAAACTTGAGATTAAGGATCTCTGTACTATGTTCTTCTATTATACCGAAAATTATTAAAATTGAATGAAAATTTAAAAAAGTCGAAAATTAAAAACCCAATATTTTTAAGCTGCCATTTTCACTAAAAATTGAATTATTTTGCCCTGTCTAGAGTCAAACTCCGATTTGAACGAGATTCGGCACATTGATTAATGAGGTCCTAGCCGACAAAAATTTCAAATAGTCCAAAATCAAATGCATGCATTCAAAATGGCGGCCCCCAAAGGTCAGGAACAAGCGCAATCCGCTATTTTAGTCGCAACTGAAATAATGAATTTTTTTCATGGAAACGTTTTAAATGACTTAATTTGAACGTATTTATAAATCAGAATATTTTTTAAATATTGTAAAATATTTTTAACAATACCCTAAAAAATTATAAAAGCGCGACTTTTCTGTCTGTCCGTCCGTTTGTTCCTGTGTCACAAGTTTTCTCGCAAACCACATGAGCTAGAATGAGGAAATTTTCTACGTAGGTCAAAAGTGGTGCCTCTTGAAATTTGCAGTGTAAGGACATATTTTAAAGTGTTTAAGGGGGTCTCCCCATACAGGGGGATGACATAAACATTTTTTTTTTATTTCTGTAGCCCTCTAGCAGCCAAGTTTCTCAACAGATTCCGATAAAAGTTGAAATTATAAGTTATTGAGGCAAGTCAATTTAATTTAATTATGCGAATCGGATGACAAATGAAAAATTCGAAAATTTACAGCTTTAAATTTTAGTAGCCGTTTTCAATCAAAATTCAAAATAACGGCCCCTGATGGTTCAGAAAAGAATCGAAAATGTATATATTAATGGCAATGCAAGTGCTGATTAAACTTTTATGGAAATCTTTTGAAATTAACTATTTGAGCTATTTAAGCCAAAAAGTTATCACCCGTCAAATGTATAAAAAGCAAATGTGAGAAGGGCGAAACGAGTATAAATATGTTTATAACAATTTATTACCCGCCGATTTTCAATATGTGATCCATACGTGTGCAACTCAATTTAATTAGCAAAATATTTGCGCCTCCATGAAGGGTCTATAAATACAAACGGCGGCAGATCCTTTCTGTTAATAAATACACATGTAGTGCAACAAAAATTGCAATAAGAAGTCCAGTAGTAGATAAGCCAATTTCTTTTTCGAAACCTTACGCTACATACGAGAAATTTACCTTTCCGACAGGTGCTGCCAACGGGGATTTTTTTTCATTGCCCCTGAAAGTGTAAAATATCACTCGCTCATTTTACTCATATTATCTACCGATTTCTAGCAACTGGAAGAAATTTTGAATATCTTAAGTTCGATTACTCAATGTGCAGTAGAACTTTATCCGCACTAGTGAAAGAAACGTGAAACCCATTAGAAATGAAAATACCGGCTTCAAAGGAGTGTTGGGAAGAAATGCTAACAATTTTCATAGGATAATTAACTTTCCAAACTGCTGTGGAGCAGCTGACGGCAAACATATAAGATTAATATGTCCAAAATTAAGCGGCTTTAATTAATATAATTACAAAACATTCTTCTCCATTTTACTTATGGCTGTAGTGAATGCTGATTATCGCCTTATTGCGATCCACGTAGGTGCTTATGATAAAGAAAGTGACAGCCAAATATTTTATTCCTGTACTTTTGGAAAGAAATTATCTGAAAATTCGCTTAATTTATCTGATTCAATAGCATTACTCAACACTGATGCGCCATTACTACCCTATGTTTTCTTATGCAATGAAGCATTCCCTCTAAATGCAAGCTTCATGAAACCATACCTGAAGAACAATTTGAATGCATAAACATGAGTATTCAGCTATAGGCTCAGTAGATCACGACGAATCATCGAATGCGCGTTTGGCATACTAAGGAATAAGAGGAGAATCTTTCGCACTAAAATGTGTGTTCCACCAGATTTTTCCACACTTATTACAAAAAACTGCATGAGCGTTGCACCATTTTTTATGCACTCAAAATGGCTTCCAATTCGAAGATACATTATTTCATTATTTTCACGAAAACTCAAATCGAAGTGCTATCAAATCCAGCAATCAAGGTCGGACTGTTCAAGATTTATTTACAAATTATTTAATGTCGAAGAAAGGCAAAACTCCGTGGCAATTTCGTTCAACAACACTACAATAACTCGGTATACGCAATTAACGCATGAAACAGATAGAAACGTATGAAGACGCAAGGCAAATTTCAAAAAGTTAAGCCAAAATATTCGACAAGCCATTGAACACATTTGACGTAAGCATAGCGTAGGCCAACTCAAAAATTTGATCGAAACCAACTTTTACGTCACTACGTAAGCGAAATGAGTGTGCCGTTCGGTTGTTTTGCATTTACAGCTTCGTTTGAATCACCTAGTGTCATTATACTTCTATAAACCTTAAAATAATTATCAAATCAATCAATAAAATTTCTCCATTTTATCTCACAACGCTCAATTTCAACGTCAAATCGACGTTAGCACAAAGTTTAAGTGGCTGAATGTTTACTCATTATACGTATGTCCCTTGCGTTTCTTACGTTTCTATCTGTTCCGTCAGCAATAAAACTGCGTAATTATGTTTAGTGGAACAACAACATAGCTGTAAGATCATAAAAAAGTGCGAAAGTGTGTCAGAACTATCAACAAGAGCAGTTTAATTGAATGGAAGTAAATTTATCAATAACTTCGGATTTCGATTGAAATGTCCGTTTTGAGAATCCAATTATAAAATTTGCAGCTAGATCGTTATTTCACTGGATATGTGGTATGTAATAACGTTAAAAGATTATACACAAAATTAATAAATCACTTGCTGTTTACTTCTCTTCATTTGTTAAATTATAACATTTGCTCCCATGCCAAGTCTCGTTGTATTTTTTTGTGGTAATTGTGATCCCACAAATCCCATAAAAAAGGGTATTTTTCCACCTCTTAAAACAAATCTTCTACTTCGGCGTCCACTTGAAACTGAGAAAAACTTCTTATAGTGTACGAACTCTACGGCAAATGCATTAAAATAGCTCCACCCGATATTTAAAACAATTTCTGGTGCCCAGTCGACATGCATCCGACAGCCATCCCAAGTGGACATCAGGCAAGTCACAATTCTGATAGTGTACAGTGTCCGGAATAAAACATATCAAAGGAGTGCCTTCCGGTAACCATCCAAATGTTTCCAACAGAAAATTTTCTTATAACGTGCGGCCGGTCTTAAAATATCTCGCGTTAAAAACAGCACAAAAAGCAAGTGCATTTTTTCGCACTAAAAACGGGACTTATAGTCTGCAATTACCTTGTGTTGTGCTGCCAATGCCACTATGAGAACGAAAATAGCTATGCATGCTACAGACTTTGTAAACTAGATAAAAGTGTGCGAAAAAATGCATAATACGCTCTTATGCATGAAAAGCAGCTCTTTGAATGAATCCCGCATTAAGACAGGCTAAATCTTACTATTATTAGCAAAGTTCAACAAATTTAAACCTCTAAGTTAATTACTATTGGATGCCCCCCATAATTTTTAGGGCTTTGTGAAATAAATTTTACTAGTTTTGCATTCCGTATAGTTTTGCACTCTTTCTGTCTGTTCATCGGTCTATCTGTTTCTTCTGAAATATAGAAGCAAAAAAGCTCAAACTTTGTGGATAAGTCAATTGTGGTGGTCTCTCAAAAGTTTAGGTCTTATCAGATATTTCAAAATTTTTCAAGGGGGCATCCCCGTCACAACGAAGTGGCCCTTAAACAATTTTTTTAATCAAATGCAATCGAGTAGGGTATTAAATGAAAAGTTTTTGCACTTGCATAATCTGAAAAAATAATTTTTTGCATCACTTTCAGAATTCTGAAAAGGTAATTTTTTTGCATCAGGGTGTCAAGGAGGAGGCAAGATATACGAACAATGTTTGTATCCCCTCCCTTTGCGATTTGACACCTTTGAGTTGTAAGCCCAGAAAAACAAGACTATGGTAGTTCTTTATGAGTACAAGGGCAAAAAATACCTAAGGAATCGAAATTCACTCAACGCTGTTAAAATGGTATGATTTGTAAACTTTACATTCCCGCGAATATTGTAACGGTTTCCTTAAGCTTCTTAAAATTCGACAGTTATGTAAGTTGATATAAAAACCTTGCGCGTAAAAAATGTCATGAAGATTAAATCATAATCAATTGAGTTATCGCCATTTAAATTGTATAGAATTATAATAACAATAACACTTGTTTATGGTGGATACATATTTCAAATCGACTCAGGCACTTTTATTTCTTCGGGTTTTCATGAAAATATAATTAATATTGCTTAATTTGAGCACATGCGATTCGCTGAGCATTCAAAAAAATTATTTGATCTGGAACAAAATGGCGCCTGTCATGTAATTATGAAAGAAACTCTGTATCTTTTAGATCAATTTGAAAGATTTCTTATTCAAGTATGGGATGAATAATTTAAGTCATCGATTCATGCCATCAGAAAACTTATTTCTAAAACTAAGGTTGTTGCAAATCCCTTATGGCAGGAGCACTCTCCTACTAACTCGATTTGTTTCATCTCTAATTTGTAGGTACTCATCTTCAGCTATTCAGTGATAAATTGAATCAAGCGTTTTAATATCATATACCTTAAATGTTGAGGATGGGGAAAGATAACTCAAATTTATTCAATCTAGGGTAGGCAAAAAATTCGTACATTTCCCCTTTCCCTTCCCCCCTCGGTACTGATAAGGCAGTTTTATGACTTGTTTTGAAAATATCTCATTGAGGCCTTTTCAATGACACCCTATTTGAATATCAACGGTGACATTTTTTTGAAAGGTCTCCTCCCTATATTGGGAGGCCCCCTTGAAACTTTCTTAAAAATGTTTACTCCCCAAAACGTTCAAGAAATCACCACTTCTGACCTTTCCACAAATTGATGTGACATACAAACGGACAAACAGATGGATGAACAGACGGAGACAGGTCTTGATTTCAATAAGTTATTGCATTTTAGTACAAAATCCTAAAAAAGAAATAAAATCGTCCATTAAGCGATTTCCAAGTTTGATCTCGGAATAGATGGCTTCATCACTACCCCTTTGTAATTCGTTGCTGCAAACGTTTTTGTCTGGATTTAAGATCGATTTATTGAACAAATCTTTACATAAATTTATGCTTATTCCAAGACAATATTACGCTACAACCCAAACATATAGCATGATTCAGTAATTTATTGGAAAAAATTAACCGTATTACTTTTCTGGTGATAATTTTATACAAATTTTTGCAATGAAATTTGTCCAAATATCAATGAATCAGAACAAACTTATTCATTTTAAATGCATTAGGTGAAATTTAAGAATGTTTTGCTCCAATAAATTTTATAATTCTTTGATGATGACTAAACTAACTCATATGAATGATTAAAACATAAATCTAGTCATCTATTCGTAGCACTACAATAAAAGAAGGAATTATAGAAAAGCACAAAGTATTCCTCAATATTTTGAGTTAAACCAGCGCTCATTTCCTTCCATAGTTGATATCATTCTTAAAGCGTTTTCATCATACTTGTATATTCTTTGTGCAAATATCAACAAAATCGTAGGACCTGTGTCGACAAGAAGGCATATTATTGTCTGGCTTTCCAATGTTGTTGAAGTAATGCAAGAAAATTAGAACCATTATAATTAGGATGTGTCACGTATCTTCTTCTTCTTCTTTGTAGCACTACAGCCCCCCTCGGGCCTTCGGTCCCTGCTAATAGAGCCCCCAACTGTCTCGGTCCATTGACCGCATCCTCCAATTTCGAAATCCAAGCAGCGGTGAGCTGCCTCCGTCGACCAGGTCAGACCAGCGTTTCCTCGATTTTTCCACTGGTCTCCGGTCTTCTGTTCTTTCAACAAATACTTTTTTGGCATCCGTTGTTTGTCCATACGATTGATGTGTCCAGCCCATTGCAGTTTCCGCAGTCTTACAATCGTTGAGACCTCCAGCTTATCAAAAATTTCATACAGCTCATGGTTGTATCGAATTCGCCATTGATCCCCGTTGAGCTTCACTCCAATCATTTGCCTCAAAACCCGTTGCTCAAAGGCGTTCAATATGTTTGCGCATGTTTTGGCTAGGTTTCGTGTTTAACAGCCATATTATAACACAGGTCTTATCACAGATTTGTATGCTTGGAGCATTATTTTCCTGCAGCTGGTCTTCAAGATTGTCAATACAGAAAAAAATATTTTATTTGCGAGCTAAAGGGTTTTCCAAAAAGTGGTGTTATTTTGAATAGCCCGCTTTTTTGGTATATGCCACTTTTGAAGCTGCCATCTTTTAACATTTGACAAGAAAAAACTACGCTATTGATATAAATAGGACGATACATGCTTCAAAATTGCATTGAAATTATTCAAATTCACTATAAAAGTGGTGAAAATTTGGCAGAGACGGTTTGTAAAACTTGAACATTTTCGGATCGTCGTGAAACACCTTGTCCGATCGCAATACAGAAATTGGTGGAAAAATTCGAGCTGTTGGGACAACTTAGGGATGTGAAGAATAAAACCCGTGCACTACACTCAAGAACAGCCGAGAATATTGCTGCTGTAGCCGAAAGTGTTGAAGAAAGCCCAAGTTTATCCATTCCTCGTCGTTCTTTGCAATTAGGCATTCTACAAACGTCATTACATCGTATTTCGGATAAAGATTTGGGTCTTAAGGCTTATAAACTTCAGTTAACACAAAAATTCAAGTCGGTCGATCATCAACAACGTCTTGTCTTTGCTGATTGGGTCCTTGAAATGCATGAAAATGATCCGGGATTCCATTGAAAAATCATCTTGAGTGATGAGGCCTATTTCTACCTCGGTGGCTTTGTCAACAAGCAAAATTATCGTCTTAAGGCTTATAAAGTTCAGTTAACACAAAAATTCAAGTCGGTCGATCATCAACAACGTCTTGTCTTTGCTGATTGGGTCCTTGAAATGCATGAAAATGATCCGGGATTCCATTGAAAAATCATCTTGAGTGATGAGGCCTATTTCTACCTCGGTGGCTTTGTCAACAAGCAAAATTGTCGGATCTGGGGCTCGAGAAACCCAAAAGTTATTGTTGAAAAGCCTCTCTGTCCTCAATGTGTGACTGTTTGGTGCGGTTTATGGTCCGGCGGAGTCATTGGACCTTAATTTTTTGAAAATGAGGCTGGAGCAACAGTTGCGGTGAATGGATTGCACTATCGAGAGATGATTAATGATTTTTTATGGCCAAAATTGGATGCTATTGATCTGGACAACGTTTTTTCCCAACAAGACGGCGCTACGTGCCCCACAAGCAACGAAACCATTGATCTTTCACGGGAAAAGTTTCCGGACCGTGTTATCTCTCGAAGAGGTGATCACAATTGGCCACCGAGATCTTGTGATCTAACACCTTGCAACTTCTTCCTTTAGGGCCACGTGAAAGAGAAGGTCTACGCCAACAGCCCAGCTTCGATTCAAGATCTCAATGATGGAATTCGTGAGGCTATCGAGGACATAGAGCAGCTTCTTTGCGATTTGGTTATGGAAAATTTCATGAAAAGTATATGGTCCTCTACGCGTGTCGTGATGATCATTTGTTTGATGTTATTTTTACTGTTAATGACATACCTTTTTCTTTATAATGAAATAAACGTCTGATCATTTGTATGAAAGTATGCCATTTTTCTTGTAATATCAAAAAAACACTTCTTATTGGAAAACCCTATATATTCTTCAGCGTATTTCATTACTTTCATTACCCGTTTCAATTATTTCGGCACCCAAATACAAGAAAAAGAATTTCGTTCCATGCAATCTTTGAGTTTTTTATTAGGATCTGGCAGCACTCCTATGTTCTGAAATGCGTAAATGAACACGTGCGTCGGATATTTTATTTGCTTTTTGTTTTGTTTTTAGTAAATTTCTCGAGAGAAATCTACGTATTGCGGAGAGTATCATGTATATATATATATATATATATATATATATATATATATATATATATATATATATATATATATATATGTATATATATATATATATACATATATACTCGTATATATATATATATATATATATATATATATATATATATATATATATATATATATATATATATGTATATATATATATATATATATATGTATATATATATATATATATATATATATATATATATATATATATATATGTGTGTGTGTGTGTGTATATATATAAATATTTATATATATGCACATATTTATATATATATATATATATATATATATGTATATATATATATATATATATATATATACTCGTATATATATATATATATATATATATATATATATATATATATATATATATACATATATATATGTATATATATATATATATATATATATATATATATATATATATATATATATATAAATAAATAAATATATATATATATATATATATATATATATATATATATATATATATATATATAAAACGAAATTTACAACCACGCTAGAGGTTGCAATTTTGCTCCGATTTTCACCAAATTTTCAGGAAGGTTGTATTGAGTAAATATCTCGGGTAAGCCAGCCATATCGGCCAGGCGGAAACAAAATCGCGGCCATTTTAGGCGTTGGTATAAAGGTTAACTAATGTATGTGATGAATCTCACAATGAAAAATCCAAAGATGGTACGGCTGAAACAAAATGGCGGCCGCTCATATGTCGAAAAGTTTTGTAGTTTTGACCAAAGCTTTGATAGAAACTTTGAGTTTTAAAAGAGTTGTGTGAAAAAACTGAAGGTCAGGTAGCAAAAAACAAAATGGCGGTCAGTTGAAACTCAAAATTTTTAAGTCATCTAAAAGTCGCAACTTTAATCCGATGTATACGAGATTTGGTTCAATTAGATCTAGAAACTTTTATATTTTGATGATCATGCATGTGCAATTTTCAAAATGGTGGCGGTTTAAATATGCGTTTTTTCAGATTGTAGTTTTGACCAAAGCTTTGATAGAAGCTTTGAGTATTAAAAGAGTTGTGTGAAAAAACTGGAGGTCAGGTAACAAAAAACAAAATGGCGGCCAGTTGAAACTCAAAACTTCAAAGTCATCTAAAAGTCGCAACTTTAATCCGATGTATACGAGATTTGGTTCAATTGGATCAAGAAACTTTTATATTTTGATGATCATGCATGTGCAATTTTCAAAATGGCGGCGGTTTAAATATGCGACTTTTTCAGGTTTTCGTGGCCCTCTAGCGGTCACCTTTTCCAACAGATTTGATGAAACTTAAGAGTATGGATCTTTGTACTAAGTTCCTGCATTATGCAGAAAATTGTTAAAATCGAATGAAAAATAAAGGAGTCGAAATCTTAAAATCTAATATTTTTGGCTGCTAGTTTCACTAAAATTTGAATAATTTCGCCCTGTCTAGAGTGTAACTCTGATTTGAGCGAGATTTGCCACATTGATTGATGAGGTTCTAGCATACAAAAATTTAAAATAATCCGCGATCAAATGCATGCATCCAAAATGGCGGCCCCTAAAGGTCAGAAGGCAAGCGCAATTCGCAATTTTAGCAGCAACTGAAATAATGAATAATTTTCATGGAAACGTTATAAATTACTTTACTTGGAAGTATTTATAAAGCAGACCATTTTTAGGATATTGTTAAAAAAATTTTCACAATACCCTTAAAAATTATGAAATCGTGACTTGTCTGTCTGTTCGTCGATCCGTCCGTTTGTTCGTGCGTCACAGCAAGTTCTATGCAAAGCACATGAGCTAGAATGAGGAAATTTTCTACGTATGTAGGTCAAAAGTGGTGCCTCTCGAAATTTGCAGTGCAAGAAAATATTTTAAAGTGTTTAAGGGGGGCCTCCCAATACAAGGGGGGCGACTCAAATGTTTTTTATTTCTGTAGCCCTCTAGCAGCCAAGTTTCACAACAGATTCCAATGAAATTTGAAATTATAAGTTATTAAAGCAAGTTAATTTAACCTGCAAAAAAATTATGCAAATCGGATGACAAATGAAACAAGTTGAAGTAGCAGGAGGATGCTCCTGCCAAAAGGGTATCGTAAAACAATTAGTTACTCAAAAAATATATTCTGCATATCAAAACTTGACTAATATACCGATTCCATAAATTGAGTTCGAGAAACTATTATGGTTATTATGATATTAAACTCGCCACCATTTTTTTTTCAAGTGATTTGACCCCGTCGCTTAATTAATCATGATAACACATGGATATTAAAAACCATTTCTAAAATTTTTATCAAAATTATTACATATTTGTAGTTTCTAGGTCCGTTGCAAGCGTGTGTCACCCTAGTATCACGTGTTAATGTTGTTGTAATTGTTAAATATTCAATCGGCTGTAACTTAGCTGTTTATTGTTCAATTATTATGAAATTTTCGAACCATATACAACTACTTTCAGAAAATTTAAATTATAGATTTTGGGAAATTTAAGGGTCCCATCTTGATTTTATGGACAAAAAAGGAAAATTTATAAAATGCACAATTATTAACAAAGTTGATCGAATTTTGACTTCTAAGGTATTTGTTGCCCTTGTGAAGGGAGAATTGTCCGTTTAAGTACTCTTTTGGAAAGCTCTCATAAAAAACTTTCATTTGATACTCATATCGGCTACCTTTGATGAAATTTTTTTTTTAGCGGCCAGTCCCCTGTACTGTAATCATCGATTCATGATCTATTTTTTCGAATCCCAGAGTGGTTACAAAGCCCATTCGCTAGGAGCTCTCTTCTGCCTCCTCGACTTGTTTCACCTATGAGTATTAATTGTAGGTACTCGTCTTCAGTCATTCATTAAATTGAATAAAGTGTTAAAAGCATGCGCCTTAAACGTTGAAGTTGGAGCAAAATAATTCAAAATAATTCAATCTTCGCATTTAAAACATCCACTTTTTTGTTTTACGATTACTAATACGACTAACTGAGCCAATTCTCAAAGAAATTCATGATACCTATCATTCCTGAAATTTTCATGCAAATTCTAGCAAAGCTTTAGTATCTGAGTCGGTAAACAGCGCATGTTGTTCCGTAGTCATATGTTTCCATGGTAATATAGCGCATATTGTTCCATAATAATACAGAAAAATTCAAATCGCTATAACTTCATTAAATACCATTCGATCTTTATGAAAATTTAAGGACATATTCACCTTATAAATAGTCATCTTTATATTGAATTTTATTAAATTTAAGGGCACCTTTAAGATTTTATTCAAGAAAACAAAAAACCGATAAATCATACTATTACTAACAAAGTTGAGTTAATTTCGACTTCTCATGTAATTGTTGTTATTGTACTCATAAAGGCCTACATTCATGATTTTTTCAGATTTTTCGGGTCAAAGGTGTCCAATCGCAAGGGGGGGGGGGGGGGGGATACAAAATGTTCGTATATTTCTCCTTCCCCTGCAACCTTCGAAGCAAAATTTTTCGTTTAAGACCTGTTTTGAAAAGTTCTCATGAAGACCTTTCATCTGATACCCATATTGCGTAAATACGTGAAAACTTTTTTTTCGGCGGCAACTCCACTATATGGAGAGACCCCCCTTACAGACCTTATAAATTTCTTTTCGTGTTGAAACTTTAAAGATGGCGTCACTTTGCACCTACTTACAAAATCTTATGTTTCTAGCTTATGTAGTTTGCGAGAAAAGTGGACGGACGGACGGACAGACAGGACGCGATTTTAGTAGGGTATTGTAAAATGATTTTACAATACCCTAAAAGTCTAAAATTTACACCTTAATATTTTTGGCAGCCGTTTTCAATAAAAATTCAAAATGGTGGCCCCGACAGTTCCGAAAAGAGTTGAAAAAATGTATATTAATAGCAACGCAAGTGTTGTCTAAACTTTTTTGGAAATCTTTTGAAATTATCTATTTGAGCTATTTAAGCCGACAAGTTATCACCATTGGGTGGTCACCACTGTGAAATATATACAGCAAATGTGAGAAGGACAACACCTGGATTTATATGTTCATAACAATTTACTTTCTGCCGATTTGAATATGTGATCCATAAATGTGCAACTCAAATTGAATGATCAAAATATTTGCGCCTCTATAAAGGGTCTTTAAATGCAAACGTCGGCAGACTCTTTTCATGTCAATAAATACCCATGTGGTGCTAAGAAAATTGCAGTAAGGAGTTTAGTTGTACGCAAGCCAAATTCTTTCCAAAATCTTACGCTATATACGAGAAATGTTCCTTTCCGGCTGGTGCTGCCAACGGGGATTTTTAGGGTTTCGTAAAATAATTTTACAAAACCCTACTAAAATCTGTCCGTCCGTCCGTGTGTCACAGCAGTTTTTCTCGCAAAGTACTTAAGCTAGAAACACCAAATTTTACGCACAGGTGTAAAGTGGTGCTCTCCTGAAAGTTCAGCTACAAAAAAAATTAAGAGGTATTTAAGGGGGGTCTCCCCATATAGGGGAGTGATCATCAAATGTAGTTAATATGGGTATCATATGAAAGGTCTAAACGCGAACTTTTCAAAACAGGTCTTAAACTGACAATTTTTGCTTCAGGGGGCCCATACGAAGGGGAAATACACGAAAAATTTGTGCCCCCCCTCGCGATTGGACACCTGTGATCCGAAAAATCTGAAAAAAACATTGAGGTAGATGTTTATGAGTACAGCAACATCAAATACCTTAGAAGTCGAAATTCACTCAACTTTGTTAATAATAGTATGATATTCGAATTTCACATTTTCCCCAATAAAATCGTACAGGTACTCTTAAACTCAACGAAATTCGATATTTGAGTAGTTGTATATAAGGACCTAATACCCTGCACGTTTGAATCATATTCGCGGAAGTTATAGACTTTTGAAATTTCAGCAATTACAACAAAAAAAAACACGGTTTTGGTATTTTATGGATTTCCCATCGGTTAAGACACTGCAATTTTGATTTGCCCTTCTTAAAATTTCCAGATAAGATTTATAACAATACATATTTTTGGAATTCATGATTTAAGTGGTTTTTGTTAGTTTGGAATAAAATGGGGACCGTTGAAAATGGAGAAACAATGAGTTTTCTTGTAAATGTGCATATCTCTTTGACATGTTTCTTTACTTTATTTGTTGCTGGTGACCGTATTTCGGAAAGGTTGGGTACAAAACCCTTCTGACATGACCGTAGGTCTGTTTACCCAACTTGTTCTGAACACAACAGGCCTCGGCTCGGCTGATGTGCCCCGGTTCAGCTGACCGGCCCATGGGAAAATTCAGAAAATGTGCAACGCAGGGTAAATGGAAGGTGTGGATACTATGTGAATGTACTATGTACGGAAATCCGTCGACACAACAAACACGTTTTATTTTGTAGTGTAAAACGCTTAAAAATGCTTAATATTGATATTTTTCTAACTAAATTGATAGTTCGTAATGTCAGATATGGCAAAATCATTCTTTTCAAAATCCTTTCATTATGAAAACATGCTGAAGCATTCCTATATGATAAGTGTATTCTGTTCAAAAACCAAGCGTCTCAACTACGTTTTATTCGCACTTACAGTTTTATCGGAACCATTCTGAGAATAATTTCAAGCTTCATTTCATTTAATAAAAGTTGAACGAGAAGGCTGAGCGATGATTAATTACATAAGCAAAAGTTTCAGACTTTTCTATGAAACACCATTTCCTGCACGTGTCATAAACATAGTGATTTATTTGCTATGACAAATTCATCTATTTATGACTGTCGTGACACAGGAAAGTATGTCAACGCTTTGAGTTCTTGCATTGCTTTTCCTTCAGAACAATTACATTATTTCACCTGCTCACTTCTGTTATTTTTACATTGTCTACTGTGTGGTGATAACACTTCAACCATTGTATCTCCTGCGGTTGTGGGAAATATCCGCGTTCGTCCCCAAATGCAAACAATGCAAAGATATTTCCCTGAGGATTTGGATGTGTTTCCTTTTTCGGAAGCATGTGTGAAAATGTCAACAGAAACGTAGGAAAGCGCTAGGCAAACTGGGTCGCTGAGGCTAGAAATGGGTCGGTATGTTGACACGAAATAGTTGGATAGGCAACCTCTATTTAAATCTTAAAAGGTAGGAGTTCTCAGGCTTATGAAGCATTTTCGCCATTCAAACAATCTTAATAAACTGAGCTTAGGAAAACAAAGCAAAAAGATCAGCTAAGCAGAAAAAAATATTTTTCATATGTGCCCTGTACTCAAAAAATGAAAGGGTATGTTAACAACTTTGATAGCTTAGTAGATTGAACGAAATTATCTTGCAGTGACGAATAAAAACCTTCTTTTGCACTTAAAAAAGCCGTTGAACAAAAGTTGATTTTTTATAATTAGAATATCACAAATGTAACATATTTCAGGAGATATCTCATCGTTAAAGCCTCAAATTATAATAGTGTTTTTTCCATCATTACGTCAAGTAAAAATGTGTAGTACTTTACGTAAGAACACTATGTTGTATGATTTCTCGGTTTTTGAAAATAATTATCATTCCAGCAATTGAATCAATAAGGCTCCCAACTCAAATTTAAAAGTCTTACACAACTTTGCATACACCCCCTGACCGAATCGACGCATCTTGATCGTGTATAAATAGCGGAGAAGCAGTAAGTATAGAGGCTCTTACTTGTTTTAAATTTTCTTTCTTTTTGAAGCACTACAGATTTTGAAGGTTCATTTTAAACTAGAAAAGCTATCCGAATTTAACCAGACAATGCAATACAAAAAAATCCCCGTTGGCAGCACCAGCCGGAAAGGTAAATTTCTCGTATGTAGCGTAAAGTTTCGAAAAAGAATTTGGCTTGCACTACTAAACTTCTTTCTGCAATTTTTGTAGTACCACATGGGTATTTATTAACATAAAAAAAATCTGGTCACGTTCGTTTTTAGAGACCTTTTATCGAGGCGCAAATATTTTGCTAATTAAATTGAGTTGCACGCGTATGGATTACATATTGAAAATCGGCGGATCATAAATTGTTGTAAACATATAAATACCGGTTTCGCCCTTCTCGCATTTGCTGTTTACACAGTTCACAGTGGTAACCACACAAAGCTTTAAATAGCTCGAATAGTTAATTTGAAAAGATTTCCATAAAAGTTTAATCAGCACTTGCGTTGCACTTAATATATACATTTTCAATTTTTTTCTGAACTGTGAGGGCCGTCATTTCGATTTTTATTGAAATCGGCTGCTAAAAATATTAAGCTGTAAATTTTCGACTGTATTATTTGTCATTCGATTCGCATAATTAAATTAAATTAACTTGCCTTAATAACTTATAATTTCAAGTTTCAACGGAATCTGTTGAGAATCTTGGCTGCTAGAGGGCTACAGAAATAAAAAAAATTGTATGCCACCCCCTTGTATGGGGAAACCCCCCTGTATGGGGAGACCCCCCTTAAATCCCTAAAAATATTTTCTTGCACTTCAAATTTCAAGAGGCACCACTTTTGACCTACGTAGGAAATTTCCTCACTCTAGCTCATGCGGTTTGCGAGAAAACTTGTTATGACGCACGAACAAACGGGCGGACGGACGGACAGACAGACAAGTCACGATTTTATAATTTTTTAGGGTATTGTTAAAAATATTTTACAATATCTTAAAAATGATCTGGTTTATAAGTTCTTTCAAGTAAAGTCATTTAAAGCGTTTCCATGAAAAATATTCATTATTTCAGTTGGTACTAAAATAGCGAATTGCGCTTGCCTTCAGACCTTTGGGGGCCGCCATTTTGAATGCATGCATTTGATTAATCCAAATATCTGTATATGCTAGGACCTCATCAATCAATGTACTATCTCGTTCAAATATTAGTTTCACTCTAGACAGGGCAAAATAATTCAATTTTTAAAGAAAATGGCAGCTAAAAATATTAGGCTTTAAATTTTCGGCTTTTTTACTTTTCATTCAATTTTAATAATTTCCGGCAAAATACAAGAACATAGTACAGAGATTCATAATCTCAAGTTTCATCAAAATCCGTTGGCAAATGTGACCACTAGAGGGCCACAAAAACATGAAAAAACGCATATTTAAACGGCCGCCATTTTGAAATTTGCATATGTATGATCACCAAAATATCAAATACTGTAGGTCCAAGTAATGTCTATTTTGAAACCAAGTTTCATATATGTCGGAGCAAAATTGCGACTTTTAAAAGCCTTTGAAATTTTGACCTTCAACTGGCCGCCATTTTGTTTTTTGCAACCTGACCTCCAGTTTTTTTACGTAATTCTTTAGATACTTATAATTTCTATCAAATTACCGAATTTCATGAAAATATGTTGAAATCTTTGACCACTATTACAACAATAAAATTTTGCACGTTTTTTGACCTTTGAGCGGCCGCCATTTTGTTTCTGCCGTACCGACTTTGGATTTTTTATTGTGAGATTCATCACATACATCAATGAACCCTTGTACCAAATTTCATCCAAATCGAAGCTATACTTTGGTCAGAACAGAAATCACGATTTTTCGTCTAAAATGGCCGCCATTTTGTTTTTGCATGGCCGATATACCTGGTTCACGAACTTAACCGAGATAATTACCCAATACACCTTTCCTGAAAATTTGTTGAAAATCGAAGCAAAATTGCAACCTTTAGCGTGGTCACAAATTTCGTTATATCCCATATATATATATATATATATATATATATATATATATATATATATATATATATATATATATATATATATATATGATGCTCTCCGCAATAGGTAAATTTCTCTCGAGAAATTTACCTAAAATTGATTCTTTTCAATTCAAAACCGAAGTTTTTTAAAATACTTTTAAACAAGTAAGGTGGGCAAGTTGCTCCTACGAGAAAGATTTTGTTTACAAGGTTAGCTTTCATCTTAAGCCATTCATTAAATGAATCAACAAGCAGTATGTGTTAATGAAATATTAAATACCAGAAAATGCCAATAACTGCAAATACACTTGCAGCTCTGCTACTAGATCCTACTTACACCTCCTTTGCTGCGACATAAGAGAGTGGAGGTGAGTACTCAGGGCCTGATAATGGAATTGTAAGTAATAAGCATGCCTACGGAAGCAGCTATGCGATGAGTTAACTCCCCGTTCCTGGAAAACCCTACATTTTTCCGAAGCCTGCAATGAACTGGCTACCGAAAAAGGACAATGGCATTTTATCCTAAAGTGTCAGATCACTGAACAACCCTGATAATGCTAAAGACCTTTTACAGTAGGCCAGTCGATACAAATGAAATATACTGAAAATCCGGGAAATGAACTAGACTGCTACTACAAGGCAAGAATTTGGAGTGGTATTAATTGTAGATAGCGAGGCCAATCATACATTATTGATTTTAATATAGTCAATGAACGGATATGTGTGATCCATATAAAAGCGAGATCCTTAAATATTTGGCTGATAAATATACAGGCTCTTTCCACAAAAACGGATGAAGTAAACATTCTACAATCACCTGGACCGGCTGACTCATTGCTTTGAAACGAGAAAAAAAATCTGGCTGATTCCAACGCTAAGTTTGGCGATGAGCTATCTCATCAGGGAACGAGTGCATAATAAAGTTTCCACAATGAAATAAATGAAAATGGACAGTGCTTGATAGACTTTGCCTATAGCTGAAATCTAGTGATACGTCCGGCTTGCTTCCCATATCGATGCATACATGAAATGACCTGGGTATCAACGGATGGTAATTTGTTTTTTTTGCTTTAGCACCACAGCCCCATTAGGGCCTTCGCTTAGAGATAGTTAGAGTATTTCAATATATCTTGCCTAAATATATTCGCACTTCATAAGGTGATCCGGTCATTACTTAACTTTGGCAGTATTTCTGTCCACCCAGTTGCGATACGTCCTGATTTAAAACCAGTACGTATCGCAACTAAATGAGCTTAAAGTCTGTCTGAAGAATCGCTTGAGCTAAATCTCGTTGTAGCCAATGAGACTCGAACCAGAAACCTTCAGGTTGCGGGTTGACTGCTCTGGCCACTACACCAAGCGGACTACTTCAACGGATGGTAATACACAAAACCAAATCGTCTATGTTCTTTCCACCAAAGGTGGGCTTCGAGCATACTTGACGTCCGCATATCACGAGGAGCAAATTGAAACTCGTGTCATTACCAGATCAAACTAACATTTTGATGTCCTATGTCAAAGGCATATTTGGCGAAGACTAGCCCTTGATAGAAATTCGACATCGTAAGGGTACAACCGGCGTCTGTGGACAAAAATTCTACGGAGACCACCGACAACCAAGTGGCTCCCATACTATTAGACGCATTGGTAAAGACAAGCAACGAGCTCTGTATGGAAGTGAAAGCAACTTTTTAGACCATGGCAGATCAATGGCCATCAAGCCCGGCACAAGAGAAATGATTGGTTCGATGACGCATACCAGAATATTTTACACAAAAAACAAATGTTCGTACTAAGAAAACAAACTTAGGATAACCAAGACAAAAAGAGACTGTTATGCTAATATCAGACAAGTAGCAAATAAAATCATTAGAATTAAACAAGTTAAGTAGACAGAGTTACGCTTATGTCAAACGTGTTTTTTACTTAACCTACAATATATATGGATAAATAGAATAATTTATTTGAAGAAAAACTTTTATGACATGCACTACAAATATATTCTTGCTTTAAAAGAACTCCATTTTAACCAGCCAACATTTTGTTCCAATATTACTATTATATTATATTTTGTTCCAATACTACTCAAATCATGTCCTGATCTGAATTTTAAATGTATTTTTGTTATTCATCTTTTCTAAAAATTCAGAAGAGTAGTGTCTGGTTCGATGGAAAGCCCCCGTACTAGAAGAATTGTATTTGATTATTGTAATCAGAGGAATTAAATGGCTATAATGTCGGTAAATTTTATTGAAACAAATAGAATAAAATGATACTTTGAAGAACTACTTTAATGGCTGATTTCATCTAATTTAATACTGCAAATGTTAAATCCTACTGTTATTAGCAAAGTTCAACGTATTTCAGCCTTTAAATTATTTGTTGTTGGATCTAGTTCCATGACTTTTGAGGGCTTCCTGAAAGAAATTTTGCAAAAACGTACTAGTTTCCAATCCTATATGTCTGTCTGTCGGTCCTACCGTCCACTTGTCCATCTATCCATACGTCATAAGAAATTTTTTCCGAAACTATAGAAGCTACAAAGCTTAAACTTTGAGAAAAGGTCAGAAGTGATGGTCTCTCAAAACTTTAGGTCTTATTAAATATACCAAAATTTTTTAAGGGGGACCCGCTTTATAACGAAGCCCCTTAACATTTTTTTTCATTAAATGTAGTCGAGTAGTGTATCAAATAAAAGGTCTTAGAACTTTCAGAATCTAAAAAATAAGTAAATTTTAGCATTAGAGTCCAGGGGGGAGGGCAAAATGCATGCACAATATTTGTGTATACTCCTTACACAACTGGACGACTTGGAGCCGAAAATCCGAATAACCCGAAGGTCTTTGTGAGTCCAAGGGCAACAAATACCTCAGAAATCAAAATTCACTTAACTCTATTAATAATGGTATGATTTGTAAATTTTACATTTTGCCCCTAAAATCGAAATTTTGCCCCTAAGCTTCTTAAGTTTTCACTCATATAGGTTGATATAAGAACCTTAAGCGTACAAAATTTCATAGAAATCAAATCATAATCAAGTGAGTTATCGCCATTTCAATTGTAAGGAATTACAAAAACAAGAAAACATGTCGATAGTTAATATATATTTCAAATCGACCAAGGCACTCTTATTTTCTTCTGATTTTCATGAAAATTAAGAAATAGTGGTTTGCTTGAATATGTTCAATGAACCGAGCATTCAGAAAATTTATTTAACATGGAACGTAATTGCACTGTTATGTGCTTATAAACGAAACTTTGCATCTTTTGGATAAATTTGAACGATTATCCAAAGTTAGTATTGGGTAAATAGTTCCAATCATCGATACTAGGCATCAGAAATTTTTTTTCAAACCCTAGAATGGTTACAAAGTCCTTCTGTTAGGAGGTCTCTCCTGCTAACTCGACCTATTTCACCTATGAGTATTAATTATGGGTTCTCATCTTGAGTCATTTATTAAATTGAATCAAGTGTTCAAAGCATGTACCTTAAACGTTGAAGTTGGGGAAAAATAACTCAGAATTATTCAATCTTCACGTTTAAAACAGTCACAATTTTGTTTTACTATTACTGATACCAATAGCTGAACCAATTCTCAAAGATATTCATGATACCTATCATTCCCGAACCTTTCATGCAAATCCTAACAAACCTGTAGTGTCTGGAGTCAGCAAAAAGCGCATATTGTTTCATAGCCATATGTTTCCATACTAATGCAGTGCATTTTGTTCCATAGTAATACTGGACTATTCAAACCGTTATAGCTTCGTTAAATACCATTTGATCTTTGTGAGGTCAGGCCAAACATATAAATAGTGATTTGCGTACTGAACTTTATTGAATTTATAGCTGTTATTCTAGAAAATGTAAAATCGATACATCATACTATTTCAACAAAGTTGAGTGAATTTCGACTTCTCACGTATTTTTTGTTGTTGTGCTCATCACGGCCTATATTCATGAATTTTTTCAGATTTTTCGGATGAAAGGTGTCCAATCGCGAGGGACGGTACCCGAAACGTTCGTACATTTTCCCTTTTCCTGCCCCCAAAGGTACTGATAAGACAATTTTAAGACTTGTTTTGGAAAGATTTCATTAAGACTTTTCCAATAACACCCTACTCGACTACCAACGGTAGAATAAAAATTTTGAAGGATCACCTCCCTATATGGCGAGACCCCCCTTAAACCCCTTTGGAACATTTTTCCACCCAAAATAATTCAAGAAGTCACCACCACTGACCTTTCTGCAAAGTTTTATAGCTGTAGCTTCTATAGTTTTGCAGAAAAACTGCTGTGACATAAAGATGGACAGATGGACAGACAGAAACAGGTCGTGATTGCAATAGGGTTTTGTATTTTAGTACAAGACCCTAAAGAAAGAATATACTATAACGAACAACTACACAAGACAAAAAGTTATCAGTCCAAGGCCACGGTCTACCAGGATAACACTTGCAACATCGCTGCCGGTGTAAACAGGATAAAGGGAAGATGGGCATGAAATTCCAAGACCCTCCTTAATCCTCCACACTAGCTACAGAACATCAGCGCCTATAGTCTTACTCCGAGAGTTTCCATTGGAACCACAAACTCCCAAAAGAATGTTGAAGCACCGGGCATCGATGAGATTTCAGTGGAGCTCACCAAATATGATGACACCGATGTTCAAAAAGCCATTCATAAAGTCATCCAGCACATTTGGCACCAAAGTTTATTTGTCGAATAAGTGGTGCCAATCAATTTTATTCCCACTCCACAAAAAAAGGTGACAAGTTACAGTGCGAAAATTGTAGAGGCATTTCACTGCTTTGTACGATGTACAAAATATTTTCGAAGATCTTCAAAAATAAAATGGGATCAGATGCCAGCAGTAGTATTCGGGAGTATCAAGCTGGCTTTAGAGTAGGTAGATCAAGGAAAGACCAATTGTTTACAATCAAGCAGGTACTCGAGAAATGCTTGAAGTTCAACATTGACGCGCAACAAATTTTTGTTAACTTTAAGCAATTATACGACAGTACTGATCGTAACGTACTGTCCCAAATAATGCTTTGCTTTGGTATCCCAACCATATCAGTCCATCTTACTAAAATGATAATGATGTTGACAACTTCGCAAGTACGCACCAATAACCAACTCACCGATTCGTTTGTCATAAATATCGGACTAAAGAGGGGAGGCATGCTGCCTCCATTGCAATGCAATTTGGCTTTGGAATACGTTATAAGAAGGGTACCTGCCGATAGCAGAGGTACGTTATTATACAAATCGAGCCAAGTGGTAGTGTTACTTTATCAGCATCGTTAAAAACCAATAAAAAACTCTTCCTGAAACTAAACAGTGAAGCAAAATGGATAGAGCTACAAATGAATGAGAATATAACAAAGAAGCAAAATACCTCAAATACCCAGAATATCATACTCTGCAAAAAGAGTATCGAAATATAGGTAAATTTGTGTATTTAGACGCCAAAATAACGTGAACTAGTGATGAAAGAGACGAAGTACGCTGCAGCTCGCAAACAAAATATTTATCCCATTGTGGTGATCGTGAAGGCCAGTTGCATATACAGGAAAAAAAAGCTCCAAGTACACAAATCGGTAATCAAACCTGTGATATACTATGGGTGTCAGGCAAATAATCGGAGCCATAGTATACTCAACTAGTAGCCACGCCTTTAATTTACCCTGTGTGGCACACTTTTTGAATTTTCCCAGGGGCACGTCAGCTGATCCGGGGCATTACAGCTGATTCCATGTTTGGCGCGCTCAAGAAACAAAGCAAAATGAAAATAAAATTTCCGATGCTCTTTTATGCATTTCAGAACATAGGAGTGCTGCCAGATCCTAATAAAAATCTAAAAGATTGCATGGAACGAATTTGTTTTTTTGCAAAGTTATTGATTTTTTGAGGTATGGTAATCCTGAAATCTCTCATCGACTATCAATCAATCCTCGCGTCAGCATTTACCTCCCTATCTGCCACCGAAGATTTATGGCTCGCTGTTCGGCTTGTGTTCGGATTTTTCCGGAGGGTTGATGGAGTGTGGTTACTAGTTGAGTATACTATGATCGGAGCGAAGATGGACGGAGACCAACGGCAAGTTCGATGCAACCATGAGTTGTATGAAATTGTCGATGAGCCGCAGGTTGTAACGATTGCAGGCATACGGAAGCTGCAACGGGTTGACTTTGTGAATCGCATGGATGAATAACGGATACAAAAAAAGTTATTCATTAGTACAACTGGAGGGCGGAGAGTATTAAGAAAATCGAAAATACGCTGTTCTGACTTGGTCGATGAAGACAGTTCATCGCTGCTTGGATTTCGAAATCGGACGACGCGTTAAATGAACTGAGGCAGTTGGAGTAGCTTTTTGGAAGAAGCAAACGCCCAAGAGTGGCTATAGTGCTACATAGAAGAAAAAGAATATAATAAAACTTACGCATATTTGGAGTAACAGATATTAGTTTATCTTTTTAAAATCTCCATATCAGTCACAGCAGAAATGTAGTATCTAGGCTAATGATAAGTGCGTTTTGTTGCCTAGTCATGTATTGTTGTTGATGTTCATTGCATAAAGAAGATTAAACCTCCTTAATTTCTCAAAGATGGTCTTATGGTACTAAAAGGTCTCGCTGTTGCACGTTAGGCTAACTGGTTCCCCAACGGTGAGGTAATAAATGCCAAGAAATGCCATTCAAATTTTCTTCATCAAAGATAGTCGAAATGAAAGGTCTTGATGAGATTTTTCTGTATGAGTTATTGAAATTTCGATATTGACAACGAGGCAGGCAGAAGTGGAGAAACGTAAGAAAATTGTGTACATGTGCGCGCAATTGGACACATTTTGACCGAAAAATCTGACATAAATCATGAAGATAGTTCATTATGAGTACAACAACAAAAATCTCTGAAGTTGAAATTTGCTAAATTTTGGTAATAATAGTATGTTATCAATTTTACGAATTTTTGAATAAAATTGTTAGACTACCCTTGAATCTAATAAAATGTTATACCTTGATGATTCTTCTTAGAATCTCGTAGCATCTAACAAAATGATAGTTCGAGTTTTTCTGCATTACAACAACAAAAAAAACATGGCTATAGAGCAATTTGTACTCCCAATCGAGCCAAATACTACGGACTTGTTAGGATTTGCGTGAAAGCTTCAAGAAGGATATATAGAGAGCAGATAGTTAAAAATCCATTCAACGAGTGAAGTCAGTAATCGTATAAAAATGGCAGTCGTTATAAATGAATTAAGGCCTAATTAGACATGCCAAACTAGAGCAATTTTGGAAATTTCGCCTTTTATGGCAATCTGAGGAGTGAAAAGAATAGTCAAATGAAAATTTTGCAATTGAAAGTGAAATAAGAAATGTTTCACATTTTGTCAGTTTAGGCATGCCTAATGCGGGCTTACCGGAGCCTAATTAGGAATGCTTAAACTCGTATAGTTTAAAATTTTTTTAAGAAAACCCCATTAGGCCCTGATGCCGAGCGTAACGCATTACTCCATCAATTCCTAAACACAACTTATCTAGGCACTATAGGAGCGTTTTGCATTTGGGCCTAATGGGGTTTTCCTAAGCAATTCCTAAATAGAAAAATTCTTGTTGTGAAAAATGTAAGTAACACTAAAATTTCTTTGCAAGAACTTGGCATTTTACGAACATTCGTCAAAACCGATAGTTTTATGAATACTCGTCAAAAGTGATAGTTTTACGAAAATTTGTAAAAACTTTAGTTTGCGAACATTCGCCAAAAATGATTATTTTACGATAGTTGTAAGATAGTTTGACGATAGTCTCTTGATAGTCTGAAGATATTTTGAGTATAGTATTATGATAGTCGTACGATATTTTCAAGCTAGTTTTAAGATTGCTTACGATAGTTTTACGATAGATGTACGATAACTTCATGATAGTTTTACGCTGGTCTGATAATCATTTTATGAATGTTTTACCATAATGTTAGTTACATTAGGATAGTTTTATGATCGCTCTGTAATTTGCTGACAAAATATCCATTTCCTATGCAATCATTTTCTTCACTTTACAAATAAAATTCCAATTTAGGTGGTGATGTGGCTTACCTAAACAGTTCCTAATTTAGGTAGTGATAGGGCATGCCTGAAGAGGTCCTGCGAGGTGTGTGAACTAAGCAATGAGACTAATTCCATGAAAACCGTATATTTAAACATTATTCCACAACTCTGCCATCCCCTTCAAAGTAGTCCCTTTGGGCAGCTATACAACAATTCCACACATTTTCCATGCTTCGTAACATTTCTGGAAACTTTGTCACGGCCACCCGGATGTCTGTAATAGGCTCAAAATGGGATCCTTTGACCACAGATTTTGTTCTAGAGAAGAAAAAAGTCACAGGGTGATATATCGGGTGAATAAGGTGGCTGTTACAACACCCCTTAGAGGCCAAGTACTGGGGTATGGTTCTTTGGAACCATCTTCGCGGACAACTTTTCCACCCCAAAATCGTCGGTAAAAATTTGTCTGACTGTTTCACGGTTCATACCCAGTTCCAAGGATCCAAGGTTAAACGCCGATCTTCACGGATTGGGGCGCGCACACGCTGTGCATTCACGTCAGTCAGCACCTTCCGCTCCCACTCCGCACCTCATCTTCTACGCTTTTACGCACCTCCTTCAACTCTTTATGCCATCGAAACACCTGAGCACGACTGGTGAGCACTATCACCACGCACTTTTACAAGTTAAGCGAACGTTTCCGAAGTTGTTTTACCCAACCTGGTGCAAAATTTTACTGCGACGCGTTGATCTTGATTTTGTTTCTCCATTTGCGTGACGAGCACCACCAACACACGTCTACTCAACACGACACAGCAAGCAAACTAAACAAGCTAGAACGATGATAAATATATCAATGAAGAGGCGAAGGATGCCAAAGAAGGGAAAGGGAATTTCAAGGTCACAGATTTATCGCAAGCGTAATTTAGGCAGTTATGAGGCTTGCCTAAACTGTTCCTAAACACACATTTTTTTAGTGTAAAATACAAACAATCTTTAATTTCTTGCTAAGAGTTTAAATATTTACAGATTTCCTCGCTTCATAAAAAAGTTCAATTTAGGTGGTCATGAGGCTTGCCTAAACAATTTCCAATATAGGCGGTGATGGGACTTGCCTGAACAGTTCCTATTGGCCAGCTTTGGGAAAAAAATTTTAAGTCACCCCCTGTATTCGGGGCCCCCTTAAACCCCTTAAAAAATGTTTTTTTGCACCGCATTTTCTGAGAGGGCACCACTTTTTACCTATATAGAAAATTTCATCACTCTAGCTCATGTGATTTGCGAGAAAACTTGCTGTAACTTACGGATAGATGGGGAAACAGATGGATAGATGTATGGAAGGATAGATAGAAACAAACACAAAAAGCTCAGGATGTTAGCGGATTTTTGTAAAAATATTTTCCGATGCCATAAAAATGGTTTTTGTTATAAATAGCTCCAATTAAAGTCATAAAAGTATTCATTATATCAGTTTCTACTAAAATAGCGAAATGCGCTTGCCTTCTGACCTTTGGGGGCACCATTTTGAATGCATGTATTTGATTTTGGATTTTTGAAATATTTGTGTCACAGGGTCTCATAAGTCAATGTTCTAAATCTCGTCCAAATCGGAGTTTCACTCTAGACAGGGCTATAAGTTTCAAATGTTCGACTTGTTTGTTTTTCATCCGATTTTAATAATTTTAATGCACAATACAAAAAATTATTACAGCTATCCATAAGATTAATTCCAACTTTTTTTAAATTTTATTCTGAGAGTATCAACCAGAACGATTGCAGGCTGGGTTTTATTTATTATTTTATACTTTGTTTGCTTCTTTGCTCATACTTTTGGGCATTCGCCTGTCTGTCCTTCTGTCCGTCCGTCCGTGTGTCACAACACTTTTTCTCGCAAATTCTATAAGCTATAAACATCAAATTTTGTATGCAGGTGTAAAGTGATGCTCTCTTCAAAGTTCAACTGCAAAAAAATGTTATAAGGCATTTAAGGGGGTCTTCCCATACAGGGGAGTGGCCCCCGAAAAAATTAAAGGTAGCCGATACGGGTATCAAATGAAAGGTCTTGATGAGAACTTTTAAAAAAAGATCTTAATTCTACATTTTTTGCTTCAAGGAGCGCACAGGGAGGGGAAATACACGAAATTTGGCTCCCCTCCGCGCGATTGGACACCTGTGATGCGAAAAATCTGAAAAATATTATAGAGGTAGGTGTTTATAAATACAACAACTACAAATACCTTAGAAGTCAAAATTCGCTCGACTTTGTTTATAATAGTATGATATTTCAATTTCACATTTTCCCCATTAAAATCGTATAGGTACCCTTAAAGTAGTCATACAAAAGGTCCTTTAACTTTATAAGCTTGATGAAAATCGAATAATATATACGGAAGTTATAGTCATTTGAAATTTCTCCAATTACAACAACAATAACACATGATTTTGGTATTTTATGGAGTTTCCATCGAATCAGTCACTGCAGTTTTGATTTGATCTTCTTGAAACTTTTAAATAGGATCAATAATATTTTTTTTTTTGGAAATTCATGTCTGAGTGATTTTTTTCTTCTAAACGTGTCCATCTCTTTGACATATTTTTTGACATTATTCGTTGCTGGTGACTGCATTTCTAAGAATTTGAGTACAAAACCCTTCTGATATGAGCGTTGGTCTTTTTGCCCAACTTGTTTATATATATTATTTGCTAGGTACTATTACTAACTAAATAAAATTCTATGGTGCTAACAAATAATAGATATAAAAAATTCCCAATAGTATGGGCAAAGAAGCACATAAAGATTGGAAAATGTGTTTGCTAGACGGGCATGAAAACCTGAAAAATCGATTATTTGAACTGCTGCCGTTTTGAAACTAATAAATGGCCACGAAAATGACAAAATCTATAGATCTAATTATCTTCTATCTGAAATTTAACATTTTCGATTCCTTTATTTTTCATCCGATCTTGATAATTTTGAAACTTGCAAATGGATGATAACCAAAATCACAGTCTTTAGAGGTTAGTTTTATACACATCGGATCAAAATTGTGTCTTTCAAAAACCTTTGATATTTCGAGTTTCAACTAGCCGCCATTTTGTTTTTTGAGACCTGACCTCTAGTTTTTTTTACATGATTCTTTAGATACTAATCGTTTTTCCCAAACTGTCGAATTTCATTAGCATTGATTCAACGGTATTTGGACTCATGTTATTAATTTCGATACCAGCCATATCTTGAAGGACTATCTCACTTATAGTGGCTTCCAAATTCAACATATTAACTCGAAGCTTTTCCAAAATATACATCTTTGTAAATACGCCTTCTGGATGCTGCGGGCTAATACTCTTCAGTTTCTTCACCCACTGCTGACTCTACTAGTAAATTATGAACAGATTAAGTTTCAGATATTTTTAAGGTGTAGTTTCAACGAAGCTAATCAGGGGTAGTTGTAGTCCACAGACCACCGATAAATACTTGTATTGTTGACAAAGGTATAAAGAAGTTTTTTTAATCTTTGCAACATTATGATGATTATTGTTTCATATTATTCCATTTTGTTTCGATGTTTAATATTGGAAACAACTTTCTCAATTGATTCCGATTTCTAGATAGAGATCTTTTTCATTATTAATTCAATCACTTTCATTTTGAACTAGAAGGAGAAAGACATCATCTCTCTGATAATTTACTTCCATTATAAAGGCCAAATGATTGCTATTATAAGGAAGCAACTGAATTTCCGTTAAGGATTGTTAAAACTGAATTTGATATATATATATATATATATATATATGTATATATATATATATATATATATATATATATATATATATATATATATATATATATATATACATATATAAATATATATGTATATATATAAATATATATATATATATATATATATATATATATATATATATATATATATATATATAATATGTATTATATATATATATATATATATATATATATATATATATATATATATATATATATATATATATATATATATATATATATATATATATATATATATGTATATACACATATATATATATATATATATATATATATATATATATATATATATATATATATATATATATATATATATATATATATATATATAGACATAAATTTTCGTGTACGTCTATGTTGAACTCCCAGCATTTTTCAAGTACCTGCTTGCCTGTGAACAATTGGTCTGTTGTTGATTTGCCTGCCCTAAAACCACCTTGATACTTCCCAATAATACTGTTGGTGTATGATCCGATTTTATTTTCTAAGATTTTAGAAAATATTTTGAACGTCGTACAAAGTAGTGATAGGCCTCTAGAATTCTCGCACTGTAGCTTGTCGCCTTTTTTGTGCATAGAAAATAAAGTTGATTGGCTCCACTCTTTCAGCATATGTTCTTGTTGCAAAAGGTACTGGATGACTTTGTAAATAGCTTGATGAACACTACTGCCACCATTATTGATGAGCTCCACTAGAATTTGATGACGGAACAAACTTTATCCAGAGTTGGTGGGGCCAATGGAAGCTCTCCGCAGACATCCATAGGCTCCGATGTTCTGGAGCTGTGCGGAGGATTAAGGAGGTTCTTGAAATATGATGCCCATCTTTCTTTAATCTTGATTTCATCAGCGATTATATTGCCGCTGTCATCACGACAGAGCGTGGTTTTTGGCTGATAACCACGTTTCAGGCTTTTCACTACTTTGTATGCTTGTCTTGTATTATTGCTCGTTAAACTTACACCTATACTTCTCAATTGGTCTTCATAGTATTTTCTTTTCTTAATCCTAATTATCTTATTCGCTACTCTTCTGAGATTTTCATAGTGTTCCCTCTTCGTCCTGGTTTTCGTACCTACGTATTCTTTGTACGCCTGATTCTTCATATCTTCTTATCTTATTTTGGTACTCATCATCGAACGAATCATTCCTCTTGCACCGGACTTGATGTCCGATCGTCTGTTCTGCCACGGTTCTGAAAGCCGCTTTTACTTCCATCCAGAGCTCGTTGCTCGTCTTTAAAGATGCGTCTGATAAAATGGGAGCCAGCTGGTTGTCGAGGTTCTCCGTGAAACTTTCGGCCACAGATGTCGTATGGAGCCTTTCGATGTCAAAACCAACATAGACGCACACCCAAATTTTCGTTGACTTCAAGCAAGCATAGGGCAGTATTGATCGTAATGTACTGTACCAACTGATGCTTGGTTTTGGCATCCCAACCAAATTAGTCTATCTCGCCATAATGACAATGACGTCAACAACCTCCCAAGTCCGCATCAATAACCAACTCATCGATGCTTTTGACATAAATATGGGACTAAAGCAGGGAGATGGGCCGGCCCCATTGCTATTTAATTTGGCTCTGGAGTACATCATACGGAAGCTACCGGTCGATACGCGACGTACATTACTATACAAGTCGAGCCAGGTAGTGGCCTATGCGGACGACATCAACATTCTGTCACGGTCACTAACAACTGCCAAAGAACTCTTCTTGATACTCGACAGCGAGACAAAACTAGTAGGGCTACAAATCAACGAAAATAAAACAAAGCTCATGACGCAGTCGAGAAAAAATACCCAAATACACAAAATATCACACTTGGCAAATACAGTATAGTAAATGTTAGCGAATTTGTATATTTAAGCGCCAAAATAACGAAAACAAGCAATGAAAGAGACGAAATACACCAAAAAATACAGCTCACAAATAAAATATTCTATTCAGTATTGACGATCTTGAAGACCAGCTGCATACACAGGAAAACAAAGCTCCAAGTTTAAAAATCTGTGATAAGACCTGTGTTATGCTATGGGCGTGAAACATGGACCCTAACCCAAGCATCCGCAAATATATTGAACGCCTTTGAGCGACGGGTCCTGAGGCGAATAATCGGATTGAAGCTAGACGGGGACCAATGGCGAATTCGATACAACCGTGAGCTGTATGAATTCTCCTCAATCGTTGCAAATCTCCATCTTTTCATAGGTCTGTTCAGTTTTGGGAATAAGAAAAGGTCACCTGGGGCCAGATCCGCCGAATATGGTGGATGGGACATGATTGTGGTGTTGCTTAAGGCCAAAAAACTCTGGATCTTTGATCCGTTTTTTTAAAGCGAAAAATCGCCGGGCACGCGAAAAACTTCTAACCTTTATGCTTGTCATAAACTAAATAAATAAATTATACAGCTGAAACTACGTTGCCCGTGAAATTATATATATAATATATATATATATATATATATATATATATATATATATATATATATATATATATATATATATATATATATATATATATATAAATATATACATATATATATATATACATATATATATATATATATATATATATATATATATATATATATATATATATATATATATATATATTATGTATACATATATATATATATATATATATATATATATATATATATATATATATATATATATATATATATATATATATATACATCGGTAAGACTAAAAAGCATTGAACCTTTTTGCCATTTTTCGATCTAATATTTCTTTTTTTTTAATGTATTTTATTCAAGTGCATATTGTCTATTAATATCTATAACCTTTCGCCATTTTTTTAGGGTAGAGCCATTATTCCATCAGTGTAGAACTTCTGTGGTTTATCGGTGAAAAACTTCCCGAAATAATTTTCACAGTCCCTTTTTGAAGTGAATTTCTTTTCATTAAGCAAATTTTACAGAGACCGAAACAAATGGTTTTCTGATATTGCAAGATCTGGACTATACGGTGGATGTATCAAAACTTCCCAGTCAACTTCTGTCAATTTTTACCGGGTCATCAAAGATGTGTGTGGTCTGGCATTGTCATGATGGAAGACAACTCCCATTCTATTGATCAATTCTGGCCGGTTTTTTGAATCGGTTGTTGCAACCTGGTTAATTGCTGACAGTACAGAGCCGAATTGAGTGTTAGCCTAGGTTCTGGCATCTCATGATAAACAATTCCTTTCCAATCCCACCATACACACACCATAATCTTATTTGGTGAAAATCCGGGCTTTGAAGTCGTTTGTGATGATTTACCTGTTTTTGACCATGATCTTTTTCGAAAGACATTCTCATATCTTATCTATTTTTCATCGCCCGTAATGATTTGCCTCGAAGGTGGTTTGGTTTCGTTGCGTTTTATTAGCTTTTCGCAAATGGCAACTCCAGTTTCTTTGTGTATCCAGCATTACGCAAATGGTTCAAAACTGTTTGTTGATGGATATTTAGTTTTTAATAATGTCATGGTTGCCTATCTGTCGGTCTTCTTCTATTTTTGTAAGATTTCATCGACTTTTTCAGTGATTGGTCGACCTGAGTGCGCAATATTATATATATATATATATATATATATATATATATATATATATATATATATATATATATATATATATATATATATATATGTATATATATATATATATATATATATATATATATATATACATATATATATATATATATATATATATATATATATATATATATATATATATATATATAAATATATATACATATATATAGATATGTATATAGAGTTATATATATATATATATATATATATATATATATATATATATATATATATATATATATATATATATATATATTTAGGACATGCATCAATGTGACTATAACTTCACTTTTTAGGGTTTTGTAAAATAATTTTACAAAACCCTTCTAAAATCGCGTCCTGTCTGTCCGTCTGTCTGTCCGTCCGTCCGTCCGTCCGTTTATCACAGCAGTTTTTCTCGGATTGGACACCTGTGATCCGAAAAATCTGAAAACAATCAGGAATGTAGGCCTTGGTGAGTACAACAACAACAAATACGTGAGAAGTTGCAATTCACTCAACTTTGTTAGTAATAGTATGATTTATCGATTTTATGTTTTCTTGAATAAAATCCTAACGGTACCTTTAAATTCTATGAAATTCAGTACGTAGATGTCGTTTTATAAGGTTGATCTATCCTGAAAGTTTCATAAAGATTGAATCATATTTAGGGAAGAACGGTTTGAATTTTCCTGTATTAGTATGGAACAATATGCGCTGCATGTATTACTATGGCAACATATGGCTATGGAACAACATGCGCTTTTTACCGACTCAGACACTACAGTTTTGCTAGGATTTGCATGAAAATTTCAGGAATGATAGCTTTCATGCATACCTTTGAGAATCAGTTCAGCTAGTGGTATCAGTAATCGTAAAACAAAATAGTGGCTGTTTTAAATGCGAAGATTGGATAATTTTGAGTTATTTTTTCCCAACTTCAACGTTCAAGGTGCATGCTTTGAACACTTGATTCAATTTAATCTATGACTGAAGATGAGTGCCTACAATTAATACTCATAAGTGAAACAAGTCAAGGAGGCGGGAGGGAGCTTCTAGCAAAGGGGCTTTGTAACAACTCTAGGATTCGAAAAAATTGGAAATTAATCGATGATAATAGTACAGGAGAGTGGCCCCTGAAAAAAAAAAATTCATCAAACGTAGCTGATATGAGTATGAAATAAAATTTTTCATGGGAGCTTTTCAAAACAGTTCTTAACCTCTCAGTTTTTGCTTCATTGGGGGCACAGGGGGGAAATACATGAAAAACATGTTTCCTCCCAATCGAATGGACATCTGAAATAATTATCAAGGGAGATATTTATGAGTATAACAATGCCAAAAACCTCAGAAGTCGAAATTCGTTCAACTTTGTTAATAATAGTATGATCTTCGAATTTCATATTTTCTCCAATAAAATCGTCATTGACATGCTTCTTGACTTTATTCAATCTGGTGAATGCATTTTGAAAATTGAATACAAAACCCTACTGACATGAGCGTAGGTCTGTTTACCCAACTTGTTTTTTTTTAGATAACAAATGGTGAACTACAACATCACTCAAGAAATAAAGAGACATGCTGTCATCATCTCTATATGTGCAAACGATACAGATTTAGAGATCTCTAATTTTTGAATTGGAAGCATCAGAAGGCGATACAGAATCAGTTGCCAACGCAAAAAGCATGAACACCGTTCTGACGCTGTCCGATCCGCAGAAATTTTTGAGTAAGTGCAAGCGATCATACACGAGAACCCTTCAAAATCGATGAGGGTCCTTGCAAGTGAGCTTCATGTTTCGAGCGCCTTATTCGTAAAGTTGTCCACGAAGAATTTCGGTATAAGTCTGACGTGATGTATAGAGGACAGTTCATGTCAGAACGAACACGGGAACAAAGAGTTCTCCGATCAAAACGTCTTTTAAACAAAATAAAACACCCTGAGGCGCCCAAAATTTTATGGTTTTTTCCGACGAAAAAAATTTTGGCCAAGATCAAAAGACAAATCGCAGGAATGACAGATGGCTATGTTCAAATCCTACGGAGGTTCTTGTTGTTATTCACACAAAATTTTCAGCCACGGTTATGGTTTTAGGTATTGTCAGCAACGAAGGACATGTTATGCCACCACACTTTTTTAATCAAGGATTTCGAGTGAACTCTGCTGCATACTTCGAGGTTTTGGAGAAGGTAGTGAAACCTGGGAGAGACAATGTAAGCGGAGGCAGACCATACATTTTTCAATATGACTCTGCTCCTTCACATAAAGCAATGGCGACAATAGATTGGATGGCCGAAAATTTTCATGACCACAAAACACCGGACCTATGGCCGCATAGCTCCCCAGACCTTAATCCTTTGGATTATTACGTATGGGGCGTAGTTGAGCACGAGACCAATAAGCATCCTCATAATAGCACTTCTTCGCTGAAGACAGCTATTAATGCCGTTATGGTCAATATGAACAAGGAGCATTTGATTCGGGCATGAAACTCTTTATTGTACTCTCAATTTGTTGTCAAATTCCGTACGCACCCTGTGTATATACTCGTATATATATATATATATATATATATATATATATATATATATATATATATATATATATATATACACATATATACACACACACAAATATATATATATATATATATATATACACATATATACACACACACAAATATATATATATATATATATATATATATATATATATATATATATATATATATATATATATATATATATATATATATATATATATATGTATATATATATATATATATATATATATATATATAGGTATATATATATATATGTATATCTATATTTTATGTATATATATATATATATATATATATATATATATATATATATATATATATATTTATATTTATATATATATATATATATATATATATATATATATATATATATATAGATATATATATGTATTTATGTATATAAATATTCATACAAGTATATATATATATATATATATATGTATATATATAGATATATATATATATATATATATATATATATATATATATGTATATATATATATTTATATATATATATATATATATATATATATGTATATATATATATATACGAGTATATACATACGAGGGTCATACAACAAGTACTTGGCCTACAGAAGAAAAACGAAAATTTTTGAAAAGTGGCAATTTATTTTTCCACATAATCTTCTTCAAGCTCGACACGCTTGGCCCGGCGGTTCTCTAACTTTTTCAACCCGTCCAAAAAATACATTCTCTCGAGGGCTGCAAAATAGGCCTCCATGGCGGCGGTGACCTCCTCATTCGACCCAGATCTATTCCCGGCGAGTGACTTTTTCAGGTTTGGAAACAAAAAGTAATCACAGGTGGCCAAATCTGGAGAGAACGGGGGAAGGGGTAGCAATTCGTAGCGCGGTTCGTGGTGGAACAGCACTTTTTTCTTCGCCAAGCGGGGCCGCTTTTTCTTCAATTCGACGTCAAATCGGCGCAATATGTCTGCATAGTAGTGCCCCGTGATTTTTTACCCTTCTCGGGGTTATCGATGTGGATCACACCTTGTGAATCCCAGAAAACGGTGGCCATCACCTTTCCAGCCGATCGAACAGTTTTCGCCTTCTTCGAAGCACGTTTGCCGGAGGAAGTCCACTGTTTCGACTATTTCTTGGTCTCTGGTGTGTACCAGTAAATCCATGGTTCGTCGACGGTCACAGAACGACGCAAGAAGTACGCTGATTTTCGCTGAAACAGCGCCAAACACATCGCCGATGTGGTCTTACGGTTGCGTTTTTTTTCCGGTGTGAGCAAACGCGGCATCTATCACACCGACAGCTTTCCCATGCCCAGTTCTTCGTGTAGAATATGATGCACCACTCCTTTTGTAATGGCCACAGTCTCAGCTATCTCGCGAACCTTCAATCGACGGTCTGCCAACACGAGATATATGTGAATTAGTATGGTAATCATTATCGATCAAATACAGTTTTTTTGCAAAAGTTTATTGAACTTTCCGTCGGTGTATCACAGCAGTCTTTCCAACAGCTAATCACATTAAACTTGTTAGTAGATTAGACGTGATGGCATTCAAAAGTTAGAGTAAGAAAAACTGTTGCAATAAATTTTTAGATAGAGAAAGCTAAAGAGAGGAGGATTTTAAATTTTTTTTCCAAAGGTAGCCCTGTGGGACATAAAATTAAAGGTCTTAGTCAGAATTTTCTAAAACGAATGTTGAAAGTAATGTATTGGCAACCAGCATTTGAAAGCAGAGGAAAAAGTACAACTAATGTGTGCCACTCTCCTTCCACTTTCTTCGCAATTGGACACTGCTGATCCAAAAAAATCGACCTACGTTTATGTCAGAAGGGTTTTGTACCCAACATGCAAAATGCAGTCACCAGCAACGAGTAAAGGCGAGAAACATGTCAAAGAGATGTGCACTTTTATAAGGAAATCCATTGCTTCTGTACATTCAACGGTCGTCACTTTATTGTGAATTAAAACAAACACTCAAATCATGAATTTCCAAAAAAAGTATATATTATTGATTTTATTTGAAAATTTCAAGAAGATCAAATCAAAGCTGCAGTGTCTGATTCAATGAAAAGGCCGTAAAATACCTAAATCCTGTGTCATTGTTGTTGTGTTTGGAGAAATTTCAAATGACTATAACTTCCGTGAATATGATTGGATTTTCACCAAACTTGCAGAGTATTAGAACTTATGTAAAAATATTTAAATATCGGTTTTCATTGAATTTCAGGGTACTTATACGATTTTACTGGGGTTAATGTGAAATTCAATGTTCATACTATTATTAACAAAGTTGAGTGAATTTTGACTTCTGAGGTATTTGTTGTCGTTGTACTCATAAACACCTACCTCCATAATTTATTACAGATTTTTCGGGTCAGAGGTGTTCAATCGCTCCCCTTCCTGTGCGCTCTCTTAAGCAAAAATTGTCAGATTCAGACCGGTTTTGAAAAGTTTTCACTTAGACCTTTCATTTGATACCCATATTGGCTAACTTTGAAGAAATTTTTTTTCGGGGGAAACTCCCCTATTCCTTTAAGCACCTTGTAAAATTTTTTGTAGTGAAATTTAGAAGAGGGCATCACTTTACACATATAAACAAAATTTTATGTTTGTAGCTTAAAGGGTTTGCCAGCAAAAGGGCTTAAACACACGGACGAACAGGCAGGTGCGATTTTAGTAGGGTTTTGCAAAATTATTTTACAAAACCCTAAAAATGAAAGGTTGAAATTTACTCAATTTTGTTAATAATAATATGATTTGTAATATTCATATTTTCCCCGAGGTGCCCTTACATTCAATTAAATCTACAGTTTATGTGCTCCATATGAGGATTTTATATTGTGCAAGATTCAGAAAATCAAATCAAATCAGTGGAAGTCGTAGCCATTTAAATTTTCAGCAACCATAACAGCAGCAATAAACTGTTTTTCTACTACCAAATCATGCACTACAATTTGCATGGACTATGTTCAAACAAGGTTAGAGATATCTTTGATTTTTTATATATTTACTGATATTAATAAAGTTTGACAAAAATGATGGCCAGTTGCAATGGAGTTTTAGTGGTTTATCTTCTAAACCAAGTATTTATTGCACATGTCATTGAAGTTTCATGACTGGTGTCTGCATATTACAGGTTGAGTACATAGCCCTTTTGGCAGGAGCGTACATCTGTGTACTAAGCTTGTTAGTATTTAAATCATCCTTCGATTCTTTGTGAGATAGAGCCTTATCTTATTTTCACTTTGCTTTCGTTTCTTGGCAAAAAGAATATTTCTATTCCACGGTGCTTCTGTTATTTTCTTTTACATTTGTGAAAGTGATTTTCTTCAACATATATACAGAAAAGAAAAAAGTATGCAATATTCTCTTTCAATAAAAGATAATTGCTGACTAGTCATCGTAAACTCACAAGAGACTCTCTAAATCCATACCGCACTCATTACCTTTGTTGCACACTTTGCAGTTAAGCGAGCGTTCCTACCGTTACCTTTGTACCTTCCTTGTAGTACAGGACTATCATTCTTTCTATTCGACGAAAATAACGTTTTTCTGTTCTACCAAAATAAAATGGAACCATGCTTGTGTATCTCCTGAGAGATGATTTCCGTGTCGAGTAGATATTGAAAGATTCTTGGGACCCATTAATCACTCCTATGTGAAACTTGAATCCTTCTACGTCGGGAAAGGTAAAGTGAACAGTTTTTTAACTCTCGACATTCTAGTCACATAATTGAAAGCCTTGACATTCACCCTGTAATATAAATGACAGTCTTCATGTTAAATCCGGCTTACCTGTCAGCAGTACCAGTGATAATCATCAATGGGAACGTTCCTTGCGTCGTCAAGACTGTAGGAATTGATGTACGTGGTGAGGGTGGCATTGTGGAAAAAGCGCCTGTTTCAGTCTTTGTTCAGAAGACACAAATATAAGGAAGCTTGAGGAGCTTTGTATTGAGGCTGAATAAGCGATATTGTTATTGTTATTCAGTGAATTGCTCGTACAAATAATCCGAAAACAATGAGAGCGCTACATGCAGTACAGCCAGAAATGTATCCTAAATCATGTACTGGTGGCAAGTGCCCTCAATTATATGTTAGGAGATTCTCGGAATAGATGAGAGGAGGATGTTTGGTTTGCAGGCATTGAAATGCACTTCAGGAGAAATTATTATAGGAATACAATGTTAATGAAATTCTTGTTGGTATCAGAATCGAGGACATGCTTTGAGTAATATTCGTAATTCGGACTTTGGCAATGATATTGATATCGTGGTATTTAGCAGCTTTAATTGTTTGGAACATTCTATGGTAAAATGTGATAGTTAATCATTGAGTTTCGCACCATGCATTACCTGGACAACCAAGAATTTTTAAGAACGAAACTTTCAAGATTTTGCATATCGTGCACACCGAGACCATAACCACAAGGTGTAAAAACCGTAAGCAAGGTGATAACTCGGTAGTGATAGTAATAAGTTTTCAAAAATGGAACATAACCATAATTTACGAGTGTGGTGCTGCTATATTTATATAAGTTCTCCGTAAATAGTGTGTAAAAGATTTACAGGTTTGATTGTGAAAATATCAGATCCAGATCTAGTTTCAGAGATAAAATGTTATTTCAATGTATGAATGTTTCATCGAAAATTTCTCGGATAACAGCCATATTACGTTTTTAATTGTTTCGAAATACTCAAAAGAAGGCAGCAGGCTTGAAAATACTGCTTTGTATTCTCAAAGAATAAGTTCAGGATTCTACATCAAACATTTGCAGCATTTAAACGTTTTATTAACTTGCTCCTATCCTATTTTTAAAAATGAAAATTAAAGATATGTTCGTCAAATTTACTAATTTGTATGAAAAAGTTTGATGTTATTTTGAAATCGTTTGATAAGATGTTGTAAAAGCTAATTGAAGAAAGCTTGAAGTAAATTCCCACGGTAGCGGCAAAGAAGTTTGGGCTGACTTCCATTTCAAGAAGTTTTGAAAGAGAATGCCAATTTCAGAGCAACATCCTTGAAAAGATCTTTGAAGCAGATGCCAGAAAACAAGAACCAAAAAATAGCTGATGAAAATGAAGAAAAAGCTATCAAGCCTGAAGTGATAAAGCAGAAGAGCAGTAATCAGAAACACGAAAAGATTTTAAGCGGATATGACGTCAGTGAAAATTCCATTCAGGCATTAACAATACAACAAAATAATTTTGATGCTGATATGCAAGAAGAATAAGTTCATATAGACAAAATCTATGACGATTTTATCAATATTAGATTTTTAAGAAAAGTTAAAAAATAAGAACTTGAACCAAAAGCGAATCAATTCTGCTGCAGATCCTATTGTGGCTAAGTATCCTGAAAAATTATGATTTTCAAAAAGTATCCACAATCAATATCTTCGGTTAGGGGGAAGCCAACTCGGTGAGGTGGTTGTCGGTCGAATGTTAACTGGCAGATTTTCATATAGTAAGAATGAATAAGGAGAACATTACCATCAATACAATATCACTATCGGATTGCAAGAAACCAAAAAAGAATCATGAAGCAGTGTAGGTAACGCACTTGATGTACAGTTCTAAATCAAATACAAGTTGAGTAGCAGGAAGGCGTTTCTACCAGAATATAACTTGATCAAAACAATATTGTTGATGAAATGAATCAATGAATTGAATTATAAATCCACTAAATATACAATTTTTCCTATGTTCTACCATTTCTGTTTCGTATCCACTCATATCGCTGTATTTTTACCTTCTTGCCCTCAAGTGTTCTTCAATGCCCATTATATTTGTAAATGAATTTCCTTCTTAATTGAAATCCAACGTACTTTTTACGCGGATGACCTCAAAATATTTAAATACATTTTGCCTGTCCTTGTACCCCTTGATGCACAAACTGGCTTTTTCGTTTCAGATTCCTAAAGTTCTAATCAATACGTTTCATTCGATACCCGCTTGACTTCAACCGAAGTCACACCTCACTAAAATTTAAAAAACTCTCGATCATGCCTTAAATTTTGAAAACTACCACTTCTCACAAAGATTAATTACTGCATTTTCTATAATTTATGAAAAAAACTTGCTATGATGTGAAACAGACAAGGCATGAAAAAAGTAGGTTTTTGTAGAACTCATTTTACAAAGCCCTCAAAACTTACTGAAAGTATGCAATATAGATGAACAACCCGATGATTTCCTTGACGAGAAAGCAAATGAAATAGAATTAAATGATGCTTAAAAATTTATAACAGGGAAATGGTCTCTCAAACATCGATTGTTTTCAGTTTTCCCGATACAAGTCTTAAGGAATAGTAAGATCAGTTTGTTTCAGCAGGTAAGATGTTTGAACTTTTAAATTATGAGGTAGAAGTGGCTCCATATGTATAAAGTCAGCTGACGCTACAGATGCCAGATATTCAAACAATCGGCTGGGAAGTTGGCCATGCAATATCGATCAGTAAAATAAAGTGAGGCGCATGGATCTAAGTAAAGCAAATTTTTTTGAGACGACCGAGAGAAAAATTATATCATTTGAATTCTACCTAATATGTAGATTTTAAAACAAAGAAATCACAAAAAGGACAAAATATAGAACAAACTTGAGATGCACTAAGCCCCATTAAGTCTGGAGTATCATTGATATTGCGTGCCTGAGAGTTAGCGGCAAAACATATACCTAGCACCAATAAGCTGTAGGTTCAATTGAAATAATATTAAAAATTGAAATAAAATGATTACTTAGTGATATAAAGTCATTATTTGCAAAATTAGATGCGCAGAGCTAGTAAAATTAGTTTATCATAAATCCAAATACCTAAAGATGGGCCTCCTTTAATCTTCATCAACGCCAAATTGATTGCAATACCGCATCAACAAATGAAGAGAAGACGCCTCTTGATGAGTGCTGTAGGGTCAGTGCTACTGTACGGAGCAGAGGTATGGGGCGACGCTCTCAGCAAGGAGGTATACCGAAAACGTTTGGCACTGGTACAGAGAAGAGGAGCACTGAGAATTGCATCTTCGTATCCAACAGTCTCCGACTTGGTGGTGAGAGTGATTGCAGGCGTGATACCTGTCACCCTCCTTGCTAGAGAGTGCCGTGCTATTTACCTGCGCCGAAACGAGGATGCAAGGGAGATAGTTATCCACGAGGAGAGACAGCGCTCGCTCAACGATTGGCAGCAGTCTTGGGGGAACCGCACGAAGGGAAGGTGGACTGCGCGCCTCATACCGGATGTGAGACTGTGGCTAAATCGAAGGCATGGTGAGACTGACTTCTATCTGACCCATCTTTTGAGCGGGCACGGGCGTTTTCAGTCTTACCTGCACAAGATCGGTAAGTCACAGTCTCCCGATTGTCGGTTTTGCCGACAATGGACAATGCCTGTCACACATTTTTTGCGTGTACAAAATGGGTCAGGCTGCGAAGAGAACTCTACAGGGAGACGGGAGAGCTCACCCCGTATAATATAGTTGCGGTGATGCTCGAATCGGTTGACAAATAGAACCAGGTGGCACATTATGTTCGGGCAGTCCTAAAATATAAAAGGGACTCACAGCAGCGGGGGGCGCTGGGGCTAGGGGATCGCTCTTCTGGCATTTCCTCCTCAGCTTGAAGGCGCCCCACGGCGTAACAAAACGAGACCTGGCCCGAAGTAATGTGTCAAACGGTTCCAGGCTGGGTTCTCAGGTTGACAGGGGAGGTGTTTAGTGGGTAGTCCAGTCGCGCATGGGAGTCCCACACTCTATGCATAAATGGCATTCACCTCCCTACCACAAAAAAAACACACACGAATATACTACATTTCATTGTGAGGCAATAGCCTGAGGCCGTTTTCTTTTATGAAAGGTGTTCCATTTTTTGACACTCTTTGAAATTCAAAGATTGTGAGTTTGCAAGAAACGACATAGTATGTTGTGATGTTCTTTCGTACATATTAATTAAAGCACCCTACTATTTCGAAAAAACGAATACCATCGAATTCAAAAACTGTAAGTATCTTTTACATTAATTTCATTGCAAGGTAGGAAGAACTTCTTCATGAAGTCAGTTTCAACAATAACCTCAAATTTAAGAAAAAGTTTGCTTGTTTATCTCTAATACTCGATTGTAATAGGGATTGTTATGTAATTATTATATTAATGCTGAAGACTTCAATATTCAGCATACATTATAGCAAAATACTAAAAATTATCCAAAAGATAGATGTATTGTTGAAAATATAAAAAAATTTGCATTGCTTTGGTTTGAGTTTCCAACATATCCTATTCTAGGACAAGTTCATGTTTGGATTTGTGCATTGCTCATACTTCATACGCCATTGTCGTGGTGATAAGTCATCTCAATCAGCTGGATCGAACCGGAAACCAAAGCTGAATTCAAAAATATATATTGGAAGAAGGAAACAAAGTGTGATCAACACTATTGGAAACAATAACCACCTTTTGATTATGGGAACCTTGCTTAACAATATTCAGGGACAAAAATCCAACTAAAAATCAAATGAATTTATACGTATCACAGCTAGGGGAGCTTGCATTAGAAAATATAAAGAAATTAGCTACTAAAATGAAACTGGTATTGAGTAAATATCTCGGTCAAGATCATAAACGAGCTGCTTCAGCTAGGTAAAAATAAAATGGCGGCCATTTTAGCGAAAAATCGTGACAATATTGTTAGCCGCCATTTGCACTAAAAATTTAATACTTTTGCTGTGCCTAGAAAGAAACTCCGATTTGAATAAGATTTGACACATACATATGCATTTTAAAAATATCCAAAGTCAATTCATGTATTTAAAATGGTGCCCCCAAAGATCAGAAGGTCAGCTATTTTAGTAGCAACTATAGTAATGAACAAGTTGGGTAAACAAACCTACGCTCATGTCAGAAGGGTTTTGTATTCAATTTACAAAATGCAGTCACCAGATCTAATCAAATCAAGAAACATGTCAAAGACGCCTTTATTGGAGAAAATATGAAACATGAAGATCATACTATTATTAACAAAGTTGAACGAATTTCGACTTCTGAGGTTTTTGGCATTGTTATACTCATAAATATCTCCCTTGATAAATATTTCAGATGTCCATCCACGACGTAGGAAACAAATTTTTCATGTATTTCCCCCCTGTGTCCCCACTGAAGCAAAAACTGACAGTTTAACAACTGTTTTGAAAAGCTCCCATGAAAAATTTTATTTCATACTCATATCGGCTACGTTTGATGAATTTTTTTTTCAGGGGCCAGTCTCCTGTACTGCTATCATCGATTAATGGCCAATTTTTTCGAATCCTAAAATGTTTACGAAACCCTTTTGCTAGGAGCTCTCTCCTACCTCCTTGACTTGTTTCACTTATGAGCATTAATTATAGGGACTCATCTTCAGTCATTCATGAAATTGAATCAAGTGTTTAAAGCATGCACCTTAAACGTTGAAGTTGGGAAAAAATAACTCAAAATTATTCAATCTTCGCATTTAAAACAGCCACTGTTTTGTTTTACGATTACTGATACCACTAGCTGAACTGATTCTCAAAGATATACATGCCACCTATCATTCCAAAAATTTTCATGCAAATCCTAGCAAAACTGTAATGTCTGAGTCGGTCAAAAGCGCATGTTGTTCCATAGCCATATGTTGCCATAGTAATAAATGCAGCGCATATTGTTCCATAGTAATACAGGAAAATTCAAACCGCTATAACTTCGCTAAATATGATTCAATCTTTATGAAAGTTTCAGGATGAATCAATCTTCTAAATAGACACCTACGTACTGAATTTCATTGAATTTAAGGGTACCGTTAAGATTTTATTCAAGAAAACATAAAATCGATAAATCATACTATTACTAACAAAGTTGAGTGAATTGCGACTTCTAACGTATTTGTTGTTGTTGTACTCACCAAGGCCTACATTCCTGATTTGTTTCAGATTTTTCGGATCACAGGTGTCCAATCGCGAGGGGGGGACACAAATTTTTCGTGTATTTCCCCTCCCTGTGCGCCCCTCGAAGCAAATTTTGACAAAATAAGAGCTGTTTTGAAAATTTCTCATCAAGACCTTTCATTTGATACCCATATCGAAATTTTTTTTTCGGGGGGTCACTCTCCTATATGAGGAGACCCCCCTTAAATACCTCATAAAATTTTTTTGTAGTTGAACTTTGAAGAGATCACCACTTTACACCTACACACAAAATTTGATGTTTCTAGCTTAAGTAGTTTCCGAGAAAAACTGCTGTGACACACGGACGGACGGACGGACGGACGGACGGACAGACGAACAGACGGACAGACTGGTCGCGAAACTAGTAGGGTTTTGTAAAATTATTTTAACAAAACCCTAATATTTTGCATCGAAACGCTTTCAATGGCTTAACTTGGAAATATTCATATAACAGACCATTATTATGGTATTGCAAGATATTTTAACAATATCTTACTAAAATCGCGACCTGCCTGTCTGTCTACCGTTCCTTCCGTCCGTGCGTCACAGCAAGTTTTCTTGAAAATCACATAAGCATAAGTGATAAAATTTTTTTTACCAAAGACAGCCCCCTATGTGTGTTCAATAAAAGGTTTTTGTTAGTATTTTTCAAAACAAGTTCTAAATAAGAATCATTTGCAAAGAATGGTGCAGAGAGAGGAGAAATGTACGAACAATTTTGTGTTCTCCCCTTGCGACATCTTTGGACAGAAAAATCTGAAACAAGCCTGAAAAGTAGGCCTTTATGAATATAAGGCCAACAAATACCCCAGAAGTTAAAATTCTATGAACGTTCTTTATAATGGAGCATGTTATGAATTTGTCGTTTCCGTCTATAAAATTGATGGATGACCGTTAAATTTGCCAAAAATTTGTATGTAGATTTTTTTATGTAAAACGCATGCTTTATGAAAGTTTTGTTTAAAAAATGTAGACGATTTAAACTTATCAGTTACAACAACAATTGCACGTGATTCTGTGTAAATACACGGGACCCGACACTAAAGATGTGTAAGGATTCTGAGGAAAATTTTAAAAATATTTTAAAATTTTAATATGTTATCATGACTACTCAAAAATTGAGGTCACCATACTGAAAACAAAATAGCGGCAAATTAAAGAACATAATAACCATGTATTATTTTTCCGAGCTTATATATGTGAGACCTAAGTTTTGATATTCAGAAGACGTTGTTTGTTTTACTAATTATTTTACAATACTGGTGGGAGTACTCTCCTATTTGTTTTGCATGTTCTTTAAAAGCGTGTGCCTTTCAATGTGGGGGCCAATAAAATGATAATTTGATTTTGAAAATAAGGTTACCTACGAGAATTTACATTTACGGCTGGTGGTGCCAACGGGTTTTTTTTTTTATCTCAGAGAGATTCACCTTAAATCTTTCATTGTGAACTTCAAATATTCAGCTCGTGCCATATTTCGCCAAAATTGAAGGTCAGTTTTTTTCAGAGCTGAGAAAGAGCATGGCCATGGACTCGGCTGCATAACTAATTTTGCTAAGACTTCAGCCTGATATACACTCCCTGAAAATTTTATGCAAATCAGAGCAAAATGTTGACCTCCAGTGTGATTTGCAATTTTCACTTGGGCAAAAAGGCGATAAACGGGCTCGAAGACTGACATCTGGACAATTTTTGGTTTGTGGAATCAGGAGCTGTCTCCATCCATCCGTCTAGCTATCTGTGTATCACAGCAGTGTTTTACTTTCCAATGTAAAGAAGTTACAGCTATCAAACTTTCTAAAAAGATGAGAAATAATGACTTTTGGCACGTTTTGGGCTAGGAAAAAATTTCAGAGGGGTGTTCATCAATGGTAATCAAGTGGAATGTCATATGAAAGGTCTCAACAAGATTTCCTCAAAGCAGGTCTCAAATTTACCTAGACAGTATTGAGAAAGGGAAACCGAGTTTTGATGAAGAGAAATGGGTACTGAAATCAAAACACTCATGTAAACGTACGGGCTTCCCGACTTTATTTTTATTTGATTTTCATGTGCTTCAGATGGTTCAAAATGGAAAATGAACTTAACAACTTAGCTAAATTGGGATCTTTTTATCTATCTCTTGCCAGATGAGTTTTATCAACCAACCAGTTAGTCAAGCAACAGCTTGTTTTCAGCAATGTGTCTAACAGGTTTGGAACTACAAACGCCATTTTGAGTTTTTCGATGTCGCATTTCTATAGAGGGCTTATCTTTGCCGAATACGTCTTTGACATACGATATCGAGAAACTAATTTGATGAAGTAATTTTCCGAGAGACAGCTAACTACCTGGTATGTACGGGCGTCAAGTACGGTTATGGTCTACTTTTGTTGGACTAGAACATGGTCGATGTGGTTTTTCGGGTTTTGTACTAAAATGCAAAACCCTATTGAAATCATAACCTGTGTCCATCCGTCTATCCGCCTGTATATCACAGCAGTTTTTCTCCGAAACTATAGAAGCTACAGCTATAAAACTTTGTGAAAACATCAGAAGTGGTGACGTCTTGAAAATTTTAGGGTGAAAAACTGCACGGATAAAAATCATAAGTGTAGACCTTTATCAGCGCAAGAACGACAAATATGTCAGAAGTCAAAATTCACTCAACTTTGTTAATAATAGTATGAGGTACTAATTTTACACTTTTTTGAATAAAATCGTAAAGGCACACTGAAATTCAATAATATTCAATGCATATTTATATTTAGAAGCTTATAAGTTTAATCACTGCTGGAGATTCTAGACAAATTGAATAGTATTTCACAAAGTTATGGGGGTTTAAAGTTTCCTATATTAAAACAGCAACTGTGCATGCATTTGGCAAAATATGCACTTTTCATCAACTCAAACACTTTGAGTTTGCTAGGATTTGCATAAAAGCTTCGGGAATTATATGTTTAATGAATATCTTTGAGGATTTGTTCAATGTGTGAAATCTGTTATCGGAAATCAAAATAGCGGCCGTTTTGAATGAGAATATTGCATAAAATTTTATTACTTTTCCTGAACCATCGTTTAAGGTACAAGTTATTAACACTTGATTGAATTTATTAGCGAAAAATAATAGGCGAAAACATCGTGGAGGTAGATCAAATAACAAATAACTCAAAGGTTGAAGTTCGTTGAACTTTGCTAATAATCGCCAGTAAAACTGTGTTAGTATGATTAAATTGAATGAAAGCAGATATTTAAGTATTCTTTTGAAAGGTTCCTATATGTTTTAATGGAATGTACAGAAGTTATTGCCGTTTGGATTTTCTCCGACTACAACAATCATATTTGGTTTTTCTACTTTATGGCCTTTCCACCAAAACAGACACCACACCTTTGATTGTATTTCCCCCAAATATATAATATAACAAAAAAAAATTGAAGATTCGGCTTGGTCAAAGATTTTGGCAATATTGCATCAGAATGATGGCCAGTTAATATGGTGTATCATTGATTTTTCTTTTAAAGCAGCAATATATTTGATGTGCATGTCATTAAAGTTTTTTTTTTTGAATTAAATCATTCTATATGTCTGTATTTCGTAGGTTAAGTACAGAACCATTCTAAAATGAATAAAGTTCGGTCTACCCAACTTCTTTTTATTATGACTGCTCCGGACAAAATAAGAATAATATTGTTGTACGATTATTGATGGCATTATCTGTGCAGAAGCCACTCTTTATTTTAGGTTATTGTAAAATAATATTTTACAAAACCCTTCTTAAATCGCGTCCTGTCTGTCCGTATGGCTGCCCGTTCATCCATCCATCCGTCCGTTTGTCTGTCAGAGCATGTTTTCTCCTAAAACACATAAGCTAGACACATGAAATTTAGTGAATGGATCAAAAGTTATGCCCCTTGAAAGTTGCAGAATAAAATAATTTTTATAAAGTATTAATGCAGATATCTTGCAGAGTAACAGGAGAACTTTTCGGATCTTGGAGATAAATTGAAATTTTAAGTTCAATGATTGTTTTTCATCAACTGATGTGATTTATTGAAGTGCTTAGGAGCGTTTCAGCGTAGAGAGCAATAAAGTTTAAGCAGATAAGTGAATTAGTGATAACTTTTACAATTCATTTTTCTTCTTTGTTTTCCATTAACGGATTTTGATTGCTTAGGATTAGTAAGATTCTCGTGTAGCGAGAGTTTCAACGATCGCAATCATAATTTTTTGTGTAACAAAAAGACTAATTTAGATACATTTTTTAATATTTGCAAAATATTTTCTTTAGATAAAAAATTTGTTTCTCTAGGAGCAAAAGTTCTTTGCGGCATTAAGTTATAAAAAAAAATGTTAACTCTACAAATAATCTAGTTATTTTTTCTTCATATAATTTACATATAATATTTTCTTATAATATATTTTTTAATCTAAAAATTTTTATCCTTTCACTTACTAATCAAAATTAAAATAAAATTCAAAATAAAATCGATTAATACACAAATAAACTAAGTATGAAAAATGCAGAAAGCCAGGGGAGGATAATCATCGAGGAATGATCTGTGATGGAATTTGTAATAAGTGGTTTCACTTAAAGCGCATTAAGATGAGTGAGGAACGATATCAAAAAATTATGGACATCTCCAAGTATGTTATGTGGATGTGTCCCTCTTGTAAAAACCAACACCAGAAATCGAAAAAAGATCGCCTTCTTCATCAAATGAAAGAAATGGAAAACCATATAGTTGAACTAAAGACAACTGAAACCACTTTAATCGATAAAAATGCAGCCGAGCAAAAACTTTCTTGTGCGGACATCACGAAAAGTATTTCTACTTTTCAAACTGAACGGCGTGCACATTCAACATCACATATAAGGATTATAATTCAGCCCAAAAAACATTCATCCTCGGAAAAAACGCTATCCGATTTTAAGTCGAAGATTTACCCATCTAAATGTAAGATTCCCCTCCAACTGTTCCGGCTTATCTGTAATAGTGGTGCTATTATAAAATCGACCACAAATAACAATACGACCTCGCTCTTCAAAATTACAAAAGATAATCTACAAGACGAATATGAAGCCACGGAGACAAAATCTCGTCAGCCCAGGCTGGTCATCAATGGTCTTGAGAAGCAGTTTTCTGGTGAGGAATTAAGAGATGAAATGCTGTCCTTAAACCCCAAAAAATGGAAAGTGGTTGCACATTCTTCAGGTGAATGGATGTATGTATGAAAGACTGGTAAATAGGTATATAAACATCGATTACGGGTCCTACTTCGTAAGAGAAGATTACAATGTGACAAGATGTTATAAGTGCCAAAAGTTTAATCATAAAACGACGAAATGCAAAGAGGAGCAAATATGTGCTAGGTGTGGGGGAAAGCATCAATTGAAGGACTGCAAAGGCGCGTACGGAAATCCTGCAACTGCGCAGGAAATAGTAAGAATGTTGATCGTTCCCCAGAGCAGACTCTACGGAGTGCCAAGAATATCAGCGTAGGATAACAATTGCTAGGAGGAGCATTGACTACGATTCCAAATGATTTTTAAGCAATACAAATCGATCAAGTGGCGCACAACTAACGATTTGATATGCTAATATAAGAAGCCTACGGAACAAACTGAGTAATATTCAGATTTATCTGCAGCAAAATCCTGAGACAGATATGATTGTTCTAAATGAAGTATGGATTTGCCCAGAGGAAGCAAACTATTTTAATATCATAGGCTATTATTCGGTATTCTCCTGAAGACCTGGAAGAGGAGGGGGCACAGCTATTTATGTAAATAATACAATAAACTTCATTACTAAATGCGTCACACCTGATAAATACTGCATTTTTATAATCAAATAAACTAAGAAAAAAAAACTAAAATTGGTACTTTCTACAACCCCAACCATCTGAATGCGCAATATCTATGCTCGGTACTAGACAACCTTTATTCCCCAGAAAAACATCTACTTACAATAGCTGACACAAACATCGATATAATTCCTGATTCCTCGGAATCAAGGCTATATAAGGAAACTCTGGATATAAATGGTGCTATCATCGTGAACCAAGAAACAATTCCACGTCCTGCTTCAAATACTGGCCTCGATCACATAGTTACAAACGATAAGCCCACTGCGGAAAAAAATAATTTCATATATGAGGATTGGCTAGAGCTAGATTATCGTGTTTTAAAAATAAACATTCAAGGCATAAGCGCTCATAAACAGAGGCCTGCTTACAAAACTTTCCGATACTAGAACAAGGAGCTCTTCAAATCATACATCCAACGATTATTAGAATAACGAAGACCCACAAATCTAATGGAACTTTCAAAGATTATAGCAGAAGCTAAAGACAACGCGACTAAAGAGAAAAAACTTAATGTCGTCAGCATTCATGGATTACTCAAAAAGTGATTGAGATGAGCAAGAACAAGCGGAAGGCATATATAGACTACAAACAGAATATTAACGATCAGTCACTAAAGTTCATGTATAACAAAGCAAACAAATTATCCAAATGCGCTGTGAAAGAAGCGAAAGCTTTGTACTATTCCACAAGACTGGATGTAGCGGCTGACAATCCACATGAAATATGGGGCATAATCAACGAAGTTAAAAGTAAATCACCGCATCACTCAGTAGCCCAGGAATCTTCTTTCAGATAAGCGAACTCAACTACACAATTAAATGCATTTAAAGCTGCAAGTATACTGAATAATTTTTTTTCGACTATTGGTAAAAACATTGCCAATGAAGTCCAGACAAACACAACAAGAAATTTGAGTCCCACAATAACTTTGCCAAAATCCTAATTTCATATGCATACAACAAACAAATTTGAAGTTCTAAACATCATCATTGAGGGAATGAAGAAAAATGCAGCACCCGGGATTGATAACATAACCATGGATGTAATAAAACTCATTGAAGAACTGATAGCTGATTATATTGCAACTTACCTTAATGAGCACATTAGGTAAGGAATGTTTCCAGAGGAAGAGAAATTAGCTAAAATAGCCCCAATTTTCAAGGGAGGAGACCAAATGGATCCAAACAACTACCGCCCTTTTAACAGGGTTTAGTAAAATTTTCAAACTAATAAATAACCAACAATGTTTTTTGTTCTTTCTCGGCTGTTTTCACCTCTCTTTGACGATACTAAATAAAAGAAAATCTTCCGTTTTATTAGGTGAATATTAAACTTTTTTTTAATGAATTGCATACGCGCGTTTCGAAAGGAACGTCCTTACTTCTTCAGTGCTTTTCTACAAGTGTTTTTTATAAGCAATCTACAGTCCTTTTTTTTATACATCTAAGTTTTTTCCCTACAGGTAACAATTTTTCCGTGCTAAATGGTCTATTAAGGGGTTTAACAATTATAAGTAATTACCCTAGCTATAAATTTTCCAAATTTAAACAAGTGATCCTTTAATAGGATTAAGCGAATAAAAAATTACAGGTAATAAGCAAGTTAACAAAATGATCCTTTAGGAGGGCTAAGAGAAATAAAGTTCATTAGCATAATAAGGAACTTAACAATTTTTAAGTGGCTTATTGATAAATTAAAGAAAATAAAAATGACTGGCAAAAATGACTACCAGCTTTTGTATGCGTCGAGCTTCCGCTGTTTTGACACCTCCTTCAACACTTTGGCGTTGTCCTTCGTTTTTTCGTGGTTTTCCTCCATTGCGTGCCTCGCCACCGTTGATTTCGTCTCTGAAGGTGCATTATTTCTTTTTAGAGCACTTACGACTTCGCTGATATGATCCCTTCTAGCCACTTTGTTTGTCCAATATAAGTTTTTCCGCAATCCGTGCATATTATCCTATGTATCCCATTCTTCTCCCAGAGGTTCTTTGGATCTTTGGCGCTTCCGAGAATTGCTTTAAGTTGTGTTGTCCTGCTTGTACCCACAATTTCGATGCCTTTATTTTTCAGAACGCGTTTGATTTTATAAAATGCCGCTGAAAAAGTTTCCGCTGCTATTGTAGTGCTTTCGAGTGCCTTCGCCAGCTTAAACAATGTAGTCAGGCTGTGTGTTTTGTTACATTGTAATTTTTTCCTGATCATTTGTTGTATGATGGCCATGTTGTAGCCATTGATCTCCGCCGTATGTTCTATATACCGTAATTCCTTGTCGTATCTCTGCGCATTAAGTGGTACTATGGTGAGGCGATTTACCATGTGGTGGAACACTGCTAATTTATGTTGTATGGTATGGTGAGATGAAACAGGCATTGTTCTCTGCGTTGTCGTTGGCTTGCGGTGAATATCAAATGCAATTCCTCTATTTTCTTTAATGATCCAGAGGTCCAGGAACGGGATTCTACCATGTTCCTCTATTTCCATGCTGAATTGGATACTTGTGTTTATTTTATTCATTTCGTTTAACGTTTTTTCGATTTCCTCCATTTTAACGATCGCAATGATGTCGTCCACGTATCGATACCATATTCTCGGCATTGAACCTTTTTCTTGTATCTGGTTTTCTAAAGCTGCGATGAAAATTTCCGCTAGCACTGGTGACAATGGGTTTCCCATTGCCGTCCCCTTCATTGTTTTATAATACTTACCCCTAAAAGTGAAGTTGTTCTCTTGCATGCACAGTGCAGCCAGTTTTACATACTTTTTCGCCTTTTTCCGCCATTCTACAGATTTTTCATCCCTTGTGAGCCACTGTTCTAGTTTGATCAGTGCCATCTTAATCGGTATACTTGAGAACATTGCTTTCACGTCAAAGGATATGATCTTTTCATCATAGTTGAAAGCGCCACGATTCTGCAATTTATTAATTAAATCTTGAGCGTTTTTCATTGATCTATGCCCGTAGATATTTCCTATTTGTTTCAATTCTTCGATGAGCCACTTTGCGATCTTGTGTGTAGCGGAGTTGATGTCTGCGATTACTTCTCGCATCTCGTTGCCTTGCTTGTGGATCTTGGGTTACCCTCGAATTCTGGGGAGGATCGGGTTGGGGACTTTGAGGCTTGCTATATTCTGAATAATATCTTTGCACTCTTTTTGTGTTTTTCTACGTGCTCAATCGATTCGGGTAGTGGGTCTTTCCTTATTTCGAAGTATCTGGGGCTACTAAGAACTCTGCTCATATTGCTATTGTATTCTCCTTTATCCATTATTACGACGTTGTTACCTTTATTGGCCTTAAGGTAGTATACTGGGTTTTGCTGCAAGTTGTTGATTATACGTGCTTCTTCTATTCTGATTCACTTGCTGATTCTTGCTTCTACGGGCATAGATCAATGAAAAACTCTGAGGATTTAATTAATAAATTGCAGAATCGTGGTGCTATCAAATATGATGAAAAGATCATATCCTTTGATGTAAAAGCACTGTTCCCGAGTATACCGATTAAGATGGCACTGATCAAACTAGAACAGTGGCTCACAAGGGATGACAAATCTGTAGAGTGACGGAAAAAGGCGAAAAAGTATGTAAAACTGGCTGCACTGTGCATGCAAGAGAACTACTTCACTTTTAGGGGTAAGTATTATAAAACAATGAAGGGGACGGCAATGGGAAACCCATTGTCACCAGTGCTAGCGGAAATTTTCATCGCAGCTTTAGAAAACCAGATACAAGAAAAAGGTTCAATGCCGAGAATATGGTATCGATACGTGGACGACATCATTGCGATCGTTAAAATGGAGGAAATCGAAAAAACGTTAAACGAAATGAATAAAATAAACACAAGTATCCAATTCAGCATGAAAATAGAGGAACATGGTAGGATCCCATTCCTGGACCTCTGGATCATTAAAGAAAATGGAGGAATTGCATTTGATATTCACCGCAAGCAAACGACAACGCAGAGAACAATGCCTGTTTCATCTCACCATACCATACAACATAAATTAGCAGCGTTCCACCACATGGTAAATCGCCTCACCATAGTACCACTTAATGCGCAGAGATACGACAAGGAATTACGGTATATAGAACATACGGCGGAGATCAATGGCTACAACATGGCCATCATACAACAAATGATTAGGAAAAAATTACAATGTAACAAAACACACAACCTGACTACATTGTTTAAGCTGGCGAAGGCACTCGAAAGCACTACAATAGCAGCGGAAACTTTTTCAGCGGCATTTTATAAAATCAAACGCGTTCTGAAAAATAAAGGCATCGAAATTGTGGGTACAAGCAGGACAACACAACTTAAAGCAATTCTCGGAAGCGCCAAAGATCCAAAGAACCTCTGGGAGAAGAATGGGATACATAGGATAATATGCACGGATTGCGGAAAAACTTATATTGGACAAACAAAGCGGCTAGAAGGGATCAGGGTCCAGGAACATATCAGTGAAGTCGTAAGCGCTCGAAAAAGAAATAAAGCACTTTCAGAGACGAAATCAACGGGGGCGAGGCACGCAATGGAGGAAAACTACAAAATAACGAAGGACAACGTCGAAGTGTTGAAGGAGGTGTCAAAACAGTGGAAGCTCGACGCATACGAAAGCTGGTGTATCTACAACGAACCACAGGAAAAAAGGACTGTAGATTGCTTATAAAAAACACTTGTAGGAAAGCATTGAAGAAGTAAGGACGTTCCTTTCGAAACGCGCGTATGCAATTCATTAACAAGTTGGGTAAACAGACCTACGCTCATGTCAGAAGGGTTTTGTATTCAATTTACAAAATACAGTCACCAGATCGAATAAAATCAAGAAACATGTCAAAGACAATTTTATTGGAGAAAATATGAAATACGAAGATCATACTATTATTAACAAAGTTGAACGAATCTCGACTTCTGGGGTTTTTGTTATGGTTATACTCATAAATATCTTTTTTCAGGGGCCACTCTCCTGTACTGTTATCATCGATTAATGGCCAATTTTTTCGAATCCTAGAATGGTTACAAAGCCCTTTTGCCAGGAGCTCTCTCCCACCTCCTTGAATTGTTTCACTTATGAGCATTAATTGTAGGTACTCATCTTCAGTCATTCATTAAATTGAATCAAGTGTTCAAAACATGCACCTTAAACGTTGAAGTTGGGAAAAACTAACTCAAAATTATTCAACTTTCGCATTTAAAACAGCCACCATTTTGTTTTACGATCACTGATACCACTAGCTGAACCGATATATATGCAACCTTTCATTCCTGAAATTTTCATGCAAATCGTAGCAAAACTGTAGTGTCTGAGTCGGTAAAAAGCGCATGTTGTTCCATAGCCATATGTTGCCATAGTAATAAATGCAGCGCATATTGTTCCATAGTAATACAGGAAAATTCAAACCGCTATAACTTCGTTAATTATGATTCAATCTTTATGAAACTTTCAGGATAGATCCATCTTATAAATTGTTATCTTTGTACTGAATTTCATTGAATTTCATTACCGTTAAGATTTTATTCAAGAAAACATCAGATCTGTAAATCATACTATTACTAACAAAGTTGAGTGAACTGCGACTTCCCACGTATTTGTTGTTGTTGTACTCATCAAGGCCTACTATCATGATTTTTTTCAGATTTTTCGTATCACAGGTGTCCAATCGCGAGGGGGGGGGGGGGGGGACACAAATTTTTCGTGTCTTTCCCCTCCCTGTGCGCCCCTCGAAGCAAACTTTGCCAAACTAAAACTTGTTTTGAAAAGTTCTCATCGAGACCTTTCATTTGATACCCATATCGGCTACCTTAAATTAATTTTTTTTTCGGGGGGTCACTCCCCTATATGGGGAGATCCCCCTTAAATAACTTAAAAAAAATTTTTGTAGTTGAACTTTGAAGAGAACACCACTTTACACCTACACACAAAATTTGATGTTTCTAGCTTAAGTAGTTCCCGAGAAAAAGTGGTGTGACACACGGACGGACGGACGGACGGTAAACTCTATTTTAAATTTACAACAATTTGGATTCCAGAAAAATAGAGGAACTTTTTAAGCCTACCATTAAGTCACGCATTTCATCAATACAGGCCTGGATAAAGGATATTATGTTGCTGCGATTTTTGTGGATCTGAAAAAGCTTTTGATACGGTGGATCATGATCTTTTACTTCGTAAAATGGAATTATGTGTTATTCAAGGCAATGGAAATCAGCTATTTAGAAATTACTTGAAAGGCAGATCGCAGAGAACAGCAGTCAAAAAAGTTTGGAGCGATGCTGCTCCTATGAAATCGGGCGTTCCACAAGGCTCGATACTTAGCTCAACCTTATGTGGACTTAAAGGGCATTATGCACTATACGCAGATGATACAGTACTACTTTACACGGGACACGAAAGAAATTACCTCAAAAACACCATTAATGAGGATCTAAAAACATATCATTCGTGGTTGATTGATAGTAAACTAGCGCTGAATACTTCAACAATAAAATTTGTCATTTTCAAGCAAAAGAATAAAGCTGACATTAACATCGATAATGACGAAAAACTAAAAAAGAGTAACGGGGATCAAGTATCTTGGACTTATCATTGACCATAGACTAACATGGTTATCACACATTAATAACTTAAGGAGACAATTAGCTCCTATTGTCGGACTACTTGGGAAATATGAAGGTTTTCCAAAAAAAACATCAAGTAGATGATCCTAAATGCATTCGTACTGTCGAAACTACATTATGGAGTAGTAATTTGGAGCCAGTCATCAAAGCAGCGTCTTAATATCATCTCTAGAATGCTCACCAAAGCGTATAAAAACATTCTAAATCTTCCGATGCTCCATCAAACCAGATTAGTGTACCAATCAGCAAAAGCATTAACCTTTCCTCAAATCATTGAAATGGAGAAAGCCAAGTTTATCTTCAAATGTTTGCAATCAAAATCGTCATCACTAGTTCCATTTATTAAAGTATCGCAAAAGAATCAGTACAATGCTAGAAATGCAAATCAATTTGTAATACCTTTTCCAAGAACGGACCGTCTGAAGAATAATGCAACAAGTGATGCACTGGGAATATACAACAATCTTCCTGATTCAGTTAAGGAAGCAAACTCACTTATAGTCTTTAAGAAAAGGCTTAAAGAATATTTAATTAATAACGTTTGAAATTCAGTCCAGTAAAGTTCAACATAGCATCTTCGGGCATTTTTGAAACCCTATCGTCGAGATGCTCGAAGAGACAGCTATTTTATAACTCAGAAATTTTTTGGGTATTGTAAAATCATTTTACAATACCCTACTAAAATCGCGTCCTGTCTGTCCGTCCGTCTGTCCGTCCGTCCGTCCGTGTGTCACACCACTTTTTCTCGCAAACTACATAAGCTAGAAACATAAGATTTTGTAAGTAGGTGCAAAGTGATGCCCTCTTCAAAGTTTCAACACGAAAAAAAATTTATAAGGTCATTAAGGGGGGTCTCCCCATAGAGGGGAGGTGCCCTGAAAAAAAAGTTTTCATTGCATGTAGGCAATATGGGTATCAAATGAAAGGTCTTAATGAGAACTTTTCAAAACAGGTATTAAAATGACAAATTTTGCTTCGAAGGGTGCAGGGGAAGGGGAAATGTACGAAAATTTTGTGTCCCCCCCCCCCCCCCCACCTTTGACCCAAAAAATCTGAAAAAAATGAATGTAGGCCTTTATGAGTACAACAACAGCAAATACATGAGAAATCGAAATTCACTCAACTTTGTAAGTAATAGTATGATTTATCGATTTTATGTTTTCTTGAATAAAATCTTAACGGTGCCCTTAAATTTAATAAAATTCAGTAGACAGATGACTATTTATCTGTCCTGAAAGTTTCATAAAGACCGAATGGTATTTAATGAAGGTAGAGCGATTTGAATTTTCCCGTATTACTATGGAACAATATGCGCTGTATTACTATGGAAACATATGGCTATATAACAATATGCGCTTTTTACCGACTCAGATACTACAGCTTTGCTGGGATTTGCATGAAAATTTCAGGAATGATAGGTATCATTAATTTCTTTGAGAATTGGCTCAGCTGGCGGTTTTAGTAATCGTAGAGCAAAATAGTGGCTGTTTTAAATGCGAAGATTGAATAATTTTGATGTATTTCGCCCCAACTCCAACGTTTAAGGCGCATGATTTTAACACTTGATTCAATTTTATAAATGCCTGAAGATGAGTACCTACAATTAATATTCATAGGTGAAACAAGTGAAGGAGCCAGGAAAGAGCTCCTAGCAAATGGGTTTTGTAACCATTCTAGGATTCGAAAAAATTTGATTACAGTACAGGGAAGTGGCAGCTGAACAAAAAATTTCATCAAAGGTAGCCGATATGAGTATCAAATGAAATTTCTTTATAAAAGCTTTTAAAACAGTACTTAAACTGACAATTTTTGCTTCACAAGGGCAACAAATACCTTAGAAGTCGAGATTCGATCAACTTTGTTAATAATAGTACATTTTATAAATTTTGCTTTTTTGTCTATAAAATCAAGATGGGACCCTTAAATTTCTCAAAATCTAAAATTTAAGTTTTCTGAACAATAAACAGCTAAGTTACAGCCGATTGAATATCTAACAATTACAACAACATTAACACGTGATACTAGGGAGATACACGCTTGCAACGGATCTAGGCACTACAAATATGTAGGAATTTTGATAAAAATGTTAGAAACTGTTTGAAATATTCATGTGTTATCATGACTAATCAAGCGACGGGGTCAAAACACTTGAAAAAAATAGTGGCGAGTTTAAAATCATAATTACCATAATAATTTTTCGAACTCAATTTATGGAATCTGTATATTAGTCAAGTTTTGATATGCAGGATATATTGTTTGATTTACTAATTGTTTTACAATACCCTTCTGGCAGGAGCATCCTCCTGCTACTTCAACTTGTTAATGGATAAAATGCATTCAGTTGATAAAAGCGTGTGTAAACACAAATGCATTCATATTACTTGAAAAACCTTACAAGTAAAAATGTGCAAGAAATTAGGTTATAAGAATCAACCAATAACTTTTAGAAATATTGAAGCAAGTTGGGTGGACAGAACTACGCTCTTTTCAGAAGGATTTTGTACTTATCCTACGATATACAGACATATAGAATGATTTAATTCAAGTAAAACTTAAATGACATGCACAACAAATACATTTTTGCTTTAAAAGCAAAATCAATGATACTACTTATTAGCTTGCCAAAATCTTTGACCAAGCCGAATCTGAAATGTATTTTTGTTATATTATATATTTGGAGGAAATACAATCAAAAATGTGGTACCTGGTTCGGTGGAAAGCCCATCTGCTACATATGATTGTTGAAGTCGGAGAAAATCTAATCGGCAATACCTTCTGTACATTTCTTTCAAAGGACCACTTAAATATCTGCTTTCATTCAATTTAATCATACTAACACAGTTTTACTGGCGATTATTAGCAAAGTTCAACGAACTTCAACCTTTCAGTTATTTGTTATTTGATCTAACTCTACGATGTTTTTACTTATCACTTTTCACTGCTCATCTTCAACTATTCATTAATAAATTCAATCAAGTGTTAATAACCTGTACCTTAAACGATGGTTCGGGAAAAGTAACACCGTTTTATGCAATATTCTCATTTGCAACGAATGCCATTTCGTTATATGATAACGGATGTTACCATTGAACAAATTCGCAAAAATATTCATTGTACGTATAACTCCTGAAACGTTCATGCAAATCCAAACCGATTCGATTAAAAGTGCATATTTTTCCAAAGCCATGTAAAGCGGCTGTTGTAATACAGGAAAATTTAAACCCCAATAACTTTGTTAAATACTACTCAATTTATCTGAAGTTTTCGGCAATAATAAATCTTATGAATTGCCGTTTCCATATTGAATTTCATTATTGTACCGTTACGGTTTTATTCGTGAAAATGTAAAATCAATAAATCATACTATTATTAAAAAAGTTGTGTGAATTTTGACTTCTGACATATTTGTTCTTTTGTGCTCACAAAGGGCTACACTCATGATTTTTTCAGATTTTTCGGGTGAAAAGTGTCCAATCGGCGTAACCCCTCACGCCTGAATTTCGCTCATTCCTTCATCTACTGCCCTCTTGGGTACTTGTAAAGTAGTTTTAAGCCTTGTTTTGAAAAAATTTCAATGAGACCTTTCAAATGACATACCACTTCACCACCTTTTATGACAAAACTTTTTTTAAGGTTCACTCCTCTTTATGGGGGAAACCCCCTTAACTTTCTTGAAATCATAACTTTCGACCTTTCGATAAAACTCAATGGCAGTAGCTTCTATAATTTTGGAGATAAACTGCTGTGACATACAGACGGACGGACAGATAGACACAGGTACCGATTTGAATAGGGTTTTGTATTTTAGTACCCAGAATTTAAGCTAAAAATTTGAATGCACGCACAACATTTGAAGGCTTAAAAATTTGGAGTATTTTTGCTCTATTCAACACCTCTAGCGTTGAGGGGACTCATAAGTGCAAAACCGCACATGCATTTCTTATGTCTTAGCCTGTCGACCAGAATTTTAAAATCGAATGTTTATTGTTATGAACTCAATGAAAATGACCATGATTTACTCTTACATTGCGTAAGTCAGTTTCCTAAAGTTTATGGCGTGAATATACTTGCATTACATACACCGTTCACAATTTGATTCATATAGCACAAGATATTCAACGAAGACCAGCTCAGTACAAAAATTTGGCATTGAAAGGCTCCAAACGGCGGCTGTGGCCAAAAATTTCACCGATACACTCGACAACCAGCTGGCTCCCATCTTCTCAGACGTATCATTACAGATGAGCAACGACCTCTGGATGGAAATGAAAGTGGCTACTAAGCCCATGGCAGAACACACGATTGGACATCAAGCCCGGTGCAAGAGGCTTGATTGGTTCAATGATGAGTGCCAGAATGCGTTAGATAAAAAGAAACAGGCGAACAAAAAAATACGTAGGTGGAAAAACCAGGACAAAGAGAGAACACTATGAAAATCTCACAAGAGAAGCAAATAAGATTATTTGGACTAAGAAAGGAAAATACTATGATGACCAATTGAGAAGTATAGACGTAAGTTTAGCGAGCAACAACACAAGACAAGCCACACTCTGACGTGATGACATCCGCAATATCATCGCTGATGAAATAAAGATTAAGGAAAGATGGGCATTATATTTCAAGGACCTCCTTAATCCTTCGCATAGCTCCAGAACATCGAAGCCTATAGATGTCCATGGAGAGCCTTTATTGGCACCACCAACTCTGGATGAAGTTTGGTCCATCATCAAAGCCAAAAAGAATAATTAAGCGCCGGGTATCGATGAGATTCCAGTGGAGCTCATCGAATATGGTGGCAGTAGTGTTCATAAAACTTTTGACAAAGTCATACAGCGTATTTGGCAACAAGAACATATGCCGAAAGATTGGAGCCAATCAATTATATTTCCTATCCACAAAAAAGGTGACAAGCTACAGTGCAAAAATTATACAGGCATATCACTGCTTTGTACGGCGTTGACTAAACAAGCATACGACAGTATTGATCGTAACGTACTGTACCAAATATTACTTTGCTTTGGCATTTCAGCCATATTAGCCCGTTTTACCAAAATGACAATGACGTCGACCAGTCCACATCAATAACCAACTCACCGATGCCTTTGACAAAAATATCGGACTAAAGCAGGGCGATGGGCTGGCCCCATTGCTATTCAATTTGGCTCTGGAGTACGTCATAGGGAAGCTACCTGTCGATACGCGAGGTATATTACTATTCAAGTTGAGCCTAGTAGTAGCCTATGCGGACGACATCAACATTTTGTCATGGTCACTAACAACTGCCAAAGAAATTTTCCTGAAACCCGACAGCGAGACAAAACTAGTAGGGCTAAAAATCAATGAAAATAAAACAAAGCTCGTGACGCAGTCAAGTAAAAATACCTCAAATGCACGAAATATTACACTTGGTGAGTACAATATAGAAAATGTGACCGAACTTGTGAATTTAAGAGCCAAAACAACGAAAATGGGCAATGGAAGATACGAAGTACCCCGGAGAATACAGCTCGCAAATAAAATATTTTATTCAGTTTTGACGATCTTGAAGACCAGCTGCATACACAGGAAATCAAAGCTCCAAGTATACAAATCTGTGATAAGACCTGTGTTATGCTCCGGGTGTGATACTTGGACCCTAATCCAAGCATCCGCAAATATATTGAACGCCTTTGAGCGACGGGTCCTGAGGCGAATATTTGGAGCGAAGCTATACGGGGACCAATGCCAAATTCGGTACAACCATGAGCTGTATGTAATTTTTGATGAACTGGAGGTCTCAACGATTGTAAGACTGTGGAAGCTGCAATGGGCTGGCCACATGAGTCGTATGGATGAACACCAGATACCCAAAAAGGTAATCGTTGGGAGAACTGGAAGCCGGAGACCAGTGGGGAAACCGAGGAAACGCTAGTCTCATTCAGTCGGCGAAGAGAGTTCATTGCTGCTCGGATTTCAAAGTTGGAGGACGTGGTCAGTGGACCGAGACAGTTGGAGGCGCTATTTGCAAGAAGCGAAGGCCCGAGAGGGGCTGTAGTGTTAAGATGAAGAAGATAAGGCACAAGATACATACGAGTTATACCAAGGCTTTATTGGTCCATTGGATGTACATTCTTGTTATGAATCGGAGTGTTCGTAAAGGTTGTTGAAACATGTGCTCCTATTCACCACGGGATTCTTGAAGAAATACGAAGAGAATAGTGGAAGTACTGAGCAATAATCAATAATATATGGTTTCGGTAAATTTCTCAAGTGAAATTTAAATATTGCGAAAAGTCTCTTATATATATTGTCGCGTGTTATTGGTTCGCGGCCAATAATTTTAATGTTCCGGGAAAGTGAAAACCCAATGTCTCTTAATTTAAGTTAAAAGAGTTTATTTAATTAAAAATGCACAATCATTTGTTTAACTATTTCAACTAATTTTAGTTTTCACTGTTGAAATTCTAACACTTGTCCATAAATTTCTTATCGCAATTGTCTTCTAAATCACTTCACTATTACGAAACACACTTCTCTACTACTCGAATAATATCGCTTCCCACACACAATCGCAGTTCTTATCGCGGTCGAATGAATGATCATCCCCCATTCATTCAGCTCGCCTTTATATAGGGTCTCTACCTATTCACCCATTTCTCGTACATTGGCGAATGTTCTACCGAGAGGTACCTGGTAGATTCGAGCAAATTAATGAATGGAGTGACGTCACTTGCAGATGTTGATCATGCTTGTTGGGTTCTCGTGGGTTCGAGTAAATTCATTTGTTGACGTTCTTAATGATTATGAAAACAATTGCGACAGTAGCTCGCAGCATTATTTGTACATGTAATTATTTGTACATGTAACACTGCACCCACCTCAGTTCTTTTCGCCCCGAAAAGATGTGTCGCTATTTGTAGTCAATTCTCCCTGGGTGTAATATGGGGCAAGACGGTCCAGATGCACGATTTTCATTTTAGCTCTCGGCTTACGATGTTCCTGTATTCGGTATACGACGTCGTTGATTCGCTTTGTAACTCGGTATGGTCCCTCCCAATTATGTTGCAACTTTGGAGACCTACCCTTTTGCCGTTGCGGGTTATAAAGCCACACCAAGTCATATTGCTGGAAGCCAGTCAAATTAGCCTTTAGATCATACCTGGTCTTCATGCGGTCAGTAGCCGATTCAAGGTGTTTTCGCACTGTATGATGTATCTGGTTCAACCGTTGTCTTAGATCACTTGCGTACTCCGAGACCGTTTGGGGTTTCTCAGGGAGTGTTGCGAACTTTATATCGGCTGGCAAACGAATAGTCTTTCCAAAAATGACTTTGGCTGGGGCTTGGCCCGTCAATGCATGTACAGCGGCTCTATACGCCATTAAAAATAGTGGGATATGTCGGTCCCAGTCCCTTTGGTTCTCGTCAACCATTTTGGCCAGGTGTTTATTGAGCGTGCCGTTGAAACGTTCGACCATTCCATCGGATTGGGGATGCAGCGGTGTTGTCTTCGTTTTCCGTATTCCGAGCAGCTCGCACATTTCGCCAAAAACTAGTGACTCAAAGTTTCGGCCTTGATCCGAATGTAGTTCGCCAGGTCGCCGCACCTACTGACCCAATTTAACACTAGCTGTTCAGCTACAGTAGTTGCTTCCTGGTTGGG